>CM053031.1:281341181-282541181 GCA_028564925.1 Lithobates sylvaticus
GAAAAATTGGGCCTTTGGTGGTGGTGGTGGACGGTGTTGCCACAAGACTGTAAGCCCTCACAGTTACTCTTGGTGGGCGCAGGAATGAGCCCTGCTGTGAGTTATTAGATCAAGATTTGTAATTGCATGCACCTGTTGAACAGGGCAGAAAAATAGGGCCTTTGGTGGTGGTGGTGGTGGTGGACGGTGTTGCCACAAGACTGTAAGCCCTCACAGTTACTCTTGGTGGGCGCAGGAATGAGCCCTGCTGTGAACTATTAGATCAAGATTTGTAATTACACGCCCCTGTTAAACAGGGACTGAAAAATTGGGCCTTAGGCACTGGTGCTGGTGCCACAACACTGCAACCCCTCACAGATACTGTACTCTGAGCACAGCAATGAGACCTGTTGCAAAGCATTGCCTAAAAATTGTAATTACACGCCCCAACAGGGGCTGAAAAATTGTGCCTTAGGCACTGGTGCTGGTGCCACAACACTGCAACCCCTCACAGATACTGTACTTGGAGCACAGCAGTCAGACCTGTTGCGAAGCATTGCTTAAAAAATTGTAATTACACGCCCCTGTTAAACAGGGGCTGAAAAATTGGGCCTTAGGCACTGGTGCTGGTGCCACAACACTGCAACTCCTCACAGATACTGTACTTGGAGCACAGCAGTCAGACCTGTTGCGAAGCATTTTTTTAAAAAATTGTAATTACACGCCCCTGTTATACAGGGGCTGAAAAATTGTGCCTAAAGCCTCATACACACGATCGGACCGTGGACCAACTTTCCTGTGGATTTTTGTCCAAAGGGCGTTGGCCCCAAGTTGGTATTGCATACACACGGCAGGACTTTTTCAGCCAACTTTCACCAAATCACTTGGTTTTTCTGCTCTTTACCGCCTCCTTTGGTCAACTTCTGTATTGTTGTCTGATCTTTTGCATTGGTTCTGCATTGGTTTGTACCAAAGTCCGTTGGTTTTGTGTACACACGGTCGGACTTTGGTCCATCGGACTTTTGTTGGCAGAAAGTTGGTCCGTTCGCACAGCCAACAAAAGTCAGATGAAACCTGGAAAAAGTTGGTCCAATGGAGCGTACACACGGTCGGATGTTGGTCCAAAACAGCTAATTTGCATGTTGGTTGTCAAAAAGTCTGATAGTGTGTATGGGCCTTTAGGCACTGGTGTGGTGGCATCCAGAAACAAAAATGTTCTTCCAAGCTATCAAGGAATGGATCATTGAGGAGGAGGAAGAAGATAGTCAGTGAACATAACAGGACAGTCACTCAGCATCAGCATAGGCAGTCTTGAAGGGATGTGACATTATAAATTATTCAGTTATATCCGCTTCAGGTGCCTGGTAGCTGGTGGTGATCCAAGACTGATATATTTTTATGAAGGTCAGTCGATCAACCGAGTCAGTGGACAGGCGCACCCTGTGATCGGTGACAAATCCTCCAGCAGCACTGAATGTGCGTTTTAGAAAGAATGCTGGATGCAGGACAGGCCAGTAGCTCAATTGCATACTGTGCAAGCTCTGGCCAGTAATCCATCCTCAAGACCCAGTAAGCCAGAGGATTTTCAGTGGGAAAGGTGTCCAAGTCTGACCTTGCCCCTAGGTATTCCTGCACCATGTATATCAGACGCTGGCGATGGTTGCTGGAACCGATCATACCTTGGGGCTGCGGACTAAAAAATTGTCTGAACGCATCGGTCAGATGTCCACCTTCCCCACCGCTCCTTCTGCTACTGACCGAAGCCTCAGCAACTCGTCGTCCAGGACCAGGAGTTTGTAACCTCCCAGTTTCTGGGAACGCGTTGCACAGACCTTTCTGCAAGGCCTCCCTGAGATGTCTCATCCTCTGCTCCCTCTGCGATGGCAAGATAAGGTCCGCAACCTTACCCTTGTACCGTGGATTAAGGAGAGTGGCCAGCCAGTAATGGTCCCTCTCCTTGATCCGAAGAATACGAGGATCCTTCCGCAGGCTTTGCAGGATCAGGGAGGCCATGCAACATAGGTTAGCTGAGGCATTCGGTCCGGAGTCTTCTGGGTCACTGAGGACGACATGATCGCCAGCCACCTCCTCCCAGCCACGTACAAGTCCACTGGTTTGTTGGGACTGTACATCATCCCTAAAAGACTGCTGCTGCTGCTGCTGATGCTGAGTGCCAGGCTCCACCTCCATGCTCACACAATCCTCCTCCTCCTTCTCATCCTCTTCCTGTGTGATGGGTGGGACAGAAGGAACACTGTCTGGATAAAGGGGGACTTGAGAGGCAAGGAAGTCCTCCTCTTCCTGCCTCTGTTCTGCCTCAAGTGCCCTGTCCATTATCCCATGCAGCGTATGCTCCAACAGGTGGACAAGAGGTACAGTGTCACTGATGCATGCACTGTCACTGCTCACCATCCTCGTGTCCTCCTTAAATGGTGAGAGGACAGTGCATGCATCCCTGATCATGCTCCACTGGCATGGGGAAAAAAAGCCAAGCTCCCCTGACCCTGTCCTGGTGCCGTAGTCGCAAAGGTACTCATTGATGGCCCTCTGCTGCATGTGCAGTCGCTGCAGCATGGCCAACGTTGAGTTCCACCTGGTGGGCATGTCACATATTAGGCGGTTCTTGGGCAGGTTCAACTCCTTTTGCAGTTCAGCCAGCCGAGCCCTGGCATTATACGATCGGCGCAAATGCACACAGACTTTCCTGGCCTGCCTCAGGACATCCTGTAAGCCTGGGTACCTGCACCACCAGGTTGAGGACGTGAGCCATACAGGGCACATGGGTGAGCTGCCCCTGTCGCAGGGCGGAGAGGAGGTTGGTGCCATTGTCAGAAACCACCATTCCTGGCTTAAGCTGGCGTGGCGTCAACCACCTCTCGGCCTGCCCCTGCAGAGCTGCCAGAACCTCTGCCCCAGTGTGGCTCCTGTCCCCCAAACACACCAGCGCAAGCACGGCAAGGCATCTTTTTGCCTGCGTACTCGCGTAGCCCCTTGTACGCCTACGGAGCACCGCTGGTTCCGAGGACAGAGCACTCGAAGAGGCCATGGAGGAAGAAGAAGAGGAGGGGGTGGAGGAGAGAGGTGTGTCACAACCAGTAGTAGCATTTTGGAGGCGTGGTGGCAGAACAACCTCCAACACTACTGCACCTTGTCCTGCATCCCTCCCAGCTGCCAATAGAGTGACCCAATGGGCCGTGAAAGACAGATAACGTCCCTGTCCATGCCTGCTGGACCATGAGTGAGCGGTAATATGCACCTTACCGCTGACCGCCCTGTCCAGCGAGGCATGGACATTGCCTTCCACATGCCGGTAGAGAGACGGAATCGCCTTCCGTGAGAAAAAGTGGCGTTTGGGAACCTGCCACTGAGGAACTGCACATTGAACAAACTCACGGAAGGAGGTCGAGTCTACCAACTGAAAAGGCAGCAGTTGAAGTGCTAGCAATTTAGCCAAGCTAGCATTCAACCGCTGGGCATGTGGATGGCTGGGAGTATACTTCTTTCGACGGTCCAGCAGCTGGGGCAGGGAAATTTGCCTGCTACAATCGGACGTCGGTGTACTGCAAGTACTTGGTTGTGACACACCTAATTCTACACCTTCAGTCCTCTCAGAGCAGCTTTCAGAGAGGACTGAAGATATAGTGGGGATGGAGATCCCAGCTGATGAGGAGCAAGGAGAGGTCCGCTTTGTTCTTTGGTGTGGGTCTTTAATGTGCGCTTGCCAACGAGCTGCATGGCAGGTCGACATATGTCTGGTCATGCTTGTGGTGCCCAAGCGGCTGATGTTTTGGCCACGCGAGATACGCTTGAGACAAATATTGCAAATAGCAGTGGTGCGATCTGATGTACTCGTCTCAAAAAAGGCCCACACCAAAGAACTTTTGTGATAACGTGCAGAGGCAGCGCCCTGCACAGGTGGAGCTCTGCGGTGTGATTCAGTTGGTGTGCTGGCCTCTAGCTGGCCTCCGGAGGGCATCCTGCCTCGTTGGACATGTGCCGCCGCATCCTCCTCCTCCTCCTCCTCCTCCTCCTCCTCCTCCTCCTCCTCCTCCTCCTCCTCTCTCCCTTCAGGCACCCACGTGGAGTCAGTGACCTCATCATCCCCTCCCTCTTCACCACTAGAGCAAACCTGGCAGTAAGCTGCAGCTGGTGGAACATTACTGCCAGATTGCTGTCCTTCAGCATCCCCTCTCTCTGCGCGCACACTACTGCCTTCCTCAAGCTGGGTATCATCATCCGAGCCTTCAAATCGTTGGGCATCCTCCTGGAGCATGTACCCAACACTGTGCTCAAACAGTTCGGGGGACACCTCAGGAGGACATGGTGGGTCTAGGGAAGGGGTGCCTGATGATGCCATTGAGTACGCGTTGGCAGCTGCTCTGCCAGTACCCTGAGCCTGGGTGAGAGAGGATGAGGAGGATGAGGAGGGCTTGGTCATCCATTCTACCAAGCCTTCGGCATGATGCGGCTCAACATGTCCAGCTGCCGAAAACAAAGACAAGCGTGTCCCATGGCCACGTGCTGATGACGATGCACGACCACGTCCACGACCAGCACTGTTGTCTCTAGAAACAGAGCCTGCTTGCCCTGTGTTCTTGCCTCGGGGCTGTCTGCCTCTCCTTGGCGGTCTTCCAGCCATTGTAGTGGGTAGTGTATATTGTGCTGGAGTCACACAGCACACACACTAACTCCTGCAGATGGATGCCTTAGATGACAGCAACAGGGCCCTATGGCAGATAGAGGCTGCCTTAGATGACAAGAACTGGGCTGACACACACACACACTAGCTCCTATGTGTGCTGACACACACACACTAGCTCCTATGTGTGCTGACACACACACACACTAGCTCCTATGTGTGCTGATACACACACACACACACTAGCTCCTATGTGTGCTGACACAAACACACTATAGCTCCTATGTGTGCTGACAACACACTATAGCTCCTATGTGTGCTGACAAAAAAATATAGCTCCTATGTGTGCTCACAACACACTATAGCTCCTATGTGTGCCGACACAAACACACTATAGCTCCTATATGTGCTGACAACACACTATAGCTCCTATGTGTGCTGACAACACACTATAGGTCCTATGTGTGCTGACAAAAAAATAGAGCTCCTATGTGTGCTCACAACACACTATAGGTCCTATGGGTGCTGACACAAACACACTATAGGTCCTATGTGTGCTGACAAAAAAATAGAGCTCCTATGTGTGCTCACAACACACTATAGGTCCTATGGGTGCTGACACAAACACACTATAGGTACTATGTGTGCTGATGAAGAAATAGAGCTCCTATGTGTGCTCACAACACACTATAGGTCCTATGGGTGCTGACACAAACACACTATAGGTCCTATGTGTGCTGACAAAAAAATGGAGCTCCTATGTGTGCTCACAACACACTATAGGTCCTATGGGTGCTGACACAAACGCACTATAGGTACTATGTGTGCTGACGAAGAAATAGAGCTCCTATGTGTGCTCACAACCCACTATAGGTCCTATGGGTGCTGACACAAACAGACTATAGGTACTATGTGTGCTGACGAAGAAATAGAGCTCCTATGTGTGCTCACAACACACTATAGGTCCTATGGGTGCTGACACAAACACACTATAGGTACTATGTGTGCTGACGAAGAAATAGAGCTCCTATGTGTGCTCACAACACACTATAGGTCCTATGGGTGCTGACACAAACACACTATAGGTACTATGTGTGCTGACGAAGAAATAGAGCTCCTATGTGTGCTCACAACACACTATAGGTCCTATGGGTGCTGACACAAACACACTATAGGTACTATGTGTGATGACGAAGAAATAGAGCTCCTATGTGTGCTCACAACACACTATAGGTCCTATGGGTGCTGACACAAACACACTATAGGTACTATGTGTTCTGACGAAGAAATAGAGCTCCTATGTGTGCTCACAACACACTATAGGTCCTATGGGTGCTGACACAGACACACTATAGGTCCTATGTGTGCTGACAAAAAAATAGAGCTCCTATGTGTGCGCACAACACACTATAGGTCCTATGGGTGCTGACACAAACACACTATAGGTACTATGTGTGCTGACGAAGAAATAGAGCTCCTATGTGTGCTCACAACACACTATAGGTCCTATGGGTGCTGACACAAACACACTATAGGTCCTATGTGTGCTGACAAAAAAATAGAGCTCCTATGTGTGCTCACAACACACTATAGGTCCTATGGGTGCTGACACAAACACACTATAGGTCCTATGGGTGCTGACAAAAAAATAGAGCTCCTATGTGTGCTCACAACACACTATAGGTCCTATGGGTGCTGACACAAACACACTATAGGTCCTATGTGTGCTGACAAAAAAATAGAGCTCCTATGTGTGCTCACAACACACTATAGGTCCTAGGGGTGCTGACACAAACACACAATAGGTCCTATGTGTGCTGACAACACACACACTAGCTCCTATGTGTGCTGACACAAACACAATATGGCTCCTATAAATCCCTGCCTGGGATGGGACAGAAGGTTGGGACAGAAGTTGGGGTGCAATGCTGTTCTAACAGCACTACGATTGGTGCTACTGCAATGCTGTGCTAACAGCACAGACACACCAGACTAATCCCCAGCAGCAGATAATATCACATGCAATCAGCAGCAATGATCAGTATTGATTTGAATGACTCAGGAGTCAGCAATGGTTTAGCAAAGAAGAAATCAATCAGCAGACTGCTCTTCTACAAGCCGGAACACATGTGCCCTGGGCCGACGGCGTGGCGGCCTTTTATAGAGTGGGGCGTGTACTAAAGCCCCTGAGCTTTAATTGGCTACAGGCGTCCTGCCTGTAGCCAATTATTGCTTTCCTCGCTGCCGGCGCTGTGATTGGCCAAGCATGCGGGGTCACAGTGCATGCTTGGCCAATCATCAGCCAGCAATGCACTGCGCCGGCCGCAATGCATTGCGGGCCGCTCGCATCACACGAATGTGATGCGAACAGCCCAAATAGTTCTGGGCTCGCCGAGCGGGCGAACGTCCGGTGCTCGATTTGAACGTGGGTTCGAATCGAGCACCGGGCCCATCCCTAAACATTAGGCTAGCAGAAAGGTCCCTCAGGGGTGTCCATTAATATAGATTTCCTGGGCTCAGTGTATGTTCAGTTACCAGATTTTTCTGGTCTTCAGTTGACAGTTGTCCCTGGCCATGTCCCTGATAAAGAGCTTGTCCCTGTCAACCAGTGGCGGCTGGTGCTCAAAATTTTTGAGGGGGTGCAAACAAAATGAAAGAAAAAAACATCAATTGCAGCCACTTTGCCCATCAAGTGCAGCCACTGTGCCAAGGGCCGCTGATAAGCCAGTACAACTGGCCCTGTTATACCAGGCCCGGCCAGCTGGGGGGGCCCGAGTAATCTGAACAGAGTTTAGGATAAAAAAATGTACCCATAAATTGCAGCCACAATGCCATCAAACACACCTACTGTACCCATCAATTGCCGCTACTGTGCCCCATCAATTGCTGCCAGTGTGCCCATCAATTGCTGCCAGTGTGCCCATCAACTGCCGCTACTGTGCCCCATCAATTGCTGCCAGTGTGCCCATCAATTGCCGCTACTGTGCCCCATCAAATGCTGCCAGTGTGCCCATCAATTGCCGCTACTGTGCCCCATCAAATGCGGCCAGTGTGCCCATCAATTGCCGTTACTCTGCCCCATCAAACGCTGCCAGTGTGCCCATCAATTGCCGCTACTGTGCCCCATCAAATGCGGCCAGTGTGCCCATCAATTGCCGCTACTCTGCCCCATCAAATGCTGCCAGTGTGCCCATCAATTGCTGCTACAGTGCCCCATCAAATGATGCCAATGTGCCCATCAATTAGGGATGAGCCGAACACCCCCGGGTTCGGTTCGCACCAGAACCTGCGAACGGACCTAAAGTTTGCACGAACATTCGAACCCTATTAATTACAATGGACGCGAACGTTCGAAATCAAAAGTGCTAATTTTTAAGGCTAATATGCATGTTATTGTCATAAAAAGTGTTTGGGGACCTGGGTCCTGCCCCAGGGGACATGTATCAATGCAAATTTGTTTTTAAAAACTGCAGTTTTTTCAGGAGAAGTGATTTTAATAATGCTTAATGTGAAACAATAAAAGTGTAATATTCCTTTAAATTTCGTACCTGGGGGGGGTGTGTATAGTATGCCTGTGAAGGGGCGCATGTTTCCCATGCTTAGAACTGTCCCTGAACAAAGTGTCATTTTTGCAGGAAAAAAATCTATTTAAAATCACTTGCGGCTAATGAATTGCCGGCTCCCGTAACACAGAGAACAGTCATTCATTGAAAGTCATTGATAAAAAAAAATTTAAAAAAACCGTGGGGGTCCCCCCAAACTCAATTACCAGGCCCTTCAGGTCTGCTATGAATATTAAGGGGAACCCCGCTTCAAATTTAAAAAAAAAAGATGTAGGGGTCCCCCTAAATATCCATACCAGACCCTTCAGGTCTGGGATGGATTTTAAGGGGAACCCCGGCCAAAAAAAAAAATGGCATGGGGTCCCCCTCAAAATCCATACCAGACCCTTATCCGAGCACGCAACCTGGCAGGCCGCAGGAAAAGAGGGGGAGATGAGAGTGGCCCCCCTCCCTCCTGAACCGTACCAGGCCACATGCCCTCAACATTGGGAGGGTGCTTTGGGGGTCTGTGACCCCTCAAAGCACCTTGTCCCCATGTTGATGAGGACAAGGGCGGGGGCTTATCGGAATCTGGAAGCCCCCTTTAACAAGGGGACCCCCTGTGTGAAATGGTAGGGGTACCCCTACCATTTTACCAAAAAAGTGACAAAAATGTTAAAAATGACAGGAGACGGTCTTTGACAATTCCTTTATTAAAATCTTCGTTCTTCTGGTCTTCCTTCTTCCTTTCTTCATCCTTCGGTTTCTTCATCTTCTTTTTTTTCCATCTTCTACCATCTTCTTCCATCTTCTTCTTCCATCTTCTTCTTCCTCCGATCCGCTTCTTCTTGCTCTGGTCTTCTCGTCCGGCATCTTCTTCCACGGCGTCGGTGTCTCTTCTTGGGCTGCTCTGCGCAATGGGAGGCTCCTGCTGTGTGAGGCTTCGCTGCGTCTGACAGGTCTTTTATAACGGAGGGCGGGGCCACCTGGTGACCCCGCCCCCATCTGACATCATGGGGAAAGCCATAGGTGATGACTAGTTTCTCTCAGTCAATCACTCTGTGTTAGGGTTGCCACCTATCCGGACAATTTGGGTTTGGAATCATGTGTCCGGGTTTCAGACTGCCTGAAACCCGGACACATTATTCAGACTGGACTATGGCTTCCCAGCAGGGTTGCTGGCTGCAGTTGTCTAAGCTGAGAGTGTCTGTTACACTCTCTTTCACACTGCCCAAAGCTAGCACTAACCCCCCCCCCCAAACACACCCACAGACAGGAGAGGAGAGAGGGCTTGATCTGCTACTCTTCCTCCCCCCTACCCTTATGTGTCTGCCCACACTCCAATCCCTGGCGCTGTGCCTCAGAAAAGGAAAGTGGGGGCCGTAAATTTGAAGTCCAGCAGCCTCTGACTGAATATGAACACTAGGGGGTGATCAAAGGGTTAAGTGTTCCCTAGGCAGGTGCTTTCTAACTGTCAGGAGGAAGGACTGACTGGGAGTAGAGAGAGATCACTGTTCCTGATCACTAGGAACAGCTGATCTCTCTCTCTCCTCCCCTGTCAGAACGGGGATCCGCCTTGTTTACCCTGATCCACGTTCTGCCTCTCTTTACCATGATCGTGGGTAGCCAGCGGACATTGAGCAAGCCCACTGTATCTAATGCACAGACCGACGTACGGGTACGTTGGTTTGTGCAGCCGCTCCCCAGTATATGTGCAGTGGTTGGGAAGTGGTTAAAGATGTGGGTGGGTGCAGCGTGGTGCGGCGGCAGTAAACACACTGAGTCCGGTTGCAAATAACAGATCTTGTATCGAAGGAAAAGCCCACAGTTACAATCAGCCCAGTGGGAAGGAACTCAGCTGGGAACACTCACAGTTCTGTGCAAACATGTAAAGCGGAGAATGTTCTGATCCACTGACAGCATCTGTCTACAAGGGCAGAATGTGGCCTGGCCAGTCTAAGCCCAATTTGTAGGATTCCGGAGCAAAATGGTGTCCCCAGCCTGTCCCTACTTGTCTGGAACTTTTCACTACCGCTATTCACTTTCTCTGACAGAAAGGTGCTCTTTCCCTACTCTTTCCACTCTCAAAATGCACCCCAAAGCCTGGGGGCAGGCACATAAAAATGCTCTGCTGACCCAAGATGGCCACCAGAGTCAACTGGATGCAGCATAGCCAACCAGAACTTTGCCTCAGGGGGACCAGGAAACCATAGGGAAACAGAGTTTCTTTTGTCTTCCCCTCCAGTTGCTGTACCGCTCTGGTCGAGCGCCACCTACAGTGGGGAAAGTAGACTGTACCTGCCTACAAAGAGAATCCACTGAAGGGGACTAAGGTACAGTAATTATGTACCTTCAATCCTTGTGGATTTTCCTGAAGACAATAGGGAGACTTCGCTTGGGCCAGTGACACAACAAGTAGCTCCACTGAAAAGCCAATCTGGGCAGTGCTCATAGCAGCCTGAGCAGAACGTAAAGCTCCTACAAGAAGAAGGCCTCAGTTCTGGAAGAGTGTATAAATGTTTTTCACCTTTGTTATCCCTAAATACTCAATAGATCTTAGGAACTGTGCATACAAATGCTTGAACCCCTGCAAATAAGTAGAACCTTCTTCTAGGAGACAATAGGCTTCAGTAAGATGGCAAATTATTTTCAGTGTTATGCCCGTACACACGGTCGGATTTTCCTACGGAAAATGTTCGATGGGAGCTTTTTGTCGGAAATTCCGACCATGTGTAGGCTCCATCGGAATTTCCGACACACAAAATTTGAGATTTGGATCTCAAATTTTCCGACAACAAAATCCGTTGTCGGAAATTTCCGATCGTGTGTACACAATTCTGATGCACAAAGTTCCACACATGCTCGGAATCAAGCAGAAGTGCCGCACTGGCTATTGAACTTAATTTTTCTCGGCTCGTCGTACGCATTGTACGTCACCGCGTTCTTGGCGATCGGAATTTCCAACAAGATTTGTGTGACCGTTTGTATGCAAGAAAAGTTTGAGCCAACATCCGTCGGAAAAAAAAACCATAGATTTTGAATGAATGAATGAATGACTTGAATAGCGCTGCCACTGCAAACTGAATCGCCTCGAGGCGCTTGATCCGACCTGCGTTGGTTCCTTCTAATGCCCCGTACACACGATCGGAAAATCAGATGGAAAATGTCCGATCGGACCATGTTGTCGGAAAATCCAGCTGTGTGAGGGATCCATCGGACTTTTTCTGTCGGAGTTTCCGACGGAAAAAAATTGAGATCCTGCTCTAAAATTTTCCGACAACAAAATCCGATCTGACTTTTTCCGATCGTGTGTAGAGGATTCCGATGGACAAAGTGCCACACATGCTCAGATCAAATTACGAGACCAAAGCTATTGGCTACTAGCCTCTACATAGTTCCGTCGTACGCAACGAACATCACCATGTTCAGAATGATCGGATTTTCCGACAACTTTGTCCGACCGTGTGTATGCAACACCAGTGTCGGACAAAATCCGTCGGAAAAAATCTGACGGATTTTGTGGTTGGAATTTCCGACCGTGTGTATGGAGGCTTAGAAGAGGTGGGTCTTGAGTTTTTTCCTGAAGGACCAATGGTTTCCTTCCAAGCGGATGTTCGTAGGTAGAGCGTTCCATAGCCGTGGTCCTTGGACTGCAAATCTTCGTTCTCCCCTTGATTTGTACCGGGACTTGGGGATGAGGAGGTGGTTTTGGTTGGTTGATCGGAGGTTGCGATTGGGTATGTAGTGTTTTATTTTTTCGCATAAGTATTGCGGAGCGTCTTCTTGTGTGCATTTGTGGATCTGGCAGAGGGTCTTGAATGTGATCCGATGCTTTATGGTTAGCCAGTGTAGGATCCTCAGGGAGGGGGAGGGGAGATGGATTCCCAGGGTTTTTTTCCCGTGACTAGTCTTGCTGCCGTGTTTTGGACGACTTGTAGGTGTGCAATCTGGAATTTAGGTACTCCTATGTAGAGGGAGTTTGCGTAGTCGAGTCGAGAGTTGATGATTGTTCCTACCACTAATGCGGCGTACACACGGTCGGAATTTCCGATGGAAACAGTCCGATAGGAGCTTTTCATCGGATTTTCCGACCGTTTGTATGCCCAACGGTCTTTTTCTGTCGGAATTTCCGACGGACTTTGAATTGAGAACCTGTTCTCAATTTTTCCGACGGAAAACCTTTCTATCGGATTTTCCGATCGTGTGTATGCAATTCCGACACGCAAAATTCCGACGCATGCTCGGAAACAATTTAACGCATGCTCGGAAGCATTAAACTTCCCTTTTATAGTGCTGTCGAACGTGTTTTATGCCGCTGTGTTACAGACCGTTGGAATTTGGTGTGATCGTGTGTAGGCAAGACAGTTTGAGCGGAATTCCGTGAGAGAAAACCGTCAGAGTTTTTTTCGACGAGAATTCCGATCGTGTGTACGCGGCATATGGCTTTCTCCTCTTCTGGAATGAAGGGGATGAGTCTGAGTAGCAGGCGGAGAAGATGGTAGGATCCGCTGTTGTCAGAATGCGCGATCGTGTGTACAGGGCATTAGGATTAAAAGAGTAAAACATTCACGACTAATATATAATTCTCGCTAAACAAGCCCCTTTATTTTTATAAAAATGTGTGAATATATTTTTTTTTTGATTACAGCTTCCTCCTCTTCTGCCCCAAAATCGCGGGTGAGGCACTTTGTGGATAAACGTCGCAACAAACTGATAGCTCGCTGTGTTCTGGTGGATCCCATTCTGGATGATCTCGTCTCTAAAAATCTGCTAAATGATGAAGCATATGACTCCATACGAGCTGAAAAAACTTCCCAGAAGCAGATGAGAAAACTCTTCACGTTCACCAGGGAGTGGTCTGAATCTGACAAGAATACACTCTATGAAATCTTAAAGGAACACGATCCTCATCTGATCAAAGATCTGGAGAAGTCCTAAAATGTAAACATCATCTACAGAGATATTTAAAGTATAACTAAATTGAAAAACTTGTATTTTAAGTTTTGGATGGAGTGGAGAGGGATTAGAACACCTGACAGGCTTTTATTGCTGTGTCCAGGGCCATCTTTAATATTGATTGGACCCTGGGAAAAACTTTTCTTGCCCCCCCCCCCCCCCCCATGCAGTTTTGCTCTCCACCTGCTCTGAGACATACAATAAATAGCAGCTAGACCCAAAATCAGTTTACTGAATCAGATCAGGCAGATATTGCAAATGGTTGCCAGAGGTTACAGTGTATCATTACCGCTCACTGACTGGTTTCTAGAGGTTACAGCACACATTACGGCTCACTGATTATTTGCTAGAGGTTACAGCACATGATTTCTGCTTGTTGATTGGTTGCTAGAGATTACTGTACAGAATTACTTCTCACTGATTAGTTGCCAGAGGTTACAGTGTATCATTACCGCTCACTGACTGGTTGCTAGAGGTTACAGCACACATTACGGCTCACTTATTATTTGCTAGAGGTTACAGCACATGATTTCTGCTTGTTGATTGGTTGCTAGAGATTACTGTACAGTATTACTTCTCACTGATTCGTTTCCAGAGGTTACAGTGTATCATTACCGCTCACTGACTGGTTGCTAGAGGTTACAGCACACATTACGGCTCACTGATTAGTTGCTAGAGGTTACAGCACATGATTTCTGCTTGTTGATTGGTTGCTAGAGATTACTGTGGATATGACCTCAGGGGGACATGATATACATATCAATGCCGCCGGACGTCGCTATTTACATATGAATGCTGCCGCTATTTACATATGAATGTTGGGAATTTACATGTAAACACAGGATCTGCAGGTGAATCATCTGTACACAACAATAGGGCAGAGCTGGGCAGCATTAGTAGCAGCACTTCACACTGAGATATGGGGACACAGCACAGGACTAAAACCTCAAGGGACGAGGGAATTTAAACCAGGAGAGTTGGCAAGTATGAGTCAGCTGCTTTGGACCCCATAACAATAACAGGGCCCAGGGCAGCTGCCCCTTTTGCCCTGCCCTAAAAACGGCCCAGGCTGTGTCCCCGCTATGGAGATTCACCCTCTGCATTTGTCCTGTTTACAATTATCATTGAAAAAAAAAAATATATATATATTTTTCCCAAAACAGTAATATAGGGTAAATCTTCCAATAGGGACACTAGTACTGGTGACCCTGGTGACAACCAGGGATTCCATCACTTTGGAGGGATTTCCTCTGGCTATAGGCAGGAACTGAAGGGAAATCTCTCCAATGGGACAGAGATGGACCGAGAAAAAAGACAACGGTTATAACCCTCCCTTACTCTTTAAGAAAAGGGGGAAATTTGGGACTTTGAGTGAGATGTGTGTTGGACAAAAACAAATAAATTGCACGATACAAAGAAAGTTTATTCATATAAATACACATGGGACATGGTACATAGCAGATATGACGAGCTGATAGGCATATAATAGACAATGTAAAAATTCCATTATTGCACATGATATATCAAATCAAAGAAAAGGGTATAATATAAAAACATGATTGAATAACAAACTGCATTTAAAATCTTGACGCGTTTCGTGGATGAAGTTCCACTTCTTCAGAAGCAAATGCAGAATGTGTATCTATAAAACAAATATTCCAAATTACTCCAAGTGTGGTGTTCTCCACCTTGGCTGTCTGCAGTTTTACGCCCCCTCAGCTCCCGGCGGGGATATCTCCTGGCTTTCCTCAACCACCAGGCTTTAGCATTCCATGACCATTTTTAGAGCTGATATGTAATTTTGGGGTGTTTTGTTTTTCTCCTCCCCTTACATCCTTATTTTATCTATTGGAGTCATTTTAAATATTTTTTTATAGATACGCATTCTGCATTTGCTTCTGAAGAAGTGGAACTTCATCCACGAAACGCGTCAAGCTTTTAAATGCAGTTTGTTATTCAATCGTGTTTTTATATTATACCCTTTTCTTTGATTTGATATATCATGTGCAATAATGGAATTTTTACATTGTCTATTATATGCCTATCAGCTCGTCATATCTGCTATGTACCATGTCCCATGTGTATTTATATGAATAAACTCTCTTTGTATCGTGCAATTTATTTGTTTTTGTCCAACACACATCTCACTCAAAGTCCCAAATTTCCCCCTTTTCTTAACGATTAACGGGGATGGAAGTGTATGCTCATTTGAAAGACCATGTACCTCATTTAAAGTCCCAATCCCCCCTACCCCCCCCCCCCCTTTCATACCCTTCCTTACTCGATCCAAAACAAAAAAGTTTTGCCTTTAGTTTTACTATAGGTTCTTTAAACCGAAGAACAAAAATGTAATATATTTCAGCTTACCGGTCCTTACATATGGTGGCTACATTAGTTTTCTTTTTCAAGCTTTGAATATTTTTTGAAAGTACAACTTGGGATGGCTAATAAGACCAATGCATTTCCTCTCTACATTTCTTCTGTTCCTAATTCCACCTTGATTTGGGGGGTGTGGGGGCTGGTGATGGGGGGAAGATGGGACACAATCAGGGCTGGTGCAAGGATTTTTGACACCCTAGGCAAAACCTAATTTTGCTGCCCCCTTGTCTCCACCCCTGACTCCACCCCCTTTGCCCTGCCCGTGTATACCCTACCTTTTTAAGTGCCCATCAAATGCAGCCTCACCAGCGCCCATCAAATGCAGCCTCACCAGCGCCCATCAAATGCAGCCTCACCATTGCCCATCAATGCAGCCTACCAGTGCCCATCAAATGCAGCCTCACCAGCACCCATCAAACGCAGCCTCAACAGTGCCCATCAAATGCAGCCTCACCATTGCCCATCAATGCAGCCTACCAGTGCCCATCAAATGCAGCCTCACCAGCGTCCATTAAATGCAGCCTCACCAGCTGTCATGAGGGCTCCATCCGTGGCCAGCGACCTGATGATCCTGCCAGTAATCGGCGCCTCAGTATCTCTGGTTCCCGTTCTCGGCTGCCATTGCGCATGCGCGAGCGCGCGCGTGCACGCGCGCGCCCACAGACGAGGGCGAGCGTGCGCGGACGGGTGCGCGCCTCCATTGGCGCCAGTGAGGCTATTTAAACCCTCCTGTGACTGACGGTCCCCGCTGTCTGCTCTACAACGTTCTGTGTCTGAAACCTGATCTGAAGACTGTTTACCTGTGTTTGACCCGGCTATCCTTGACCATCCGCTCTGTCCCTGTGTATCGACCTTGGCTTGTCTTTGACCATCCTATTGTTTGCTCCATCTGTACCTTGCTGCCAGCCTGATATCTGACCCGGCCTGTCTGACCATTCCAGAGCCAGCTTACCTGCTGTTCCAGCCTGCATACAGATCCAAGTCTGCCTGTTGTTCCAGTCTGCATACAGATCCAGCTTACCTGTTGTACCAGCCTGCATACAGATCCAAGTCTGCCTGTTGTTCCAGCCTGCATACAGATCCAAGTCTGCCTGTTCTTCCAGTCTGCATACAGATCCAGCTTACCTGTTGTTCCAGTCTGCACACAGTTCCAGCTTACCTGTTGTTCCAGTCTGCATACAGATCCAGCTTACCTGTTGTTCCAGTCTGCACACAGTTCCAGCTTACCTGTTGTTCCAGTCTGCATACAGATCCAGCTTACCTGTTGTTCCAGTCTGCACACAGTTCCAGCTTACCTGTTGTTCCAGTCTGCCTACAGATCCAGCTTACCTGTTGTTCCAGTCTGCATACAGATCCAGCTTACCTGTTGTTCCAGTCTGCATACAGATCCAAGTCTGCCTGTTGTTCCAGTCTGCCTACAGCTACCTACTTACCTCATCCGCTGAGCTTATCCAGGAAGCTCTTGTACCGGTCTGACCATTCCTGCCAGGCACCTGTGCCCCTCCTGACTCCTGGTCCTACTGTCCCATCATCAGGGGACCGGCGAGCGGGAGCCGCAAGGGAGGCCCTTCTCTGCCAATCAGACTCATCACCACCAGGGAGCGTGACAGTAGCAGACAGCCATGTCTGAGTCTGAGCAGGGGGCCTCTCCTATGGAAGGACTGTGCCAACACCTGGCAGGATTGACCGAGGCGGTAAAGAATCTCCAGCAGGGATACACCCGGTTGGAAGAACGGGTGCTGGCTTTACCACCAACAGCCCCATCTGGGGGAAGTCCAGGACCATCAGTGATAATGCTCCCTCCAGAGCCCCGGGTACCAATCCCTGAGAGATTCTCGGGTGCCCGCAACCTCTTTCGGGACTTCCGTAACTCCTGTGAACTATTCTTTGCACTGCAGCCACGTACTTTTTCCCTGGAAGCCACCAAGGTGGGCTTCGTGATCTCCCTACTCTCCGGAGACCCGCGAACCTGGGCCCACCGCCTCCTAGAGCAAAAAGACCCTGCACTGGCCGGTCTTAATTCATTTTTTGACACCATGGCCCAACTCTATGAAGACCCCCAACTCGCTGCCACCGCGGAGACCACTCTGCGCGCCCTCCAGCAGGGGCGAAGGCCTGTGGAAGACTATGTCGCGGACTTTAGGCGCTGGGGTGCGGATACCCAGTGGAACGACGCGGCCCTGCGTCACCAGTTCCGCCTAGGACTTTCTGAGGCACTAAAAGATGAGCTGGCGAGAGTTGGGGTACCCCAGACCCTGGACACTCTGATCAACCTGGTCATCCAGATTGACCGACGACTAAGGGAGCGCAGGTCGGAACGTGCATCCGGTGTCACTCATCCTACCTGGATGCTCCCCAAGGCTCCAAGTCACCTGCAGACTGGCTCGGCCCAGCGGTCAGTAACCCTCCCTGATTCCTCCGAGCCCATGCAGTTAGGGCTCTTGAGGCCTTCCCTAACTCCTGAGGAACGGCAACGTCGTCGGGTCAACAACTTGTGCCTTTACTGTGGTGAGCCTGGGCACTACGTAAGGAACTGTCCGGCCAAGGCTCGTAAGTGCCCTCTCATGCCTACTTGCTCCATGGACCCCTCAACCCGGGTCTCCTCTCACCTTGCTCTTTCTGTCTCATTACAGCTTCCGGGAAGAATCCTTCAGGTACCCGCCATTATTGATTCCGGGGCATGCAGCTGCTTCATGGACTCTTCCTTCGCTGCCCAACACCAGATTTCCCTCCAGTCTAAATCCCAGGGACTGTCAGTTTACCTGGCGGATGGCTCCTCCATCCGTTCAGGCCCGGTTACGCAAGAGACCATCCCACTGCTCATGACCATCTCGGGCAACCATCAGGAACTTCTTTGCATGGACATTATTTCCTCTCCATTATCCCCTATAATCTTGGGCATGCCGTGGCTGAAGGCCCACAACCCAGTCATCGACTGGGCCACTGGGATGGTTTCCTTCTCCTCTCAGTATTGTCAGATGTCTTGCAGACCTTCTAATTCCTCCCAGCTGGCTACTCTGTCAAGTGGGGACTCTGAGATGGACCTCCGTCAGGCTATTCCCCAGGCCTACCACGACTATCTAGACGTCTTCAGCAAACAGGCAGCAGAGGTGCTTCCTCCTCACAGGGCCTATGATTGCCCAATTGAACTTTTCCCTGGAGCAGAGATCCCCTTTGGAAGGGTCTTCCCCCTGACAGAAGTGGAGCAAGGCAAGTTGAAAGAGTACATTGAGGAGAACCTCCGAAAAGGCTTCATCCGCCCATCTACCTCTCCTGCGGGCGCAGGCATATTTTTCGTGGAGAAAAAAGATCACACCCTTCGGCCTTGTGTGGACTATAGGGAGTTGAACAGCATTACGGTCAAGAACCGTTACCCTCTCCCGTTGGTCCCTGAACTCTTCCAGAGGCTTGGCACGGCCACCATCTTTACGAAGCTTGACCTACGGGGGGCTTACAATTTGGTCCGGATTAAGGATGGGGATGAGTGGAAGACGGCCTTTCGGACACGGTATGGGCATTACGAGTATCTCGTGATGCCCTTCGGCCTGTGCAATGCCCCCGCAACCTTTCAATACTTCATTAACGACGTACTCCGGGACTTCCTGGACTTGTTTGCCGTGGTATATCTGGACGATATCTTGATTTTCTCCCCCTCTTTAGAGACCCATCGCAGACACGTCAAGGAGGTCCTGGGACGGCTCCGTATCCACGGTCTGTATGCCAAGGCAGAGAAATGCCAGTTTGAACAGGAGAGTATCCCCTTCCTTGGGCTAATCATCTCAAGTACAGGCATCAAAATGGACCCCCAGAAGATCTCTGCCATCTTGGAATGGCCCACTCCGGCAGACAAAAAGGGCATCCAACGGTTCATTGGCTTTGCCAATTTTTACCGTAAATTTATCAGGGGGTTCTCCGCCATTGTGGCGCCTATCACCCAACTGACCAAACAAGGGACCCGGTTCCGATGGTCTTCCGAGGCCCAGGGGGCCTTTGATGCCCTTAAAACTCTGTTTACCTCGGCACCCATCCTCAGGCATCCGGACTCCTCTCTACCCTTCACCTTGGAGGTTGATGCCTCCGAGATCGCGGTGGGTGCCATCCTATCCCAGAGACAGGGGGACAAGTCTCTGCTGCACCCGGTCGCCTTCTTCTCCCGCAAGTTGTCCTCGGCCGAGAGGAACTATGATGTGGGCGACCGAGAACTACTGGAGATCAAGGCCGCCCTAGAAGAATGGCGATACCTCCTGGAGGGGGCCTCTCACCCCATTCTAATACTCACCGACCATAAGAATCTGGAATATTTGAAGTCAGCTAAGAGACTGAAACCCAGACAAGCCAGATGGGCACTTTTCTTTTCCCGATTCACTTTCCATGTGACATACCGGCCCGGATCCAAGAATGTCAAACCAGATGCTCTGTCTAGGATGTACCACAAGCATCAGGAAGAAGATCCCCCTGACACTATTCTGGCCCCTGGAAACTTTCTCCTTCTTCAAGAGGACTTACTGTCCAAATTCAAACGTGCCTCAGCAGGGCAAAGGCCCACTTCCGAAACCCAGCTACAGGAGAAGGATGGACTATTCTGGTACGGGGACAAGATCTACACCCCGGAACAGCTCCGGGTAACAACTATGGAGCTGTGCCATGACCACGCCCTGGCTGGTCACTTCGGTGTCGCTAAGACCACCGACTTGGTACAGCGTACCTTCTGGTGGCCGCAACTACGGGCTGACTGTAAAAAATTTGTGGACACTTGCCCCACCTGCATCCGGAACAAGAATCCCAAAACCAGGGCCTGGGGTCTCCTTAAACCCCTGTCTGTCCCAGATCGTCCCTGGAGGATGATCTCCCTAGATTTTATTGTGGAGTTACCCCCAGCAGAAGGCCACACGACGATCTTTGTGATCGTCGATCGGTTATCCAAAATGGCTCACTTCATCCCCATGAAGGGCACCCCCTCAGCTCCAGAGACGGCACGGGCCTTTATTAGGGAAATTGTCCGCCTTCATGGGGTCCCGGCTAACATCGTCTCGGATCGAGGGGTGCAATTCACCTCTCGATTCTGGAGGTCCCTGTGCCAGTCCTTGGATATCGAACTCTCTCTCTCCTCTGCGTACCACCCTCAGTCCAATGGGCAGACGGAGCGGACTAATCAAACCCTGG
Organism: Lithobates sylvaticus; assembly: GCA_028564925.1. NCBI lineage: Eukaryota > Metazoa > Chordata > Amphibia > Anura > Ranidae > Lithobates > Lithobates sylvaticus. The sequence goes on from CM053031.1 coordinate 281,361,840, forward strand.
AGCAGTACTTGCGCTGCTTTTCCTCCTTCGCCCAAGATGACTGGATCTCCCTTCTGCCCCTGGCAGAGTTCGCATATAACAACGCCACCCACTCCGCCACCAAACAGACTCCTTTTTTCGCCAACTATGGGTACCACCCGGCATTTCTGCCGAACTCACTTCCTGACTGCACTGTGCCAGCAGTCCAAGAGCGAATCCAGTTCTTTTCCACCAACAACCAACTTCTTCAGGAGACCATGACTAGGACCCAGGAGTACAACAAAACCGTATTTGACAAGAAAAGACGGGGGGAACTGGTGCTTGCCCCGGGCGAAACTGTATGGCTATCCACCTCTAACCTAAAACTGGCTTGCCCCTCACGGAAACTGGGCCCCAAGTTCTTGGGCCCCTTCCCGGTCAAGAGGAGGATCAACGAGGTGGCTTATGAATTAGAACTTCCAGATTCTTTGAAGATTCACCCGGTCTTCCATGTGTCATTACTGAAGCCCTCGGTTAGTAACCCTTTCCCCAACCGGAGGGCCATCCCTCCTGATCCAGTCATGGTGGACGGGGAAGAGGAGTTCGAGGTGGAAGCCATCCTTAATGTCAGAAGAAGGCAAAACCAGAACCAGTTCCTAATCAAGTGGAGGGGTTACGGCCCCGAGGAAAACTCCTGGGAGCCCGAGGAGAACATCCACGCTAAGAGTCTAGTCCAATCTTTTAAGAGAGCCCATCCTGAGAAATTTGCCCCGAGGGGCATCCGGAGGCTGCCCCTTAGGGGGGGGCAATGTCATGAGGGCTCCATCCGTGGCCAGCGACCTGATGATCCTGCCAGTAATCGGCGCCTCAGTATCTCTGGTTCCCGTTCTCGGCTGCCATTGCGCATGCGCGAGCGCGCGCGTGCACGCGCGCGCCCACAGACGAGGGCGAGCGTGCGCGGACGGGTGCGCGCCTCCATTGGCGCCAGTGAGGCTATTTAAACCCTCCTGTGACTGACGGTCCCCGCTGTCTGCTCTACAACGTTCTGTGTCTGAAACCTGATCTGAAGACTGTTTACCTGTGTTTGACCCGGCTATCCTTGACCATCCGCTCTGTCCCTGTGTATCGACCTTGGCTTGTCTTTGACCATCCTATTGTTTGCTCCATCTGTACCTTGCTGCCAGCCTGATATCTGACCCGGCCTGTCTGACCATTCCAGAGCCAGCTTACCTGCTGTTCCAGCCTGCATACAGATCCAAGTCTGCCTGTTGTTCCAGTCTGCATACAGATCCAGCTTACCTGTTGTACCAGCCTGCATACAGATCCAAGTCTGCCTGTTGTTCCAGCCTGCATACAGATCCAAGTCTGCCTGTTCTTCCAGTCTGCATACAGATCCAGCTTACCTGTTGTTCCAGTCTGCACACAGTTCCAGCTTACCTGTTGTTCCAGTCTGCATACAGATCCAGCTTACCTGTTGTTCCAGTCTGCACACAGTTCCAGCTTACCTGTTGTTCCAGTCTGCATACAGATCCAGCTTACCTGTTGTTCCAGTCTGCACACAGTTCCAGCTTACCTGTTGTTCCAGTCTGCCTACAGATCCAGCTTACCTGTTGTTCCAGTCTGCATACAGATCCAGCTTACCTGTTGTTCCAGTCTGCATACAGATCCAAGTCTGCCTGTTGTTCCAGTCTGCCTACAGCTACCTACTTACCTCATCCGCTGAGCTTATCCAGGAAGCTCTTGTACCGGTCTGACCATTCCTGCCAGGCACCTGTGCCCCTCCTGACTCCTGGTCCTACTGTCCCATCATCAGGGGACCGGCGAGCGGGAGCCGCAAGGGAGGCCCTTCTCTGCCAATCAGACTCATCACCACCAGGGAGCGTGACACCAGCGCCCATCAAATGCAGCCTCACCAGTGCCCATCAATGCAGCCTCACCAGCACCCATCAAATGCAGCCTCACCAGTGCCCATCAAATGCAGCCTCACCAGTGCCCATCAATGCAGCCTACCAGTGCCCATCAAATGCAGCCTCACCAGCACCCATCAAATGCAGCCTCACCAGTGCCCATCAAATGCAGCCTCACCATTGCCCATCAATGCAGCCTACCAGTGCCCATCAAATGCAGCCTCACCAGCGCCCATCAAATGCAGCCTCACCAGTGCCCATCAATGCAGCCTACCAGTGCCCATCAATGAATGTTTGCTTGCTTCCATTCATTTGGGAGTCAGGACACAGACACAGTCCTCTGCCGCCGCTGTGCCTTTGACACTGGCAGCTGCCTGCTGATGCTTGCTGCAGAGAGAAGAGAGCAGGAACACCAATGGCCCGGGCGCCCTAGGCAGCAGTGCGCCCTAGGTGGCTTCCTAGTTTGCCTAGTGGTAGCATGGGCCCTGGACACAATGGTCAACTGTGCTATAGTCACTGAAGGATGATGTCATATTATTCACGACACAGATATCCCATTACATGTACATCTTGTTGTAAGGACTCCTGAACAACAATCTGAAATTGTCATTAACAAAGTTGAAATCTTTTCTGTGGATATCATGATTTTATCACAGCACTAAAATTAAAATTGGGTAAAATAACTACTTTCGGACTCTTTCATTAACGTATTCACCTGTGTTAAAAAAGGAAGTCAAACACTTTGTTGGCAACTGGTTTTTGAGCTAATGTGATCAGAATAAAATTTCTACATAAGGTAAATGTGGACATATGACCGACCACATGGTCAGGGCTTCTAAAACAGTTATTAAAAAGTGATCTTCTAGCCCAGGGGTCTCCAAACTTTTCGAACCAAGGGCCAGTATATTGTCCTTCAGACTTTAAGAGGGTTGTGGCAGAAAATGTCCTGGGCCCAACATCAGTGAGAATAAATATGGCTTCAAGGTTGGTGGTTACTCAGTAGGCGGAGTAGTAGTGCCCCTGTTAGCAAGAGGAATAGTATCCCATCATTGGTATCAGTGGAAGAAACAGTGCCCCATTGTTGGTGTCAGTGGGAGGAATATTGCCCCAAGGGCCAGATAAAGGCTAGCAAAGGGCCACATCTGGCCCTCGGGCCGCAGTTTGGAGACCCCTGTTCTAGCCTCTTCTCGTTCTGAGCATTTTGGGGGAAATCACACCTCTCAGACTCTTTCATTAATGTAGTCATCTGACTGTAAATAAAGGATAAGGTAAATGTTGACATATGATTAAGCTCAAGGTCAGCCCTTCCAAAACAAATACTAAAAAAAGTGCACTTTTAACGTACCTCTCCTTGGAGTTTCCACCTCCTCGTGCATTTTTAAAAAACTCCCAGCAACACATCGATTAGAGATTGATGGAGAGGGTGTCAACAGGCTGATGGGTTGAGGACAAGTTTTCCATTGAACACTATGGAGGCCACGGCGTGGATTCGCAGGTGGGGGAGGTCATAGGCTTTACGAAGAAGAAAAATGAAGCAAAGCTGTTCAGCACCTGGTCACAACATAGCCCGGATCTCCAGATGAATGTGTTTCAAGTAACCAGAATTGAATTAATATTCAGCACAAAAAGGGGAAACATCAAGGAAAGGTGAACTAAACATCATTTAAATAATTTAAGGCAGCGGTCCCCAACCTCCCCGGCACCAGGGACTGGCCTTGCAGAAAACAACCCCTCCATGGATCTGGGGGGGGGGGGTGGGGTGAGGGGTGTTGGGGGTAAAGTCTGTCATGTTGGGGGGGGGTGCAGCCTATTACTTCAAGTCAATTCAGTAAGAAGGCCCCCTGTCCCCCTCTTCTATCTCCCCTTCTTCTCCCCCTTCTCCTCATCTCTCTACTTCCCACGTTTCGCCGATGTGACTGACTCCACTCAAATATATAGGTTCTCCCAGCAGGCCAGGGAATTTAAGAAAACCCCTGCCCATTGGCTGAGATACCCCATATACTCCTAATCTGCCCTTGCATCGCCTTGTCTTATCTAATGTCACCAAGTACCCGGCCACCTAGCGACAAAAGAGAAAAGTGCAGCAATTCCAGACTTGGTGTGAAATCAATTGATCCCTAACAATTAGCCAAGGCAACTGCACGAAGGTAAAAAACCTTCTCTATGTAGCAGCCTCCCCCCCCCCCCCCCATAATACTTACCCTGGGCCCAATCTTCCTCCAGCAATGTGCACGAGATCCTCGGCTCTCCGGGGACTCTCCTTCCTCATTGGCTAAGACAACAGTGGGAGCTATTGGCACCTTCTGCTGTCAATCACAGCCAGTGAGCCAATGAAGAAGGAGGGGGTGGGGCCGAGACATGGCTCTGTGTGTGAAAGGACACGCTCGGGGGGCAGCCTGCTCAGGTGCCTCTATTGCAAGCTGCATGCTGTGGGGGCACTTGGAAGAAGGGTGGAGCCAGAAGCGCTGGCAGGGGACCCAGAAAGAGGAGTATCGGGTGTGCTCTGTGCAAAACCACTGCACAGAGCAGGTTAGTATAACATGTTTGTTTTTATTTTTATTTTTTTTAACCTTTAATGTCAGTTTAAGTGCAGGCTATACTGACTAGAGGTGTCAAGAACAAGGTTTTCCACAAACTTGTAAGGTGTAAGTTGTGGCAGCTTGGATGTAAGTGTCTGCATGTTTTATTTCCATTTCTACCCTTGTCTGGATCAGGGAACTTTGGGATTCTTATGATAATTGACCAGGGTGTTGGTCGATTTTCCTAGGATGCACGATGAACGGTGATACCCTCCACATTATTCAGTCTACCTGGTCCCTGTACCCCTCGGTACCCCCGATCCAGGACAGGGAGGACTTAAGAAAACAAAAACTGGTAATAATGTTGGTGACAGACTGTATTTAGTATTAGACATGTGCACAACAAAAAAATTTGTTTATTTTCGTTTTGTTTTTTTCGTTTCTGAAAAAAAATTGTTTTTTTTCGTTTCGTTTTTTTCGTTTCCGTTGATTCGTAACAATTCGTAAATTCGTAAGTCGTCGGTGTTCGGATTCGTAACGATTCGTACATTCGTAAGAGTTATTTTTTCGTTGATTCGTTTTTTCGTTAGTTTAATTTTCGGACGCATTCGTATTTATTCGTACATTCGTAACATTCGTAGATTCGTAATCGCAGCATAATTCATAATTTTATGTAATGTGTATGCTATTATTACATTTTAATAATTTACGAATCGAAAAAAATAAACCGAAAAATTCTGAAAAAAAAAAAGCCCATCAAACGCAGCCACTGTGCCCATTAAAACTTAGCCACTGTGCCCATCAAACGCAGCCACTTTGCCACTGTGCCCATCAAACGCAGACACTTTGCCATCAAACACAGACACTTTGCCACTTTGCCATCAAACGCAGTGAAAAATAAATAAAGTGAAAAACCATCAAAGTGAATGCTCCATCCAGACTGCTCGAGACGCCCTGATCAACGCCTTGGATGATTTGAGTGGGAGGAGCTTCAAGAGGTTCCATAACTAAAATAATGGACTGGGAAATCAAGGAGGGCTCCAGAAAGATCCCCAAAAACAAGCTAGAGAGGGCAGAAACCGATGACATGGTGGATCTAATCTTGAGCTCCTACATGGATTCTTATGAAGAGGAGCTGACGGTGGATGTTCTAGATGTGCCCATTAAATGCTGCCACTGTGCCCATCAAATGCTGCCAGTGTGCCCATCAAATGCTGCCACTGTGCCCATCAAATGCTGCCAGTGTGCCCATTAAATGCTGCCACCGTGTCATCGAATGCCGCTAGAGTGACCCCCTCACCTGCTCGCCTTAGATTCATGCAATGCATGAATATATCCATTGGTCATAGAGGGGGTGGCTGGAGAGAGGGGGAGGAGCCCCTGCGCCCTTATGGAGGCACCACCACTTGCGGTAGGCAGCCTCGAACGGCACCAGTCCAGCGCTGTCTTCCACTCAAACTTGATACCCATAGACTTGTATGGGAGAGAAGCAGTTCTGAATTTGAACCAAAGCCTGTTGTTGCCCCAGTTGTATTTTTTTTGTATCAATGTCTGTTCTCCTTGCCCACATCTACCAATCAATTCCTCCCTTTGTCTTTGAGCCCAAATCTTTGTAAAGGAATATTAGGGGCTTTATTCATACACTGCAATGGAGAGACACAACACACACCGACTTCCAGCTCTACTGGGCGGAATGAAGAAAGAAGACTTACAAACTAGGGTTGCCACCTTTTCTTCAAGTCAAACCCGAACACTTTAGCACAGCAATTTTTCTTTTATACATATATTTTGCTAATAAATAACATTTCTAATCATTTGAAGTTAATAAAAAGAGTCCTCCTTTACATCAGAGTCCACAGAGTTCCCCTTTTACATCTGAACTCGCAGAGTTCCCTTACACTGTAAGGGGGGACTCTGCAGACTCTGATGTAAGGGAGAACTCTGGGGACTCTGACATAAGGGATGCCCTTGGAACCCTAATTTAAGGGGGAACACTGAGAACTCTGATGTACAGAAAGAACTCTGATGTAAGGGGGAACATTGAGAACTCTGATGTACAGAGAGGACTCTGATGTAAGGGGGAACACTGTGGCCTCTGGTGTAAAGGGGAACTCTGATGTAAGTGGTGCTCTGAGAACCCTGATTTCCCTTAGTGTACTCACTTAGAGGCAGGAGAGAGAAGGGGGGACTTCAGTCACAGACAGGGATGGATGGTGAGTAGGGATGGGCCCGGTGCTCGATGCGAACCCACGTTCGCATCGAGCACCGGGCGTTCGCTCGCTCGGCGAGCCCAGAACTATTTTGGCCGCTCGCATCACGTTCGTGTGATGCGAGCGGCCCCGCAATGCATTGCGGCAGGCGCGGCCGGCGCAGTGCATTGCTGGCTGATGATTGGCCAAGCATGCACTGTGACCCCGCATGCTTGGCCAATCACAGCCCCGGAAACTCGAAGAGCCATAATTGGCTACAGGCAGGACGCCTGTAGCCAATTACAGCTCAGGGGCTGTAGTACACGCCCCCCCTATAAAAGGCCGCCACGCCGTCTGCGCCGGTCACATGCTGTTCCGGCGCAGATAGAGCAGGCTAGATCTGTGACACTCTGCTGGATTTAGTTAGTTAGAGAGATTTACTTAGAGAGATTGAGTTAGATAGATTCATTCATTTAGATTGATTTAGAAAGAGGGGCTTGTAGTGTGTTCGTGGCAGGCAGGCAGAGCTCCTATATTTTGTTCCCAGAAGCACCTATAGGACTTGTAGTGTGTTCGTGGCAGGCAGGCAGAGCTCCTATATTTTGTTCCCAGAAGCACCTATAGGACTTGTAGTGTGTTCCTGGCAGGCAGGCAGAGCTCCTATATTTTGTTCCCAGAAGCACCTATAGGACTTGTAGTGTGTTCGTGGCAGGCAGGCAGAGCTCCTATATTTTGTTCCCAGAAGCACCTATAGGACTTGTAGTGTGTTCCTGGCAGGCAGGCAGAGCTCCTATATTTTGTTCCCAGAAGCACCTATAGGACTTGTAGTGTGTTCGTGGCAGGCAGGCAGAGCTCCTATATTTTGTTCCCAGAAGCACCTATAGGACTTGTAGTGTGTTCCTGGCAGGCAGGCAGAGCTCCTATATTTTGTTCCCAGAAGCACCTATAGGACTTGTAGTGTGTTCCTGGCAGGCAGGCAGAGCTCCTATATTTTGTTCCCAGAAGCACCTATAGGACTTGTAGTGTGTTCCTGGCAGGCAGGCAGAGCTCCTATATTTTGTTCCCAGAAGCACCTATAGGACTTGTAGTGTGTTCCTGGCAGGCAGGCAGAGCTCCTATATTTTGTTCCCAGAAGCACCTATAGGACTTGTAGTGTGTTCCTGGCAGGCAGGCAGAGCTCCTATATTTTGTTCCCAGAAGCACCTATAGGACTTGAAGTGTGTTAGTCCAATCACGCAGAGATCATATATTTTGTTCCCAGAAGCACCTATAGGACTTGAAGTGTGTTAGTCCAATCACACAGAGATCATATATTTTGTTCCCAGAAGCACCTATAGGACTTGAAGTGTGTTAGTCCCATCACACAGACCTATATTTTCTTCCCAGAAGCACCTATAGGACTTGAAGTGTGTTAGTCCAATCACACAGAGATCTTATATTTTGTTCCCAGAAGCACCTATAGGACTTGAAGTGTGTTAGTCCCATCACACAGAGATCATATATTTTCTTCCCAGAAGCACCTATAGGACTTGAAGTGTGTTAGTCCCATCACACAGAGATCATATATTTTCTTCCCAGAAGCACCTATAGGACTTGAAGTGTGTTAGTCCCATCACACAGAGATCATATATTTTCTTCCCAGAAGCACCTATAGGACTTGAAGTGTGTTAGTCCAATCACACAGAGATCATATATTTTGTTCCCAGAAGCACCTATAGGACTTGAAGTGTGTTAGTCCCATCACACAGAGATCATACATTTTCTTCCCAGAAGCACCTATAGGACTTGAAGTGTGTTAGTCCAATCACACAGAGATCATATATTTTGTTCCCAGAAGCACCTATAGGACTTGAAGTGTGTTAGTCCCATCACACAGACCTATATTTTCTTCCCAGAAGCACCTATAGGACTTGAAGTGTGTTAGTCCAATCACACAGAGATCTTATATTTTGTTCCCAGAAGCACCTATAGGACTTGAAGTGTGTTAGTCCCATCACACAGATCATATATTTTGTTCCCAGAAGCACCTATAGGACTTGAAGTGTGTTAGTCCCATCACACAGACCTATATTTTCTTCCCAGAAGCACCTATAGGACTTGAAGTGTGTTAGTCCAATCACACAGAGATCTTATATTTTGTTCCCAGAAGCACCTATAGGACTTGAAGTGTGTTAGTCCCATCACACAGAGATCATATATTTTCTTCCCAGAAGCACCTATAGGACTTGAAGTGTGTTAGTCCCATCACACAGAGATCATATATTTTCTTCCCAGAAGCACCTATAGGACTTGAAGTGTGTTAGTCCCATCACACAGAGATCATATATTTTCTTCCCAGAAGCACCTATAGGACTTGAAGTGTGTTAGTCCAATCACACAGAGATCTTATATTTTGTTCCCAGAAGCACCTATAGGACTTGAAGTGTGTTAGTCCCATCACACAGAGATCATATATTTTGTTCCCAGAAGCACCTATAGGACTTGAAGTGTGTTAGTCCCATCACACAGACCTATATTTTCTTCCCAGAAGCACCTATAGGACTTGAAGTGTGTTAGTCCAATCACACAGAGATCATATATTTTCTTCCCAGAAGCACCTATAGGACTTGAAGTGTGTTAGTCCCATCACACAGAGATCATATATTTTCTTCCCAGAAGCACCTATAGGACTTGAAGTGTGTTAGTCCCATCACACAGAGATCATATATTTTCTTCCCAGAGGCACCTATAGGACTTGAAGTGTGTTAGTCCAATCACACAGAGATCTTATATTTTGTTCCCAGAAGCACCTATAGGACTTGAAGTGTGTTAGTCCCATCACACAGAGATCATATATTTTCTTCCCAGAAGCACCTATAGGACTTGAAGTGTGTTAGTCCCATCACACAGAGATCATATATTTTCTTCCCAGAAGCACCTATAGGACTTGAAGTGTGTTAGTCCCATCACACAGAGATCATATATTTTCTTCCCAGAAGCACCTATAGGACTTGAAGTGTGTTAGTCCAATCACACAGAGATCATATATTTTGTTCCCAGAAGCACCTATAGGACTTGAAGTGTGTTAGTCCCATCACACAGAGATCATATATTTTCTTCCCAGAAGCACCTATAGGACTTGAAGTGTGTTAGTCCAATCACACAGAGATCATATATTTTGTTCCCAGAAGCACCTATAGGACTTGAAGTGTGTTAGTCCCATCACACAGACCTATATTTTCTTCCCAGAAGCACCTATAGGACTTGAAGTGTGTTAGTCCAATCACACAGAGATCTTATATTTTGTTCCCAGAAGCACCTATAGGACTTGAAGTGTGTTAGTCCCATCACACAGATCATAGATTTTGTTCCCAGAAGCACCTATAGGACTTGAAGTGTGTTAGTCCCATCACACAGACCTATATTTTCTTCCCAGAAGCACCTATAGGACTTGAAGTGTGTTAGTCCAATCACACAGAGATCTTATATTTTGTTCCCAGAAGCACCTATAGGACTTGAAGTGTGTTAGTCCCATCACACAGAGATCATATATTTTCTTCCCAGAAGCACCTATAGGACTTGAAGTGTGTTAGTCCCATCACACAGAGATCATATATTTTCTTCCCAGAAGCACCTATAGGACTTGAAGTGTGTTAGTCCCATCACACAGAGATCATATATTTTCTTCCCAGAAGCACCTATAGGACTTGAAGTGTGTTAGTCCAATCACACAGAGATCTTATATTTTGTTCCCAGAAGCACCTATAGGACTTGAAGTGTGTTAGTCCCATCACACAGAGATCATATATTTTGTTCCCAGAAGCACCTATAGGACTTGAAGTGTGTTAGTCCCATCACACAGACCTATATTTTCTTCCCAGAAGCACCTATAGGACTTCAAGTGTGTTAGTCCAATCACACAGAGATCATATATTTTCTTCCCAGAAGCACCTATAGGACTTGAAGTGTGTTAGTCCCATCACACAGAGATCATATATTTTCTTCCCAGAAGCACCTATAGGACTTGAAGTGTGTTAGTCCCATCACACAGAGATCATATATTTTCTTCCCAGAGGCACCTATAGGACTTGAAGTGTGTTAGTCCAATCACACAGAGATCTTATATTTTGTTCCCAGAAGCACCTATAGGACTTGAAGTGTGTTAGTCCAATCACACAGAGATCATATATTTTGTTCCCAGAAGCACCTATAGGACTTGAAGTGTGTTAGTCCCATCACACAGACCTATATTTTCTTCCCAGAGGCACCTATAGGACTTGAAGTGTGTTAGTCCCATCACACAGAGATCATATATTTTGTTCCCAGAAGCACCTATAGGACTTGAAGTGTGTTAGTCCCATCACACAGAGCTCCTCTATTTTCTTTGCAGAAGCACCCACAGGACTTCTAGTGTGTTAGTGGCATCACACAGAGCTCCTCTATTTTCTTTGCAGAAGCACCCATAGGACTTCTAGTGTGTTAGTGGCATCACACAGAGCTCCTATATTTTCTTCTCAGCAGCACCCACAGGACTTCTAGTGTGTTAGTGGCATCACACAGAGCTCCTCTATTTTCTTTGCAGAAGCACCCATAGGACTTCTAGTGTGTTAGTGGCATCACACAGAGCTCCTCTATTTTCTTTGCAGAAGCACCCATAGGACTTCTAGTGTGTTAGTGGCATCACACAGAGCTCCTCTATTTTCTTTGCAGAAGCACCCATAGGACTTCTAGTGTGTTAGTGGCATCACACAGAGCTCCTCTATTTTCTTTGCAGAAGCACCCATAGGACTTCTAGTGTGTTAGTGGCATCACACAGAGCTCCTATATTTTCTTCTCAGCAGCACCCACAGGACTTCTAGTGTGTTAGTGGCATCACACAGAGCTCCTCTATTTTCTTTGCAGAAGCACCCATAGGACTTCTAGTGTGTTAGTGGCATCACACAGAGCTCCTCTATTTTCTTTGCAGAAGCACCCATAGGACTTCTAGTGTGTTAGTGGCATCACACAGAGCTCCTCTATTTTCTTTGCAGAAGCACCCATAGGACTTCTAGTGTGTTAGTGGCATCACACAGAGCTCCTCTATTTTCTTTGCAGAAGCACCCATAGGACTTCTAGTGTGTTAGTGGCATCACACAGAGCTCCTATATTTTCTTCTCAGCAGCACCCACAGGACTTCTAGTGTGTTAGTGGCATCACACAGAGCTCCTCTATTTTCTTTGCAGAAGCACCCATAGGACTTCTAGTGTGTTAGTGGCATCACACAGAGCTCCTATATTTTCTTCTCAGCAGCACCCACAGGACTTCTAGTGTGTTAGTGGCATCACACAGAGCTCCTCTATTTTCTTTGCAGAAGCACCCATAGGACTTCTAGTGTGTTAGTGGCATCACACAGAGCTCCTCTATTTTCTTTGCAGAAGCACCCATAGGACTTCTAGTGTGTTAGTGGCATCACACAGAGCTCCTATATTTTCTTCTCAGCAGCACCCACAGGACTTCTAGTGTGTTAGTGGCATCACACAGAGCTCCTATATATTCTTCTCAGCAGCACCCACAGGACTACCGACTACAATGGCTGGAAGACCGCCAAGGGGAGGCAGAGCATGCAGAGCCAAGAACACAGGGCAGGCAGGCTCTGTTTCTAGTGGACGTGGCCGTGGCCGTGGACGTGGTCGTGCATCGTCATCAGCACGTGGCCATGGGACACGCGCGTCTTTGTTTTCGGCAGCTGGACATGTGGAGCTGCATCATGCTGAAGGCTTGGTAGAATGGATGACCAAGCCCTCCTCATCCTCCTCATCCTCTCTCACCCAGGCTCAGGGTACTGGCAGAGCATCATCAGCCACCCCTTCCCTAGACCCACCATGTCCTCCTGAGGAGTCCCCCGAACTCTTTGAGCACAGTGTTGGGTACATGCTCCAGGAGGATGCCCAACGATTCGAAGGCTCGGATGATGATACCCAGCTTGAGGAATCTGGCAGTACTGTTCCACCAGCTGCAGCTTACTGCCAGGTTTGCTCTAGTGGTGAAGAGGGAGGGGATGATGAGGTCACTGACTCCACGTGGGTGCCTGAAGGGAGAGAGGATGAGGAGGAGGACGAGGAGGAGGAGGATGCGGCGTCACATGTCCAACGAGGCAGGGTGCCCCCTGGAGGCCAGGTAGAGGCCAGCACAGCAACTGTACAACACCGCAGAGCTCCGCCTGTGCAGGGCGCTGCCTCTGCACGTTATCAGAAAAGTTCTTTGGTGTGGGCCTTTTTTGAGACGAGTGCAGCAGATCGCACCACTGCTATTTGCAATATTTGTCTCAAGCGTATCTCACGTGGCCAAAACATCAGCCGCTTGGGCACCACAAGCATGACCAGACATATGGCGACCTGCCATGCAGCTCGTTGGCAGGCACACATAAAAGACCCACACCAAAGAACTAAGCGGACCTCTCCTTGCTCCTCCTCAGCTGGGATCTCCATCCCCACTACACCTTCAGTCCTCTCTGAAAGCTGCTCTGAGAGGACTGAAGGTGTAGAATTAGGTGTGTCACAACCAAGTACTTGCAGTACACCGACGTCCGATTGCAGCAGGCAAATTTCCCTGCCCCAGCTGCTGGACCGTAGAAAGAAGTACACTCCCAGCCATCCACATGCCCAGCGGTTGAATGCTAGCCTGGCTAAATTGCTAGCACTTCAACTGCTGCCTTTTCAGTTGGTAGACTCGGCCCCCTTCCGTGAGTTTGTTCAATGTGCGGTTCCTCAGTGGCAGGTTCCCAAACGCCACTTTTTCTCACGGAAGGCGATTCCGTCTCTCTACCGGCATGTGGAGGGCAATGTCCATGCCTCGCTGGACAGGGCGGTCAGCGGTAAGGTGCATATTACCGCTGACTCATGGTCCAGCAGGCATGGACAGGGACGGTACCTTTCTTTCACGGCCCATTGGGTCACTCTATTGGCAGCTGGGAGGGATGCAGGACAAGGTGCAGTAGTGTTGGAGGTTGTTCCGCCACCACGCCTCCAAAACGCTACTACTGCTACTGGTTGTGACACACCTCTCTCCTCCACCCCCTCCTCTTCTTCTTCCTCCAGTGCTCTGTCCTTGGAACCAGCGGTGCTCCGTAGGCGTACAAGGGGCTACGCAAGTACGCAGGCAAAAAGATGCCATGCCGTGCTTGCGCTGGTGTGTTTGGGGGACAGGAGCCACACTGGGCCAGAGGTTCTGGCAGCTCTGCAGGGGCAGGCCGAGAGGTGGTTGACGCCACGTCAGCTTAAGCCAGGAATGGTCGTTTCTGACAATGGCACCAACCTCCTCTCCGCCCTGCGACAGGGGCAGCTCACCCATGTGCCCTGCATGGCTCACGTCCTCAACCTGGTGGTGCAGCGGTTCTTGGGCAGGTTCCCAGGCTTACAGGATGTCCTGAGGCAGGCCAGGAAAGTCTGTGTGCATTTCCGCCAATCTTATAATGCCAGTGCTCGGCTGACTGAGCTGCAAAAGGAGCTGAACCTGCCCAAGAACCGCCTAATATGTGACATGCCCACCAGATGGAACTCAACGTTGGCCATGCTGCAGCGACTGCACACGCAGCAGAGGGCCATCAATGAGTACCTTTGCGACTACGGCACCAGGACAGGGTCAGGGGAGCTTGGTTTTTTTTCCCCACGTCAGTGGAGCATGATCAGGGATGCATGCACTGTCCTCTCACCATTTGAGGAGGCCACGAGGATGGTGAGCAGTGACAGTGCATGCATCAGTGACACTGTCCCTCTTGTCCACCTGTTGGAGCATACGCTGCGTGGGATAATGGACAGGGCACTTGAGGCAGAACAGAGGCAGGAAGAGGAGGACTTCCTTGCCTCTCAAGGCCCCCTTTATCCGGACAGTGTTCCTCCTGTCCCACCCATCACACAGGAAGAGGATGAGGAGGAGGAGGAGGAGGAGGAGGAGGAGGAGGAGGATTGTGTGAGCATGGAGGTGGAGCCTGGCACTCAGCATCAGCAGCAGCAGTCTTTTAGGGATGATGTACAGTCCCAACAAACCAGTGGACTTGTACGTGGCTGGGAGGAGGTGGCTGGCGATCATGTCATCCTCAGTGACCCAGAAGACTCCGGACCGAATGCCTCAGCTAACCTACGCTGCATGGCCTCCCTGATCCTGCAAAGCCTGCGGAAGGATCCTCGTGTTCTTCGGATCAAGGAGAGGGACCATTACTGGCTGGCCACTCTCCTTGATCCGCGGTACAAGGGTAAGGTTGCGGACCTTATCTTGCCGTCGCAGAGGGAGCAGAGGATGAGACATCTCAGGGAGGCCTTGCAGAAAGGTCTGTGCAACGCGTTCCCAGAAACTGGGAGGCTACAAACTCCTGGTCCTGGGCGACGAGTTGCTGAGGCTTCGGTCAGTGGCAGAAGGAGCGGTGGGGAAGGTGGACGTCTGACCGATGCGTTCAGACAATTTTTTAGTCCGCAGCCCCAAGGTATGATCGGTTCCAGCAACCATCGCCAGCGTCTGATATACATGGTGCAGGAATACCTTGGGGCAAGGTCAGACTTGGACACCTTTCCCACCGAAAATCCTCTGGCTTACTGGGTCCTGAGGATGGATCACTGGCCAGAGCTTGCACAGTATGCAATTGAGCTACTGGCCTGTCCTGCCTCCAGCGTTCTGTCCGAACGCACATTCAGTGCTGCTGGAGGATTTGTGACTGATCATAGGGTGCGCCTGTCCACCGCCTCGGTTGATCGACTGACCTTCATCAAAATGAATCAGTCTTGGATCACCACCAGCTACCAGGCACCTGAGGCGGATATAACTGAATAATTTTTAATGTCACATCACATCCCTTCAAGACTGCCTATGCTGATGCTGAGTGACTGTCCTCTTATGTTCACTGACTATCCTCTTCCTCCTCCTCAATGATCCATGCCACCACACCAGTGCCTAAGGCACAATTTTTCAGCCCCTGTTTAACAGGGGCGTGTACATACAATTTTTATAAAAAAAATGCTTCGCAACACTGTGCTCCAAGTACAGTATCTGTGAGGGGTTGCAGTGTTGTGGCACCAGCACCAGTGCCTAAGGCACAATTTTTCAGCCCCTGTTTAACAGGGGCGTGTACTTACAATTTTTTAAAAAAATGCTTCGCAACACGTGTGACTGCTGTGCTCCAAGTACAGTATCTGTGAGGGGTTGCAGTGTTGTGGCACCACACCAGTGCCTAAGGCACAATTTTTCAGCCCCTGTTTAACAGGGGCGTGTACATACAATTTTTATAAAAAATGCTTCGCAACACTGTGCTCCAAGTACAGTATCTGTGAGGGGTTGCAGTGTTGTGGCACCAGCACCAGTGCCTAAGGCACAATTTTTCAGCCCCTGTTTAACAGGGGCGTGTACTTACAATTTTTTAAAAAAATGCTTCGCAACACGTGTGACTGCTGTGCTCCAAGTACAGTATCTGTGAGGGGTTGCAGTGTTGTGGCACCAGCACCAGTGCCTAAGTCACAATTTTTCAGCCCCCGTTTAACAGGGGCGGGTAATTACAAATCTTGATCTAATAGTTCACAGCAGGGCCCATTCCTGCGCCCACCAAGAGTAACTATGAGGGCCTACAGTCTTGTGTCAACACCGTCCACCACCACCGCCAAAGGCCCAATTTTTCTGCCCTGTTCATCAGGTGCTTGCAATTACAAATCTTGATCTAATAACTCACAGCAGGGCCCATTCCTGCGCCCACCAAGAGTAACTGTGAGAGCTTACAGTCTTGTGGCAACACCGTCCACCACCACCACCACCACCCCCAATTTTTCTGCCCTGTTCAACAGGTGCATGCAATTACAAATCTTGATCTATTAACTCACAGCAGGGCCCATTCCTGTGCCCACCAGTCTTGTGGCTACACCAACATCTAATAGGGCAAATTTCTGCAGAGTATATACGCCAGGCCCCTACTTTCATACATCCAACTTACAAACGACTCCTACTTGCAAATGGAAAGAGAAAAACAGGAAGTGAGAGGAAATCTACCCCTAGGAAGGGAAATTCTATCCTGTTAGATTTAATTTGGGAAAAAGGTATCTCCTCTCTACTGATACTTTATCACCAATCCTTGTTTCAATTAAAACCCCACTTTTTCCAAAAACATTTGTCATTGGGACGGAAAGTGAGGTGACATGTTCTGAACAGATGTGCAAAGACAGCAAATGTTACAGGGGTGATAACCCCTCCCTATGTTCTCCAAAAAGCTTAAAAATAGATTTTTTTGGGATGGAGCTACACTTCATAATGTACCTGTTCAGATTCTACTTAAGAACAAACCTAAAGCCGCAAGTGGTTTTAAATGGCTTCTTTTTTTCCTTTACAAATGACATTTTGTGCAAGGACAGTTCTAAACACGGGAAACACATGCCACTTCACAGGCATACTTTAGACACCCCCCAGGTACCATATTTAAAGGAAAATTTCACTTTTTTTTTTTCACTTTATGCATCATTAAAATGACTGCTCCCGAAAAAACGTTAGTTTTTAAAAGTTCTTTTTGCATTGATATATGTCCCCTGGGGCAGGACCCGGGTCCCCAAACCTGTTTTATGACATTAACATGCATATTGGCCGTTGTAATTAGCACTTTTGATTTCGAACGTTCGCGTCCATTATAACGTATAGGGTTCGAAAATTCGCGCAAACTTTCGGTCCGTTCGAAGGTTCTGGTGCGAACCGAACCCGGGGGTGTTCGGCTCATCCCTAATGGTGAGCTCACTCACCCCTTGGCAGTCAGCAGCTCTCATCCAGATGTATCTGAGGCTGCTGGACTTCAAATTTCCAGCCCCCACTTTCCTTTTCTGAGGCACAGCCCTGGGGATTGGAGTGTGAGCAGACACAGAGGAGTAGGAGCAAGAGGGGCAGATCGAGCCCTCTCTCCTCTCCCGTCTGTGTGTGTGTTTGGGGGGGATTGTTAGTGCTGGCTTTGGGCAGCATAAAAGAGAGTGTACCAGACCATCTCAGCTTAGACAACTGCAGCCAGAAACCCTGCTGGGAAGCCATAGTCCAGTCTGAATAATGTGTCCGGGTTTCAGGCAGTCTGAAACCTGGACTTATGACTCCAAACCCGGACAGGTGGCAACCCTATTACAAACATAGATTTAACAACATATACTGAATATACATAAGGTGTAGGCGTGTTATAGGTGTGATCGTATACCTTAGTCCAATCAATGTCCATATCTTCTTAGGAGCAAGGGAACAGGTAAATGGGTATAAACATCATGTGACTGCTAGAAAAAGAGATTACGAACAAAGTAGGGGATATTTATGAGATGGAAGATACCATTGCCCAAGACAAGGGCACTGTAGAAAAATTTCATGAAACCTGGCAACCCTGGTTGATTTTCAAATACTCTCAGGACTTTGAGAACGCCAGACACTTGCCTTGAATGATGATCCCAAAGATCCCAGTGTTCACATAACCCCGCCAACAGACATAGACGGCGTTCAGTTAGCAAGGTACCTGTCCTCTCTACCTTATCTATTCTTGTACCCTTTTATCTTACCTTCTTTATTTCCCTCTTACCAAGCTCAACAACCACTGTTAAAGTGGATGCCGTTGATCGAAAATTCACACTAAAAGTTATATCATAGTCTAATGCCGCGTACACACGGTCGGAATTTCCAATGGAAACAGTCCGATGGGAGCTTTTCATTGGATTTTCCGACCGTGTGTATGCCCATCGGTCTTTTTCTGTCGGAATTTCCGACAGACTTTGGATTGAGAACCTGTTCTTAATTTTTCCGACGGAAAACCCTTCTATCGGATTTTCCGATCGTGTGTATGCAATTCCGACACGCAAAATTCCGACGCATGCTCGGAAACAATTCGACGCATGCTCGGAAGCATTAAACTTCCCTTTTATAGTGCAGTCGAACGTTTTTTAAGGCGTGGTGTTATTGACCGTCGGAATTTGGTGTGACCGTGTGTAGGCAAGACAGTTTGAGCGAAATTCCGTCGGAATTCCGACGGGAAAACCATCAGAGCTTTTTCTGACGAGAATTCCGACGCGGCATGAGTTGAATGATGGGGCACTGATGAAGACTACATGAGGAAGTCCCTCTTCTTATATCTTTGAAATGTGCTCTGTTTATTATTCAGGAACATTAGTTCAATTTAAGCAAACTCAGACTCTATACCGATGTTATACTATGCTTTTATGGATGTAAAAGTTGTTACTCATGCAGTTGCATCTGCTTGTTGCAAAATGTGCACTTGTTCTTTATCCTTTCATTTTTCAATAAAAATCTTAATGTAGAAGAAAAAGAGATTACAACAGTATTTGGTCGGTTCAGACTGGTTTGGGTAAGGAAGTCATTTTGAGCAGCGTCACTTATGCAACAGTTTCGATTCCCCAGAAATTGAAACAAAACAAACAAAAAAAAGAAAAACGCCTAGAGGAGGTAAAAAAAAGTGCATTACCAATCCTTAAAGTGATAGCATATATGTGTATATATATATATATATATATATATATATATATATATACACACATATATATATATATATACACAGTATCTCACAAAAGTGAGTACACCCCTCACATTTTTGTAAATATTTTATTCTATCTTATCATGTGACAACCCTGAAGAAATGTACAGCTTGTATAACAGTGTAAATTTGCTGTCCCCTCAAAATAACTCAACTAGGGATGGGCCGAACAGGGCCCCCCCCCCCCCCCCGGTTCGGTTTGCTTTTCCAGAACATGCGAACGGACCGAAAGTTTGCACGAACTTTCGAACACTGTTAAAGTCTATGAGACTCTTAAAGGCTCATATGCAAGTTATTGTCCTAAAAAGGGTTGGGGGACCCGGGTCCTGCCCCAGGGGACATGTATCAATGCAAAAAAAAGTTTTAAAAACTTTTTTTTCGGGAGCAGTGATTTTAATGATGCTTAAAGTGAAAAAATAAAAGTGAAATATTCCTTTAAATATTGTATCTGGGGGGGTGTCTATAGTATGCCTGTAAAGTTGGGCATGTTTCCTGTGTTTAGAACAGTCCCTGCACAAAATTACATTTCTAAAGGAATAAAAGTCATTTAAAACTGCTTGCGGCTGTAATGTAATGTCGGGTCCCGGCAATATGGATGAAAATGATTGAAAAAAACAGCATGGGTAACCCCCCAGCCCATTACCAGGCCCTTTGAGTCTTGTATGGATATTAAGGGGAACCCCTCACCCAAATTGGAAAAAAGAAAAGGCGTTGGGCCCCCAGGCCCTATATACTCTGAACAGCAGTATACATGCGGTCCCAAGAAAGACAGGGACTGTAGGTTTGTTCTTAAGTAGAATCTGTTTGTAATTTGGAACAGGTACATTTTGTAAATGTAGCGCCAGCCAAAAAATCTATTTTTAAGCTTTTTGGAGAACATAGGGATGGGTTATCACCCCTGTAACATTTGTTTTGCTGTCTGTGCCCCTGTCCAGCGCTGTCTTCCACTCAAACTTGATACCCATAGACTTGTATGGGAGAGAAGCAGTTCTGAATTTGAACCAAAGCCTGTTGTTGCTCCAGTTGTATTTTTTTTTTTGTATCAATGTCTGTTCTCCTTGCTCACATCTACCAATCAATTCCTCCCTTTGTCTTTGAGCCCAAATCTTGGTAAATGAATATTAGGGGCTTTATTCATACACTGCAATGGAGAGACACAACACACACCGACTTCCAGCTCTACTGGGCGGAATGAAGAAAGAAGACTTACAAACTAGGGTTGCCACCTTTTCTTCAAGTCAAACCCGAACACTTTAGCACAGCAATTTTTCTTTTATACATATATTTTGCTAATAAATAACATTTCTAATCGTTTGAAGTTAATAAAAAGAGTCCCCCTTTACATCAGAGTCCACAGAGTTCCCCTTTTACATCTGAACTCGCAGAGTTCCCTTACACTGTAAGGGGGGACTCTGCAGACTCTGATGTAAGGGAGAACTCTGGGGACTCTGACATAAGGGATGCCCTTGGAACCCTAATTTAAGGGGGAACACTGAGAACTCTGATGTACGGAAAGAACTCTGATATTAGGGGGAACATTGAGAACTCTGATGTACGGAGACGACTCTGATGTAAGGGGGAACACTGCGGCGTCTGGTGTAAAGGGGAACTCTGATGTAAGGGGTGCTCTGAGAACCCTGATTTCCCTTAGTGTACTCACTTAGAGGCAGGAGAGAGAAGGGGGGAGACTTCAGTCACAGACAGGGATGGATGGTAATCTCACTCACCCCTTGGCAGTCAGCACTTCTTATCCAGATGTATCTGAGGCTGCTGGACTTGGAATTTTCGGCCCCCACTTTCCTTTTCTGAGGCACAGCACTGGGGATTGGAGTGTGGGCAGACACAGAGGGGTAGGAGCAGGAGCAAGAGGTGCAGATCGAGCCCTCTCTCCTCTCCCGTCTGTGTGTGTGTTTGGGGGGGATTGTTAGTGCTGGCTTTGGGCAGCATAAAAGAGAGTGTACCAGACCATCTCAGCTTAGACAACTGCAGCCAGCAACCCTGCTGGGAAGCCATAGTCCAGTCTGAATAATGTGTCCGGGTTTCAGGCAGTCTGAAACCCGGACGTATGATTCCAAACCCGGACAGCTGGCAACCCTATTACAAACATATATTTAACAATATATACTTTATGAATATACATAAGGTGTAGGTGTGTTATAGGTGTGATCGTATACCTTAGTCCAATCAATGTCCATATCTTCTTAGGAGCAAGGGAACAGGTAAATGGGTGTATACATCATGTGACTGATAGAAAAAGAGATTACGAACAAAGTAGGGGATATTTATGAGATGGAAGATACCATTGCCCAAGACAAGGGCACTGTAGAAAAATTTCATGAAACCTGGCAACCCTGGTTGATTTTCAAATACTCTCAGGACTTTGAGAACGCCAGACACTTGCCTTGAATGATGATCCCAAAGATCCCAGTGTTCACCTAACCCCGCCAACAGACATAGACGGCGTTCAGTTAGCAAGGTACCTGTCCTCTCTACCTTATCTATTCTTGTACCCTTTTATCTTACCTTCTTTATTTCCCTCTTACCAAGCTCAACAATCACCGTTAAAGTGGATGCCGTTGATCGAAAATTCACACTAAAAGTTATATCATGGTCTTATGCCGCGTACACACGGTCGGAATTTCCGATGGAAACAGTCCGATGGGAGCTTTTCATTGGATTTTCCGACCGTGTGTATGCCCATCGGTCTTTTTCTGTCGGAATTTCCGACGGACTTTGGATTGAGAACCTGTTCTTAATTTTTCCGACGGAAAACCTTTCTATCGGATTTTCCGATCGTGTGTATGCAATTCTGACACGCAAAATTCCGACGCATGCTCGGAAACAATTCGACGCATGCTCAGAAGCATTAAACTTCCCTTTTATAGTGCAGTCGAACGTGTTTTAAGGCGTGGTGTTATTGACCGTCGGAATTTGGTGTGACCGTGTGTAGGCAAGACAGTTTGAGCGAAATTCCGTCGGAATTCCGACGGGAAAACCATCAGAGCTTTTTCCCACGAGAATTTCGACCGTGTGTACGCGGCATAAGTTGAATGATGGGGCACTGATGAAGACTACATGAGGAAGTCCCTCTTCTTATATCTTTGAAATGTGCTCTGTTTATTATTCAGGAACATTAGTTCAATTTAAACAAACTCAGACTCTATACCGATGTTAAACTATGCTTTTATGGATGTAAAAGTTGTTACTCATGCAGTTGCATCTGCTTGTTGCAAAATGTGCACTTGTTCTTTATCCTTTCATTTTTCAATAAAATTCTTAATGTAAAAGAAAAAGAGATTACAACAGTATTTGGTCGGTTCAGACTGGTTTTGGTAAGGAAGTCATTTTGAGCAGCGTCACTTAACAGTTTCGATTCCCCAGAAATTGAAACAAAAAAAAAAAAACAAAAAAAACGCCTAGGGGAGGTAAAAAAAAGTGCATTACCAATCCTTAAAGTGATAGCATATATATGTGTGTATATATATATATATATATATACACAGTATCTCACAAAAGTGAGTACACCCCTCACATTTTTTTAAATATTTTATTCTATCTTTTCATGTGACAACCCTGAAGAAATGTACAGCTTGTATAACAGTGTAAATTTGCTGTCCCCTCAAAATAACTCAACTAGGGATGGGCCGAACACCCCCCCCCCCCCCGGTTCGGTTTGCTTTTCCAGAACATGCGAACGGACCGAAAGTTTGCACGAACTTTCGAACACCGTTAAAGTCTATGAGACTCTTAAAGGCTTATATGCAAGTTATTGTCCTAAAAAGTGTTTGGGGACCCGGGTCTTGCCCCAGGGGACATGTATCAATGAAAAAAAAAGTTTTAAAAACTGAAGTTTTTTTCGGGAGCAGTGATTTTAATGATGCTTAAAGTGAAAAAATAAAATAAAAGTGAAATATTCCTTTAAATATTGTATCGGGGGGGGGGGGGTCTATAGTATGCCTGTAAAGTGGGGCATGTTTCCTGTGTTTAGAACAGTCCCTGCACAAAATTACATTTCTAAAGGAATAAAAGTCATTTAAAACTGCTTGCGGCTGTAATGTAATGTCGGGTCCCGGCAATATGGATGAAAATGATTGAAAAAAACAGCATGGGTAACCCCCCAGCCCATTACCAGGCCCTTTGAGTCTTGTATGGATATTAAGGGGAACCCCTCACCCAAATTGGAAAAAAGAAAAGGCGTTGGGCCCCCAGGCCCTATATACTCTGAACAGCAGTATACAGGCGGTCCCAAGAAAGACAGGAACTGTAGGTTTGTTCTTAAGTAGAATCTGTTTGTAATTTGGAACAGGTACATTTTGTAAATGTAGCGCCAGCCAAAAAATCTATTTTTAAGCTTTTTGGAGAACATAGGGATGGGTTATCACCCCTGTAACATTTGTTTTGCTGTCTGTGCCCCTGTCCAGCGCTGTCTTCCACTCAAACTTGATACCCATAGACTTGTATGGGAGAGAAGCAGTTCTGAATTTGAACCAAAGCCTGTTGTTGCTCCAGTTGTATTTTTTTTTTGTATCAATGTCTGTTCTCCTTGCCCACATCTACCAATCAATTCCTCCCTTTGTCTTTGAGCCCAAATCTTGGTAAATGAATATTAGGGGCTTTATTCATACACTGCAATGGAGAGACACAACACACACCGACTTCCAGCTCTACTGGGCGGAATGAAGAAAGAAGACTTACAAACTAGGGTTGCCACCTTTTCTTCAAGTCAAACCCGAACACTTTAGCACAGCAATTTTTCTTTTATACATATATTTTGCTAATAAATAACATTTCTAATCGTTTGAAGTTAATAAAAAGAGTCCCCCTTTACATCAGAGTCCACAGAGTTCCCCTTTTACATCTGAACTCGCAGAGTTCCCTTACACTGTAAGGGGGGACTCTGCAGACTCTGATGTAAGGGAGAACTCTGGGGACTCTGACATAAGGGATGCCCTTGGAACCCTAATTTAAGGGGGAACACTGAGAACTCTGATGTACGGAAAGAACTCTGATATTAGGGGGAACATTGAGAACTCTGATGTACGGAGACGACTCTGATGTAAGGGGGAACACTGCGGCGTCTGGTGTAAAGGGGAACTCTGATGTAAGGGGTGCTCTGAGAACCCTGATTTCCCTTAGTGTACTCACTTAGAGGCAGGAGAGAGAAGGGGGGAGACTTCAGTCACAGACAGGGATGGATGGTAATCTCACTCACCCCTTGGCAGTCAGCACTTCTTATCCAGATGTATCTGAGGCTGCTGGACTTGGAATTTTCGGCCCCCACTTTCCTTTTCTGAGGCACAGCACTGGGGATTGGAGTGTGGGCAGACACAGAGGGGTAGGAGCAGGAGCAAGAGGTGCAGATCGAGCCCTCTCTCCTCTCCCGTCTGTGTGTGTGTTTGGGGGGGATTGTTAGTGCTGGCTTTGGGCAGCATAAAAGAGAGTGTACCAGACCATCTCAGCTTAGACAACTGCAGCCAGCAACCCTGCTGGGAAGCCATAGTCCAGTCTGAATAATGTGTCCGGGTTTCAGGCAGTCTGAAACCCGGACGTATGATTCCAAACCCGGACAGCTGGCAACCCTATTACAAACATATATTTAACAATATATACTTTATGAATATACATAAGGTGTAGGTGTGTTATAGGTGTGATCGTATACCTTAGTCCAATCAATGTCCATATCTTCTTAGGAGCAAGGGAACAGGTAAATGGGTGTATACATCATGTGACTGATAGAAAAAGAGATTACGAACAAAGTAGGGGATATTTATGAGATGGAAGATACCATTGCCCAAGACAAGGGCACTGTAGAAAAATTTCATGAAACCTGGCAACCCTGGTTGATTTTCAAATACTCTCAGGACTTTGAGAACGCCAGACACTTGCCTTGAATGATGATCCCAAAGATCCCAGTGTTCACCTAACCCCGCCAACAGACATAGACGGCGTTCAGTTAGCAAGGTAACTGTCCTCTCTACCTTATCTATTCTTGTACCCTTTTATCTTACCTTCTTTATTTCCCTCTTACCAAGCTCAACAATCACCGTTAAAGTGGATGCCGTTGATCGAAAATTCACACTAAAAGTTATATCATGGTCTTATGCCGCGTACACACGGTCGGAATTTCCGATGGAAACAGTCCGATGGGAGCTTTTCATTGGATTTTCCGACCGTGTGTATGCCCATCGGTCTTTTTCTGTCGGAATTTCCGACAGACTTTGGATTGAGAACCTGTTCTTAATTTTTCCGACGGAAAACCTTTCTATCGGATTTTCCGATCGTGTGTATGCAATTCTGACACGCAAAATTCCGACGCATGCTCGGAAACAATTCGACGCATGCTCAGAAGCATTAAACTTCCCTTTTATAGTGCAGTCGAACGTGTTTTAAGGCGTGGTGTTATTGACCGTCGGAATTTGGTGTGACCGTGTGTAGGCAAGACAGTTTGAGCGAAATTCCGTCGGAATTCCGACGGGAAAACCATCAGAGCTTTTTCCCACGAGAATTTCGACCGTGTGTACGCGGCATAAGTTGAATGATGGGGCACTGATGAAGACTACATGAGGAAGTCCCTCTTCTTATATCTTTGAAATGTGCTCTGTTTATTATTCAGGAACATTAGTTCAATTTAAACAAACTCAGACTCTATACCGATGTTATACTATGCTTTTATGGATGTAAAAGTTGTTACTCATGCAGTTGCATCTGCTTGTTGCAAAATGTGCACTTGTTCTTTATCCTTTCATTTTTCAATAAAATTCTTAATGTAAAAGAAAAAGAGATTACAACAGTATTTGGTCGGTTCAGACTGGTTTTGGTAAGGAAGTCATTTTGAGCAGCGTCACTTAACAGTTTCGATTCCCCAGAAATTGAAACAAAACAAAAAAAACGCCTAGGGGAGGTAAAAAAAAGTGCATTACCAATCCTTAAAGTGATAGCATATATATGTGTATATATATATATATATATATATATATATATATATATATATATATATATACACAGTATCTCACAAAAGTGAGTACACCCCTCACATTTTTTTAAATATTTTATTCTATCTTTTCATGTGACAACCCTGAAGAAATGTACAGCTTGTATAACAGTGTAAATTTGCTGTCCCCTCAAAATAACTCAACTAGGGATGGGCCGAACACCCCCCCCCCCCCCCCGGTTCGGTTTGCTTTTCCAGAACATGCGAACGGACCGAAAGTTTGCACGAACTTTCGAACACCGTTAAAGTCTATGAGACTCTTAAAGGCTTATATGCAAGTTATTGTCCTAAAAAGTGTTTGGGGACCCGGGTCTTGCCCCAGGGGACATGTATCAATGAAAAAAAAAGTTTTAAAAACTGAAGTTTTTTTCGGGAGCAGTGATTTTAATGATGCTTAAAGTGAAAAAATAAAAGTGAAATATTCCTTTAAATATTGTATCTGGGGGGTGTCTATAGTATGCCTGTAAAGTGGGGCATGTTTCCTGTGTTTAGAACAGTCCCTGCACAAAATTACATTTCTAAAGGAATAAAAGTCATTTAAAACTGCTTGCGGCTGTAATGTAATGTCGGGTCCCGGCAATATGGATGAAAATGATTGAAAAAAACAGCATGGGTAACCCCCCAGCCCATTACCAGGCCCTTTGGGTCTTGTATGGATATTAAGGGGAACCCCTCACCCAAATTGGAAAAAAGAAAAGGCGTTGGGCCCCCAGGCCCTATATACTCTGAACAGCAGTATACAGGCGGTCCCAAGAAAGACAGGAACTGTAGGTTTGTTCTTAAGTAGAATCTGTTTGTAATTTGGAACAGGTACATTTTGTAAATGTAGCGCCAGCCAAAAAATCTATTTTTAAGCTTTTTGGAGAACATAGGGATGGGTTATCACCCCTGTAACATTTGTTTTGCTGTCTGTGCCCCTGTCCAGCGCTGTCTTCCACTCAAACTTGATACCCATAGACTTGTATGGGAGAGAAGCAGTTCTGAATTTGAACCAAAGCCTGTTGTTGCTCCAGTTGTATTTTTTTTTTTTTTGTATCAATGTCTGTTCTCCTTGCCCACATCTACCAATCAATTCCTCCCTTTGTCTTTGAGCCCAAATCTTGGTAAAGGAATATTAGGGGCTTTATTCATACACTGCAATGGAGAGACACAACACACACCGACTTCCAGCTCTACTGGGTGGAATGAAGAAAGAAGACTTACAAACTAGGGTTGCCACCTTTTCTTCAAGTCAAACCCGAACACTTTAGCGCAGCAATTTTTCTTTTATACATATATTTTGCTAATAAATAACATTTCTAATCGTTTGAAGTTAATAAAAAGAGTCCCCCTTTACATCAGAGTCCACAGAGTTCCCCTTTTACATCTGAACTCGCAGAGTTCCCTTACACTGTAAGGGGGGACTCTGCAGACTCTGATGTAAGGGAGTACTCTGGGGACTCTGACATAAGGGATGCCATTGGAACCCTAATTTAAGGGGGAACACTGAGAACTCTGATGTACGGAAAGAACTCTGATATAAGGGGGAACAATGAGAACTCTGATGTACGGAGACGACTATGATGTAAGGGGGAACACTGCGGCTTCTGGTGTAAAGGGGAACTCTGATGTAAGGGGTGCTCTGAGAACCCTGATTTCCCTTAGTGTACTCACTTAGAGGCAGGAGAGAGAAGGGGGGAGACTTCAGTCACAGACAGGGATGGATGGTAAGCTCACTCACCCCTTGGCAGTCAGCACGGGAAAACCATCAGAGCTTTTTCCGACGAGAATTCCGACCGTGTGTTCGCGGCATAAGTTGAATGATGGGGCACTGATGAAGACTACATGAGGAAGTCCCTCTTCTTATATCTTTGAAATGTGCTCTGTTTATTATTCAGGAACATTAGTTCAATTTAAACAAACTCAGACTCTATACCGATGTTATACTATGCTTTTATGGATGTAAAAGTTGTTACTCATGCAGTTGCATCTGCTTGTTGCAAAATGTGCACTTGTTTTTTATCCTTTCATTTTTCAATAAAAATCTTAATGTAGAAGAAAAAGAGATTACAACAGTATTTGGTCGGTTCAGACTGGTTTTGGTAAGGAAGTCATTTTGAGCAGCGTCACTTATGCAACAGTTTCGATTCCCCAGAAATTGAAACAAAACAAACAAAAAAAAGAAAAACGCCTAGAGGAGGTAAAAAAAAGTGCATTACCAATCCTTAAAGTGATAGCATATATGTGTATATATATATATATATATATATATATATATATATATATATATATATATATATATATACACAGTATCTCACAAAAGTGAGTACACCCCTCACATTTTTTTAAATATTTTATTCTATCTGCTTGTATAACAGTGTAAATTTGCTGTCCCCTCAAAATAACTCAACTAGGGATGGGCCGAACACCCCCCCCCCCCCCCCCCCCGGTTCGGTTTGCTTTTCCAGAACATGCGAACGGACCGAAAGTTTGCACGAACTTTCAAACACCGTTAAAGTCTATGAGACTCTTAAAGGCTCATATGCAAGTTATTGTCCTAAAAAGGGTTGGGGGACCCGGGACCTGCCCCAGGGGACATGTATCAATGCAAAAAAAAGTTTTAAAAACTAACGTTTTTTTCGGGAGCAGTGATTTTAATGATGCTTAAAGTGAAAAAATAAAAGTGAAATATTCCTTTAAATATTGTATCTGGGGGGTGTCTATAGTATGCCTGTAAAGTGGGGCATGTTTCTTGTGTTTAGAACAGTCCCTGCACAAAATTACATTTCTAAAGGAATAAAAGTCATTTAAAACTGCTTGCGGCTGTAATGTAATGTCGGGTCCCGGCAATATGGATGAAAATGATTGAAAAAAACAGCATGGGTAACCCCCCAGCCCATTACCAGGCTCTTTGGGTCTTGTATGGATATTAAGGGGAACCCCTCACCCAAATTAAAAAAAGAAAAGGCGTTGGGCCCCCAGGCCCTATATACTCTGAACAGCAGTATACAGGCGGTCCCAAGAAAGATAGGGACTGTAGGTTTGTTCTTAAGTAGAATCTGTTTGTAATTTGGAACAGGTACATTTTGTAAATGTAGCGCCAGCCAAAAAATCTATTTTTAAGCTTTTTGGAGAACATAGGGATGGGTTATCACCCCTGTAACATTTGTTTTGCTGTCTGTGCCCCTGTCCAGAAGATTTCACCTCACTTTCTGTCCCAATGACAATTGGATTTAGAAAATGTGGGTTTTTTAGGGAAACAAGGATTAGTGATAAAAAAGCATCAGTTGAGGAGACACCTTTTTCCCATATTAACACTTACAGGAGAGAATTTCCCTTCCTAGGGGTAGATTTCCTCTTACTTTTTGTTGTCTCCCTCCGTTTGTAAGTAGGAGTCGTTTGTAAGTCGGATGTTTGAAAGTAGGGGCCTACCCTATATACTCTGCAGAAATTTGGGCCTTAGGAGTTGGTGGTACCAGAACACTGTAAGCCCTCACAGTTACTCTTGGGGGGTGCTGGAACGGGCCCTGCTGTGAAATATTATATCAGGAATTGTAATTACATGCCCCCGTTGAACAGGGTCAGAAAAATTGGGCATTTGGTGGTGGTGTGGTGGTGTTGCCACAACACTGTAAGCCTTCACAGTTACTCTTGGTGGGCGCTGGAACGGGCCCTGCTGTGAAATATTAGATCAAAAATTGTAATTACACGCCCCTGTTGAACAGGGGCAGAGAAATTGGGCTTTAGGCTCTGGTGCTGGTGCCACAACACTGCAACCCCTCACAGATACTCTAGTTGAGCGCAGGAACAAGCCCTTCTGTAAAATATTACAGCAAAAATTGTAATTACACGCCCCTGTTGAACAGGGGCAGAAAAATTGGGCTTTAGGCACTGGTGATGGTGCCACAACACTGCAACCCATCACAGATACTCTAGTTGAGCGCAGGAACAAGCCCTGCTGCTAAATATTACAGCAAAAATCGTAATTACATGCCCCTGTTAAACAGGGGCAGAAAAATTGGGCCTTAGCCACTGGTGGTGGTGCCCAGAAACAAAAAAGTTCTTACAAGCTATCAACATGAACATTGAGGAGGAATAGGATAGTCACTCAGCATAACAGGATAGTCACTCAGCATCAGCATAGGCAGTCTTGAAGAGATCTCACATTCATAAAAAAAATCATCGGTTACATCAGCATCAGGTGCTTGGTAGCTGGTGATCCAAGACTGATTCATTTTTATGAAGGTGAGCCGATCAACTGAGTCGGTGGACAGGTGCACTCTGTGATCGGTTACAAAGCCTCCAGCATCACTGAATGAGCGTTCTGAAAGAACGCTGGATGCAGGACAGGCCAGTAGCTCAATTGCATACTGTGCAAGCTCTGGCCAGTGATCCATTCTCAAGACCCAGTAACCCAGAGAATTTTCGGTTGGAAAGGTCTCCAAGTCTGATCTTGCCCCTAGGTATTCCTGCACCATGTAAATCAGACGCTGGCGATGGTTGCTGGAACCGATCAGACCTTGGGGCTGCGGACTAAAAAATTGTCTGAACACATCTGTCAGACGGCCACCTTCTCCACCGCTCCTTCTGTGACTGACCGAAGCCTCAGCATCACGTTGTCCAGGACCAGGAATTTGCAACCTCCCAGGCTCTGGAAATGCATTGCACAAACCTTTCTGCAAGGCCTCCCGAAGATGTTTCATCCTCTGCCCCCCTGCGATGGCTGGATAAGTTCCACAACCTTACCCTTGTAATGTGGATCAAGGAGGGTTGCCAGCCAGTAATGATCCCTCTCCTTGATACCACAAATCCGAGGGTCCTTTCGCAGGCTTTGCAGGATCAGGGAGGCCATGCAGCATAGGTATGCTGAGGCATTCGGTCCGGAGTCCTCTGGGTCACTAAGGACAACCTGATCCGCAGCCACCTCCTCCCAGCCACGTACAAGTCCATGGGTTTCTGGGGACTGTAAACGATCCCTTGAAGACTGCTGCTAATGCTGAGTGCTAGGCTCCACCTCCATGCTGACACAATCCTCCTCCTCCTCTTCCTGTGTGATCGGTGGGCCCACAGGAACACTGTCTGGATAAAGGGGGCCTTGAGAGATAAGGAAGTCCTCCTCTTCCTCCCTCTGTTCTGCCTCAAGTGCCCTGTCCTGGCCAACGTTCGACTCAAACTCATGTTCGACTCGAACTCGAAGCTCATCCCTAAACTCAACACACAGCCGTTAATGTCTAAACTGCTGGAAACAAAAGTGAGTACACCCCTACGTGAAAATGTCCAAATTGGGCCCAAAGTGTCAATATTTTGTGTGGCCACCATTATTTTCCAGCACTGCCTTAACCCTCTTGGGCATGGAGTTCACCAGAGCTTCACAGGTTGCCACTGGAGTCCTCTTCCACTCCTCCATGATGACATCATGGAGCTGGTGGATGTTAGAGACCTTGCGCTCTTCCACCTTCCGTTTGAGGATGCTGCAAAGATGCGCAATAGAGTTTAGGTCTGGAGACATGCTTGGCAAGTCCCTCACCTTTACTCTCAGCTTCTTTTGCAAGGCAGTGGTCGCCTTGGAGGTGTGTTTGGGGTCGTTATCATGTTGGAATACTGCCCTGCGGCCCAGTCTCTGAAGGGACGGGATTATGCTCTGCTTCAGTATGTCACAGTACATGTTGGCATTCATGGTTCTCTCAATGAACTGTAGCCCCCCATTTCCGGCATCACTCATGCAGTCCCAGACCATGACACTCCCATCACCATGCTTGACTATAGACAAGACACACTTGTCTTTGTACTCCTCACCTGGTTGCCTCCACACACGCTTGACACCATCTGAACTAAATAAGTTTATCTTGGTCTCATCAGACCACAGGACATGGTTCCAGTAATCCATGTCCTTAGTATGCTTGTCTTCAGCAAACTGTTTGCAGGATTTTTTGTGCATCATCTTTAGA
This sequence comes from Lithobates sylvaticus, assembly GCA_028564925.1. Classification (NCBI taxonomy): domain Eukaryota; kingdom Metazoa; phylum Chordata; class Amphibia; order Anura; family Ranidae; genus Lithobates; species Lithobates sylvaticus. Next base: position 281,393,824 of record CM053031.1, read on the forward strand.
AGAGGCTTCCTTCTGGGACGACAGCCATACAGACCAATTTGATGCAGTGTACGGCGTGTGGTCTGAGCACTGACAGGATGACCCCCCACCCCTTCAACCTCTGCAGTAATTCTGGCAGCTCTCTTATACGTCTATTTCCCAAAGACAACCTCTGGATATGACGCTGAGCACGTGCACTCAACCTCTTTGGTTGACCATGGCGAGGTCTGTTCTGAGTGGAACCTGTCCTGTTAAACCGCTATATGGTCTTGGTCACTGGCCGCTGTATGGTCTTGGTCACTGTGCTGAAGCTCAGTTTCAGGGTCTTGGCAATCTTCTTATAGCCTAGGCCATCTTTATGTAGAGCAACAATTCTTTTTTTCAGATCCTCAGAGAGTTCTTTGCCATGAGGTGCCATGTTGAACTTCCAGTGACCAGTATGAGTGAGTGAGAGCGATAACACCAAATTTAACACACCTGCTGCTCCCCATTCACACCTGAGACCTTGTAACACTAACGAGTCAAATGACACCGGGGAGGGAAAATGGATAATTGGGCCCAATTTGGACATTTTCACTTAGGGGTGTACTCACTTTTGTTGCCAGCGGTTTAGACATTAATGGCTGTGTGTTGAGTTATTTTGAGGGGACGGCAAATTTACACTGTTATACAAGCTGTACACTCACTACATTACATTGTAGCAAAGTGTCATTTCTTCAGTGTTGCCACATGAAAAGATAGAATAAAATATTTACAAAAATGTGAGGGGGGGTGTACTCACTTTTGTGAGATACTGTATGTTGTGTTGATTGTGCCCATCATTCCACTGCAAACAGATCTATGCAGTTACATACCTCCCAACTTTTTGAGATGGGAATGAGGGACACCTATTAGCAAAAGTATGTAGGTACAGGACACGCCCCCTGTCACGCCCTTTTAATGGAGAAAAAGATTTGTTAAATCCACACATGCTTTTTTTTTTTTTATCACTACTATTTCTATATACTGGCTTTTGAAATTTACAAATGCAACAAATTAGAAATTGGATGAAAGGTTTAGCACTGAGAAACACAGAAAACATAAATGGCTCTTATAGCCACACCTCCCAAATTTTTTTAAATGGGAATGAGGGACATGTATTAGGAAAATTATGGAGGTATAGGACACACCCCCTGCCACGCTTACGTAAAGGAGAATTATACAAAAAAAATGATTGGTTAAACCCAAAAGTGCTTTTTTTTACCACTACTATTGCTTTATAGTGGCCTTTGAAATGTTCAAATGCAGCAATTTAGAAATCAGATGAAAGGTTTAGCGCTGGGAAACACTTTTTGAAAGATAAAAAGTACATTTTATATACAACTGTATAGATCAGACCAAAATGAGGGACAAATGCGGAGGAATGAGGGACAGAGGGACATTGTTCCAAATCAGGGACAGTTGGGAGCTGTGCCGTTATGACACACCACGGTTGTACATAACACATGTTGGGCTCAAGTGGGAAAGTTTAGTGCAGATAAAAAATTTCTGAAAGAGGAAACTGATGTTATAGAAAATGAACTACTACTATATTTCAGGTGGTAGTTGGAGGGAGGATTGGGGTCCACGCCCTCTTCATCTACGAAGCTGCATTATATGTCCAAAACTCACAAAAGGACATTCAACCAAATATTCTCTGTTGCACCAAAGCTGACTTCCTCTGCCCGACACAAGCCTGGCTGACGTTGAATTAAGTCACCGTCATTTTTTTTTTTTTTCAAGGCGGGAAAAGAACAAATTGCTTTCACTTTCAGCTGGAAATTTGTAGATCTCATTTGCGTGGAAGTGGAAGAACAGACGAGCTGCTGGAGACAGAGCTAAGGTTGGCATCTTTTGAGGCACCACATAGGCAGGGATGGCAGGGATGGCACGGACTGTGCAAGATGAATTGATCGATGCCTTGGGTGATCTGAAAGAGGACAGCTTCGAGAGGTTCTGTGGCAAAATAAGAGACTGGAAAATCGAGACGGGCTACACAAAGATTCCCACGAGTAAGCTAGAGAATGCAACAACTGTTGAGGTAGTGGATCTGATATTGAATCACTACCCAAATCCTTATGGACCCGAATTGACGGTGGATGTTCTAGACGCCATCAATAAGAAGGATGTGGCCTTGGACCTTAAGAAGGCACTGGAGAAAGGTAAAGCTGGCTATAGACTTAATATTTATCTTATGTGACTGTCACTCATTTGAATTATAAAGCTGGTCATACACTATATGGCCTCGTGCACACTGGACGTTTTTGGACGTTTTTATAGCGGCTGTTTTTGGCTTCAGACGTTTTTTTTTTTTCTCTACAGTCAATAAACTCCCCAGCATTTTATCCTATGTGTCCATGCAAAAATGCCCCAGCCAAAAACCGACTATTTTTGAGCTCCAGACATTTTTTTTTCCACAATCAATAAACTCTCCAGCATGTTATTCTAATCCCGTGTACACATGGTCGGACTTTCCGATGGCGAATGTGCGATCGGAGCTTGTTGTCGGAAATTCCAGCCCTGTGTAGGCTCCATCGGACATTTTCCATCGGAATTTCCGTCACACAAAATTTGAGACCTGGATCTCAAATTTTCCGACAACAAAATCCGTTCGCGTAAATTCCGATCGTGTGTAGACAATTCCGACGCACAAAGTTCACACGCATGCTCCGAATCAAGCAGAAGAGCCGCACTGGCTATTGAACTTCATTTTACTCGTGTTGTACTTCACCGCGTTCTTGTTGTTCGCAATTTCCGACCAACTTTGTGAGACCGTGTGTATGCAAGACATGTTTGAGCCAACATCCGTCGGAAAAAAAAACATGGATTTTGTTGTCGGAATGTGCGATCGTGTGTACGCGGCATATGTGTCCATGCACACATAGACTGTTATCAACCGTTTTTGGCTGGGGCATTTATTTATTTTTGGGCTGTAAAAAAAAAAAAAAAATAGTTAGTGGGTTCTGAGAGGCGTTTTTCAGCTGTAAAAACCCTCCAAACACTGAGAAATGTTCAAATATGTGTCTCACCAGCATTTTCTTAAGTTTTTGATCCATTGAAAAAACAAACAAAAAAAAAAAAAAAAACGCTAAAAACACTACTGCTGAAAAATGCAAAAAAAAAAAAAAAAAGCTATTGCAAAAACGTTGAAAAACTCGATGCAAAGCTACTGGCGTTTTTTATAATGTTATTATAATGTCCAGTGTGCATGAGGCCATTTCTGATGAAACAGACAAAATTTGCTTGGTGGGTGGCCTTGTTGGCCCCCTGCCTCCTGGCATCCTTCGACTGAAAAAGGAGCCAGGCAGAAAACCGACTACCAAACTAGAGGCAGCTAATGTTCAGCTACTCTGATAGCCACCACTAGACATGTGCGGTGCGTTTCGTTCTGAATTAAAATTCGGACAAATTTTCATTACGAATTAGAATTCGGATGAATTTTCATTACGAATTAGAATTCGGACAAATTTTTGTTATGAATTAAAATTCGGACGAATTTTCGTTACGAATTTAAATTCGGAAGAATTTTCGTTACGAATTAGAATTCGGACTAATTTTCATTACGAATTAGAATTCGGACAAATTTTCGTTACGAATTAGAATTCGGACTAATTTTCGTTACGAATTAGAATTCGGACTAATTTTCGTTACGAATTAAGATTCGGACTAATTTTCGTTACGAATCAGAATTCGGACTTATTTTCGTTACGAATTAAAATTCGGACTAATTTTCGTTACAAATTAAAATTCAGACAAATTTTCGTTACAAATTAAAATTCGGACTAATTTTCGTTACAAATTAGAATTCGGACTAATTTTCTCTTTACGAATTAGAATTCGGACTAATTTTCTCTTTACGAATTAGAATTCGGACTAATTTTCGTTACAAATTAAAATTCGGACTAATTTTCGTTACAAATTAAAATTCGGACTAATTTTCGTTACGAATTTAAATTGGGACTAATTTTCGTTACGAATTAAAATTGGGACTAATTTTCGTTACCAATTAAAATTGGGACTAATTTTCGTTACGAATTAAAATTGGGACTAATTTTCGTTACGAATTAAAATTCGGACTAATTTTCGTTACGAATTAGAATTCGGACAAATTTTCGTTACGAATTAGAATTCGGACTAATTTTCGTTACGAATTAAAATTCGGACTAATTTTCGTTACAAATTAAAATTCGGACGAATTTTCTCTTTACGAATTAGAATTCGGACTAATATTCGTTACGAATTAAAATTCGGACAAATTTTCTCTTTACAAATTAGAATTCTGACTAATTTTCGTTACAAATTAAAATTCTGACTAATTTTCGTTACGAATTAGAATTCGGACTAATTTTCATTACGAATTAGAATTCGGACTAATTTTCATTACGAATTAGAATTCGGACTAATTTTCGTTACGAACTAAAATTTGAACTAATTTTCGTTACGAATTAAAATTCGGACTAATTTTCTCTTTACGAATTAGAATTCGGACTAATTTTCGTTACGAATAAGAATTCGGACTAATTTTCGTTACGAATTAAAATTCAGACTAATTTTCTCTTTACGAATTAGAATTGGAGCTAATTTTCGTTACGAATTAAAATTGGGACTAATTTTCGTTACGAATTAAAATTCGGACTAATTTTCGTTACGAATTAGAATTCGGACTAATTTTCGTTACGAATTAGAATTCGGACTAATTTTCGTTACGAAGTAATTTAGATGTATCCGAATTAGAATAGTACCGAATTTAAACGAATCTGAAATAGCAAAATTCGACTCGAATTTTTGAATGCAAATCGTTTTCGAATACTTTTCTAATTTGAATAGTTTTCCAATTTCCAAAGATAATAAAATAGAATAGAAAATAAAGGAATAGAATACAAAAAAAAAAATTCTATTCTATTCCTTTTTTTTTTCTATTCTATTTTATTCTTTTTGGAAATTGGAAAACGATTCGAAAATCGAAAACTATTCAAATTCGAAAGCTTTTCAAATTCGAAATTGATTCGAAAACATTTCGAATTTGGAAACTGTTCGAAAACTTTTCGAATCGATTCGGAAACGAATAAACGAAACAAATCCCGAAAACAAATTAAATGAATGAAACAAATTTAACCAAATTAACTTATGTAAATAACTAAACAAAACTAATGTTCTCGTTCTGCACATGTTAGACTACAATAAGCCAGTAGAGAGGGATTCATTGTATGGTGGCATTGTTGGAGGAATCTGTTGAGTTGTTTTTTATTTAGCTGGCAAGCTGAATGAAAAATATCTAATAGTGTATGGCCAGATTTAGGATATTTATCCTGTGTGTGCTGGTTTTGTGAACCTATTATGAACAATTTGCATTTAGTGGAGTGAGCGTGGAGATTCCTTCTTCATCCTATAAGAAAATCATAAAAAGAAAAAAAATTGCCTGTGATGGGAAACAGATGCACAATAGTTGCAGATGTCTTTGCTGGGTGGAGGACTTGTGAAAGTAAACTGAGCATGTAACAGAGTCTAAGCTTTTTATACTGGCGCGGTTTTAGCACTGTTGCATATAAATAGAGTATAAAAACATTATTATACAATCGTTGTTTTCTTATTGCGTTGCTCTGAGTGGAACACGTTGAAGATTGAATTACATGGAAGGAGAGAGGATCGGAGGAAATATCAGGAATGATCAGCAATGGCGGGATATATATTTCCCTAGTGGCAGATTTGTGAAGTCAACAGATGTTCATAATCAGGGAAATTAACCACTTCAGCCTCAGAAGGATTTACCCCCTTCCTGACTAGAGCGTTTTTTTGCGATTCGGCACTGCGTTGCTTCAATTGACAATTGCGCGGTCGTGCGACGTGGCTCCCAAACAAAATTGACGTTCTCTTTTCCCCAACAAATAGAGCTTTCTTTTGGTGGTATTTGATCACCTCTGCGGTTTTTATTTTTTGCGCTATAAACAAAAAAATAGTGTCAATTTTGAAAAAAAAACACATTATTTTTTACTTTTTGCTATAATAAATATCCCCCCAAAATATATAAAAAAAACATATTTTTTCCTCAGTTTAGGCCGATACGTATTCGTCTACATATTTTTGGTTAAAAAAAAAATCGCAATAAGCGTTTATTGATTGGTTTGCGCAAAAGTTATAGCGTCTACAAAATTAGGGATAGATTTATGGCATTTTTATTAATATTTTTTTTTTACTAGTAATGGCGGCGATCAGTGATTTTTATTGTGACTGTGACATTTTGGTGGACACATCAGACAATTTTGACACATTTTTGGGACCACTGGCATTAATACAGCGATCGATGCTATAAAATTGCATTGATTACTGTAAAAATGTCACTGGAAGGTGGCAGTGTAGGGGTTAAGTGTTCCTAGGGGCGTGTTTCTAACTGTATGGGGGCGTGGCTGTGTGTGGTATTGTTCCTGGAAATCTCTGGGTTGAGCTGATGCAAGAGAACGAAGAGTTACAAAAGAGGGGACTTCCGCAGGAAGGTTCAGGTTTAAAGTGGTTATAAAGTATATATATGTAACAAAAAGCAAGATAATCCCAAAGGCTTATACGCAGCTTACAAGTAATGAAAAATATTTATTTTATAAAAATATTATTATTTATTAATATTATTAATTATTATTATTAATATTATTATAAAAAAAGGAAAATTTATTATCAATACTTACCGTAATTTTCCTTTCCTGATGGACTCCATGGCAGCCTACGTGTGGGTTAACCCCGCCTCCTCTCCAATGCTATAGGACCCCATTCCCATAAATGAACACTCACCACTCCATACTGTGTTCCGTAACTAGCCTACTCATATGACTCATGGGTGGGAACTCCGTCTGCCATGGAGTCCATCAGGAAAGGAAAATTACGGTAAGTATTGATAATAAATTTTCCTTTTTCCTGACAGACTCCATGGCAGCCTACGTGTGGGAAATAACTAGCTGACCACATGGGTGGGTATGCTGAACCAAAAAAATATTTTAATTTGACCTATCGGCTGATAGGACCTTCAAACCAAAGTTTACAGAAGACAGAGCTGCTGGTTCAATACAATAATGCAACATAAACGTATTTATAGAGGCCCAAGAGGCCGCCTTGCATATGGTGTCAGGAGCCACATGTCGAGCCGCCGCCCAAGAAGCTGCCATTCCCCTGGTGGAATGTGCCGTCACCGCCTCAGGAGGAGCCAAGCCCTTAGCCCTGTATGCCTGCTGTATGGTCCATACAATCCAGGTTGCCAGAGTCCTGGTTGAAGCCTTGTTTCCTCTATTGCTGCCTGAATGCAGAATAAATAGATGATCAGAACGTCTGAAAGGAGCAGTGATTTGAAGATATTCTTTTAAAGCTTCACCAACATCCAAAGGATGAATATCAGAAGATCCCGGAGCCCTGAATGTGGGCAGGACGATTTCCTGATTCTCGTGGAACACCGAGGATACCTTTGGGTTGGAACCCAGCATGGGAACGAGGACAACCCGGTCCGGGAAGAATGTCAAGAAAGGCTCTTCAAAACCTAAAGATCCAATTTCTGAGACTCTCTTGGCCGAAGTGATAGCTACCAAGAATACCAACTTTGCTGAAAAGTCCTTAATGGAAAGAGGGGAAGGCCCCGACATGCTCAGTCCAGTAATAGAATCAAGAACCAAGGGAAGATCCCATTTGGGGAATCTAGGTTTCCTTTGGGGCTTAAGCCTTGCTGCCCCCCGAAAGAACTGACGGATCAATGGCTGAACTGCCCATGATGTGCCGGAGAAGGCTGACAAGGCTGATACCTGAACCCTGAGGGAACTTATCGATAAAGGAAGATCAAGGCCGGTTTGCAGGAAACTAAGGATGTCTTGGACTCCTGGGTGCTCGAAAGATCTATCTGTAGAAGAACAGAATTCCACAAACTTGGTCCAAATTCTCCCATAAACCTTGTTTGTGCTTGACCTTCTCGAGCTCATAAGGGTGGAAATTACTCTTGAGGCACACCCAATAGATTCTAGCCTCCTCCTCTCAAGAACCAGACCGTCAGTCTCAGAAGTGCTGGGCAGGGGTGCAGAACGGCACCCTGAGAGAGAAGGTCCGGCCTGAGAGGGAGGGGTATCGGATTCCGGACACTGAGCTGGACCAAGAGGGGAAACCAAGGCCTGTTGGGCCAATAGGGAGCTATTGTTACAACGTCCACTGCTTCCCCCTGGAGTCTCTGAAGGAACCTGAGTATCACTGGAAGTGGGGGAAAGGCGTATGCCCTCCTGAACCTCCACTTGTCCGTCAGAGCATCTGTTCCGAAGGCCTGGTAGCAACGGCCTCGAGTGTAGAACTTCTCAATCTTCAAATTGCAGGGGGAGGCAAATAGGTCCACCTCGGGATTGACCCCTAAGGACAGGATCCACTCGAACGTTTGAGCATGAAGGGACCACTCGTTGTTGTCCAACTGAGAGCGTGACAGGAAGTCCGCCTGAGAGTTCTGGACCCCCGGGACAAAGACTGCTGAGATGTTCACCAGGTTCTTCTGCGCCCATGATAGGATGGGTTCTACTTCTCGGAGAAGAAGACCGCCGTGGTGTTGTCCATCCTTAATAATACTAAATTCCCTTTCAGGAGATGAGAGAAGAGTTGGAGAGCACACCAGGCTGCTCGGAGTTCCAGGACATTCGAACCCGGAACAGGGAGACATGCATCCCACTTGCCCTGTGTAAGGTTCGATCCGCAAAGAGCTTCCCAACCGGTCCCGCTGGCATCGGTCGTAACCGTGACCCACGAGATGGGAGCGATGGAGTGACAAGACAAGAGATTCTTTCGTTGGAGCCACCAGAAGAGACTGTTCCTCATTGCCATGGTTATGTGTATGTTTTGGTTTTTGTCGCCTGACTTCCACTGTCTGAGAAAACCCGACTGGAATGGACGTAATCTCCACAGGGCCCATTTGACCAATACGAGTCGTTGAGACCATTGTACCTATTATTTTGAGGCACTAAGAGGCTTTCAGAAACTGGGTGTGCAAGGCCCGGGAGATCCTGTCTCGTATAACTGGAATTTTTTCCAACGGTAGAGAGATGGTGCCCTGTAGAGTGTCGAACTGGGCCCCTAAATATATTAGCCGTTGGGTTGGCTCTAGGTGACTTTTTGCCAGGTTCAGGAGCCACCCGAAACTGGACAGAGTGGAAATCACTTGTTCCCGATGTACCAGCAACTGCTCTCTGCTTTGGGATAGCACCAGGAGGTCATCTAGGTAATGGTACAGACGTATACCTTTTATCCTGATAAGAGCCACTATGGCCAGGAGCACCTTCGAAAAAACACGGGGGGATGTCGTCAACCCGAAGGGGAGGCAAATAAACTGCAGATGGTCGTGACCGACACAAAACCTTCGAAGTTTTGAAATTCATTTTCTACTGGGACGTGAAAATAGGCGTCCTTTAGGTCGACTGAAATCATCCAATCTCCTGGCTGTATACAGTGGTGTGAAAAAGTGTTTGCCCCCTTCCTCATTTCCTGTTCCTTTGCATGTTTGTCACACTTAAGTGTTTCGGAACATCAAACCAATTTAAACAATAGTCAAGGACAACACAAGTAAACACAAAATGCAATTTGTAAATGAAGGTGTTTATTATTAAAGGTGAAAAAAAATCCAAACCATCATGGCCCTGTGTGAAAAAGTGATTGCCCCCTAAACCTAATAACTGGTTGGGCCACCCTTAGCAGCAACAACTGCAACCAAGCGTTTGCGATAACGTGCAATGAGGCTTTTACAGCGTCCTGGAGGAATTTTGGCCCACTCATCTTTGCAGAATTGTCCTAATTCAGTTACATTAGAGGGTTTTCGAGCATGAACGGCCTTTTTAAGGTCATACCACAACATCTCAATAGGATTCAGGTCAGGACTTTGGCTAGGCCACTCCAAAGTCTTCATTTTGTTTTTCTTCAGCCATTCGGTGGTGGACTTGCTGGTGTGTTTAGGATCATTGTCCTGCTGCAGAACCCAAGTTCGTTTCAGCTTGAGTACACGAACAGATGGTCGGACATTCTCCTTCAGGATCTCTTGGTAGACAGCAGAATTCATAGTTCCTTTTATCACGGCAAGTCTTCCAGGTCCTGAAGCAGCAAAACAGCCCCAGACCATCACACTACCACCACCATATTTTACTGTTGGTATAATGTTCTTTTTCTGAAATGCAGTGTTCCTTCTACGCCAGATATACTTGGACACACACCTTCCAAAGAGTTCCACTTTTGTCTCATCGGTCCACAGAATGTTGTCCCAAAAGTCTTAGGGATCATCAAGATGTGTTGTGGAGAAATTGAGACGAGCTTTGATGTTCTTTTTGCTCAGCAGTGGTTTTCTCCTTGGAACTCTGCCATGCAGGCCATTTTTGCCCAGTCTTTTCCTGATGGTGGAGGCATGAACGCTGACCTTAACTGAGGCAAGTGAGGCCTGCAGTTCCTTGGACGTTGTTGTGGGGTCTTTTGTGACCTCTTGGATGAGTCGTCGCTGCGCTCTTGGGGTAATTTTGGGCGGCCGGCCACTCCTGGGAAGGTTCACCACTGTTCCATGTCTTCGCCATTTGTGGATAATGGCTCTCACTGTGGTTCGCTGGATTCCCAAAGCTTTGGAAATGGCTTTATAACCCTTTCCAGGCTGATAGATCTCAATTACTTTCTTTCTCAATTGTTCCTGAATTTCTTTGGGTCTCGGCATGATGTGTAGCTTTTAAGGATCTTCTGGTGGACCTTACTGTGTCAAGCAGCTCCTATTTAAGTGATGCCTTGATTGTGAACAGGTGTGGCAATAATCAGGCCTGGGTGTGGCTAGAGAAATTGAACTCAGATGTGGACAACCACAGTTATAGTATGTTTTAACAAGGGGGGCAATCACTTTTTCACACAGGGCCATGATGGTTTGGATTTTTTTTCACCTTTAATAATAAACACCTTCATTTACAAATTGCATTTTGTGTTACTTGTGTTGTCCTTGACTATTGTTTAAATTGGTTTGATGTTCCGAAACACTTAAGTGTGACAAACATGCAAAGGAACAGGAAATGAGGAAGGGGGCAAACACTTTTTCACACCACTGTAGCTTGCTGAATCGTCGAGAGTGTTTCCATCTTGAACCTTCCGTATTTTATGAACCTGTTTAGGTAGGTCAGGTCTATGACTGGGCGCCAAGCTCCGCTTTTCTTCTGCACCAGAAAGAGTGGGGAGTAGATTCCCTGAGACCGCTCTTCCTCTGGCACTGGAACCACTGCACCTTGAGTTTTCAACAGGTCCACATACATATGACAGTAACACCTGCCTCTGCTCCACCGAGTGAGGTAGAAGGGTAGACAGGAATCTGGGGGGAGGAGTACTGGAGAAGGTCCATCTGTGACCTGATGAGACTGTCCGAACTACCCAGTAATCCGAGATCGAGGCCACCCAGATGTGCCGGAAGAGGGATAGACGGGCCCCCACCCGACCCGCCTGGGCGGGCGGGCGATCTCAGAAGGACTTGGCTGGATCACGTCCACTGGACGTCTGACTCTTAAAGGGCTTCCGAAAGGATGTCTGTCCCCGGCTCCAATTCCTCCTGAAGTCCCGTCCAGGCTTGTAGGAGCGTGCGTCCCTTGAGCGATCTGGGCTGCGTCTTTTAAACTGAGGTTTCTTTTTCCCAAACCCACGTCTGTCCTGGGGAAGAAAGCCAGACTTACCGCCCGTAGCCCGCGATATGGCGTCGTCCAGCTTGTTGCCAAACAGAGACGACCCTTCAAAGGGGATCTTACACCAAGCTTGCTTGGAAACCGGGTCAGCCTGCCAGGGACGTAACCACAAGGCTCGCTTAGCCGTGACCGAGGACAACATAACGCGTGCCAAAAGGTGGATCAGGTCAATGGATGCTTCCCCCAGGAAGACTGCCGCAAGCTTCAGCTCTGCAGCTGCCGAACTTTTAGCCAGCTCTTCGGACACACCCCTGAGAAAGGAGTCCACGTTCTCGGTCCAAGCCTCCATGGCCTTGGACATGGCTGCTAGCGCTAAGGCCGGTTTACAGGCCATACCGGCAAGCCCATAGATCCTCTTAAGGTCCTGGTCGATTTTCCTCTCGAGACCATCTTTGAAGGACACTGAATCCTCCAATGGGAGAGTCACATGTTTGGCTAGGCGCATTAACGCTGCGTCCACAAGGGGAGCATTCTCCAGGTGTTTTACTTCTTCCAACTTGAAGGGGTATAACCTGGCAGTTTTACTCGTCATGGAAGATTTTTTATCCACTTTACTCCACTCTTCTTCAATGATATCCTTCAGCTCTGTCAGAAGGGGGAAGTTTGGACGCTCCTTTCCCAGCTACTTGAAGAATTTCTTCTGTTTAGCTGGCGGGGTAGAAGAGTCTTCCCACTTAAGGGCCTCCTTAATTGCTTTGATTAGAGGTGAGACCATAGCGTAGTCAAAGCCCCCAATATCCTCTTCACCAACGAAATCCTCATCCGAAGACTCGTTAGAAGCCGCATAGGGCTGTGAGGTACCCGGATCCTCGCGGGCTGAACCACCCTGAGAGCCAGTAGCATTTGTGGACTGGCTCAACGTGTGTGCTGTATCCATATCTCTCAGCGACTGCTGCACCACACGTTTTACGAGAGATTCCATGCGCTGGCTTTCAGTCTCTTTTTCCCCGACCGCCCGGGCATAACATCGGTCACACAAGGACTTGCCCTCCGGGACTCGAGTCCCACATCCCCAGCAGGCTCTATGACCAGAGCGGCTATCATGGCGGTGGGAGCGGTGTCTGGAGGAGGAATGTGAACATCTCCTCTGGTGGTGAGATCCATGCGGAGAGTCCCTTCTGGATCTTGATGAGTGGTATTGTGGCCTGGCAAGGTCTGTATCCTGAGGATCCAACCTGGAAGGACTGAGACAAAAAATAGAGGGGGAGGGGAATATGGCATCAAGAAAAAATGAAAACAATGCGGCTGTATTTCAACCCCCTCCCTCACCCGCACATACCTAGTGCGTGAGGGCTGGCCACTTAAAGGCGGTGATTTGTCCATACTCTGGACTGAGAACGTCACAATACAGGCTTTTTGGTCTGCAAAGAAAAAGAACGTGGACCTAAAGCCATAGTATGCAGAGCATCACTTGTGCAGAACAATCAATGTACAAAGCAATGATCTGCAGAGCCGTAATGTGCAGAGCCGTAATGTGCAGAGACGTAATGTGCAGAGCAGTTAATGTGCAGAGCAGTTAATATGCAGAGTAAAACAATATGCAGGGTGAAAACAATGTGCAGAGTAAAAACCAATGTGCAGAGTAAAAACCAATGTGCAGAGCATAAACCAATGCAGTATTAAATCATTTGGGCACTGACCTGACCAAGGCTGGGGAACTGGCTTCGCTGCCTCCAACTCTCTGACAGAACCCAGAGAGACTGAAGCAGCAGCCGGTTTTTAAATTCCCCGCCCGTGACGTCACTGCTTCTTCCGACGCGCGCCTGCGCCATGGGAAGACGGTCATACGGCGCCTGCGCGGCCGCCGACCTGCCCGTACCATTGCGCATGTGCGAACCAAGCCTCGGTTTCGCAGCGGACAATGCGCACGCGCAGCCTGCCGAGGCGCCCGTCATGCGGAAGCGCCAAAGCAAACTGGAACGCACAAGCGTTCCAGCCGCCATAGGGGACAGCATGGAATGCCATAAGACATACAACACATACAGGAACAAATATGACTGCCATGGAGAAAATAAAGAGTAGACCTTGCCAGCCGTTGATGCATCCCGTTCGGTCGTCCGTCGGGCATACAGAGGCGACCCCCCACACCACCATAGGGTACCATCCAGCCTCTAAGCTTCCCGCCCGCCCATGGCTGGGCTCTGAGCTGCACTGCAAAGGTATGCCAAAGCATCCGAAGTCCATCCGGACGCGAACAGCATGCAGGTCCGTGGAGGAGGACAAAAAAGGTACACAGTATGGAGTGGTGAGTGTTCATTTATGGGAATGGGGTCCTATAGCATTGGAGAGGAGGCGGGGTTAACCCACACGTAGGCTGCCATGGAGTCTGTCAGGAAAAAATATTTTTCATTACTTGTAAGCTGCGTATAAGCCATTGGTAGTATCTTGCTTTTTGTTACATACATTATTGGGCTAGCAGTAGAGCTGCACGATTAATCCTCAAGAATCGTTATCGCAATTTTTTTTCCCAGTTGCGATCTTGACAAAGGGTTTCCCGATCTTCCCAATCTTTGGTAGGCAGAGAATTTTCTCTCTGCTCTCATCAAAACTCAAAGTCTGGGCAGTCAGCCAAGTTTTAAAAACATTCTATCAATGGAATGTTAAGTCTAAACATTGTATCAATTTGTCTTTTACATCAAAGGAATAGACTTCTGTATGTAAATTAGGAACGTTTAAAGTGGTGTTTCCACAAAAAAAAGAAAATAGCTTAAAATTCATAAAAAATAAAAAAAAAAATTGGAAAAAAAAAAATGTTTTTACTCACCTCTAAATCCCCTAAATTTCTCGTAGTCGGCCTCCTTCAGTGCCCGGGCACTGACATCACTTCCCCTCGCCACAGTCAGTCATCTGGGACACGTGAATGGTCCCAGATGACTGCGCGGCGTACCACGGCGCGCCGCGCCACTCGCGCATGCGCAGTGGGTCCCCGGCTGTGAAGTCACAGCCGGGTGCACACAGTAAGAATGCCGGCTAGGGGGGCTTCGTTCCCCCGCATCGCTGGACCCTAGGACATGTAAGTGTATGATTATTAAAAGTCAGCAGCTGCAGTATTTGTAGCTGCTGACTTTTAAAAAAAAAATTAAGGGGCACCCCACTTTAACTACTTAAAGTGGTGTTGCACACAAAAAAATAAAAATATCATTAAAATTCCTAAAAAAAAACTAAAAAAAAACATTTGGAATTTTTTTTTTTAACTCACCTCTAAATGCCTGTTGCTAGGGGGTCCCTCGTAGTCTGCCTCCTTCGGTGCCTGGGCACTGACATTACTTCCCCTCAGCACAGGAAGGGCTCCCTCCCTCCTGTCTGTCATCTGGGACACATGACAGGTCCCAGATGATTGCGCGGCCAACCACGGCGCGTGGCACCGCTCGCGCATGCGTAGTGCCCACAGTTAGAATGCCGGCAGCGCCGAGCGGAGGGGGGGACGAGCGGGGCTTCGTTCCCCCGCATCGCTGGACCCTGGGACAGGTAAGTGTCCGATTATTAAAAGTCAGCAGCTGCAGTATTTGTAGCTGCTGACTTTTTTTTTTTTTTTCTCAGGGCAACTCCTCTTTAAACACTTTAAACCTTTTTCTGACAGTTGTTGTTTTCAAGTTAAAATAATTTTTTTTTCTAGAAATTGCTAGACATTACTTAGAACCCCCAAACATTATATATATATTTTTTTAGTAGAGACCCTAGAGCAGTGATGGCGAACCTTGGCCCCCCAGATGTTTTGGAACTAAAAATTACTTTAATGACTAATAATAATTTAAAAAAAACGAACCAGTAAAGAATTAATTTTAATACGAAACGGAACAAAACTAATTTATTGATGGCGCACGTGTCTACTGTTTACCACAGTTTTTTTATTATCCTTCCCCTCCCCTTCTCTCCCTTTCCCTTCCCGCCTTTGGTCTGGTACTGTGCAGTATTTTTCAGGTTCGTTGGGCTGCTGGTTTGAAGCGCGTTTCTACCCCTTGTGTTATATGAATCCCAGTATATTCCATGTTTATTTTCTCCTAAACATTGCAAAGTTATTTACAAAATTACAAATAAAGGCTCTTAATTTCAATTATGAACTTTTTTTAATGCTTCGCCTAAATGAGTTTAAATATTAATAGTTAGTTATAGGCCGATTTCGCTTTTGAATGCCGACAAAAAGTTATATGCCAAAGTTTTGGCTGAAAGAATCAAGAGCCACTTGAGCACATTGATCAATCCAGATCAAGTAGGGTTTGTGGCTGGAAGGGAGGGCCGGGACAATGGCGTGCGAACGCTGCTGGTCCTTCAAAGAGCTAGGGAGGTGGGGCCCCCAGGTCTATTCCTGTCAATGGATGCGGAAAAAGCATTTGACAGGGTAGACTGGGGACTCATGCTACAAACTCTCGAACACATGGGTTTTGGCCCAAAAATAATCCAACGAATTAGGGTGTTGTACGATCATCCGAAAGCAAAGATAGAAATTATTGGATTAACATCTTCCCTGTTCGAGATGAAAAATGGGACGAGACAGGGATGCCCCCTGTCCCCTCTCCTTTTTATTCTGTCCTTGGAGCCTTTCCTAGCCACCATTAGAGGGAACCCAGAAATAAGAGGTATCTTGGCGGGTGGAGATGAACATAAGTTTTTCGATGAGGGTTTTCGATAAGGGGGAAAAATGTAAAATATATATATATGATGAGACAAGATGGAGGATATTTGTCTCTTTTTTTTTGTATAATAAAATGTAATAAAGAGGAAAATGCCACACGTTTTTTAGAACAAGCAAAGCTTTCCTTTGGTGATTGTGTCTTGTCATTGTTTTATTCTTTATGCAATCCATAGCAAAGTAGACAAAAACTAAACTGTAGATAAAAAAATTTAGGTAATCTGTAGATAACAATGTTATCATTGTATTATTTTCCCATTTAGAATATAACTAAAATTGCAAAGGCATTTACAAAGTTACAGATAAAAGCTCTTATTTAAATGTTGAACAGTTTTTAATGCTACACTTAAAAAAAAAAGTGTCTATTAATAGTTTTTTTTTTTTTTCTGGGACACAGAAAAAAAAAAACATAAAATCTACAGTTAGAAAAATATAAATAAGAATACCTCCTGGTGAAAATGGTCTCCAGGACCAATAGCAATGGCAAATCTCACAGGGATAATAAAAAGTTGCCAGGGGTTCTATCTCTTTCTGTCCCATTCAAAAAAAAACAAAAGAAGAAGAAAGGTCCAGAGGGAGTTACGTGAAGTCCAGACAGTCAGGGTAGTCAGGGCCTTCTTCCAGTTCAGGTCAAGATGGTCCTTCTCTAAACCCCCAATATCATACCTCCCAACTTTTTGAGATGGGAACGAGGGACACCTTTTAGCAAAAGCATGAAGGAATAGGACACACCCCCTGCCACACCCCCTTAAAGGAGACTTAAACAACAAAAAAACATTAGTTAAACCCACAAGTGCTTTTTTTTGTTTACCACTATGATTCCTTTATACTGGCTTGTAAATTTTACAAATGCAGCAATTTAGAAATTGGATGAAAGGTTCAGCACTGGGAAACACTTTTTGAAAGAAAAATAGTGCATTTTATATACAACTGTATAGATCAGACCAAAATGAGGGACAAATGAGGAGGAATGAGGGACAGAGGGACTTTGTTCCAAATCAGGGACAGTCCCTCGAAATCAGGGACAGTTGGGAGCTGTGCCAATAGGCCATAGTTAGCAATATTTAAAAATAATTTCCAGGTACAAGGTTGTTGTAAAATCTAAACACCAAAGTCCCTCAAAGGACCAAAAATCACTTTATATCCAGTGGTGGACAGAGTCACCAATAGACCCCGCTGAGAAGGATCAATTTTACCAGGGGCACAAGGAGGCCACAAAACAGATGCAGGGCACCATCTTGGGACCCAGAGTGGGTACGGAGGTGCTGCTAAAGGGTTTTTCAGATAGTGTGAAAAATAAATGAGGCTCAGTTACATAACAATAACTTTTTCTGGTTATAGGCATGATACTGTACATGTGTTCCGACTTTCAGGGAGGGGAAAGAGGGACACCTTTTGGCACAAATTATGTAGGTAAAGGACACACAAAAAAACATTATTAAATCATTAAAAATTACAAATGAAATCATTAAAAACCTTTTTATAGCTAGTAAATATGATATATTTTTTTTTATAGAGGTCAATACATCACATGTAAAGAGGGATAGAGGGATTTGGTTTTAAAGAAAGGCAGGTGGGGGCTATTGACATAATGTCCAGGCAGCACCCCCAGAGCCCAGACTGTTTACAGGGGACCACATATCTCCACCAATGTGTGTACAGGAGGTCTTATAAAGCATGGCGGTGCACAGGACAAAGGTGACATGCCATACCCAAAGCAGCCAATCAGGTGTGAGCTTACTGTAGGCAGCTACCTGAGCAGCAATGAGCAATCTTTGCACTGTTATACTGTATTGATTAAATAATGAAGCATATACTGTACATTTGTGTATTGAAAAGAGGACAATTCTGCTGGTAGATAAAATAAGATAACATGTCGAGATAGAGAGATTAATGTCTGTACTTCTTTTATTTTCAGTGGATGGTTTTACGTGGAGAAAGAAGCCCAAGGAGGAACCACCATCTACTTCAGAAGGTGAGTGATATAAGAGAAGGTCCTGTGACCAATTATTCTGTAGAGGAGGCTTCTTTCCGTCAGACTAGGCTACCAGATAGGTCCCTCAGTCATATACTGCACATTTGTGTATTGAAAAGAGGACAATTCTGCTGGCAGATAAAATAAGATAACATTTCGAGATAGAGAGATTAATGTCTGTGCTTCTTTTATTTTCAGTGAAGAAAGAAGCCCAAGAAGGAATGACTTCAGAAGGTGAGTGATATAAGAGAAGGTCCTGTCACCGATTATTCTGTAGAGGAGGCTTCTTTCCATAAGACTAGGCTACCAGATAGGTCCCTCAGTCATGTCCATTTATAATGATTCCATTGGCTCAGTGTAGGATCAGTGCCAGATTTTTCAGGTCATTAGCTGAAAGTCTTTCCTGGCCGTGTCCCTGATACAAGAGTCAGTCCCTGTCTAATCAGAGTCCCCAACTGCTTCAGTGGTGACAGTCCTGGTCAGACAATTATGTGTCAATGAGTTGGATGGTGGTATTCTGCTAGACAATATTCCACATTGACCCAACATACAATGAACTAGTATTGAAGTTTGTTGGACCGGTCACTAGATCAATTTGCTCCCACTTCTTACAGAAAGTTCCAGATGGCTCACCACCCCTCACTGCTCATCAATGGTCACTGGGTCAAAGCAAATTGGCCAGATTGGCTTCAAATCTGGTTTGGCACAAACTGATTCATTCATGCCTACACACCAATTCAACACGTGTGTTAGCCCTTAGTGAGTTTCAGTGCAGAGCTGTTTTTATGAATTACTTCCAAGTTAGTGATTATGAATGTACATGGTAGGTAACATTTTCAAAAAAAGAGTCCAGCACCAGCGACCTGTGTATTTATTTTAAGCGCTTGCCGACCAGCCGCCGCAGTTGCACTGCGGCAACATGGATCGGCTGCGCAAATCACCGTCATGTTACGTCGCTTCCTATTTTGTCCACTAGGGTGGCGCGCGCCCCCTGCTCGACCGCGATCGCTCGGGGCACACCGAGAACCACACACAGGTCCCAGTTCTCTGAGGGGAGCAGAGACAGATCGTCTGTTCATACTAGACATGTGCACAACAAAAAAATGAGTTTATTTTCGTTTCGTTTTTTTTGTTTCCGTTGATTCGTAACGATTCGTACATTCGTAAGTCGTCGGTGTTCGTATTCGTAACGATTCGTAAATTCGTAAGTCGTCGGTGTTCGTATTCGTAACGATTCGTACATTCGTAAGTCGTCGGTGTTCGCATTCGTAACGATTTGTAAATTCGTAAGAGTTATTTTTTGGCTGATTCGTTTCTTCGTTAGTTTAATTTTCGTTTATTCGTTTATTTGAAATTCGGACGCATTCGTATGTAATCGTACATTCGTACCATTCGTAACATTCGTAGATTCGTAATCGGAGTAAATTCATAATTTTATGTAATGTGTATGCTATTATTACATTTTAATCATTTACGAATCGAAAAAAAAAGTTACGAATCGAAAAAAAAAAGTTACAAATGTACGAATTTTTTCGCTCAATCTATTCGAAGCACGTTAAGCAGCGCCATTGTAAGGGACACGGAAAATTACCAATTCAACAACAAAAAAAAAGTTACGAATGTACGAATTTTTTCGTTCATTTTCGTTGTTCCTGTTTTCGTTTTTCGGATTTTCTTCATTCGTACATTCGTTGTTTCTAACTTGTTTTTTTCGGATCTTCGTTGTTTTTCGGATTCGTTCGATTTCGAATGATACGTTAATCGGATTCGTACGATTGGAACGATTCGTTAATCGGATTCGTACGATTCGAACGATTCGTTCATTCGTACGAAAATGAACGAACGAAAAAAAACGAAAAACGAAAAAAAAACTAAACGAATTGCACATGTCTAGTTCATACAGAGTATGAACAGCGATCTGTCATGCCCCCTATACAGTCCCCTTCCCCCTTCAGTTAGAACACACACTAGGGAACACAATTAACCCCTTGATCGCCCCCTAGTGTTTAACCCCTTCCCTGCTAGTGACATTTTTACAGTAAATATGGAAAAAAGCCGCGCACAAAATAAAATAGAAAATAAATTATGTGGTGACAATATTAATTAATTATGTATAGTGACAATATAATTAAATCACCTAAATAAACATGAATACACAGTGATGATTGATAATGCAAATATGGAATAATGAATACAATTATTTAACAATAAAGTCCAGTGATTTAAGTAAAATGAATCTCATCAATATTTCTTCTGTTCAGAAAAACAAAACACCACCAATATTAGTGAGCCGCCACCACACAACCTATGCGCTTACCAGAAGGCAAGCGGTGTAAAGCCTGTAGTATCAAACAGCATCCAGACATCAGATCACAAATGGTAGGAATTCACTGCGAGTGTAATGAGAGCAAACCAGGGGATCCCAACTCAATAGGCAGTCCAGCAGGCAGCAATCACGGTCTCAGTGAGAAAAGAAAGCTCACCATAGTGTGAATCAATTTAAAAACAATTTATTTAGATCAAAAGTATTGCACTTACATTTTAAAAAAACTTTGTAAAAGCTCATAGGAAAATAGATATGCCGGCCGGCTTGCAAACACCCATCCTAGACAGCGATGACGTCAGCACGCCTCCCTCCCGACGTCCGTTTCGTCAAAGAGTGACGTAGTCATGGGGAATGAATTTTTACAGTAATCAATGCATTTTTGTAGCACTGATCGCTGTATAAATGACAATGGTCCCAAAAATGTGTCAAAATTGTCCGACGTGTCCGCCATAATGTCGCAGTCCTGATAAAAATCGCAGATCGCCGCCATTACTAGTAAAAAAAAAATATATATAATAAAAATGCCATAAAACTATCCCCTATTTTGTAGACGCTATAACTTTTGCGCAAACCAATCAATATACAGTAAACCCCCCTCCATCGCTGGGGTTATGTTCCGGACCCACCCGCGAAAAGTGAAAAACCGCGAAATAGAAAGACCCTATTTAAATACACCCTAGGCATGTTTTGTTAATTTTTTTAATAGCATTTAAAGGTCTTTAAACGCACTTTTATGCAATAGAAACACATTAAAGATAGAGAGAGAGATCAAGAGGATTTTTAAAACACAAAAATATTGTCTTAACAGTACAGTATACTGTACAGTACAGTAAAAAATAGAGTACATAACTGCGAAAATGGCAAAATATTACCACAATATCAGAATAACAGGTCCTAATTAAAATACCGCGATATACCGGGACCGCAATAACTGAACCGCAATATAGCGGGGGTTTACTGTACGCTTATTGCAATTTTTTTTTTTAGCAAAAATATGTAGAAAAATACGTATCGGCCTAAACTGAGGAAAACATTATTTTTTTTATATTTTTTTGGGGGATATTTATTATAGCAAAAAGTAAAAAATATTGTGTTTTTTTCAAAATTGTCGCTCTTTTTTTGTTTATAGCGCAAAAAATAAAAACTGCAGAGGTGATCAAATACCACCAAAAGAAAGCTCTATTTGTGGGGAAAAAAAGACGTACATTTTGTTTGGGAGCCACGTCGCACGACCGCGAAATTGTCAGTTAAATTGACGCAGTGCCGTATTGCAAAAAGTGCTCTGGTCAGGAAGTGGGTTAAATCTTCCTGGGCTGAAACGGTTAAAATAATCCGGCTAATGTATTTTAGGTGTAGCAGTGCAGTGTGAAGATCCCCCACTGAGTCTCCAATGCTGTTTGCAACTTTGTCACGAAGATCCCTTCTTGCCAATAAACCATTTTTTCCCACAGAGAATTCACTGAAAGTGAATGTGGGACAGTATTTATGGACCTTCCATCCTTGTGGATTCTCCTTAAGGCAATAGGAAGACTTTGCTTGGGCCAGTGACACAAGTAGCTCCACTGAAAAGCCAAGCAGTGCAGTGCTGATAGCAGTCTGAGCAGAACATAGAGCTCCCACAAGAAGAAGGCCCCAGTTTTGGAAAAATGTGTACCGTATATACTCGAGTATAAGCCGAGATTTTCAGCACATTTTTTTGTGCTGAAAGTGCCCCCCTCTTGGCTTATACTAGAGTCAAGAACTTTTCTGCAGCAGAGAATGACATGTTCCAACCTGACATTGGGGCCCTTTCTCTCACTTAGTGCTAGGAACCCCAAATTTGGTTTGCAAACCCAGTTGAACCAACACTACAACATATCCAAATTTTGGCCCCAAAATCGGTTCGGAAAATGTCATTCTCTGCTGCAGAAAAGTGCTTGACATTTACCAACCGACTTTGGGGCCCCGTATCTCGGGGCCACTTGGTGCTAGGAACCCCAGAGTTAGTGTGCAAACCCAGTGGAACCAACACTACAACATATGCAAATGGGGTTTCTAGCACTAACTGGCCCCGAGATACAGGGCCCCAAAGTCGGTCAACTATGTCCATCTGCAGCAATGTCATTTCGGGACCCTTTGTCTGCATCTAGGGGGCATCTAGGAACCCTTAACTACCAAGTTTGAAGTTCGGGGGACCTATGGCTGCAAATGGGCACAGTGAGGCTGCAAATGGGCATTGTTGACCCTCTTTTCCACTTACAGTAGCTGCGCATTTCTCACCCTAGGCTTATACTCGAGTCAATACGTTTTCCCAGTTTTTTGTGGTAAAATTAGGTGCCTCGGCTTATATTCGGCTTATATGCGGGTCGTCTTATACACGACTATATACGGTACATGTTTTTTAAGCCCTAAAAATTCAGTAGATCTTAGGCGCTGTGCATACAAATGCTTGATGGGAAGCTTGATAGAACCCTTACATAGAAGTGGGACACTCCTGGAGGAGACATAGGGCTTCAGTGGGACTAACATGGAAAATTCCTTCCAGTGTAAAATTCAAAAGCTTTAAAAGACCCACAACTCTTATATATTCTCACTGAACAAGACCCTTTTTTATAAAGTTTTGTGAATATTTTTTTTCTGATTACAGCTTCCTCCTCTTCTGCCCCCCAACCCCAGGAGAAGCACTTTGTGGATAAACATCGCAAGGAACTGATAGCCAGATGTGCTCTGGTGGGTCCCATCCTGGATGGTCTCCTCTCTGAAGATCTGCTAACTCAAGAACAATATGACACCATACGAGCTGAACCATATGCCCAGGAGAAAATGAGGAAACTCTATGAATTCATCAAGGGCTGGTCTGCATCCCACAAGCAGACACTCTATGAAATTTTAAAGGCAGAAAATGGTCCTTTGATTCAAAATCTGGTGCAGTCCTAAACTGTCTCCGAAGATTACAGCACAAATGTAACACCATCTACAGGGATATATATTTAAAGGATATCTAAACCCAAGAACAAGAATGTCATATGTTTCAGTTTACCAGTCCTT
The DNA here is from genome assembly GCA_028564925.1 of Lithobates sylvaticus. NCBI lineage: Eukaryota > Metazoa > Chordata > Amphibia > Anura > Ranidae > Lithobates > Lithobates sylvaticus. The sequence continues at coordinate 281,417,466 of CM053031.1, forward strand.
AGATGTGATGGTGCATAGTTTTATTTTTTCAGGCTAATGCGGCGTACACGCGGTTAGAATTTCCAATGAAAACAGTCCGATGGGAGCTTTTCATCGGATTTTCCGATCCTGTGTATGCCCATCGGTCTTTTTCTGTCGGAATTTCTGACGGACTTTGGATTGAGAACCTGTTCTTAATTTTCCAGACGGAAAACCTTTCTATCGGATTTTCCGATCGTGTGTATGCAATTCCGACACGCAAAATTCCGACGCATGCTCGGAAACAATTTGACGCACGCTCGGAAGCATTAAACTTCCCTTTTGTAGTGCCATCGAACGTGTTGTATGCCCCGGAGTTATTGACCGTCGGAATTTGGTGTGACCGCGTGTAGGTAAGACAGTTTGAGCGGAATTCCGTCGGGAAAACCATCAGAGCTTTTTCCGACGAGAATTCCGACCGTGTGTATAAGATCATTTTCTTCAGATACAGAAAAATACCTGCCAGATTTACCAGTGTCCCTGTAATTTCCTCTCAAACAATGTTATTGACCTCCCCAGCCATCTTCTGTGATTTACAGGAAGTGTGTGACTGGTATAATCATCGAGTGGAAATAAAGTAAAAATAGATAAAAGAGCAGCTTAGACACCTAAGGACCGGTAAGCTGCAATATATGACATTTCTTGGGGGTTTAGATACTTTTAAAGATGAATTCTAGAAAAAAAAACATTTAAAGTTTCTTTATGACTTTTCTGTAATGCCGCGTACACACGATTGGAATTTCAGCCAGCAAAAGACCGATGAGAGCTTTTCATCGGAATTTGCGACCGTGTGTAGTCTCCATCGGAATTTTGCTGGCCGAATTCCCACCAGCAAAAATTTGAGAGCGTGTTCTCAATTTTTCAGACGGAAAAGGATTCTATCGGAAATTCCGATCGTCTGTAGCAATTCCGACGCGCAAAATTCCTACACATGCTCGGAAACAATTGACGCATGCTCGGAAGCATTGAAGTTAATTTTTTCTCGGCTCGTCGTAGTGTTGTACGTCACGGCGTTCTTGACGGTCGGAATTTGGTGTGACTGTGTGTAGGTAAGACAGTTTGAGTGGAATTCCATAAGAATTCCGTCTGGAAAACCATCGGAGCTTTTTCCGACGAGAATTCCGATCGTGTGTAAGCGGCATAATTGATACTTAGTTAGCACAGTGCCTTGTAGAGATGTGTAGTGCCCCATTCTGTCCATCGGTACCCTGCGCTGTTCACGCATTGGGGGTTGATTTACTAAAGGTAAGTAGACTGTGCACTTTGCAAGTGCAGTTGCACCAGAGCTTAGTAAATGAGGTAAGGCTTCACTTTGTAAAGAATACCCAATCACGTGCAAGGGAAATAAAAAAAAAAAATAATAATTTTTTCCTGCACATGATTGGATGATGGAAGTCACCAGAGCTTCTGCTGATTTACTGAGCTCTGGGTCAGCTGCAAAGTGCAACTTGCACAGTCTATTTGCCTTTAGTAAATCAACCCCATTATGTCTTACATAACAATATCTGATATCACAAAGATTCTGATGTATGGAAGGTTCTACAAACATTACATCTAAAATCCCTCTCTCCATTCCTTTTTTTTTTATAAACCTTTTAATAAATGTAGTCAGAATGCTCTTCATACACAAAACATTTCCATATTTATCATTCCATAGCTACAACTAGGGACCAATACATTTCCTCTATTCCTCATTCCACCTTGACTTTCCACCTTGATTTGGGGGGTGCGGGGGGCTGGTGATGGGGGGAAAATGGGACACAATGGTCAACTGTGCTTTAGTCACTGAAGGATTATGTCTGATTATTCACACCACAGATATCCCATTACATGTACATCTTGTTGTAAGGACCTCTGAACAGCAATCTGAAATCGTCATTGCCAAAACATACATCTTTTCTGTGAATGGTATGGCTTCATCACAGCACGTAAAATAAAATTGGGTGAAATTACGTCTCTCTGACTCTTTCATTAACCGCTTCAGCACCGGGCGATTTTTTTTTTCAAATATTTTATTTAAACCACAAAGGGTGAGTCCAGGTTTTCATGGCCGCCATATATATACAGTAACGTAACAAAATGCGCTAGATAAATGATACAATATTCCATATAGTGATCATAACATCTCATATCTAACATCTTCTATGTTCCTCTCAAAGAAAAAAAAAAAAAAAGACGATATAACGTCAGTATTGTAACAATCTGGGAGAGGAAAAATAACCCTCAGCCACTATACCTGGTATCACCCAATTTCCCGTTTTCTAGATAACCAAAATAAAAGAGAAAAAAAAAAAAAAAAAACAAAAGCGATGAGAATTAAAAAAAAAAATAAAAAAGGGGTTAAAAGCCTCAATAAGTACTGGATACTTAATTGTCAACTGTCTATTATGGTGCCTATGCCAAATGATCAGAATTAAGCATCGTCAAACCTTCTTCAGAGAGGATAAACGTATTCCACCCTCTCCATACCTCAGAATACTCTTCTTGTTTATTTTGTGCTGAGAGTGTGAGGTCTTCCATCTTATTAATCTCTTCCACCCTGTGAAGCCAGCATCCAATGGTAGGGGGCAAAGTTTTTTTTCCACCTAAGAGGGATGCATGCTTTTGCTGCGTTCAATAAATGCCTTAAGATAGATTTCTTATATTTTTTAACTGGAATAGTCGTAACATGTAATAGAAAAAAAGATGGGTCTTCAGGTATCGTATAATCGGAAAATTTTTGTGTAATGTTCCGTACTTCCCTCCAATATGGTATTATCTTTGGACAAGACCAAAAAATATGTAACATCGTACCTCCCTCCTCATGGCATCTCCAACAACGGTCTGGTATTTCCGGGTAGAATTTATGCATCTTCTGTGGGGTATAATACCAGTGTGTCAGTATTTTGTAGTTAATCTCCTGGATCCTAGTGCAAATCGATGTCTTCAACGAAAGCTCAACTATATTCTGCCTTTGACTGGTTGTGAACTTACAATTTATCTCTCCTTCCCATCTCTCCATCCAAGATGGTTGTAGTTGTTCCGAGGGGGTAATAAATAGATCATACATCTTCGAAAGAGTTTGCGTTACAGTCCCCTCCTCTGAACAGTATTTTTCAAAGATAGATAATTGTCGACTGAACCTCTCTAAGGGCTTCAATGAATGAAGAAAGTTGTGAAGCTGCAAGGCATCCCAAAACGGTAGGCCGAAAAAGCCAGAGGGTTCTATTAATGTCGCTATCGAGGGCCAGCCATCTGATAGTAAAAAATTGAATGCTCGGAAACGGTTAAGCCCCATACACACGGTCGGATTTTTGCATGGATTCTGTCCGATCGGACAATGTTGTTGAAAAATCAGACCGTGTGTATGCACCATCGGACAGTGTACGTCGGATTGTCCGACGGACAAAGTCCTATCTCCTGCTGGATAGATTTGCCAACAACACGGTCTGATCACACCAAATCCGATCGTGTGTACGGTTGTCCGACGGACAAAGTGCTACGCATGCTCAGTTCACATTACAAGACCAAAGCTATTGGCTACTAGCCTCTACGTAGTCCCGTCGTACGCAACGAACGTCACCACGTTCAGAATGATCGGATTTTCCGACAACTTTGTCCGACCGTGTGTACGCAAAACCAACATCGGACAAAGTACGACGGACATGATCCGACGGACCTGGTCCTCGGATAATCCGAGCGTGTGTATGGGGCTTAAGTCTGTCGCAAAGTAGAGAAATTATGGTCTCTAAGGCCTGGAGGGAATCTCGGATTCCCCAGGATGGGCGTCAAAGGCGAGTCCACTGATGAAAGCGAAGTTTTAACGATCACCTGTGAACAGGTTCTTACTGTAGGGCCTATCAAAGGGTGCATCTTTAGATATGCTGGCAGTTTATCGTAGCACCATGGTGCTCCCTTCAATAGGACATCAGTTTGTGCCTGTTCGATCTGGGTCCATAATTTGCCTATTGAGTGACGATTCCAGTCTATGAGTCGCCCTAGATGTACTGCCTGATAGTATTTAAATACGTCTGGTAGTGCAATACCTCCGCTATGTTTAGCCACTTTAAGACCAGCCTCGTTTTGGATTTTAGGTGTTTACATGTTTAAAACAGTTTTTTTTGCTAGAAAAAAAACTTAGAACCCCCAAACATTATATATTGTTTTTTTTCTAACACCCTAGAGAATAAAATGGCGGTCGTTGCAATACTTTTTTTCACACCGTATTTGCGCAGCGGTCTTGCAAGCGCACTTTTTTTGGAAAAAATTCACTTTTTTGAATAAAAAATATGACAACAGTAAAGTTAGTCCAATTTTTTTATATATTGTGAAAGATAATGTTACGCCGAGTAAATTGATACCTAACATGTCACGCTTCAAAATTGCGCCCGTTTGTGGAATGGCATCAAACTTTTACCCTCAAAAATCTCCATAGGCGACATTTAAAAAATTCTACAGCGTGCATATTTTGCGTTACAGAGGAGGTCTACAGCTATAATTATTGCTCTCGCTCTACTGATCGCGGCGATACCTCACATGTGTGGTTTGACCACCGTTTTCATATGCGGGCGCTACTCACGTATGCGTTCACTTCTGCGCACGAGCTCGTTGGGACGGGGCGCTTTAAAAAAAATTTTTTTTGTTTTTCTTATTTATTTTTCTTGATTTTATTTATTTTTACACAGTTTTTTAAAAAAAATTTAATTGGCTCACTTTTATTCCTATTACAAGGAATGTAAACATTCCTTGTAATAGAAAAAAGCATGACAGGTCCTCTTAAATATGAGATCTGGGGTCAAAAAGTCCTCAGATCTCATATTTGGACTTCAATGGAAAAAAAAAAAAAAATGTCATTTAAAAAAATGACATTTGAAAATTCCTCTTTAAGAGGTATGGGCGGAAGTGACGTTTTTGACGTCGCTTCCGCCCTCCTATGGTATAGAGATGAGTGGCGGCCATCTTACCATCACTCATCTCTATGCCCAGCAGGAGAAAGGACCCGATCGCCTCCGCCGCTGCCGATGGTTCCGGTAAGCGGCGGAAGGCGCGGGAGAGCGGCGGGGGGGGGGGGCACCTCTCCCGCCGCCGATAACGGTGATCTCGTGGCGAAACCGCCGCGATGACCACCATTATCGGAATGCCGACCGGCGCCGGAAGAGATGGATATCTCGGTTGGGGCAGCAGCTGCTGCCGTTACCGAGATATCCCTCTTCAAAATCAGGACGTACATCGTCGTGCGCCGGTCGGAAAGTGGTTAAGTAAGACTAATTGGCTTCTAGAAATGCGTGGTTTCTTATGTGCCCATATAAATTGGATAAACAGGGAGTGAACCTGTTTAAAATATGGAGATGGTATCTTAATCGGTAAAGTTTGGAATAAATATAAGTATTTTGGTAAGATACTCATCTTTAACCACTTGCCGACCGGCGCACGACGATATACGTCGACAGAATGGCACGTACAGGCAGGAGGGCGTATATATACGTCCCTCCTTAAGCCTGTCCGTGCCATCGGGACCCCCGTTAGTCCGGCCGCGGTCCTCGCGGACTCGATCGCCGCGGGGACTCCCGCGATCGTCTCACGGAGCGGCTGAACGGGGAGATGCCGAGATAAACAGCATCTCTCCGTTCTGCCTAGCAACTAGTGACGCCGATCTCTGCTCCCTGTGATTGGAGCAGAGATCAGCATTCACTAGCTGACAGCCACGCCCCCCCACAGTAAAAAACACACCCCTAGGCCTACTTAACCCCTACACTGCCACCTTGTGGTTAACCCCTAAACTGCCAGTGTCATTTATACAGAAATCAATGCATTTAAATGCATTAATTGCTGTAAAAATTACAATGGTCCCAAAAATGTGTCAAAAATGTCCGATGTGTCCGCCATAATGTCGCAGTCACAAAAAAAATCGCAGATCTCCGCCATTAATAATAAAAAAAAAATTATTAATAAAAATGCTATAAAACTATCCCCTATCTTGTAAATGCTATAACTTCTGCGCAAACCGATCAATAATCGCTTATTGCGATTTTTTTTACCAAAAATATGTAGAAGAATACGTATCGGCCTAAACTGAGGAAAAAAAATGTTTTTTTATATATTTTTTGGGGATATTTATTATAGCAAAAAATAAAAAATAATGCATTTTTTTCAAAATTGTCGCTCTATTTTTGTTTATAGCGCAAAAAATAAAAACCGCAGAGGCGATCAAATACCACCAAAAGAAAGCTCTATTTGTGGGAAAAAAAGGACGTCAATTTTGTTTGGGAGCCAAGTCGCACGACCGCGCAATTGTCAGTTAAAGCGACGCAGTGCCGAATCGCAAAAAGGGGCCTGGTCCTTTGGCTGCAAATTGGTCCGGTCTGAAAGTGGTTAAAAGATTACATCTACCGAACCACGAAAATAGTCCCCTATTCCAGGTTTCCAACAACATACGTGTTCTAGTCAAAAGAGGAGGGAAGTTAAGTTCAAAAACCCGGGATAGATCAGACGGAATATATGTTCCCAAATATTTCAAGGCTGTATCTGTCCATTTAAACCTAAAATTCAACTGCAGATTTTTTAAGCGGCTCAGAAAGGATACCTATCCCCATAGCCTCTGATTTACTAAAGTTAATCAGTAGATTCGAGATCCCACCGTATATCTCAAATTCACGCACTAAATTCGGCAGTGAGACCATAGGGTTAGTAAGAGAAAAAAGCAGATCATCCGCGTAAGCTGAAACTTTATGCTGCCGCTCTCCTATTCTGACTCCAGTAATGTCTGGATTCAACCGAATCGTACAAAGAAAGGGTTCCAGGGATAAAGCGTAAAGAAGCGGGGATAGTGGACACCCCTGTCTAGTCCCATTTGAAATAGGAAAGGGATCTGATAAAATTCCATTTACTTTAACTAGAGCTGATGGATGCAGGTAAATCTTGCCAATCCATTGCAGCATATGTTCCCTCAATCCTATATAACGAAGAACGGCAAACATAAAGTTCCAGTTGACACGATCGAATGCCTTTTCAGCATCTGTACCTATTATAATGCTCAGAGTATGTGTCTCCTGTGCTATATGAATAAGATTTAACACTTTAAAGCCCCATACACACGCTCGGATTATCCGAGGACCAGGTCCATCGGATCATGTCCGTCGTACTTTGTCTGATGTTGGTTTTGCGTACACACGGTCGGACAAAGTTGTCGGAAAATCCGATCATTCTGAACGTGGTGACGTTTGTTGCCTACGACGGGACTACGTAGAGGCTAGTAGCCAATAGCTTTGGTCTTGTAATGTGATCTGAGCATGCGTAGCACTTTATCCGTCGGAATTCGCTACACACCATCGGATTTGGTGTGATCGGACTTTGTTGTCAAAAAATCTATCCAGCAGGAGATAGGACTTTGTCCGTCGGACAATCCGATGGAAACTGTCCGATGGTGCCTACACACGGTCGGAATTTCCGACAACATTGTCTGATAGGACAGAATCCATCGGAAAATCCGACCGTGTGTATGGGGCTTAATTGTGTTGTCTCGGGCTTCTCTAGTTGGAATAAATCCCACTTGATCAAGATGTATCAGCGGCTGTATATGTTCTGCGATTCGAGTAGCTATGATCTTTGTAAATAATTTAAGGTCACTGTTCAAGAGTGAAATAGGTCTATAACTACCACAGGAGGTAGGGTCTTTTCCTTCTTTAGGGATTACTGTAATATGTGCTTTTAAGGTGTCTCTGGGGAAAGCTGTCTCAGAGCTTACTTTATTAAATAATTCCACCATATGAGGACCTAATAATGGAAAGAATTTTTTATAATACTGTAATGAGAGCCCATCAGGACCTGGTGTTTTACCTAACTTGGAGACACCCAATGCCTTCTGTAGTTCCTCCAGAGTTATTGGTATCTCCAACTCTTCCTCAACCTCCGGGGTCAGCTGAGGGAGTTGGGAGGAAGCTATATAGTCTTCCATTTGTATCTGCGCGGAAGACTGTTCTGGAATATTATATAGAGAAGAATAGTAATCTCTGAACCCCTGTGTAATTTGCTTAGGAAGTCCCACTTTTTGGCCTTGAGGTGTAATTGTTTGAGGAATATATGAAGCAAATTTTTGTTCTCTAATCGCACGTGCTAATGTTCTCCCACATTTATCTCCCGATTCAAAGCCTATTCTACGACCTCGCTGTATATCTGCCTTAGCTTTATATCTTAACAAATCCGTTACCTGCTTACGAAGCGAAAAAAGGTTTTGTTCGAGTATAGAGTTTGGTGCATGTTTATGTTGAGCCTCAACTTTATGAATGTCCTGTAGAAGGGATGTAAGCTTTTCAAGCCTTTGGCGCTTAAGTCGTGCTCCATGCTTGATAAGAACACCTCTTATAACTGCCTTGTGGGCTTCCCATAGGATCCCTATATCACAATCAGGTTGTTTATTAATTTGAAAATACTGACCCAGCTCGCGTTGTACATCTTCCACTATCTCCGGAGTCTGCAAAGGACTTTCATTCAGTCTCAGCACCGGGCGATTTTACCCCCTTCCTTACTAGAGCACTTTTTGCGATTCGGCACTGCTTCGCTTTAACTAACAATTGCGCGGTCGTGCGACGTTACACTTTTTTTCCCACAAATAGAGCTTTCTTTTGGTGGTATTTGATCACCTCTGCGGTTTTTATTTTTTGCGCTATAAACAAAAGAAGAGCGACAATTTTGAAAAAAAAACACAATATTTTTTACTTTTTGCTATAATAAATATCCCATTTTTTAAAAAAACTTTTTTTTACTCCGTTTAGGCCGATACGTATTCTTCTACATATTTTTGGTAAAAGAATATCGCAATAAGCGTATATTGATCGGTTTGCGCAAAAGTTATAGCCTCTACAAAATAGGGGATAGATTTATTGCATTTTTTTTTTACTAGTAATGGCGGCTATCTGAGATTTTTCTTTCGTGACTGCGACATTGCGGCGGACACTTCGGACACTTTTGACACATTTTTGGGACCATTCACATTTACACAGTGATCGTTGCTATAAAAATGCATTGATTACTGTGTAAATGTGACTGGCGGGGAAGGGGTTAACACTAGGGGGCGCTGTAGGGGTTAATATGTTCCCTAAGGTAGTGATTCTAACTGTGGGGGGAGGGGACTCACAAGGGGAGGAGACCAATCGGTGTTCCTCCGTACTGAGATCACATGATCGGTCTCCTCGCCACTGACAGGACGTGGCGCTGTGTGTTTACACACACAGCTCCACGGTCCCGCGCGGTCCCGCTGTTTTAACGGGCAATCGCGGGTGCCCCGCGCACGCCCCCTAGGTGGCCGGGAATGGGAGGACGTCATATGACGCCCACCCAGGATGGGAGATCCACCTTGTGGGCGTCATATGTACATGGGCGGGATGTGAAGTGGTTAATGTATTCATCTGTTAAAAAATTGGAAGGAAATCAAACATTTCATTGGTAACCATTCTTGAGCTAACACCATCAGATTACAATTTCTACGTAAGGTAAATGTTGACATATGACCGGCCTCACAGTCAGGCCTTCCAAAAGTGACCTTCCAGCCCACTTGGAGTTCCTTCCTTCCCACTCTGAGCATTGTGGGTGAAAATTGGACTCTTGGACTCTTTCATTATTGTAGTCATCTGTGTTAAGAAATAGGAAGAAAGTCAAACATTTTGCTGGTATCTATTTTTGAACTAAGAGCCGACATTAAATAAAGGTAAGATAAATGTTGACATGATCAAGTTCAAGGTCAAGGTACATACCTATTCTCGGAGTTTCCACCTCCTCACGCATTTTTTAAATCTCCCAGTCACATGTTGCTTAGAGTTTGATGGAAATGGTGTCAACGGGCTGATGGGAGCTCATAGGCCAGTGATGGCGAATGTTGGCACCACAGATGTTGTTATTCTCCTGGTGTCCCTTGCCCCATGAGGCAGTCATACCATAGGTGTGAAAGTCCTGTAGCACCCTCCTACATACTGTAGGTGCTAGGTTAGGCAAAGTTAGTTGCTTGGCTCACTGTAATCAGTTGAAATGTGTGAGAAGGGCCCGGGAGCGAGCGCAGAGAAAAGGAGCATAGCAGAGGGCCAGCATGACAGGAGTGATAAGGGGGCACAGCGAGGGTTAAAAATAAATAGAGGGGAATGTAAGTAGATAGCTGGGTGGGGTTAGGAAAGCAAGCAGGTGGGAGGGGTTTAATTTATTTAAGTCCCGGGGGGTTTTTCCCGGGCAACATTTGAGATTTTGCCAGAAGGGAGAAGTTTCCCACCCACCCTCCCTTGAATGTGTTTGGGTTGTACTAATGCTTTTATTTCAGGTGCGGTTTCAAGAGAAGTCATGGCAGCAGTCGGTTGGCGGTGGTGTGGTCTTTTATGGTGGTAACTAACCCAGGAGATGGAAGTGTTGGGGACTCAATAGTGCCATGGGCCCCCTTGGTGTACAGTTAACACGGATTAGCTGAAGAGGATAATCTGGACACTGCGGGTAATGAGTTGTCACCGGGCTGATGTTTATCACGGCCGGAGGCCTAGTACGATAGCAGGCCCGCAGTGAAAAAGTGGAACATAGTTATATGGGGAAGTGCCGTTTAAGACCACCGGGTGGGAGAACTGATATTCTGTTTATGGTTAATAAAGTTTATATATATTTTATATATATTTGATATTTGTTAATAAAAGGCTGCTATGGCCAGTTATACCCCAATTAAAGAGTGGTCTCGTTTCTATAAGTAAGATTATGGGGAATAAGGTGGTGGGGTATAATAATGGGCGGCAGCCGTTATAAGGTGGGTGCATCTTATCTACACTGGTCATGATTATTTTGATCTGCTATGTGTTTCACTGGTTGCAGGGTTGGCAGCTTCCATTTGTCTGTCTGGAAAGGTTCTGGAAGATAGTGGGCTGGGAGAGTCAAATCAGCAGCTGCATATTTATCCAACCCTGGCCAATATGTGCCCAGATGGTGGCTGGGAGAGTGTATAAATACTTTGGGACTTGGAACAGAGGAGCCTTTGTCCAGGTAGAGGAGATCAAAGCGTAGAGGGCTACTGAACTTACAGACAGGCCTACCATGTGTCTGTGGTTCAACAAGGTCCCAGCTAGGCTAGGCTGGGGGGTCTATTCTGCTAAAAGTTGCTGGAGCTGACTGAGGGACTTTTCATCTGGGGATCTGGTCTGGTATCACTGGAAAGGTGTCTGGAAGATATTGGAAGGAGGCATCCAATTATCCAAGCACATTAGTGAATACAGACTGGAGTGAGAGATCTCTGAGACTGTGTGCTGATGCCACCCCTCTTGTGCTAGAGTGAACATTGCTCAAAGGGGACATTGTTCATGGTGTCCTGGTGTAGCTCAGTGCAGTATTTGCTTGTGCAAGGCTCAGATTTTCAGGAGGAAGATCAATGTCCTCAAATTGCTGCTTAAAGTTACTGGTGTATCTCACAATTACCTTAAACCTATCCACATGCTGCAATAAAGCATCAGAAGAGCATAGCCCTTCACTGCACATTGAGCCAATGGAGTGACAGTGTGGCTGATTGCGAGGGCAACAAAGGGAACAGACCATAGCAGGCCCGGACTGGCCATAGGGCAGACCGGGCATTTGTCCAGTGGGCCTGGGCCACCTGCTCTCAGTGGCATCTTGATGATCAGGCGCATAGCGGGAGGTAAGGGGCGGCCGCAGCCTGGACAGGGCTAACTCAGGCCGCGGCCGCCGCTCGCCCACCACTATGCGGCCATGCCTGTGTCTCTCTCACACACAGCTCAGCCTCAGAGCCGACGCTGACAGTTCCGCTCTCCTCTCCTACGAACTCCTCCTCCAGCTGTGGGCATCCGCATGGTGGGGCAAGGCGGGGAGAGCTGCGGGCCACTGTCAGGATGTTTCCCCCGCTCGCCCCCCCCTTCTCATGTCGGCAGCACGGGAGAAGAGAATGCTTCCTGCCTGTACTTCTTCCCTCCCCATTGGTCACAGCGGAGGGCCAATCAGAAGAAACTAGAGGGGCATCATGGGAAATGTAGTCCCGGAGATTGGTGGCCCAATAGTTCTCAGCAGGGAGCAGACTACAGTCCCCAGCATGCACTCTGCCTGGGGGGGCAGAGAAAACACAGAAACAAGCTACACTGTAGCAGCTACTACAGGAGACATGGAAAAAGAGAGGACTGTGCTTGGGGAACTAATAGCCCCAGCACCACCAGATAGAGCCATGCTGTACCCGCACCACCAGAGAGAGAGAGCCACGCTGTACCCACACCACCAGAGAGAGAGAGCCACGCTGTACCCACACCACCAGAGAGAGACACGCTGTACCCGCACCACCAGAGAGAGCCATGCTGTACCCACACCACCAGAGAGGGCCACGCTGTACCCGCACCACCAGAGAAAGCAAAGCTGTACCCACACCACCAGAGAGAGCCACAATTTATCCACACCACCAGAGAGAGCCACGCTGTACCCACACCACCAGAGAGAGCAATGCTGTACCCACACCACGAGAGAGAGAGCAACGCTGTACCGCACCACCAGAGAGAGACACACTATACCCACACCACCAGAGAGAGCCACGAGAGTAACGCTGTACCCACACCACCAGAGAGAGCCAGGCTGTACCCACACCACCAGAGAGCCACGCTGTACCCACACCACCAGAGAGATCCACGATAGCCACGCTGTACCCATACCCCTAGAGAGAGCCACGCTGTACCCACACCACCAGAGAGAGCCAGGCTGTGCCCACACCACCAGAGAGAGCCACGCTGTACCCACACCACCATAGAGAGCCACGCTGTACCCACACCACCACAGAGAGCCACGCTGTACCCACACCACCAGAAAGAGCCACGTTGTACCCACACCACCAGAGAGAGCCACAGGAGCCATGCTGTACCCGCACCACCAGAAAAAGAGAGCCACGCTGTACCCGCACCACCAGGGAGAGAGAGCCTCGCTGTACCCGCACCAGAGAGAGAGAGAGAGCCACGCTGTACCCGCACCACCAGAGAGAGTGCAAGTCAGTGTCACTTTGCAGTGTGGGCACAATAGGAGACAGACAGTACTAGCATTGTATGGCCTCAATAGGACTGGGACACTGTAATAAAAAATGGGACTACACTGTAAAGGGGCACTGTAATCATTGCAGTGCCCCCTTTACAGTGCAGTCCCCTTTATAACACAGTGTCCCTGCACATTACAGTGTGGAGGACCGATACCGACCACCCCCGCGAATATCTACCAAAAACACCCCCCCCCCCCCCCCCCCCCCCCCCCCCCCCCATTTCTGGAAAAGTTGGCTTCTCAGTCTATAATGCCCAGGCCTATTTTTTGTCCCAGTCTGGGCCTGGACCATAGAGACCCTAAACTGTGGGCTCCTGCAGGAGTGAGTGCTACAGTCCTTTAGAGTCCATTAGTCAAAAGCATGAGTCCATACCCCATGGAACTGGGTTCCCTCCAAGGGGTGGTTACGTGGAAAAAGTGAATCACATCTTTAGCAGCATTCTTGCTCCTTTTATAAGTGGAGCTTGAGACCTCTGGCTGCCTTACTAACTGTGGCAACCCGAGAGGTGGTTTCCTCCCTTTTTATATGTTTGCCCCAGCAGAGGGCAGTACCTTTCCAAAAAGCCCAGGAAAACCAGGCCAGCAGAGTTAACCCTTACTTCTCAGGGAGCACCACCTCAGCAGGGCAACGTAACTAAATAGTGCAATAAAGTAAAGATGCAACACAGCAGTTTAACCCACAAACATAAGCAACATTTTAACAAAACATGAGAAGGTTTCACCTCCACCTGCTTACATGTAGACCTCAGAGGACAGTCAGCACAGGCCTGGGGCCCGGGGGGGGGGGGGGGACCAGATTCTAGCAGTATCAACAGGTATTTTTTTACACTTAGCAAACAGACGTAACAAAACACTTTCAATCGTATATTTAACAGACAAAGAAACAAAATAAGAGAAGTTTATTGTTAAAGGGGTTTGTGACAGACCTAGCCAGGACACAGGCTTTTTGAGAGGACTAAATGCGAGCCTCCTGCCAACCGATTATGGGCCCTGGATTTTAAGGGGCACAGGGTGAAGGAGAACCCCAACCCCAAACAGATTCAATGCTGTATATATGTGTATATATAATGTGTGTTGTCTCATGCTGTTGGGACACACACTGTCAGATGCTAGTGTCATGAACAGTGATGTAAGTAACTGAGTTAAAATAAACTGAGTTACCTAACGCAGTTACTTTAGAGGGTAACGAGTAATCTAACTGATTACTTTTCCCCTCATGGTAACTCAGTTCCCATTACTTTGGCTTAGTTACCCCAATTACATCTACCGCCACTAGATGGCAGTAGTGTAATTCCGGTGTCCTGCCGAAAAAAGTTCCCCCGCCGGATAAGGACCCCCTGTACTGCGCAGGCGCAGGGCTTGCGCAGTACGAAGGACTACAGAGCTTCCGAAAATTGCCATACCGAAACAGCTCTGAGTGAACTCTACACCGCGCAGGTGCAGTTAACATGTAATTGTACGAGGTGATGCCACACGCTCCTGATGCTTGTGCTACTCTGCAAGGGGCGTCTATCGTGTAAATAAGGGGCAGGTCTAGTATTACTGTAACCAAGGGGCGCATTTATTATTATTGTTATATATCGAGCTCTGCCCATTAATTTAACATTCACCCTCTTCTGTAGCCATCCACCCCTTACGCGATATAATAATAATAGACCCGCCCCTTGCTTACACCCTATAACAGATCTGCCCCTTGGTTAGAGTAATAATAGAGCAGCCCCTTGGTTACACGATATATAACAATAATGATAAATGCGCCCCTTGGTTACAGTAATACTAGACCCGCCCCTTAATTACGCGTATAAAATATTAAAAAAAAAAGTCAGTTACTTTGCTGCGTAACTAATTACTTTTCCAATGTAGTAACTGAGTTACTAACGCAATTACTTTTTGGGAGAAGTAATTTGTAACTTAACTAATTACTTTTTTAAAGTAAGATGACCAACACTGGTCATGAACTCCAGATGTTAATTGAGAGAGCTGATCACATTGTCCTCTGTACAATGTAGTAGACGGTCCGTCTGTTACTGGTGGTCTCCTGCTATTGTGATAAAATGTCTTGTGGTGGTAATTATGATAATTTATAATCAACTGTGTTTAGCTTGGTGACAACAAGTCTGACCTGTAGTGAAATCCTGATGAGTCACATCGGCTGCTTAAATGGATTAGTTAATTAGTTTATGTTAAGTTGTTACAGGTGCATTGTTAGAGTAATATGAGCAGGAGGGGGGACCTCCTCTTCTACTGTATATAAATACTGGTCAGTTTGGTTCTAATAAAAGAGTCCATGTTGAGCAGCTAAGCAAGCGTCATCTCGTTTGGTGCTTGGGAGCGGTTGGAATATCTGAGATCCGTATCCAGACTGGAAGGAAGTGGTATATGACAAAAGCACTCAAGAGGAGTGTAGGGACATTCCGTCACATTGTTGGCAAGCAGTGGGATGCTTCCTGCAGTCTGGGACATCCAAACCTCCACCTGGATCCAAGGTCCGGATAGCAGGAGAGGAGGAGAGGTACAGATACCAGCCGCCATGGAAGAGGAATTCGGAAGGAGGTTGCGAGAGATGCGGATACAGCACAGAGGATCAGTATCGGTGCAGGTCCTACTGGGATGGTATGATTCTGTCCGCCTACAACTCTGGAAAGAAGCGCTAGCCTGTGAGCAGTGACACCAGGGAAAAGTTCTCCCCTCCAGCCATGTAAGGTACTGGTCGCAGTATGAAGTACGAATGCTGTTATTGGGGGAACAACCGAAGCAGGAGTGGACAGCTGAGTTAAGCAGGCTGATCCGGGCAGAAATGCGTTTGGACGAGAGCTACAGAGCCCTCCGGTGGTATGTAGCCCAAGTGTGCCCGTGGACAGCGGATGACAGGCCCAGGGAAGGCTTTGATTATGATGGCCTGGGATTGTTGTACTGGAGGCTGTCCGAGGACCCCGACTTTGGGAGTGATCTGGAGTGGCGTTTGGAGGAAATAATGGAGCACAGAGAGCAAAGATTGAATGTCTCGGAAGTGCTCTGGGCACAGGAAGATTTGGAGTTCCTGGCCGCTCAGGAATGGGAGCTGGAGATCGCCTACAGACAGCTGCTAGACTCTGCTCAGCAGCAGGGTGGGGCTCCCTTTGCCTGGGACTATCAAGAAATACCGGCAGACAGCTCTGAAATCCTGGCTGAAGAGTCGGCAATGTGGCATAGTAACAGAGTGCTTTGCCCACCTGCCCCCGCAGCTATGGACGCGGAGGTCTTATGGCGGATGCAGCAAGTGCTGACTGACCTTGACAAACCTGTTACTGCACAAGATGAGGTTGGATGGAGGAATGTGCCTGTCCAGCAGCATGCCAGAGAATCGGCAGTGGAAAATCTGGAGATTGCCATCCCCAAAGCTGAAGTGCTGACAACAGGGCAGAGCTCTGCTAACCTCAGCCCAGCACCGATGGCATCTTCTAGGTTCCATGGACAGATGGTGAACCTCTATCCCCAGACATCAGTCGTAGAGACAGGGGATTTAATAGACTTTTCTGCTGAGGAAAAACAACCTGATGAGCCCCCATCAGAAGAGCTGGTATTAGGGCCAAACTTCACTGAGCTCTGCCCAGCACCAACAGCAGTATCCGTGGAGTTACAAGGAACTTCCCCAGCTGAAGCGCTGGTCACCGGACAGAGGGTCCAAGACCTCTGCCCCACAACGGTGGCAGTTACGGAGGCTCAGGGTGAGAAGGTGGCAATCACTTCCCAGCAGAAGATACAGGGGGAGAAGGGAGAGGAGGTGTTTGTCGTCCCTCCCCAACAGTTGGCCAGGGTGGAGAAAGTCTTTCCTCCCCAGCAAAGATTTGTGCACCTGGGAGACAGTACCAGAGACTAGGGATGAGCCCGGTGTTCGATTCGAACCCATGTTCGAATCGAACATCAGGCGTTCGCCCGTTCGGCGAGCCCAGAACTATTTGGGCCGCTCGCATCAAATTCGTGTGATGCGAGCGGCCCGCAATGCACTGCGCCAGTTGCAGTGCATTGCTGGCTGATGATTGGCCAAGCATGCACTGTGACCCGCATGCTTGGCCAATCAAAGAGCCAGCGACGAGGAGAGCAATAATTGGCCACAGGCAGGATGCCTGTGGCCAATCATAGCTCAGGGGGTTTAGTACACGGCCCACAGTATAAAAGGCCGCCGCGCCGGCGGCCTCCTATATTGTGTTGTCAGTGTCAGCGTGTCAGTGTTATGTGCTGCTGACTGCTGACATTATGTGCTGTGATTCTGGGGATTAGTGTGTGCGTGCTGTTAGTACAGCATTGCAGTATCACATCTGGGGGGGTGTCTATAGTATGCCTGTGAAGGGACGCATGTTTCCTGTGCTTAGATCTGTCCCTGCACAAAGTGTCATTTTTGCAGGAAAAAAAGCTATTTAAAATCACTCGCGTCTATAATGAATTGACGGCTCCCGTAACACAGAGAACAGTCATTCATTGAAAACCATTGATAAAAAAAAAGCGTGGGGGTCCCCCCAAATTTAATAACCAGGCCCTTCAGGTCTGCTATGGATATTAAGGAACCCCAGCCAAAAAAAAAAAAAAAATGGCGTGGAGTCCCCCTCAAAATCCATACCAGACCCTTATCCGAGCACGCAACCTGGAAGGCCGCAGGAAAAGAGGGGGGGACGAGAGCGCCCCTCCTCCCTCCTGAACCATACCAGGCCACATGCCCCCAACATTGGGAGGGTGCTTTGGGCGTCCGAGACCCCCAAAGCACCTTGTCCCCATGTTGATGAGGACAAGGGGCTCGTCCCCACAACCCTGGCCGGTGGTTGTGGGGGTCTGCGGGCTGGGGGCTTATCGGAATCTCGAAGCCCCCTTTAACAAAGGGGACCCCCAGATCCCGCCCCCCCCTGTGTGAAATGGTAACCTACCATTTCACCAAAAAAGTGTCAAAAATTGTAAAAATGACAGGAGACGGTCTTTGACAATTCCTTTGTTAAAATCTTCTTTCTTCTGGTCTTCCTTCTTCCTCTCTTCATCCTTCGGTTTCTTCATCTTCTCCTTCCGGCATCTTCTTCCATCTTCTTCTTCCATCATCTTCTTCCTCCGATCCGCTTCTTCTTGCTGTGGTCCTCTCGTCCGACATCTTCTTCCATGGCGTCGGCGTCTCTTCTGGGCCGGTCCGCGCAATGGGAGGCTCCCACTGTGTGAGGCTTCGCTGCGTCTGACAGGTCTTTTATAACGGAGGGCGGGGCCACCTGGTAACCCCGCCCCCCAATGATCGCACGGGGACGTCATGGGGAATTCCCTATGGCTTTCCCCATGAGGTCAGAGGGGGCGGGGTCACCAGGTGGCCCCGCCCTCCGTTATAAAAGACCTGTCAGACGCAGCGAAGCCTCACACAGCGGGAGCCTCCAATTGCGCGGAGCTGCCCAGAAGAGACGCCGACGCCATGGAAGAAGATGCCGGATGAGAAGACCACAGTAAGAAGAAGCGGATCGGAGGAAGAAGATGATGGAAGAAGAAGATGGAAGAAGATGCCGGAAGGAGAAGATGAAGAAACCGATGGATGAAGAAAGGAAGAAAGAAGACCAGAAGAAAGAAGATTTTAATAAAGGAATTGTCAAAGACCGTCTCCTGTCATTTTTACAGTTTTTGACACTTTTTTGGTGAAATGGTAGGCCCTTACCATTTCACACAGGAGGGGGGCCGGGATCTGGGGGTCCCCTTGTTAAAGGGGGCTTCCAGATTCCGATAAGCCCCCTGCCCGCAGACCCCCACAACCACCGGCCAGGGTTGTGGGGACAAGGTGCTTTGGGGGGTCTCAGACCCCCAAAGCACCCTCCCAATGTTGAGGGCATGTGGCCTGGTACAGTTCAGGAGGGAGGGGGGGGCCGCTCTTGTCCCCCTCTTTTCCTGCGGCCTGCCAGGTTGCGTGCTCGGATAAGGGTCTGGTATGGATTTTGAGGGGGACCCCACGCCATTTTTTTTTTGTCCGGGGTTCCCATTAAAATCCATCCCAGACCTCAAGAGTCTGGTATGGATTTTGAGGGGGACCCCACGCCATTTTTTTTTTTGGCTGGGGTCCCCCACGCTTTTTTTATTTTATTTTTTATCAATGACTTTTTTTTTATCAATGACTTTCAATGAATGACTGTTCTC
This sequence comes from Lithobates sylvaticus, assembly GCA_028564925.1. Lineage (NCBI taxonomy): Eukaryota > Metazoa > Chordata > Amphibia > Anura > Ranidae > Lithobates > Lithobates sylvaticus. The sequence goes on from CM053031.1 coordinate 281,436,627, forward strand.
TGTGTTACGGGAGCCGTCAATTCATTAGCCGCGAGTGATTTTAAATAGCTTTTTTTCCTGCAGAAATGACACTTTGTGCAGGGACAGTTCTAAGCACGGGAAACATGCGCCCCTTCACAGGCATACTATAGACACCCCCCAGGTACAAAATTTAAAGGAATATTACACTTTTATTGTTTCACTTTAAGCATTATTAAAATCACTGCTCCTGAAAAAACGTCAGTTTTAAAAAAAAAAAAAAATTGCATTGATACATGTCCCCTGGGGCAGGACCCAGGTCCCCAAACACTTTTTATGACAATAACATGCATATTAGCCTTTAAAATTAGCACTTTTGATTTTGAACGTTCGCATCCATTGTAACTAATAGGTTTCCTATGCTCGCACGGACTTCACGGGTTCTGGTGCGAACCGAACCGGGGGTGTTCGGCTCATCCCTATCAGAGACATGTTGTCCCAGCAGCCAGATGAGGGAATGGAAAAGGAAGCAGCCAGTTCACCTCCCCAATGGCAGCTAGACAGTTTGGAAGTGGAGGAAGACAGCCTCTTGCCACAATGGTTAACCGGAGCGGAGGATGTGGAGGCCCCAGCAGAAGTGCTGCCACTGGGGCAGAGTGGTACCAACCTCTGCCCAGCACCGGCAACAACTGTGGAGTTCCAGGAATCCGGGGCAGTTGGCCCCTCTCTCCGGCGACAAGCTGATGTAGTGAAGCTGCTACTCCCAGCTGAATCACTGGCAACAGGGCAGAGCACTGCTGGCCTCTGCCTAGCACCTACAGTGTCTCTACAGCTTCAAGAAGCTGGGGCAATCGGTCACACTGTCCAGCAGCAGACGGCGCCCCAGAATGATAACACCAACCCAGCTAAAGTGCTGGCAACCGGATAGAGTGTCCAAGTTCTCTGCCCCACACTTGTGGCAGTTCTGGAGGCCCAGGGTGAGGAGGTGGTGGTCACTCCCGAGCAGCAGCTCAGGACCCAAGGAGAGGATGCAATCTGCACTTCACAACTGCAGCTTGAGCTGATATCGGTGAATGGGACTTCAGTCCCCACTTGTATACTCCAGGGATGCTGGGCGGTCGGCCCAGATCCCCAACAGCATGATGGAGTGAGCCCAGTCACCCTGTCTTCTCTCCAGTGGCTGAAAAGACTCCAGGGAGAAGGGCCAGTCCAGGCCTCTCCCCAGCGGCGGATATGTTCTCTGAGGGAGGCAGAGGTTGGCTGGGTGAGTAGTGCTCTGTTTAAAACAATTTGTTTGGGGTACTGTGTGGGTACAGGCATTAGAGGACTGGAACTATGGACTAACTTCGGAGTCAACCTGTCTGGGGTCTCCTCCTGTGTTAGTCTCCAGCCGAAAGGGGAGAAATGTGACAGACCTAGTTGGGACACAGGCTTTTTGAGAGGACTAAATGCGAGCCTCCTGCCAACCGATTATGTGCCCTGGATTTTAAGGGGCACAGGGTGAAGGAGAACCCCAACCCAGACAGATTCAATGCTGTATATATGTGTATATATAATGTGTGTAGTCTCATGCTGTTGGGACACACACTGTCAGATGCTAGTGTCATGAACTCAAGATGTTAATTGAGAGAGCTGATCACATTGTCCTCTGTACAATGTAGTAGACGGTCCGTCTGTTACTGGTGGTCTCCTGCTATTGTGATAAAATGTCTTGTGGTGGTAATTATGATAATTTATAATCAACTGTGTTTAGCTTGGTGACAACAAGTCTGACCTGTAGTGAAATCCTGATGAGTCACATCGGCTGCTTAAAGGGATTAGTTAATTAGTTTATGTTAAGTTGTTACAGGTGTATTGTTAGAGTAATATGAGCAGGAGGGGGGACCTCCTCTTCTACTGTATATAAATACTGGTCAGTTTGGTTCTAATAAAAGAGTCCATGTTGAGCAGCTAAGCAAGTGTTGTCTCGTTTGGTGCTTGGGAGCGGTTGGAATATCTGAGATCTGTATCCAGACTGGAAGGAAGTGGTATATGACGAAAGCACTCAAGAGGAGTGTGGGAGCGTTTCGTCACAGGGTTGCTATGCATTAAGGTGAAAAAACACCTGGCAGTGACCGGTCATACATTCGGCGGCTATGGACGCGAATGCTGGACTCGGGAGCGTGCCCCTCCCAGGGGGATATCTGATGTGGGGAGGAGCCGCGAGAGCTGCTGAGGCACCCCAGAAGAGCAGTTTCGGGGCCACTCTGTGCTAAACGAGCTGCACAGTGGAGGTAAGTATGATATCTTTGTTATTTTAAAAAAAAAAAAAGAACCCTTACAATCACTTTAAGGTTTCCTTCACCTTTGGCCAGCCTTTCTCAAACAGGTTTCCTCCAGAGGTTACTCAAGATTCCTTGTGCATTGAGGCCAGAGGCAGCAGGCTGAAAAACATTTGCTGCCTGTAAAAGGTACCTGCAGAAAGCAGTACATTGCTTTAACCACTTACGTACCGCCGCACGCCGATATACGTCCTAACTTTGAAGAGGAATATCGTTGTTATGGCAGCAGCTAGCTGCCATAACCCCAGTATCTTCTTTTTCGAACCGCTTTCCAATAAGAGTGCTCTCTGTGGCGGATTCGCCACCCCCTCCTGCCATGCTCCGGTCCCCTCCGTCGCTTACTAGAGCCGTCGGCAGCGGCGGAGGCGATCGGATGTTGCTCCTTGCTGGGTATAGAGACGAGTGAGGGGAATATGGCCCCCACCCGTCTCCATAACATTGCAGGGCAGGAGCGACGTCAAAATTTCACTTCCGCCCATAGCTCTTAAATGGACATTTATTGCATTTTAGTGTAAATATGAGATCTGAAGTCTTTTTGACCCCCAGATCTCAGATTTAAGAGGACCTGTCATGCTTTTTTTTCTATTACAAGGGATGTTTACATTCCTTGTAATAGGAATAAAAGTGACACAATTTTTTTTTTTTAAAAGAACAGTGTAAAAATAAAAAATAAAAGTTAAAATAAATAAGGTAAAAAATACATTTTTTTAAATGCGCCCCATCCCATCGAGCTTTCCTCTGTAACTCAAAACATGCTACCTGTAGAATTTTTGAAACGTTACCTATGGAGATTTTTAAGGGTAAAAGTTTGCCGCCATTCCACGAGCGGGCGCAACTTTGAAGTGTGACATGTTGGGTATCAGTTTACTCAGTGTAACATTATCTTTCACAATATAAAAAAAAATTGGGCTAACTTTACTGTTAATTTATTTTTTACCATATATACTCGAGTATAAGCCGACCCGAATATAAGCCGAGGCACCTAATTTTACCACAAGAAATGGTGAAAACGTTCTGACTCGAGTATAAGCCTAGGGTGAGAAATGCGCAGCTACTGTAAGTGCCCATTTGCAACCTCACTGTGCCCATTTGTAGTCATAGGTCCCCCAAACTCCAAACTTGGTAGTTAAGGGTTCCTAGATGCCCCCTATCTGCAGCCATAATTTGGGGTCTCTGGACCCAAAGGGTCCTGAAAGTACTTTGCTGCAGATGGACACAGTTGACCGAATTTGGGGCCCCTTATCTCGGGGCCACTTGGTGCTAGGAACCCCAAATTCGGTGGGCAAACCCAGTGGAACCAACACTACAACATTTTAAAAGACACTTTTCAAGCACTTTTCCGAACCGACTTTGGGGCCCCGTATCTCGGAACCCCATCTTGGATATGTTGTAGTGCTGGTTCCACTGGGTTTGCACACCAAATTTGCGGTTCCTAGCACCAAGTGGCCCCGAGATACGGGGCCCCAAAGTCGGGTCAGAAAATGTCATTCTCTGCTGCAGAAAAGTGCTTGGCTCCAGTAAGAGCCGAGGGGGGCATTTTCAGCACACACAAAAAATGTGCTGAAAAATTCGGCTTATACTCGAGTATATATGGTAATTAAATTTTTTTTAATTTTTTCCAAAAAAGTGCGCTTGTAAGAGCGCTGTGCTATTTGCACAGAAAGTATTGCAACGACCGCCATTTTATTCTCTAGGGTGTTAGAAAATATATATATATATATATAATGTTTGGGGGTTCTAAGTAATTTTCTAGCAAAAAAAAAAATGTTTAACTTGTAAACAACAAATCTCAAAAAGAGGGTCGTTCCTTAAGTGGTTAAATTTATTCAGGGCATTTCTGGCGGGAATAAGAAAAGATGAAAAAATGCTTTCGTTTTCAGCTTGCCAAGTCTGTCTTTACATTCAAACTTCCTCATAGAGACATTTTGCAGAGATCGAAGAACAGCAAGCAGGTTCCGGAGTCAGCAGGGTGTAGAAGCGCAGTCATAGAGGAGAATGGAGAAGACGGTTCGGGACCATGTACTCGGGGCTCTGAAAGAATTGGAAAGTGAGAGTCTGAAGAGCTTCCGTTACAAGTTAAATGATGTAAAGGGAGGCTGGGAAAGGATCCCCAAAGGCCAGCTGGAAAATAAAGACCCTGAAGACATCACAAAGCTGATTATGAAATACTATGAGGAGTCGGATGGGGTTGAACTTACTCTAAGCGTTCTAAGGGCCATCAATGAGAATCAAGTGGCAGCAGATCTAGCGAAGTGCCTGGCTAACGGTAAGATTTGTAGCAGACTTTAAACAGTGATTACCAACCATTGATCTTTTTTATATATTGATCATGGCACAAACATGCATTCCTGGATCCCCCATGTGTGCGTGTTTATGCGGTGGAATCACACAGAAAGCAGAGTTTGTACAAAAGGGTGTCACCATTCAAGTGTCCCCAACCTGGATTTAAGGTGCATGTATAAGCATTTTTGTTTTCGATGGACTAAAGAAGAGAAAATACCCATTTGTTTCTTTTTTGCTGTTTGTGTCGTGTTGGAGAAATTCCCTTCGCTTTCTGTACAACAAGACACAGGAAATATTTACAAAATGGGAGTTGTCACTGGCAAGGTGACCCCATTGGAAGAGTCCCTGGTTCTGGTGACAACTCAGAATTTTTTATTTTCCAATCACTTTCTGCTTCGGTGATAATGGATACCGGGACAAAAAGGGGAAATCCCATCAGTAGAAACATAGACAGCAAAGGGTTCTAACTTTCTCTACTTCATCTAGAATTAAAAAAATAAAAATAAGTATTGGTTTTATATACACTTTAACACCCCCCTATTTCGCCATGGCCATGCAGAACTTAAAAATCAGTTTTGAGTAGCCATGTGCAATTCGTTTCTTTTTTTTTTTTTCGTTTTTCGTTTTTTTAAGTTTTTTTCGTTCGTTCTCGTACGAATGAACGAATCGTTCGAATCGAGCGAATCCGAATAACGAATCGTTCGAATCGTACGAATCCGATTAACGAATCGTTCGAATCGACCGAATCCGAAAAGCAACGAAAATCCGAAAAACCAAACAACGAAAAAAGGAACAACGAAAAAATTCGTACATTCGTAACTTTTTTTTTTGTTGAATTGGTAATTTTCCGTGTCTCTTACAATGGCGCTGCTTAACGTGCTTCGAATGGATTGAACAAAAAAAAAAAATCGTACATTCGTAACTTTTTTTTTCGATTCCTAACTTTTTTTTTTTCGATTCCTAACTTTTTTTTTTTCGATTCGTAAATTATTAAAATGAAATAATAGCATACACATTACATAAAATTATGAATTATGCTCCGAATACGAATCTACGAATGTTACGAATGTACCAATAACTACGAATGCGTCCGAATTTCGAATAAACGAATGAACAAAAATTAAACTAACGAAAAAAACAAATCAATGAAAAATAACTCTTACAAATGTACGAACAACGACGACTTACGAATGTACGAATCGTTACGAATACGAATAACGATGACTTACGAATGTACGAATCGTTACGAATACGAATAACGATGACTTACGAATGTACGAATCGTTACGAATCAACGGAAACGAAAATAACGAAACGAAAAAAAAAAACTAATTTTTTTCAAAAACGAAAAAAAAAAACGAAACGAAAATAAACTAATTTTTTTGTTGTGCACATGTCTAGTTTTGAGTAGACTTACCCTCATAATCATAAATGGCCAGTAAGGCATGAGTTGGTAGCCGACCACAATGATATATAGCAGGGGTCTCCAAACTTTCTAAACAAAGGGCCAATTTACTGTCCTTCAGATTTTAGGGGGGCCGGACTGTGGCCATTGGGAGTAGAAAAGGTCCTAACGTCAGTGGGGAAAAAATAATGCCCCATCATTTGTTTCAGTGGGAGGAATTGTGCCCCATCATTGGTGCAATTGGGGCCCATTGTTGGTGTCATTGGAAGAAGAAATGCCCCATTGTTGGTGTCATTGGCAGGAATGTTGTTCCTTCATTGGTGTTAGTAGGGGAATTATGCCCCATTGTTGGTATCAGTGGATGAAACAGTGCCCCAAGGGCCACATTTAAGCAAGCAAAGGGCCACATCTGGCCCCCGGGCCGCAGTTTGGAGACCCCTGATATATAGCACTGGGCTACATTCAAACAGTACATACAGGGAACAGTATCAGAATTTCCCCAGGGAGGTATAAGGTTGGAGCCAATGAATGAGAACTTTGTTAATAGGAGACAGAGGATGTGCAGCATTTAATAGTATTAATAGTGCAAAGAGATGAGAAGTGGGCGGGGAGTCTAACAAAGGAAGATTCAGAGAGAGAAAGCAAGAGGAATAGAAACTGAAACTTTTGGAAAGATGATTTGTTATAATCAATAAATCTTGCAGACAGAAATGAGTATGGAAAGGAGTTCCATAGGAAAGCATTGCCTGGGAAAATTACAAAGTATATGTAAACCTCAAACTTATTTTTCCTTTAAATAGTTTTCTGAAGCAAATTGTTTCCTAAGAATTTGTTGCAAAGTTTCTTACATGCTAATAGCAGAACATCCTGCTGTAGGCTAAAACCGCCAAGGCACTGCCTCTCAATTTGCAGTGTCATTGTCAGCGTGTTTTCTTCAGTTGGCCATTGGGCTGCCAATAAGGTCTATCAGATAGGAATTCATCTAATGTAATAAGTAAAATGTGCATACATAACTTGGGTGCTAGGTGAAATGAACTAGAATAAATAAATGCATCAACCACAAATATTGCTACAAATTAGACATGTGCAATTCGTTTCGTTTTTTTTCTTTTTTCTTTTTTTTCGTTATTTTCATTCGTTCGCTTTCGTACGAATGAACGAATCATTCGAATCGTACGAATCCGAATAACGAATCGTAACGAATCGTTCGAATCGTACGAATCCGATTAACGAATCATTCGAATCGAACGAATCCGAAAAACAACGAAAATCCGAAAACAAAACTAATTAGAAACAACGAATGTACTAATGAAGAAAATCCGAAAAACGAAAACGAACGAAAAAATTCGTACATTCGTAACTTTTTTTTTTGTTGAATTGGTAATTTTCCGTGTCCCTCACAATGGTGCTGCTAAACGTGCTTCGAATGGATTGAACAAAAAAATTCGTACATTCGTAACTTTTTTTTTCGATTCGTAACTTTTTTTTTTTTTTTCGATTCGTAACTTTTTTTTTTTTTTTTTCGATTTGTAATTTTCCGTGTCTATTGAACAAAAAAATTCGTACATTCGTAACTTTTTTTTTCGATTCGTAACTTTTTTTTTTCGATTCGTAACTTTTTTATTTTTTTTTTCGATTCGTAATTTTCCGTGTCTCTATTGAACAAAAAAATTCGTACATTCGTAACATTTTTTTCGATTCGTAACTTTTTTTTCGATTCGTAACTTTTTTTTCGATTCGTAACTTTTTTTTCGATTTGTAAATTATTAAAATGTAATAATAGCATACACATTACATAAAATTATGAATTGTTGAATTGGTAATTTTCCGTGTCCCTTACAATGGTGCTGCTAAACGTGCTTCGAATGGATTGAACAAAAAAATTCGTACATTCGTAACTTTTTTTTTCGATTCGTAACTTTTTTTTTTTCGATTCGTAACTTTTTTATTTTTTTTTCGATTTGTAATTTTCCGTGTCTATTGAACAAAAAAATTCGTACATTCGTAACTTTTTTTTTCGATTCGTAACTTTTTTTTTTTCGATTCGTAACTTTTTTATTTTTTTTTCGATTTGTAATTTTCCGTGTCTATTGAACAAAAAAATTCGTACATTCGTAACTTTTTTTTTCAATTCGTAACTTTTTTTTTTTTCGATTCGTAACTTTTTTATTTTTTTTTCGATTTGTAATTTTCCGTGTCTCTATTGAACAAAAAAATTCGTACATTCGTAACATTTTTTTCGATTCGTAACTTTTTTTTTCGATTCGTAACTTTTTTTTCGATTCGTAACTTTTTTTTCGATTTGTAAATTATTAAAATGTAATAATAGCATACACATTACATAAAATTATGAATTGTTGAATTGGTAATTTTCCGTGTCCCTTACAATGGTGCTGCTAAACGTGCTTCGAATGGATTGAACAAAAAAATTCGTACATTCATAACTTTTTTTTCGATTCGTAACTTTTTTTCGATTCGTAACTTTTTTTTTTCGATTCGTAACTTTTTTTTTTTTTTTTTTCGATTTGTAATTTTCCGTGTCTCTATTGAACAAAAAAATTCGTACATTCGTAAAAAAAATTTCGATTTGTAACTTTTTTTTCGATTCGTAACTTTTTTTTCGATTTGTAAATTATTAAAATCTAATAATAGCATACACATTACATAAAATTATGAATTATGCTCCGATTACGAATCTACGAATGTTATGAATGTACGAATAAATTACAAATGCGTCCGAAAATTAAACGAAAAAACGAATCAACGAAAAAATAACTCTTACGAATGTACGAATCGTTATGAATACGAACACCGACGACTTACGAATGTACGAATCGTTACGAATCCGAACACCGACGACTTACGAATGTACGAATCGTTACGAATCAACAGAAACGAAAAAAAAAACGAAACGAAAAAAAACTATTTTTTTTCGGAAACGAAAAAAAAACGAAACGAAAATAAACGAATTTTTTTGTTGTGCACATGTCTACTACAAATGTGAAAAATCATCTTAATAGGTACCTGTGTGATATCACTCAACATACACAAAATTTGTGCTCATATAATTGCAGCAAAATAAATTAAAACAGAATCTTAGCAAAAAGTCCCATATACTGCTCTCATCTGCAGAAATAAATGGTAGAATGTTGAAAGATGTCTAATACATATCACCATGTCCCATATAGAAAGATTAGCTTCTTACCGGATAGGATGGATCCCTATTACAGAGATCAAACTCGCTTTGTGGATATGACCACTGACATGTGAGATGATTCTCCCCCGATTAGCCAAGATCCAAATTCTTCAGAACTCAAGTGTTGCAAGGGTAGGATTACTCCCATGAGCATGCAGCTCATTCGTATCACTGTAATTGCCGGCTTGGATGTCTCAGGTGTATGAATGAAAAAAACACTGCAGCCGCTGTATCTTTGAAATGGGACTCCAATGTTGGGACATCATATAGACAAGAAAGAAAAAAGCCTCATAGTGTAAAACCAAACAAAAATGTATTAAAAGCTGATAAAAGTTACACTCACAAAATAGATTTGGCGGCAATATCACTCGTCCAACCAGTTGGGTGCAAGGGTTCTCCAATGCCCCCCAATGTACACCCCCTAGTGTAAATCCCCCCGAGTTCAATCCCCAATTGTAATGCCATCCAGTGTAGTCCCCCAAGTCTAATGCCCCCTTACTCCCCCCTGTGTAAATCCTCCCCCCCAGAGTGTAATCCCCTCAGTGCAAACCCCCCCATGTAAGTCCCCACCGTGTAATACCCCAATGTAATTCTCATAGTGTAATCCACAGTAAATTACACCCCCCCAATAAAATGTCCCCAATGTAAACCCCCAATTGTAATCCCTTGGTATAATTCCCCCCCCCCCCCCCCCCATGTAAATCCTCTCAGTGTAATCTCCTTAAAATATACCCCTCCCCGATGTAATTCCCCAAGTGTAATGTGCAATCCTTCCAATGTGAAGGAGCAAATAGGGACAGAGGGACTTTGTTCCAAATCAGGGACAGTCCCTCCAAATCAGGGACAGTTGGGAGCTGTGCCAATAGGCCACAGTTAACAATATTTAAAAATAATTTCCAGGTACAAGGTTGTTGTAAAATCTAAACACCAAAGTCCCTCAAAGGACCAAAAATCACTTTATATCCAGTGGTGGGCAGAGTCACCAATAGACCCCGCTGAGAAGGACCAATTTTAGCAGGGGCACAAGGAGGCCACAAAACAGATGCAGGGCACCATCTTGGGACCCAGAGTGGGTACGGAGGTGCTGCTAAAGGGTTTTTCAGATAGTGTGAAAAATAAATGAGGCTCAGTTACATAAAAATAACTTTTTCTAATTATAGACATGATACTGTACATGTGTTCCGACTTTCAGAGATGGGAAAGAGGGACAAATTCTGTAGGTAAAGGACACACAAAAAAATATTTTTTTTTTTTTTTGCTTTTTTCCATTAAAGTGACAAATTAAACCATTAAAAACTTTTTTTTAGCTAGTAAATATTATATATTTTTTTATAGAGGTCAATACATCACATACAATAGAGGGACAAATGAGGTGTAAAGAGGGATAGAGGGATTTGGTTTTTAAAGAAAGGCAGGTGGGGGCTATTGACATAATGTCCAGGCAGCACCCCCAGAGCCCAGACTGTTTACAGGGGACCAAATGTCTCCACCAATGTGTGTACATGAGGTCTTATACAGCATGGCGGTGCACAGGACAATGGTGACATGCCATACCCAAAGCAGCCAATCAGGTGTGAGCTTACTGTAGGCAGCTACCTGAGCAGCAATCAGCAATCTTTGCACTGTTATACTGTATTGATTAAATAATGAAGCATATACTGTACATTTGTGTATTGAAAAGAGGACAATTCTGCTGGCAGATAAAATAAGATAACATGTCGGGATAGAGAGATTAATGTCTGTACTTCTTTTATTTTCAGTGGATGGTTTTACGTGGGAAAAGAAGCCCAAGGAGGAACCACCATCTACTTCAGAAGGTGAGTGATATAAGAGAAGGTCCTGTGACCAATTATTCTGTAGAGGAGGCTTCTTTCCATCAGACTAGGCTACCAGATAGGTCCCTCAGTCATATACTGCACATTTGTGTATCGAAAAGAGGACAATTCTGCTGGCAGATAAAATAAGATAACATGTCGAGATAGAAAGATTAATGTGTGTGCTTCTTTTATTTTCAGTGAAGAAAGAAGCCCAAGAAGGAATGACTTCAGAAGGTGAGTGATATAAGAGAAGGTCCTGTCACCGATTATTCTGTAGAGGACGCTTCTTTCTATAAGACTAGGCTACCAGATAGGTCCCTCAGTCATGTCCATTTATAATGATTCCATTGGCTCAGTGTAGGTTCAGTGCCAGATTTTTCAGGTCATTAGCTGAAAGTTTTTCCTGGCCGTGTCCCTGATACAAGAGTCAGTCCCTGTCTAATCAGAGTCCCCAACTGCTTCAGTGGTGACAGCCCTGGTCAGACAATTATGTGTCAATGAGTTGGATGGTGGTATTCTGCTAGACAATATTCCACATTGACCCAACATACAATCAGTGATGTAAGTAACTGAGTTAAAATAAACTGAGTTACGTAACGCAGTTACTTTAGAGGGTAACGAGTAATCTAACTGATTACTTTTCCCCTCATGGTAACTCAGTTCCCATTACTTTGGCTTAGTTACCCCAATTACATCTACCGCCACTAGATGGCAGTAGTGTAATTCCGGTGTCCTGCCGAAAAAGTTCCCCCGCCGGATAAGGACCCCCTGTACTGCGCAGGCGCATCACTTGCACAGTACGAAGGACTACGGAGCTTACAAAAATTTCCAAACCTAAACAGCTCTGAGTGAACTCTACACCGCGCAGGCGTAGTTAACATGTAATTGTACAAAACGATGCCGCACGCTCCCGATGCTCGTGCTACTCTGCAAGGGGCGTCTATCGTGTAACTAAGGGGCGGGTCTAGTATTACTGTAACCAAGGGGCGCATTTATTATTATTGTTATATATCGAGCTCTGCCCATTAATTTAACATTCGCCCTCTTCTGAAGCCATCCGCCCCTTACACGATATAATAATAATAGACCCGCCCCTTACACGATATAATAATAATAGACCCGCCCCTTACACAATATAATAATAATAGACCCGCCCCTTGCTTACACGCTATAACAGATCTGCCCCTTGGTTAGAGTAATAATAGAGCAGCCCCTTGGTTACACCATATATAACAATAATAATAAATGCGCCCCTTGCTTACAGTAATACTAGACCCGCCCCTTAGTTACACGTATAGAATATAAAAAAAAAAAGTCAGTTACTTTGCTGAGTAACTAATTACTTTTCCAATGTAGTAACTGAGTTACTAACGCAATTACTTTTTGGGAGAAGTAATTTGTAACTTAACTAATTACTTTTTTAAAGTAAGATGACCAACACTGCTTACAATGAACTAGTAATGAAGTTTGTTGGACTGGTCACTAGATCATAGACATGTGTACTGCCAAAAAAATGTGTTTGTTTTCATTTTCGTTTCATTCGTTTTTGTTTTGTTTTCCGTTTTTCGGGTCATTCGTTATGATGGCAACTCGTTCATTCATAAATTCGTACATTCGTAAATTAAAAAATGTGGAAATTCGAAATTTGAAAAACCGAAAACCCGAAAATCTGAAATAGTAACTAACTATTCAATTATAGGTATTGTAATTTCCATTCAAATTTGGCTGTTAGTGAACGTAACAAATACGAATTTATCCAAAGTTACGAATTATCCAAAAAAACGAATGCTGCATCTAAACAAATGGAACGGAACAAATTAATAATAAATAATATTAAAAAGGTTTTATTATTATTATTATTATTTATTATTATTAATTTATTATGTTCCATTCGTTTGGATACAGCATTCGTTATTTCGGATAATTCGTAACTTCGGATAAATTTGTAATTGTTAAATTCACTAGCAGCCAAATTTGAAAGGAAATTACAATACCTATAATTTAATAGTCAGTAATAGTTAAGTTATTATTAGTTAATTATTATTTCAAATTTACTCATTTACTAATTTATGAATTTACAAATTTTCGAATATTCAGAAAAATTAGTTAATTTGCTGTATGCTTTGAGGTTCACACTGCTGCGATGCGGGAACCCTGCGAATCCACTGCGAGATCCCACATTGCATCCGACTCGCACGGCAGTTCACACTGCCATATGCGAACTGCTGGGGAGTGTCATACAATGTTAACGACACCCCCATTTCACCTCGCATATCGCACTGCAAACTGACAGTTAGGACATGAATCAGATCGCATAGGTGTGAACACCCATGTAATTCTGGTGAGGACCAAAAAAAGGGCCTTGTGCAAGTTTGGTCCGAATGTGATGCGATATCACACATACTATCTGTATGGCTGAAATCGCACTGCACGGACATCGCATGTGATTTGCACTGCAGTGCGGTGGGAATCACATGCGATCTAGTACAGCACACTGGTGTGAACTGGCCCTAAGCTCATTCAGCCTTACTGGGTGCAATTATAAAAAGTGAGAAATCCACCCCTCCCCCACATAACAAATCCTGGTGATGGAAAGGAATGTTATCTGTGATCAGGTGACCTCAGACACACACACTGCACTATAACAATCATCAGATCACTGGATGTTTTACTCTGCCCAGCTCTGACTACATATATCTCCCCTATATTCTTCTTGCTGTTCACTGCAGAATACATTTCCTTTTCACTCACATCCCATGATGAGAAACATCCAGTCAAAACACAGTAAAGGCAGCCAATCCTGTCTCAGGCTAGTGCATGAGATATGTAAATAACCTGTCACTCACAGCAAGGGGGCGTTTTTTAAAAAGTTTTCAAGACTTTGTCAAGATTTCTCTAACTGAACAATAAAATACGATTGCTCAGGCCTCGAGTAAATCTGTGTGGCAAGACTGGGCTCAAATGAAAGGAAATCTTATTCTCTACATTATGACATCAAATGACGGGTTTACATCCACTTTAAGCCCCATACACACTTTTTCCTTCAGGTTTACCAAAACCATGTACAGGGGGTCCCCGAGTTACGAACTCGTTAGGGACTGGCCCCGTGTACGGAAGTCGGATATGTTCGTAAGTCGGCGCGCATGCGCAGACCGACAAATACGGAGATTTCCGGACATTTCCGATGTTCCGTCTGTTGCCGTTCTGCGCATGCGCGGCAAATTACGGACATTTCCGGCATTTTTCGACGCTCCGTATGGCCGCGCATGCGCAGAACGGCCGAAAGACGGCGAAAACCACCGAAAAATGGCGGAGGGTCCCCGCAGCACCTCGTTCGTAAGTAGGGGTTGTTCGTAGGTCGGGTGTTCGTAAGTCGGGGACCCCCTGTAGTGCAAGGGCCTGCCTGATTGCATACAAATTGAAACTCCTAAGGTTTGACCTCATATTATATGGTTTTAGTAAATCTAAAGGAGAAACTGATAGTGTGTATGGGGCTTAACATGGCAAATTCATTCCAGTGTAAAATTCAAAAGCTTTAAAAGACCCACAACTGTTATATATTCTCACTAAACAAGACCCTTTTTTGTAAAGTTTTGTGAATATTTTTTTTTCTGATTACAGCTTCCTCCTCTTCTGCCCCCAAACCCCAGGAGAAGCACTTTGTGGATAAACATGAGGAAGCACTGATAGCCAAATGTGCTCTGGTGGGTCCCATCCTGGATGGTCTCAAATCTAAAGATCTGCTAATAGATGAACAAATCGACACCATACGAGCTGAAAGAACTTCCCAGGAGAAAATGAGGGTGCTCTACATGAACATCAGGGGATTTTCTGACTCTGAAAAGGATATTCTCTATGAAATATTAAAGAAAAATAATGGTCCTTTGATCAGAAATCTGGAGAAATCTTAAGAGAAGATCTAAACCTAAGAAGAAAAATGTAATATATTTAAGCTTACCAGTCTGTAAATGGGGTGACTGCTAGTTTTCTTTTTTCAGGCTAAGAATATTATTTTCTGCAAGTACAGAAAAATACCTGTTGATCCTGCCAGAATAACCAGTGACCATGCAACTTCCTCCTAAACAATGTTACTAACCTTCTCCGCTATCTAATATGAATTACAACATACTTCTTCTAATGGGGATGGGGAATGGGGGGTTTGGGGGGCTGTAGTCTAAATCAGGAGATGATGAGCCTAGGTTGACATCCAGTGGTGGCTATATTCTGTGATTTACAGAACATTTCTTCCTAGGTAATGGAGATGGGAAAAGGGGGGTTGGGGATGTTGCAGTCTAAATCAGGAGAGCAGCCTAAGCCCCCGTACACACGGTCGGAAATTCCGACCACAAAATCCGTCAGAATTTTTCCAACGGATTTTGTCCGACACTGGTGTTGCATACACACGCTCGGATTATCCGAGGACCAGGTCCGTCGGATCATGTCCGTCGTACTTTGTCCGATGTTGGTGTTGCATACACACGGTCGGACAAAGTTGACGGAAAATCCGATCATTCTGAACGTGGTGACGTTCGTTGCCTACGACGGGACTACGTAGAGGCTAGTAGCCAATAGCTTTGGTCTCCTAATTTGATCTGAGCAGTGATGTAAGTAACTGAGTTAAAATAAACGGAGTTACCTAACGCAGTTACTTTAGAGGGTAACTAGTAATCTAACTGATTACTTTTCCCCTCATGGTAACTCAGTTCCCATTACTTTGGCTTAGTTACCCCAATTACATCTACCGCCACTAGATGGCAGTAGTGTAATTCCGGTGTCCTGCCGAAAAAGTTCCCCCGCCGGATAAGGACCCCCTGTACTGCGCAGGCGCAGGGCTTGCGCAGTACGAAGGACTACGGAGCTTCCGAAAATTGACGAACCTAAACAGCTCTGAGTGAACTCTACACCGCGCAGGCGCAGTTAACATGTAATTGTACGAGGCGATGCCGCACGCTCCTGATGCTCGTGCTACTCTGCAAGGGGCGTCTATCTTGTAAGTAAGGGGCGGGTCTAGTATTACTGTAACCAAGGGGCGCATTTATTATTATATATCGAGCTCTGCCCATTAATTTAACATTCGCCCTCTTCTGTAGCCATCCGCCCCTTACACGATATAATAATAATAGACCCGCCCCTTACACGATATAATAATAATAGACCCGCCCCTTACACGATATAATAATAATAGACCCACCCCTTACATGATATAATAATAATAGACCCGCCCCTTGCTTACACGCTATAACAGATCTGCCCCTTGGTTACAGTAGTACTAGACCCGCCCCTTAGTTACACGTATAGAATATTTAAAAAAAAAGTCATAGTTACTTTGCTGCGTAACTAATTACTTTTCCAATCTAGTAACTGAGTTACTAACGCAATTACTTTTTGGGAGAAGTAATTTGTAACTTAACTAATTACTTTTTTAAAGTAAGATGACCAACACTGGATCTGAGCATGCGTGGCACTTTGTCCGTCGGAATTCTCTACACACAATCGGAAAAAGTCAGATCGGAATTTGTTGTCGGAAAATTTGAGAGCAGGATCTCAAATTTTTCCGGCGGAAATTCCGACGGAAAAAGTCCGATGGAGCCCACACACGGGCGGATTTTCCGACAACATGGTCCGATCGGACATTTTCCGTCGGAATTTCCGACCGTGTGTACGGGGCATAAGGTAACAACACTACTCATAGATAGATACAGTACAGTGAGTGAGCGTTGTCACCCAGGACAGGAAGTGTTTTTCTGGCATATTCACCAGGTGGAAATAAAGGAGAATAGAAAAGGCCGCCACCACACTGCTAAGTTGCAATATATTACATTTCTCCGGGGGGGGGCTAGATAACTTTTAAAGATAAACTCCAGACAAAAACATTTAAAGTTTCTTTATGACTTATCTGTAAGTGATGTTTATTTGGTGCCTTGTGAAGCACCTCATTGCTCTATCCATTAGTGTCCTTTGCTGTGAATTCATTACATCTTCAAATAAAGAATCTGCTATCACATAGAATCTGATCTATGCAAGGTTTTATAAACAAAACATATAAAATCACTCTCTCCATTTTTTTTAATATACCGTATATACTCGAGTAAAAGCCGAATTTTTCAGCACATTTTTTTTGTGCTGAAAGTGGCCCCCTCCGCTTATACTCGAGTCAAGCACTTTTCTGCAGCAGAGAATGACATTTTCCAAACCGACTTTGGGGCCCCGTATCTTGGGGCCACTTGGTGCTAGGAACCCCAAATTTGGTGTGAAAACCCAGTGGAACCAACACTACAGCATATCCATATCCGAGATATGGGGGCCCCAAAGTCTGTTCGGAAAATGTCATTCTCTGTTGCAGAAAAGTGCTTGACATTTTCCGAACCGACTTTGGGGCCCCTGTATCTCGGTGCTAGGAACCAAAGATATGGATATGTTGTAGTGCTAGTTCCAGTGGGTTTGCAAACCAAATTTGGGGTTCCTAGCACCAAGTCGCCCCGAGATACATGGCCCCAAAGTCGGTCAACTATGTGCATCTGCGTCAGGTGTCATTTCGGGACCCTTTGGGTTCAGAGCTAAGGGGCCTCTAGGAACCCTTAACTACTGAGTTTGAGGTTCGTGGGACCTATGGCTACAAATGGGCACACTGTGGCTGCAAATGGGCACAGTGAGGCTGCAAATGGGCACAGTGAGGCTGCAAATGGGCATTTTTGACCCTCTTTTCCACTTACAGTAGCTGCGCATTTCTCACCCTAGGCTTATACTGGAGTCAATAAGTTTTCCCATTTTTTTGTGGTAAAATTAGGTGCCTCGGCTAATATTTTCAGGTCGGCTTATACTCGAGTATATACGGTACCTTTGTTTTTAAAATGTAGTTGAAATGCTCTTCATGCACAAAACATTCCCATATTTGTCATTCCATGGCTACAACTTGGAATGGCTAATAAGATCAGTGCATTTCCTCTCTATATTTCCTCTATTTCTCATGCCACCTTGACTTTGACTTTCGACATTCCATCTTGATTTTGGGGGTGTGGGGAATGGTGATTGGGGGAAATAAGGGACACGATTGCCAACTATGCTATGGTCCCCGACACCACAGATATCCTATTACATGTACATCTTGTTGTAAGGACTGCTGAATAACAATCCAAAATTGAAATTGCCCAAACACATCTTTTCTTTGAATGGCATCATTTTATCACAGCACTTAAAATAAAATTGGGTGAAATTACGTCTCTTGGACTCTTTCATTAATAAATTTATTTGTGTTAAAAAATTAGAAGAAAGTCAGACATTTCGTTGGGAACCATTCTTGAGCTAACGTGATCAGAATAAAAGGTAAATGTTGACATAAGACCGATCTCACGGTCAGGGCTTCTAAAACAATTATTGAAAAGTGATCTTCTAGCCCACTTGGAGTTCACCCCTTCTCGTTCTAAGCATTTTGGGTGAAATCAAGCCTCTCAGACTCTTTCATTAATGTATTCATCTGTGTTAAAAAAAATTGGAGGGAAGTCAAACATTTTGTTGGTAACCATTCTTGAGCTAATGTGATCAGAACAAAACTTACGGTCAGGCCTTCAAAACAAGTATTAACAAAAGTGATCTTCCAGCCCACTTGGAGTTCCTCTCTTCTCGCTCTGAGCATTTTGGGTGAAATCCAATCTCTCGGACTATTTCATTATTGTAGGGAAGTCAAATTGGAAGGAAGTCAAACATTTTGTTGGAATCTATTCTTGAACTAAGAGCTGACATTAAAGAAAGGTAAGGTAAATGTTGACATATGATCAAGCTCAAGGTCTGTCCTTCCAAAACAAATATTAAAGTGTTAAGCCCCATACACACGGTCGGACTTTTTCATGGATTCTGTCCGATCGGACAATGTTGTTGAAAAATCAGACCATGTGTATGCACCATCGGACAGTGTACGTCGGATTGTCCGACGGACAAAGTCTTATCTCCTGCTGGAAAGATTTGCCGACAACACGGTCCGATCACACCAAATCCGATCGAGTGTACGGTTGTCCGACCGGACAAAGTGCTACGCATGCTCAGATCACATTACAAGACCAAAGCTATTGGCTACTAGCCTCTACGTAGTCCCGTCGTAGGCAACAAACGTCACCACGTTCAGAATGATCGGATTTTCCGACAACTTTGTCCGACCGTGTGTACGCAAAACCAACATCAGACAAAGTATGACGGACAGGATCCGACCGACCTGGTCCGCGGATTGTCCGACCGTGTGTATGGGGCTTTACAGTGTTAAAGTCAGATTTAAAATAAAAATAACAATCATGTTATACTTACCTGCTCTGTGCAGTGGTATTGCACAGAGTGGCCCCGATCCTCCTCTTCTAGGGTTCCTCAGCAGCGATCTTGGCTCCTCCTCTTCTTTTCATGTTCACCATAGCCAGCTGCTTGCTATGGGAAGAAACGTCTGTGTGCTCCGGACCTGCGCTCCACAGACTTACATAGCAGGACTTAGGCCCGCCCCCCACTTCCTCTTCACTGCATTTGATTGACAGCAGCAAGAGTCAATGGCTGCTTCTCGAATGCTGTGTGAAGAGAAAGTAAGGGGAGAATAGATGCAGCCGTGCTCAACGGTGATCTCTTTTCCTCTCTCTTATGCCGCGTACACACGATCGGAATTTCAGGCCAGCAAACGATCGATGAGAGCTTTTCATCAGAAAAAGCGACCATGTGTAGGCTCCATCGGACTTTTGCTGGCGGAATTTCGGCCAGCAAAAGATTGAGAGCATGTTCTCAATTTTTCCGACGGAAAAAGTTTCTATTGGAAATTCCGTTCGTGTGTATGCAATTCCGACGCGCAAAATTTCCGACACATGCTCAGAAACAATTCGATGCATGCTCGGAAGCATTAAACTTATTTTTTATAGTGCTGTCGTACGTGTTGTACGTCGCCGCGTTATTGAACGTCGGAATTTGGTGTGACCGTGTGTATGCAAGACAGTTTGAGCTTGTTGTGAGTTTATTGAGAAAAAAAAAATAATAATAAGACATTTAATATTTACTGGCAGAGATGTGAGATTATAGTAGGCCTCAAAATTAAGTGAACTATTTCTCTTGAAAACCTTCCAGAGAAAAGAAGAGGAGCTCATGTTCTTTTTTACAAGTCTCCAATATGTCAGAAACTTGCAGGACAATAAGGTCCCATTTTGAAAACAAAGGAGATGGGTTCTTATCTGTGGGGGGGGGGGGTAAATAAAAGCTACAAAACCTTTAACTCAAGGAAAAGTTGAGTAAATATGTCCTATTGCATCAGAGGATTTACTAGTATTTACTAGGGATGAGCCGAACACCCCGGGTTCGGTTCGAACCAGAACCTTCGAACGGACCGAAAGTTTGCGCGAATTTTCGAACCCTATACGTTATAATGGACGCGAACGTTCGAAATCAAAAGTGCTAATTACAACGGCCAATATGCATGTTAATGTCATAAAACAGGTTTGGGGACCCGGGTCCTGCCCCAGGGGACATATATCAATGCAAAAAGAACTTTTAAAAACTAACGTTTTTTCGGGAGCAGTCATTTTAATGATGCATAAAGTGAAAAAAAAAAAGTGACATTTTCCTTTAAATATGGTACCTGGGGGGGTGTCCAAAGTATGCCTGTGAAGTGGCATGTGTTTCCCGTGTTTAGAACTGTCCTTGCACAAAATGACATTTGTAAAGGAAAAAAAGAAGCCATTTAAAACCACTTGCGGCTTTAGGTTTGATCTTAAGTAGAATCTGAACAGGTACATTATGAAGTGTAGCTCCATCCCAAAAAAAATCTATTTTTAAGCTTTTTGGAGAACATAGGGAGGGGTTATCACCCCTGTAACATTTGCTGTCTTTGCACATCTGTTCAGAACATGTCACCTCACTTTCCGTCCCAATGACAAATGTTTTTGGAAAAGTGGGGTTTTAATTGAAACAAGGATTGGTGATAAAGCATCAGTAAAGAGGAGATACTTTTTTCCCAAAATAAATCTAACAGGATAGAATTTCCCTTCCTAGGGGTAGATTTCCTCTCACTTCCTGTTTTCTCTTTCCGTTTGCAAGTAGGAGTCGTTTGTAAGTTGGATGTTTGAAAGTAGGGGCCTGCCGTATATACTCTGCAGAAATTTGCCCTATTAGATGTTGGTGTAGCCACGAGACTGGTGGTCACAGGAATGGGCCTGCTGTGAGTTATTGGATCAAGATTTATAATTGCATGCACCTGTTGAACAGGGCAGAAAAATTGGGCCTTTGGTGGTGGTGGTGGTGGTGGTGGTGGACGGTTTTGCCACAAGACTGTAAGCTCTCACAGTTACTCTTGGTGGGCGCAGGAATGGGCCTGCTGTGAGTTATTAGATCAAGATTTGTAATTGCAAGCACCTGATGAACAGGGCAGAAAAATTGGGCCTTTGGCGGTGGTGGTGGACGGTGTTGCCACAAGACTGTAGGCCCTCATAGTTACTCTTGTGGGCGCAGGAATGGGCCCTGCTGTGAACTATTAGATCAAGATTTGTAATTACCCGCCCCTGTTAAACAGGGGCTGAAAAATTGTGCCTTAGGCACTGGTGCTGGTGCCACAACACTGCAACCCCTCACAGAGACTGTACTTGGAGCACAGCAGTCACACGTGTTGCGAAGCATTTTTTTAAAAAATTGTAAGTACACGCCCCTGTTAAACAGGGGCTGAAAAATTGTGCCTTAGGCACTGGTGCTGGTGCCACAACACTGCAACACGGCCCTCACAGAGACTGTACTTGGAGCACAGCAGTCACACGTGTTGCGAAGCATTTTTTAAAAAAATTGTAAGTACACGCCCCTGTTAAACAGGGGCTGAAAAATTGTGCCTTAGGCACTGGTGCTGGTGCCACAACACTGCAACACGGCCCTCACAGAGACTGTACTTGGAGCACAGCAGTCACACGTGTTGCGAAGCATTTTTTTAAAAAATTGTAAGTACACGCCCCTGTTAAACAGGGGCTGAAAAATTGTGCCTTAGGCACTGGTGCTGGTGCCACAACACTGCAACACGGCCCTCACAGAGACTGTACTTGGAGCACAGCAGTCACACGTGTTGCGAAGCATTTTTTTAAAAAATTGTAAGTACACGCCCCTGTTAAACAGGGGCTGAAAAATTGTGCCTTAGGCACTGGTGCTGGTGCCACAACACTGCAACACGGCCCTCACAGAGACTGTACTTGGAGCACAGCAGTCACACGTGTTGCGAAGCATTTTTTTAAAAAATTGTAAGTACACGCCCCTGTTAAACAGGGGCTGAAAAATTGTGCCTTAGGCACTGGTGCTGTGGCATGGATCATTGAGGAGGAGGAAGAGGATAGTCAGTGAACATAAGAGGACAGTCACTCAGCATCAGCATAGGCAGTCTTGAAGGGATGTGACATTAAAAATTATTCGGTTATATCCGCCTCAGGTGCCTGGTAGCTGGTGGTGATCCAAGACTGATTCATTTTGATGAATGTCAGTCGATCAACCGAGGCGGTGGACAGGCGCACCCTATGATCAGTCACAAATCCTCCAGCAGCACTGAATGTGCGTTCGGAAAGAACGCTGGAGGCAGGACAGGCCAGTAGCTCAATTGCATACTGTGCAAGCTCTGGCCAGTGATCCATCCTCAGGACCCAGTAAGCCAGAGGATTTTCGGTGGGAAAGGTGTCCAAGTCTGACCTTGCCCCAAGGTATTCCTGCACCATGTATATCAGACGCTGGCGATGGTTGCTGGAACCGATCATACCTTGGGGCTGCGGACTAAAAAATTGTCTGAACGCATCGGTCAGACGTCCACCTTCCCCACCGCTCCTTCTGCCACTGACCGAAGCCTCAGCAACTCGTCGCCCAGGACCAGGAGTTTGTAGCCTCCCAGTTTCTGGGAACGCGTTGCACAGACCTTTCTGCAAGGCCTCCCTGAGATGTCTCATCCTCTGCTCCCTCTGCGACGGCAAGATAAGGTCCGCAACCTTACCCTTGTACCGCGGATCAAGGAGAGTGGCCAGCCAGTAATGGTCCCTCTCCTTGATCCGAAGAACACGAGGATCCTTCCGCAGGCTTTGCAGGATCAGGGAGGCCATGCAGCGTAGGTTAGCTGAGGCATTCGGTCCGGAGTCTTCTGGGTCACTGAGGATGACATGATCGCCAGCCACCTCCTCCCAGCCACGTACAAGTCCACTGGCTTGTTGGGACTGTACATCATCCCTAAAAGACTGCTGCTGCTGATGCTGAGTGCCAGGCTCCACCTCCATGCTCACACAATCCTCCTCCTCCTCCTCCTCCTCCTCATCCTCTTCCTGTGTGATGGGTGGGACAGAAGGAACACTGTCCGGATAAAGGGGGCCTTGAGAGGCAAGGAAGTCCTCCTCTTCCTGCCTCTGTTCTGCCTCAAGTGCCCTGTCCATTATCCACGCAGCGTATGCTCCAACAGGTGGACAAGAGGGACAGTGTCACTGATGCATGCACTGTCACTGCTCACCATCCTCGTGGCCTCCTCAAATGGTGAGAGGACAGTGCATGCATCCCTGATCATGCTCCACTGACGTGGGGAAAAAAACCCAAGCTCCCCTGACCCTGTCCTGGTGCCGTAGTCGCAAAGGTACTCATTGATGGCCCTCTGCTGCGTGTGCAGTCGCTGCAGCATGGCCAACGTTGAGTTCCACCTGGTGGGCATGTCAGATATTAGGCGGTTCTTGGGCAGGTTCAGCTCCTTTTGCAGCTCAGTCAGCCGAGCACTGGCATTATAAGATCGGCGGAAATGCACACAGACTTTCCTGGCCTGCCTCAGGACATCCTGTAAGCCTGGGAACCTGCCCAAGAACCGCTGCACCACCAGGTTGAGGACGTGAGCCATGCAGGGCACATGGGTGAGCTGCCCCTGTCGCAGGGCGGAGAGGAGGTTGGTGCCATTGTCAGAAACGACCATTCCTGGCTTAAGCTGACGTGGCGTCAACCACCTCTCGGCCTGCCCCTGCAGAGCTGCCAGAACCTCTGGCCCAGTGTGGCTCCTGTCCCCCAAACACACCAGCGCAAGCACGGCATGGCATCTTTTTGCCTGCGTACTTGCGTAGCCCCTTGTACGCCTACGGAGCACCGCTGGTTCCAAGGACAGAGCACTGGAGGAAGAAGAAGAGGAGGGGGTGGAGGAGAGAGGTGTGTCACAACCAGTAGCAGTAGTCGCGTTTTGGAGGCGTGGTGGCGGAACAACCTCCAACACTACTGCACCTTGTCCTGCATCCCTCCCAGCTGCCAATAGAGTGACCCAATGGGCCGTGAAAGAAAGGTACCGTCCCTGTCCATGCCTGCTGGACCATGAGTCAGCGGTAATATGCACCTTACCGCTGACCGCCCTGTCCAGCGAGGCATGGACATTGCCCTCCACATGCCGGTAGAGAGACGGAATCGCCTTCCGCGAGAAAAAGTGGCGTTTGGGAACCTGCCACTGAGGAACCGCACATTGAACAAACTCACGGAAGGGGGCCGAGTCTACCAACTGAAAAGGCAGCAGTTGAAGTGCTAGCAATTTAGCAAGGCTAGCATTCAACCGCTGGGCATGTGGATGGCTGGGAGTGTACTTCTTTCTACGGTCCAGCAGCTGGGGCAGGGAAATTTGCCTGCTGCATTCGGACGTCGGTGTACTGCAAGTACTTGGTTGTGACACACCGAATTCTACACCTTCAGTCCTCTCAGAGCAGCTTTCAGAGAGGACTGAAGGTGTAGTGGGGATGGAGATCCCAGCTGAGGAGGAGCAAGGAGAGGTCCGCTTAGTTCTTTGGTGTGGGTCTTTTATGTGTGCCTGCCAACGAGCTGCATGGCAGGTCGCCATATGTCTGGTCATGCTTGTGGTGCCCAAGCGGCTGATGTTTTGGCCACGCGAGATACGCTTGAGACAAATATTGCAAATAGCAGTGGTGCGATCTGCTGCACTCGTCTCAAAAAAGGCCCACACCAAAGAACTTTTCTGATAACGTGCAGAGGCAGCGCCCTGCACAGGCGGAGCTCTGCGGTGTTGTACAGTTGCTGTGCTGGCCTCTACCTGGCCTCCAGGGGGCATCCTGCCTCGTTGGACATGTGACGCCGCATCCTCCTCCTCCTCGTCCTCCTCCTCATCCTCTCTCCCTTGAGGCACCCACGTGGAGTCAGTGACCTCATCATCCCCTCCCTCTTCACCACTAGAGCAAACCTGGCAGTAAGCTGCAGCTGGTGGAACTGTACTGCCAGATTCCTCAAGCTGGGTATCGTCATCCGAGCCTTCGAATCGTTGGGCATCCTCCTGGAGCATGTACCCAACACTGTGCTCAAAGAGTTCGGGGGGACTCCTCAGGAGGACATGGTGGGTCTAGGGAAGGGGTGGCTGATGATGCTCTGTCAGTACCCTGAGCCTGGGTGAGAGAGGATGAGGAGGATGAGGAGGGCTTGGTCATCCATTCTACCAAGCCTTCAGCATGATGCGGCTCCACATGTCCAGCTGCCGAAAACAAAGACGCGCGTGTCCCATGGCCACGTGCTGATGACGATGCACGACCACGTCCACGTCCACGGCCACGTCCACTAGAAACAGAGACTGTCTGCCCTGTGTTCTTGGCTCTGCACGCTCTGCCTCCCCTTGGCGGTCTTCCAGCCATTGTAGTCGGTAGTCCTGTGGGTGCTGCTGAGAAGAAAATATAGGAGCTCTGTGTGATGCCACTAACACACTAGAAGTCCTATAGGTGCTTCTGCAAAGAAAATATAGGAGCTCTGTGTGATGCCACTAACACACTAGAAGTCCTGTGGGTGCTGCTGAGAAGAAAATATAGGAGCTCTG
Organism: Lithobates sylvaticus; assembly: GCA_028564925.1. NCBI lineage: Eukaryota > Metazoa > Chordata > Amphibia > Anura > Ranidae > Lithobates > Lithobates sylvaticus. The sequence continues at coordinate 281,462,401 of CM053031.1, forward strand.
TGTGATGCCACTAACACACTAGAAGTCCTATGGGTGCTTCTGCAAAGAAAATATAGGAGCTCTGTGTGATGCCACTAACACACTAGAAGTCCTATGGGTGCTGCTGAGAAGAATATATAGGAGCTCTGTGTGATGCCACTAACACACTAGAAGTCCTATGGGTGCTTCTGCAAAGAAAATAGAGGAGCTCTGTGTGATGCCACTAACACACTAGAAGTCCTGTGGGTGCTTCTGCAAAGAAAATAGAGGAGCTCTGTGTGATGCCACTAACACACTAGAAGTCCTGTGGGTGCTGCTGAGAAGAATATATAGGAGCTCTGTGTGATGCCACTAACACACTAGAAGTCCTATGGGTGCTTCTGCAAAGAAAATAGAGGAGCTCTGTGTGATGCCACTAACACACTAGAAGTCCTGTGGGTGCTTCTGCAAAGAAAATAGAGGAGCTCTGTGTGATGCCACTAACACACTAGAAGTCCTGTGGGTGCTTCTGCAAAGAAAATAGAGGAGCTCTGTGTGATGCCACTAACACACTAGAAGTCCTATGGGTGCTTCTGCAAAGAAAATAGAGGAGCTCTGTGTGATGCCACTAACACACTAGAAGTCCTGTGGGTGCTTCTGCAAAGAAAATAGAGGAGCTCTGTGTGATGCCACTAACACACTAGAAGTCCTGTGGGTGCTGCTGAGAAGAATATATAGGAGCTCTGTGTGATGCCACTAACACACTAGAAGTCCTGTGGGTGCTTATGCAAAGAAAATAGAGGAGCTCTGTGTGATGGGACTAACACACTTCAAGTCCTATAGGTGCTTCTGGGAAGAAAATATAGCTCTGTGTGTGTAATGGGACTAACACACTTCAAGTCCTATAGGTGCTTCTGGGAAGAAAATATAGCTCTGTGTGTGTAATGGGACTAACACACTTCAAGTCCTATAGGTGCTTCTGGGAAGAAAATATAGCTCTGTGTGTGTGATGGGACTAACACACTTCAAGTCCTATAGGTGCTTCTGGGAAGAAAATATAGCTCTGTGTGTGTAATGGGACTAACACACTTCAAGTCCTATAGGTGCTTCTGGGAAGAAAATATAGCTCTGTGTGTGTAATGGGACTAACACACTTCAAGTCCTATAGGTGCTTCTGGGAAGAAAATATAGCTCTGTGTGTGTGATGGGACTAACACACTTCAAGTCCTATAGGTGCTTCTGGGAACAAAGTATAGCTCTGTGTGTGTAATGGGACTAACACACTTCAAGTCCTATAGGTGCTTCTGGGAAGAAAATATAGCTCTGTGTGTGTAATGGGACTAACACACTTCAAGTCCTATAGGTGCTTCTGGGAAGAAAATATAGCTCTGTGTGTGTAATGGGACTAACACACTTCAAGTCCTATAGGTGCTTCTGGGAAGAAAATATAGCTCTGTGTGTGTAATGGGACTAACACACTTCAAGTCCTATAGGTGCTTCTGGGAAGAAAATATAGCTCTGTGTGTGTGATGGGACTAACACACTTCAAGTCCTATAGGTGCTTCTGGGAAGAAAAATATAGCTCTGTGTGTGTAATGGGACTAACACACTTCAAGTCCTATAGGTGCTTCTGGGAAGAAAATATAGCTCTGTGTGTGTAATGGGACTAACACACTTCAAGTCCTATAGGTGCTTCTGGGAAGAAAATATAGCTCTGTGTGTGTAATGGGACTAACACACTTCAAGTCCTATAGGTGCTTCTGGGAAGAAAATATAGCTCTGTGTGTGTGATGGGACTAACACACTTCAAGTCCTATAGGTGCTTCTGGGAAGAAAATATAGCTCTGTGTGTGTAATGGGACTAACACACTTCAAGTCCTATAGGTGCTTCTGGGGAAGAAAATATAGCTCTGTGTGTGTAATGGGACTAACACACTTCAAGTCCTATAGGTGCTTCTGGGAAGAAAATATAGCTCTGTGTGTGTGATGGGACTAACACACTTCAAGTCCTATAGGTGCTTCTGGGAACAAAGTATAGCTCTGTGTGTGTAATGGGACTAACACACTTCAAGTCCTATAGGTGCTTCTGGGAAGAAAATATAGCTCTGTGTGTGTAATGGGACTAACACACTTCAAGTCCTATAGGTGCTTCTGGGAAGAAAATATAGCTCTGTGTGTGTAATGGGACTAACACACTTCAAGTCCTATAGGTGCTTCTGGGAACAAAATATAGCTCTGTGTGTGTAATGGGACTAACACACTTCAAGTCCTATAGGTGCTTCTGGGAAGAAAATATAGCTCTGTGTGTGTGATGGGACTAACACACTTCAAGTCCTATAGGTGCTTCTGGGAAGAAAATATAGCTCTGTGTGTGTAATGGGACTAACACACTTCAAGTCCTATAGGTGCTTCTGGGAAGAAAATATAGCTCTGTGTGTGTAATGGGACTAACACACTTCAAGTCCTATAGGTGCTTCTGGGAAGAAAATATAGCTCTGTGTGTGTAATGGGACTAACACACTTCAAGTCCTATAGGTGCTTCTGGGAAGAAAATATAGCTCTGTGTGTGTGATGGGACTAACACACTTCAAGTCCTATAGGTGCTTCTGGGAAGAAAATATAGCTCTGTGTGTGTAATGGGACTAACACACTTCAAGTCCTATAGGTGCTTCTGGGAAGAAAATATAGCTCTGTGTGTGTAATGGGACTAACACACTTCAAGTCCTATAGGTGCTTCTGGGAAGAAAATATAGCTCTGTGTGTGTAATGGGACTAACACACTTCAAGTCCTATAGGTGCTTCTGGGAAGAAAATATAGCTCTGTGTGTGTAATGGGACTAACACACTTCAATTCGTATAGGTGCTTCTGGGAAGAAAAATATAGCTCTGTGTGTGTAATGGGACTAACACACTTCAAGTCCTATAGGTGCTTCTGGGAAGAAAATATAGCTCTGTGTGTGTAATGGGACTAACACACTTCAAGTCCTATAGGTGCTTCTGGGAAGAAAATATAGCTCTGTGTGTGTAATGGGACTAACACACTTCAAGTCCTATAGGTGCTTCTGGGAAGAAAATATAGCTCTGTGTGTGTGATGGGACTAACACACTTCAAGTCCTATAGGTGCTTCTGGGAAGAAAATATAGCTCTGTGTGTGTAATGGGACTAACACACTTCAAGTCCTATAGGTGCTTCTGGGAACAAAGTATAGCTCTTTGTGTGTAATGGGACTAACACACTTCAAGTCCTATAGGTGCTTCTGGGAAGAAAATATAGCTCTGTGTGTGTGATGGGACTAACACACTTCAAGTCCTATAGGTGCTTCTGGGAAGAAAATATAGCTCTGTGTGTGTAATGGGACTAACACACTTCAAGTCCTATAGGTGCTTCTGGGAAGAAAATATAGCTCTGTGTGTGTGATGGGACTAACACACTTCAAGTCCTATAGGTGCTTCTGGGAACAAAATATAGGAGCTCTGCCTGCCTGCCACGAACACACTACAAGTCCTATAGGTGCTTCTGGTAACAAAATATAGGAGCTCTGCCTGCCTGCCACTAACACACTACAAGTCCTATAGGTGCTTCTGGTAACAAAATATAGGAGCTCTGCCTGCCTGTCACTAACACACTACAAGTCCTATAGGTGCTTCTGGTAACAAAATATAGGAGCTCTGCCTGCCTGCCACTAACACACTACAAGTCCTATAGGTGCTTCTGGTAACAAAATATAGGAGCTCTGCCTGCCTGTCACTAACACACTACAAGTCCTATAGGTGCTTCTGGTAACAAAATATAGGAGCTCTGCCTGCCTGCCACTAACACACTACAAGTCCTATAGGTGCTTCTGGTAACAAAATATAGGAGCTCTGCCTGCCTGTCACTAACACACTACAAGTCCTATAGGTGCTTCTGGTAACAAAATATAGGAGCTCTGCCTGCCTGTCACTAACACACTACAAGTCCTATAGGTGCTTCTGGTAACAAAATATAGGAGCTCTGCCTGCCTGCCACTAACACACTACAAGTCCTATAGGTGCTTCTGGTAACAAAATATAGGAGCTCTGCCTGCCTGTCACTAACACACTACAAGTCCTATAGGTGCTTCTGGTAACAAAATATAGGAGCTCTGCCTGCCTGCCACTAACACACTACAAGTCCTATAGGTGCTTCTGGTAACAAAATATAGGAGCTCTGCCTGCCTGCCACGAACACACTACAAGTCCTATAGGTGCTTCTGGTAACAAAATATAGGAGCTCTGCCTGCCTGCCACGAGCACACTACAAGCCCCTCTTTGTCAATCAATCTTTGTAACTGAATCTATCTAACTCAATCTCTGCAAGTGAATCTCTCTCTCTATCTATCTAAATGCAGCAGAGTGTCACAGGAACAGCCTGCTCAATCTGCGCCGGAACAGCATGTGACCGGCGCAGACGGCGTGGCGGCGTTTTATAGGGGGGGGCGTGTACTACAGCCCCTGAGCTGTAATTGGCTACAGGCGTCCTGCCTGTAGCCAATTATGGCTCTTCGAGTTTCCGGGGCTGTGATTGGCCAAGCATGCGGGGTCACAGTGCATGCTTGGCCAATCATCAGCCAGCAATGCACTGCGTCGGCCGCGCCGGCCGCAATGCATTGCGGGGCCGCTCGCATCACACGAACGTGATGCGAGCGGCCAAAATAGTTCTGGGCTCGCCGAGCGAGCGAACGCCGGTGCTCGATGCGAACGTGGGTTCGCATCGAGCACCGGGCCCATCCTTAGTATTTACTAGTCAAACCACGATGTTGACTAATGCGGCGTACACACGGTCGGATTTCCGATGGAAACAGTCCGATGGGAGCTTTTCAACGGATTTTCCGACCGTGTGTATGCCCATCGGTCTTTTTCTGTCGGAATTTCCGACGGACTTTGGATTGAGAACCTGTTCTCAATTTTTCCGACGGAAAACCTTTCTATCGGATTTTCCGATCGTGTGTATGCAATTCCGACACGCAAAATTCCGACGCATGCTCGGAAACAATTTGACGCATGCTCAGAAGCATTAAACTTCTCTTTTATAGTGCTGTCGAACTTGTTTTATGCCGCTGTGTTACTGACCGTCGGAATTTGGTGTGGCCGTGTGTAGGCAAGACAGTTTGAGCGAAATTCCGTCAGATTGCCAACGGGAAAACCATCAGAGCTTTTTCCGACGAGAATTCCGACAGTGTGTACGCGGCATTAGTCTTGTTCCCCAAAACAATGGCTGAAAGACCGTGTTAATATTACACTAACTGACACGCACAAACTGAAATCTCTGAATAATATGTGACTAAATTGTCTAACAGGAAGGAAAAGATTTGAAATATGTGCAGTCAGAAATATTTTAAAAATACTTATAGGGTTAATATAAGTCATTCAAATTATATGTGATATTTATAGGTCACAAAAGAGAAATTATAATTTTAGTATCCGATGATTTGATGAAATCTGTTATAAAAAAAATATATATGAAAATATGATTATAAGTAGAAGTGTTTTAGCAACAAATTAGTATTATGAAAAACATATAATCGTGATTATAATTGTATAAGAATTTAAGCTATGTCTAGATAAAACAAATATTAATTGGATATATCAGAATTATCCAGTTATCCATATAAATAATTGTATGTGATATTGATTGATCTATATAACCTGTGCCATTTCTACATAGACTAGATCTAATAGTTATACATTTATATACATATATATAACCATTTTATGTAAGTGATTAATCAATAATTATGCTAAGCATATGTTATAGTATGTTGGTTACTAGAATCCCTGAATACAAAAAATATAGATTATTTTCACTAAGATACAAATAATACACAATATAAAAATAAATATATTAATTAAAAGAGAAACACCAAAACACATGTGAGACACCTGGTGGTTAAAAGCATTTAGACTCCTAGAAAAAGGTAATCATTAAAGCGGTTCGGCACCCAATTCATTTAGTAAATCTCTTTGCCTTCCAAATCAGGCAAAGAGTACTAAATGAAATTTTTTTTTTTTTTTTTTTTTTTACTTACCTTGTAATTGAAGACTTCCGGTCTTCTCTCTCTGCGGCGGCGGGCGGGGTCTCTGCGTCGATCGTCGTCACGGCGCACTGTCTCCTGGGATCTGGTGTCATTGATCCCAGGAGTCAGTGCGGGCATCTTCCGAAATCTCGCGAGATTTCGGCCACATCTTCCGAAATCTCCCGAGATTTCGGCCACATCTGCCGAAATCTCGTGAGATGTCGGCAGATGTGCCGTTACTGCGCACGCGCGAGTAACGGCGGTGCATGCTGGGCCATCTAAAGTTCCTGTGGGTGTTTCACATGCCCACAGGCAAGATGGACCCCAGCACTAAAGAAGAAGACGAGGAACTTCATCGGACGAAAACCGGCGGCGATCGAGATGGAAGATGGAACAGGTGAGTCCCCTAATAAAGGTAAGCATACTTTATATTACGTCCTAAAAAAAAAATTTTTTTTACAGAGTGCAGAACCGCTTTAAGTCATCCCTACCAATAGAAAAGGAACACATACCTTTTGGGCTGAACTTATTATAATTTTATAATCTTATTGTTTGAGAGGATATTTAAGAAGCAAGAAAGATACCATAGGGGGAGCTCAGGGACCCACCCTGAGAAGAAGCTCAGGAACCTACCCTGAGGAAGGGACACTGGGAGAAACACATCCTCCCAGACAGACTGACACCCATGCACCATGCAAGAAGATTCCTGAACCCGACAGCCATCTTAAAAATCCTGGTAACCAGCAATCCAGACTAATAGCCATTTTTGGAATGGGTAAATATGTCATGTTGATTATATCTTATATGTTCTCTCAAATGTTGATAAATTGAATATTCTTCTATTGATAATCATTCCCCAGAATCAATAACCGCCTTTTAGATTTTTTTCTCAAAAATTCAATTTTTCATTATATATTTCTTTTTGCATAGTTGCCACTTTTATTGAAAAACAAATGTCTAATTTATTTCACATTACTGTTACTTACCTGCAGCATAGTAACGGCTGGGTGTGTGAAATACAGACATTCTGATTAATTGTCAAGTATCATAAAGTTATTGATTCTACTGAAGAAGTTATCATGGTGATATCATGTCCAAGGTACTACTACGCCCATTTTGAGGGTGTTTCCATTAATTAATTGTTAGTAATTTAATCTGTATTTTAATTTCATGTAAATATTTGTTTTCTGTCAACCAATAAATGTAACTATTTCGTATGATCACTCGTCTCCGTGAATAAGTTTCACATATATAGACTGTGTCATATAGATTGATTTTGTATCTTAAAAATATCCTCGTTAAAAATTACTTAATAATTACTGTGCGGGAACTGTCCTTAAAAAGCACAACAAGCTGAATTCCTTCGGAATTCCGTCTAAAAAACCTTCGGACTTAATTCCGACGGCCAAATGATGACTGCCATGCCAAACCTCTGTAGCCTATACTATATGACCAAAAGTATGTGGGCACCCCCCCCCCCCCCAAAATAATCCAGCTCAGATATTTCCAGTAAAGGGTACTGATAATGCTTCAGTATGCAAAGAGATTGTAGACAATGCTCAACAGTTTAGTGAAGGGCCTATCTACTCTGGCATGACTGTGCCCCTGTGTTCAAAGCCAGCTCCATAAAGACATGGTGGGTGGGATTTACTAAAACTAGAACACTCAGAATCTGGTGCAGCTGTGCATGGTAAGCCAATCAGCTTCTAACTCCAGCTTGTTGAGTTAAGATTTGACAATAAAACCTGGAAGCTGATTGGTTTCTATGCAGAGCTGCAACAGAATTTAGACACTCTCCAGATTTAGTAAATCAACCCCTGTTTGACGAGTTTAGGGTGGAGGAACTCAAGTGGTATCATGTACCTGGTGGAGATCAAGGTGTGGAGAGGGCTTCTCTTGCACCTCCTGTCCAAAGGCCCTGGTAGAGATGTCAGGACACAGAGTGACACGAGGGCCCATGTAGCAGGTGGCACCGGCTGGGCCTTGGCAGAAACCCGATGGCTGCAGATCACCGGATAGTCACTGAGAATAGGAACTCTGTTGCTGGATCAGCAGGTGGAAGCGTGGTTGAAACATAAGCCAGGGGGTCATCAACAGCCAGGCAGAGCAGGTACTGGAACGTGAGTCAGAAGCTAAGACAGAATACAGGCCGGGTTCGGTACACAGTCGGGCCGCGAGGTACAGAAGCATGAAGCAGGAGCAGTGTCAAACACAAGCCGGGGTCACAGGTAGGCAGGTGGAAATCCAAGGGAAAGTTCAGGTGAAGCCGGGTCAAACACAGGAAAACAGGAACAAGCTGAAAGACCACTCAGCAATGTGTATGCGTCATTGCTCTGTTTAAATAGGCTGATTGGCGTCAGTACGTGCATGTGTACGCGCGCGCCCATGCATGCGCCAGTACATGTTATTCTTTGCGCACACACTGGTGTGCATGGGCCTGTGTGCCAATGCGCATCTATTAACCGGACTACTCCTACAAGTGGCCTCAATGGCCCTGACCTCAACCCGACTGAACATCTCTGAGATGGGATGGAACGCTGATTGTTGTGAGGCAGATCTAATCATCCAACATCAGTACCCGACATTTTGGTTAAATGGTCCCAAATTTCCAAATTCCAAAATCCTATGGAAAGTCTTTCCAAAAGAGCGGAGGCTATAACAGATGCAAAGGAAGGCCAACTCCACATTAAGATCCATGGTCTTGGAGTGGGATGTCCAGCAAGCTTATATAGGTGTGATGATCAGATGTCCACAAACTTTTCACCATAAAGTTTATTACAATTTGTTCAGATTTTGCTGGCCACTCAAATTACACCTTCCAGTCATATTTTCCTTTTTCTGTGAATAATTGTGTTTAGTTGGGGTCTTCGTCCTTGAGATCATTAGGAACAATGTTGTTTGTGGTCCTCTAAAAAAATGTTTTAAATGCTATGAAAGGGTGTGTATATGAAAGGTGTTAACCACTTGCTGCTCACAGTAGATTTATTGTGAGTGGGCGGCAGATGCAGGCTTGGCTAACGTAAAAATTATTTTCCGGCTTGCTACCAGGTTTGGGGTGCGTGGGCGTGCGCCCCCCTGCTGAGCTTTTCTGTGATTGGGCACAGCACATTTTTGTCAACAGGTTTCAGCTAATGATTTATGGCTGATCAGATGTGTCCAATCACAGCACAGAGTCCCGTGCTTACAAACACACAGGACTCTGTACACAGAACAGCGATCTGGCTGTTTCTTCTCCCTGAAAAGCAAAAAACAGCCAGATCTCCTAGTAAAAGCAATACATATTAGATACATTACACAATGTTAGGCACATAGTTAACCCCTAGATTGCCCCTTGATGTTAACTCCTTCCCAGCCGGTGTCATTAGTGCAGTGACAGTGTACAGTATTATCACTGTATTAGTGTCACTAGCGGTGCCAGTTTCAGTTAGCCAGTTAGTGTACCTCTCAGCAAGGGTCTGTTAGCATCAGATTTTCCGCCACCCTATCACAGTCCCACGCTGATCACGCCATTACCAGTATATCTCTATAGCTGTGTACATTTTAGTATAAATAAACTAAATTCAATAGATTGTAGACACTATACCTTTGCACAAACCAATAAATATACACTTATTGTGATTTTTTTTTTTTTTTTTACCAAAGACATGTAGCAGAATACATTTTGGCCTAAATTCATCAAGAAATTTGATTTTATTGGATATTTTTATAACAGAAAGTAGAAAATTTATTTTTATTTCCAAATTTTGGTCTGTTTTCATTTACATAGTTACATAGTTAGCTAGGCCGAAAAAAGACCCAAGTCCATCCAGTTCAACCATAAAAAAAGAAATAATAAATAAAATAAAAAATATCGTACAATCCAATATACCCAATTCTATAACCACAGTTGATCCAGAGGAAGGCAAAAAAAAAAAACCCCAAAAGAGCACGCTCCAATCTGCTACAGCAGGGGAAAAAAATCTCTTCCTGTTCCCCCTAGAGGCAATCAGATTTTCCCTGGATCAACTTTACCTATAAATGTCAGTACCAGTTATATTATGTACATTTAGGAAAGTATCCAGGCCTTTCTTAAAGCAATCTACTGAGTTAGCCAGAACCACCTCTGGAGGGAGTCTATTCCATATTTTCACAGCTCTTACTGTGAAGAAACCTTTCTGTATTTGGAGATGAAATCTCTTTTCCTCTAGACGTAAAGAGTGCCCCCTTGTCCTCTGTGTTGACCGTAAAGTGAATAACTCAACACCAAGTTCACTATATGGACCCCTTATATATTTGTACATGGTGATCATATCCCCCCTTATTCTCCTCTTCTCAAGAGAATAAATTCAGTTCCTCTAATCTTTCCTCATAGCTGAGCTCCTCCATGCCTCTTATCAGTTTGGTTGCCCTTCTCTGCACTTTCTCCAGTTCCCCGATATCCTTTTTGAGAACTGGAGCCCAAAACTGCAAACTGCATATTCCAGAGGAGGTCTTACTAATGATTTGTACAGGGGGGCAACATGATATCTCTCTCTCTCTGGAGTCCACACCTCTCCTATACAAGAAAGGACTTTGCTCGCTTTGGAAACCGCAGCTTGGCATTGCATGTTATTATTGAGCTTATGATCTACCAAAACCCCCAGATCCTTCTCCACTATGGATCCCCCAGTTGTACTCCCCCTAGTATTTATGATACATATTCTTAGCCCCCAAGTGCATAACTTTACATTTATCAACATTAAACCTCATCTGCCACATAGTCGCCCAATTAGACAGAGCATTGATGTCGGCTTGTAAATTGGAGACATCCTGTAAAGCCCCATACACACGGTCGGATTTTCCGATGGATTCTGTCCTATCGGACAATGTTGTCGGAAATTCCGACCATGTGTAGGCACCATCGGACAGTTTCCATCGGATTGTCCGACGGACAAAGTTCTATCTCCTGCTGGATGGATTTTCCGACAACAAAGTCCGATCACACCAATTCCGATCGTGTGTATCGAATTCCGACGGACAAAGTGCCACGCATGCTCAGATCACATTACAAGACCAAAGCTATTGGCTACTAGCCTCTACGTAGTCCCGTCGAATGCAACGAACGTCACCACGTTCAGAATGATCGGATTTTCCGACAACTTTGTCCGACCGTGTGTATGCAACACCAGTGTCGGACTAAATCCGTCGCACAAAATCCGATGGATTTTGTGGTCGGATTTTCCGACCGTGTGTATGGGGCATAAGGACGTTATTCCACTGCATAGCTTGGTGTCATCTGCAAAGACGGAAATGTTACTTTTGATCCCAGACCCAATATCATTTATAAAGATATTAAAAAGTAAGGGTCCCAGCACTGAACCTTGGGGTACACCACTGATAACCTTAGACCATTCAGAGTAAGAATCATTAACCACAGCTCTCTGAATTCTGTCTTTTAGCCAGTTTTATATCCATTTACAAACCGATATTTCCAAACCTGTAGACCTTACCTTACACATGAGCTGTATGTGGGGAACTGTATCAAACGCTTTTGCAAAATCCAAGTATACCACATCCACAGCCACCCCTCTGTCCAAGGTTTTACTTACCTCTTCATAAAAAGAAATCAGGTTTGTCTGACAACTTCTGTCTTTCATGAACCCATGCTGTCTGTTGCTTAAAATATTTTTTTCCAGCAAGAACTCGTCTATGTGGTCTTTTATTAATCTCTCCAGTATCTTCCCAACTATAGAAGTTAAACTTACAGGTCTATAGTTACTTGGTAAAGACTTTGTTCCCTTTTTAAATATAGGCACCACGTTCGCCCTGCGCCAATCCAGTGGTACTATTCCCATCATTAATGAGTCCCTAAAAATTAGATACAATGGCTTTGAAATTACAGAGCTCAATTCTTTTAGGATCCGTGGGTGGATGCCATCTGGTCCAGGTGCTTTATCCACCTTTATTCTGTCTAAATATTTCTGGACCATATCACTTTTTAGCCATTGTGGATCATTCGGGGCTGTGTCACTACCACCCCCATTATGGACATGAGCTCCCCCATGCTCCTTTGTATACACAGAGCTGAAGAAAGTATTTAATAAATCAGCCTTCTCTTTGTCCCCAGTCACCCACTCTAGATTATTGTGTAAAGGGCCTACATGCTCAGACCTGACCTTTTTACTATTAATATATTTGAAGATTTTTTTGGGGTTTGTCCTACTATCTTTTGCAATCTGTCGTTCGTTTTGAATTTTTGCATCCTTAATTTCCTTTTTACATATTCTGTTATGTTCTTTGTAACATTTAAACAACACTAGTGTTCCTTCACTTTTATATTTTTTAAAAGCTCTTTCTTATTGTTCATAGCTTTTTTAACTTTGACCGGGAGCCACATAGGTTTTATTTTAAGCCTTTTAAACTTATTGCCCATGGGAATATACTTTGCAGTGAGGTCCCAGACAGTCTTTTTGAAGAATTCCCATTTCTGTTCTGTGCTCATTGATGCCAACCATCATCCGAGCGGTGCTTAGTCAGCCAGAACCGCTTACTGAACAGCTTACTGAAGAGGAACAGGAAGTGAGAAATTCAGACAAAGACAAAAAACATTTAGAAGGAAAATCGAAGGAAAAGGTAAGTGAACCAAAAATACACTAGCTTTAAGGCACCTAATTAGAAAATAAAAAACAAACCTTTACAACCCCTTTAATAACTTTATTTCATCATATTCATTATGTTAGAATGATTAATTTTCAGAATTCTTTGTGTATAGATGGATTTGTTTCACATATTTGTTATTTTGAAACCGATTTGAAATTCAAATTCTGGAAGATGTCTATATTCGTTCTATTCAATTCTATTCTATTTTTTTCTTTTCTATTCTGTTTTATTCTATTCCACTCTATTCTGTATTATTCTGTTCTTTTCTATTCTATTCCTTTATTTTCTATTCTATTGTTTTACATTATATGCCTATCTAGTCCTTCATAGTTATTCTATTCTGTTCTAGTCTATCCTTTTCTATTCTATTCTTGAATTCAGATAATTAATTTGTTATAATTTAGTTTGGGATCATTGAAATTTCGTTACTATTGTTATCCGAAAATACATCCAAATCTCCAAATAACTATAATTTTTTCCGAAATTTTGATACGTAACACACATGTCTATTGGTGGGGTTTGCATCAATCCTGTGGGTGGCCAACAAGCTAGTTTTTGGTAGAGTTTCCCTATAGTCAGGGTTTCTCTACCAGGGTTCCTCCAGAGGTTGCTCGGGGTTCCTTGAGCAATGAGCTATTTCTGCTTTTCAGATAAGTTCCCACTCACACCTTTGATCTTTTTCGCAATCTGTAAGGGCACTTTCTCTCTGGGGGGAGGGCGTCGGAGGTAAAGGGCCGCTATTTATAGCGACGCTTTACCGTCATTTTAGGGTCGCTTTTCGGCCACTAGTGGGGCACTTTTAACCTCCGCTAGAGGCCGAAAAAGGGTTAAAAGCTTTGCCAGCGCTGGCCAGTGATTTCAACAGCAGGGGCATTTAAGGAGCGGTGTATTCATTGCTCCCGCAACACCCCAAAGATGCTACTTGGAGGACTTTTGTTCCTGTCTTGCAAGCGCACCACTCCAGTGTGAACGCACTCCGGCTCCCACACTGGGGCTACAGGGGAGGCGTTTTTCAGGCGCTTTACAATCGCTATTTTTAGCCCTTTAGCTGCTGAAAAACGCCTCCAGTGTGAAAGTAGCCTGAGAGGGTAATTCTTCCCACTGACCACAAGTGTAAGGAGCATTCTTCCCACTGACCATCGAACTAATGTACCATGACTTATTAGCAGGGGTCCCTAAGACCAGAAAGTTATTTCCTGGGTTCTTCTGTGTTGAAAAGGTTGAGAAAGGTTGCCTATAGTGGTGTCTGGGGGAAAGAGATTTTTGCACTAATTCTATATGGATAGTTACATTGACGTAGATTTTAGCAAACAATCATATCTAGGAGATGGCTGAGATAGGCTTGTAAAAGGGTATATAAATGCAAGTTCTACAATTGTTAGAAAGACAAGTCAGATAGAAGCTCATAAGGCTGAACTATGTATGCTGCCCTATTGCAAGGGTCATAGAGGTCAGAACCAGTGGGCAATTATCTGTTCAGATAGGCGTCTATCAGGCTGACTGTTTGTCTATGCAGCCCTATTGCAGGCAGTCAGAACCAATAGGCACTTTCAGTTATGTTCTCCCTGTTGGTTGAGTTGAAAGCACCACAAGAGTAAGCGTTTATACAAGCATGGGAAAGAGACCTAGATTGTATAGAACACCGTCAGTTCTAAACCGGATATATCCACAAATATCAAACATGTGCTGGCGATGTCAGAGAGCAGAGGGTACTATGATACACATATTCTGGGAATGCTCTGGAGTGAAAGAATTTTGGAAGATGGTCCTGGAAATAATTAAGGAAATTACTGAAGTGTCTCTTGGGGAAAATACAGCAGTGTATCTGCTACATGACACCCCGATATCAATTGAAAAATATAAAAATTCACTTTTGAGGCATTTGCTGAATGCTGCAAAGGTGTGTATACCGAGTCTTTGGAAAAATACTACATCTCCCACCAGATCACAATGGTTTGGGAAAATAACAGAAATTCAGCAAATGGAAAATCTCACTATGAAGTTGACAGAGCAAGAAGATAGATATCGGGAGGTATGGATTCCCTATATTATATATATAGGGAACAAAATCTCTAAAAGTAATAAATCTCGTACCTCGTAGAAGGTGTAAGTAAGATGTGGAAGGGGGGTGACTGAGGGGGAGGGGGGATGAGTTGGAGAGACAGAGTACAATAATTATTTTTTTTTGGGTGGAAGTGGATCTCCTGGGGGGACTATTAGGGGATAAGGGAAGGGGAGGGGGGGGGAATAAAAATAAAATTACAAGGGTACTCCAGCGGAATGCTTAATGAAACAATAGACAGAAAATAGTGATTGGGTGACCTTCGCGCTGTTTAAAACTAGAAATCGTGCACATAAAACTACAAATATATATACGGTGTAATGATAATAAAATTCAATGGTGGACAGCTGGTTTAAAACCAGCTAAAAAGTGCTAAAATATAGAATAAAATTCTTAAAAGAAGCAGCAAAATCTAATGGTAAACACAATTCCACAAGTAGCATAAAAACAATAATGATTTTGCGCTAAAAATAAGCACCAAAATAATATAGTGTATATATAAAAATATAAATTGATAAAATGTGTATAAATAATGATATATTAGTGCACAAAGTGCTAATAAATAATAATTAAATAAATCAAAATAATCGTGAATCACATATAAATGGTGAACCAAATATAAATAGCGGTGGAGCTTAGAAAAGAGATAAAGTGTACAATGTGCTAATAAATGCAAAAAACGTGTATAAACACAGTAATCCTAGTGAGTCCAAAGCTCTGTATGAGAGATGAGAGTTCTGTATCATAAAAGGTGATTGTGTGATACAATAGAGTCCGGATGGTGCAATAGAAACCAGATGGTAAACAATCAAAGGAATCCGTATAGCACAGATCAGTCTCTGAAGGTAAAAGGGTTGACCGTGACAATAGTGATCATCTATGGCAGAGGGGATGATGAGTGAGTGGGGACCTAATCCTTAACCGTGCTCACTAGCCTCTCACCTGAAGGTCACTTTCAATAGGCATTAAGGGATCAGATAAGCTCTGCCTCGGTTGAACTCCTCCACTGACTCCGTTAGCTGGATGCTTCTGTATAGGGATGTCTCGCCGGCTCCCTACAACACCAAATGACGGCCGCCGTGGGACATAAACTCCACCCACAATCACACTCAGGGAAGGGGTATCCCTAAAAGGGGTATTAACACCTGTTACAACCTGCGTTACAGCACACCGCAATACATGGAATCACACTGCACAATGCACTAGCCAAACTTGGTGCTCAAATTTCAGTCGGCTGTGGTTCGTTGGCAGTCCATGAATAGTTAAATGCATGGCAGCAGACCTCCGAGGTATGAATGGGTCCCAAAAGATGACTGTTGTAAGCACATCGCCAGTGTTTGAGCCAACCCCTGTAACTGTCACCTTTGCGGGACAGTTTGGCAAATACTGGCAGGATCAACAGATAATAAAACTATGGTACATGTGGGCTTAGATAGAAAGACTGCTGTGTTAGGCGGGATTCACACCTATGCATGTTTAGTGCTTTTTGCATTTTGCAGATTTGCACTACAGTCCATTTACCATGGTTTCCTATGGAACATGTTCTGTAGTGCAAATCTGCAAAATGCCAAAAGCACAAAAAATGCATAGGTGTGAATCCAGCCTTAATGCTGGTAACAAACTACATCATACACAGTATCTCACAAAAGTGAGTACACCCTTACATTTTTGTAAATATTTTCTTCTATCTTTTCATGTGACAACACTGAAGAAATGACACTTTGCTACAATGTAATGTAGTGAGTGTACAGCTTGTATAACAGTGTAAATTTTCTGTCCTCTCAAAATAACTCAACACACAGCCATTAATGTCTAAACCGCTGGCAACAAAAGTGAGTACACCCCTAAGTGAAAATGTCAAAATTGGGTCCAAAGTGTCAATATTTTGTGTGGCCACCATTATTTTCCAGCACGGCCTTAACCCTCTTGGGCATGGAGTTCACCAGAGCTTAGCACCGGGAAACACTTTTTAAAAGAAAAAATTGTGCATTTTATATACAACTATATAAATCAGACCAAAATGAGGGACAAATGAGGAGGAAAGAGGGACTTTGTTCCAAGTCAGGGAAAGTCTCTCGAAATCAGGGACAGTTGGGAGCTATGCCAATAGGCCATAGTTAGCAATATTTAAAAATCATTTCCAGGTACAAGGTTGTTGTAAAATCTAAACACCAAAGTCCCTCAAAGGACCAAAAATCCCTTTATATCCAGAAATGCAGTGGTGGACAGAGTCACCAATAGGCCCCCCTGAGAAGGACCAATTTTAGCAGGGCCACAAGGAGGCCACAAAACAGATACAGGGCACCATCTTGGGACCCAGAGTGGGTATGGAGGTGCTGCTAAAGGGTTTTTCAGATAGTGTGAAAAATAAATGAGGCTCAGTTACATAAAAATAACTTTTTATGGTTATAGACATGATACTGTACATGTGTTCCGACTTTCAGAAATGGGAAAGAGGGACACCTTTTGGCACAAATTATGTAGGTAAAGGACACACAAAAAAAGATGTGTTTTTTTGCATTTTTCCATTAAAATTACAAATTAAATCAATAAAAACTTTTTTTATAGCTAGTAAATATTATATATTTTTTTATAGAGGTCAATACATCAGACACGGAAGAGGGACAAATGAGGAGTAAAGAGAGATAGAGGGATTTGGTTTTAAAGAAAGGCAGGTGGGGAATATTGACATAATGTCCAGGCAGCACCCCCAGAGCCCAGACTGTTTACAGGGGACCAAATGTCTCCACCAATGTCTGTACATGAGGTCTTATAAAGCATGGCGGTGCACAGGACAATGGTGACATGCCATACCCAAAGCAGCCAATCAGGTGTGAGCTTACTGTAGGTAGAAACCTGAGCAGCAATCTTTGCACTGTTATACTGTATTGATTAAATAATTAAGCATATACTGTACATTTATGTATTGAAAAGAGGACAATTCTGCTGTAGGATAAAATAAGCTAACATGTCGGGATAGAGAGTGTCATGGTTAAGCAATAGAGTTGTCTGCTTACCTGTCTTCATGTGTTCATCTCTAGAGACCAGCCGACCATCACCTGACTACTTTTATATCCCTCCTCTGGCAGGGCTCCACCCTAGCTCCTATCACAGGACTCTATATTTACCTGTGCACTGCAGGCCAACCCTGCTGATCAACCTTTGCGTGTTTGGCTTTCTGTTACCTGCCGTGTGCTCTTCTGTTGTTCTGTTGCCGACTTTGGCGTGTCCCTGACTATCCCTGTTTGCCTGTGACCCTGACTTTCTGGCGTGTCCCTGACTATCCCTGGTTGCCTGTGACCCTGAACCTTTGGCGTGCACCTGGCTGTCCCTGTCTGCTTGTGGCCCTGACTTTGGCTATCCCTCACTATCCCTGTCCTCCTGCCTACTGTGTGTGTGAGCTGGGGGACCCTGGGGGTCGCGACCTGGAGCCAGTTGCAGCCCAGTCCATCCTCACCACTAGAGGCTCTGGTGAACACCAGCTGGCTCTTAGACTCCGCGCCCCAGGGAATCTTACGCTCTAACCCCGGTAGGATCTGTCTTGGTGTCCGGCGGCCCTGTCTTCCGTATCACCTTGACTTCCGCCCGCTGCAGTCAGCCATAGGGTCCACTACCTTGCGGTGCACTCCTGCTCCCTACAGTGTGCACCTGTCACCTAGCCTCAGGGTGACCTGACAGAGAGATTAATGTCTGTGCTTCTTTTATTTTCAGTGGATGGTTTTACGTAGGAAAAGAAGCCCAAGGAGGAACCACCATCTAATTCAGAAGGTGAGTGATATAAGAGTAGGTCCTGTGACCAATTATTCTGTAGAGGACGCTTCTTTCCATAAGACTAGGCTACCAGTCCCTCAGTCATGTCCATTTATAATGATTCCATTGGCTCATTGTAAGTTTATGTTTTGTATGTTTAGAGCCAGATTTTTCAGGTCTTTAGCTGAAAGTTCTCCATGATCCTGTCCCTGATATAAGAGTCATATAAGAGTCAGTCCCTGTCTAATTAGAGTGCCCAACTGCTTATGCGTCAATGAGTTGGATGGTGGTATTCTGCGAGACAATATTCCACATTGACCCAACATACAATGAACTAGTTAAGGAGTTTGTTGGACCGGTCACTAGATCACTTTGCTCCCACTTCTTACAGAAAGTTCCAGATGGCTCACCACCCCTCACTGCTCATCATTGGTCACTGGGTCAAATTAAACTGGCCAGATTGGCTTCATATCTGATTTGGCACAAACGGATTAATTTATCCCTACACACCATTTCAACACGTGAGCTGTCTGTCAGCCCTTAGTGAGTTTCAGTGCAGAGTAATTTTCATGAATTGCATGAATGTACATAGCAGCTAACATTTCAAAAAGAGAGTCCAGCAGTGCACCAGCGGCCTGGGTATTCATGTTAAAATAATCCCGCTAATGTATTATGGGTTTAGCTATGCAGTGTGGAGATCCCTAGTTGAGTCTTCAATGCTGTTTGCGACTTTGTCACAGAGATCTCTCCAAGCCAATAAGCCATTTTTTTCCACAGAGAATTCACTGAAAGGGGATGTGGTACAGTATTTATGGACCTTCCATCTTTGTGGATTCTCCTTAAGGCAATAGGAAGACTTTGCTTGGGCCAGTGACACAAGTAGCTCCACTGAAAAGCCAAGCAGCGCAGTGCTGATAGCAGTCTGAGCAGAACATAGAGCTCCCACAAGAAGAAGGCCCCAGTTTTGGAAAAATGTGTACATGTTTTTTAAGCCCTAAAAATTCAGTAGATCTTAGGCGCTGTGCATACAAATGCTTGATGGGAAGCTTGATAGAACCCTTACATAGAAGTAGAACCCTCCTGGAGAAGACATAGGGCTTCAGTGGGACTAACATGGAAAATTCCTTCCAGTGTAAAATTCAAAAGCTTTAAAAGACCCACAACTCTTATATATTCTCACTGCACAAAACCCTTTTTTGTAAAGTTTTGTGAATATTTTTTCAAAGAGATGAGAAGTGGGCGGGGAGTCTAACAAAGGAAGGGAGATAAAGTGAGAGAAAGCAAGAAAAATAGAAACTGAAAAGTTTTGGAAAGATGATTTGTTAAATACTAATAATCAATAAATCTTGCAGACAGAAATGAGTATGGAAAGGAGTTTCATAGGAAAGCATTGCCTGGGAAAATTACAAAGTATATGTAAACCTCAAACCTATTTTTCCTTTAAATAGATTTTTGAAGCAAATTGTTTCCTATGAATTTGTTGCAAAGTTTCTTACATGCTAATAGGAGAACATCCTGCTGTAGGCTAAAACCGCCAAGCCACTGCCTCTCAATTTGCAGTGTCATTGTCAGCTTGCCAATGCGTGTTTTCTCCAGTTGGCCATTGGGCTGCCAATAAGGTCTATCAGATAGGAATTCATCTAATGTAATAAGTAAACCGACTAGTGCATACATAACTTGGGTGCTAGGTGAAATGAACTAGAATAAATAAATGTATCAACCACAAATATTGCTACAAATGTGAAAAATCATCTTAACCACTTCAGCCCCGGACCAATTGGCAGCCAAAGGACCAGGCCCCTTTTTGCGATTCGGCACTGCGTCGATTTAACTGACAATTGCGCGGTCGTGCGACGTGGCTCCAAAACAAAATTGGCGTCCTTTTTTTCCCACAAATAGAGCTTTCTTTTGGTGGTATTTTATCGCCCCTGCGGTTTTTATTTTTTGCGCTATAAACAAAAATAGAGTGACAATTTTGAAAAAAAATGCAATATTTTTTACTTTTTGCTATAATAAATATCCCCAAAAAATATATAAAAAAAAATTTTTTTCTCAGTTTAGGCCGATACGTATTCTTCGACATATTTTTGGTAAAAAAAATCGCAATTAGCGATTATTGATTGGTTTGCGCAAAAGTTATAGCGTTTACAAAATAGGGGATAGTTTTATAGTATTTTTATTAATATTTTTTTTTTTTACTAGTAATGGCGGCGATCAGCGATTTTTATTGTGACTGCGACATTATGGCGGACACATCGGACATTTTTGACACATTTTTGGGACATTTGTCATTTATACAGAAATCAGTGCTATTTAAGCTCCCGACCGGGTCGCGAGCGCGACCCACAGGCGGGCACATGCACGATCACGTACAGGTACGTGATTTTGCCTGCCCGTGCCATTTTGCCGACGTATATCGGCGTTAGGCGGTCGGGAAGCGGTTAATAGGTACCAACATACACAAAATTTGTGCTCATATAATTGCAGCAAAAGAAATTAAAACAGAATCTTAGCAAAAAGTCCCATATACTGCTCTCATATGCAGAAATAAATGGTAGAATGTTGAAAGATGTCTAATACATATCACAATGTCCCATATAGAAAGATTAGCTTCTTACCGGATAGGATGGATCCCTATTACAGAGATCAAACTCGCTTTGTGGATATGACCACTGACATGTGAGATGATTCTCCCCCGATTAGCCAAGATCCAAATACTTCAGAACTCAAGTGTTGCAAGAACCAAAGGGTAGGATTACCCCCATGAGCATGCAGCTCATTCGTATCACTGTAATTGCCGGCTTGGATGTCTCAGGTGTATGAATGAAAAAAACACTACAGCCGCTGTATCTTTGAAATTTGAAATGGGACTCCAATGTTGGGAAATAATAAAGACAGGAGAGAAAAAAGCCTCATAATGTAAAACCAAACAAAAATGTATTAAAAGCTGATAAAAGTTACAATCACAACAAGGCTGAAAACTTCAAGCATAAAAAATTGATATCACTCGTCCAACCATTTGGGTGGCATTGCACGGGTTCTCCGATCCAACGCTTTCCCACGCAAATGTCGTCTACTGGGAATGATCCTCCATTTCCAGCAGACGACATTTGTGTGGAAACGTGTCAGTTTGAAGAACCCTTGCAATAACACCCAACAGGTTTAAAACCAAAAAGTTTTTGGCTATTTTTGTAATTTAATAGATAGAGAAAGCAGGACACTATTCCAATTATGAGTTCCCTTTATA
Source organism: Lithobates sylvaticus (assembly GCA_028564925.1). Lineage (NCBI taxonomy): Eukaryota > Metazoa > Chordata > Amphibia > Anura > Ranidae > Lithobates > Lithobates sylvaticus. The sequence continues at coordinate 281,484,071 of CM053031.1, forward strand.
TTAATTTGTAGCACATAGCCAAAACTTTCCAAAAGAAATATATATATACGGTACATATATATTGCCGCTGTGATTACTGTGCTTTTTTTTTTAGCAAATTCTTTTTTTCAATAATGTTCTTTTTTTTTTATCACAGATTCTTCCGCTTCTTGCTCAGGTCCCAAGCAGCACTTTGTGGATGAAAATCGGGAACCTCTAATAAGTGGGGTGTCTCTGGTAGAGCCTATCCTGGATAGTCTTATGACTGCAGAACTGCTGGGATGTGAAGATTATGAGACAATAGCTAGTGAAGGAACATCCTATGCACAGATGAGGAAGCTCTACATCAAATACGTCAAGTCCTGGAAGGATCCTCAGAAGGACATATTCAAAAACGCCTTGAGAAAAGCTAATCACATTTTGGTGGAAAATCTGGAGAAGTCTTAGATCTAAAAAATGTCTGTCTAATGATAATAGCACAATTTATTATTTTAATATTCTTACCCCCCTACAATAACCAAGCTCTGGCAGGTCACTCCACCTGCTAAATTTGGCTAGCTGCCATGTGACCAACCAAAATGTCCTGCCCACCTTGATGATGTTGCTGACCAGCGCGGTTGACCTCTTGCACAGCCCCTGAACCAGTGTTCATAGGTTATCATATTTCTAGCTGTCAACCAGTCTGTGTGACATCACTGCCTTCATAAGCAGTGTTGGTCATCTTACTTTAAAAAAGTAATTAGTTAAGTTACAAATTACTTCTCCCAAAAAGTAATTGCGTTTGTAACTCAGTTACTACATTGGAAAAGTAATTAGTTACGCAGCAAAGTAACTGACTTTTTTTTAAAATATTCTATACGTGTAACTAAGGGGCGGGTCTAGTATTACTGTAACCAAGGGGCACATTTATTATTGTTATATATCGTGTAACCAAGGGGCTGCTCTATTATTACTCTAACCAAGGGGCAGATCTGTTATATCGTGCAAGCAAGGGGCGGGTCTATTATTATTATATTGTGTAAGGGGCGGATGGCTACAGAAGAGGGCGAATGTTAAATTAATGGGCAGAGCTCGATATATAACAATAAGAATAAATGCGCCCCTTGGTTACAGTAATACTAGACCCGCCCCTTAGTTACACGATAGACGCCCCTTGCAGAGTAGCACGAGCATCGGGAGCGTGCGACATCACCTCATACAATTACATGTTAACTGCGCCTGCGCGGTGTAGAGTTCACTCAGAGCTGTTTAGGTTTGGCAATTTTCGTAAGCTCCATAGTCCTTCGTACTGCGCAGTACATGGGGTCCTTATCCGGCAGGGGAACTTTTTCGGCAGGACACCGGAATTACACTACTGCCATCTAGTGGCGGTAGATGTATAGGGGTAACTAAGCCAAAGTAATGGGAACTGAGTTACCATGAGGGGAAAAGTAATCAGTTAGATTACTCGTTACCCTCTAAAGTAACTGCGTTAGGTAACTCAGTTTATTTTAAATCAGTTACTTACATCACTGTTCATAAGTATGACAGATATCCTTATCCCATACCAACAGAACAACTGGTATTTTGGTCATTTGAGCCACTTTACCAGTTACCTAAGCAAGCGACTCTTCTGTTCTAATCCACTATGAACTCTGCCTTCAGTTTCACTCATCTGTATAAGGTCCTCCATCGTTTATTAGGTAGAGGCCTGAAAGACCTTTCTATTAAGACCTGATTTTTACAGAGGAAGAACTTTCAGTGATGTGGGAGATCTCAGCTCACTAACTTATTGCATAAATGAGGACTGTACAGGGTCCAAACTCAAAGCTGTGCTGAGAAAAATCGATTGTTAAGGGAGATGTACTGCACAATATGTGTATCCAGCTAATTGAGTGCTTAAGGCAATACCTTCTTCACCAACCAGCCTGTCTCAGCACTAGACATGTGCAATGCCAAAAAATTTGTTCATTTTCGTTTCATTCGTTTTTAGTTTTTTTTTCTTTTTTCGTGTCATTCGTTATGATCGCAATTTGTAAATTCATTCATTCGTAAATTCGTACATTCGTATATTCGTAAATTCGCACATTCATAAATTCGTACATTCGAACATTGTACATTCGTACATTTGTAAATGCGTAAATTCGTTCATTCGTACATTCGTAAATTAGAAAATTCATATATTCGTAAATTAGAAAATTTGAAAATTTGGAAATACGAAAATCCGAAAAACCAAAAAATAGAAAATCTGAAATAGTGACTAACTATTAAATTATAAGTATTTTATTTCCTTTCAAATTTGGCTGTTAGTGAACACGAATTTATCTGAAGTTACGAATTATCCGAAATAACGAACGCTGCATCTAAACAAAATGGAACGGAACAAATTAATAACAAATAATAATAATAATAAATGTTTTTATTATTATTATTGTTATTTATTATTATTAATGCATTACGTTCCATTTGTTTGTATACGGCATTCGTTATTTCGGATTATTTGTAACTTAAGATAAATTTGTATTTGTTACATTCACTAACAGCCAAATTTAAAAAAGAAAATACAATACCTATAATTTAATAATTAGTAATAGTTAAGTTATTATTAGTTAATTATAAATTCAGATTTCCGAATTTATGAATTTACGTATTTAAGAATGTACGAATTTACAAATTTTCGAATATTCGAATTTACGAATATTTGGAAAAATTTGTTAAACGGATTTTCGTTAATTCGGATATTTCCGAATTAACGAATTTGTCGAAATGAATTGCACATGTCTACTCAGCACAGATGATTTTTGATAGGACTGTTGACTATACTCAGCCTTTAGATCTCCAATGTTAGTTGTTGAGCTTAGGGCTATAACTAATAAGCAGCCTAATTAAAAGAAGCGTATCTCTTTCCAAAATAACCTTTTTGACAATTAGCTCCTGAGACCAGTACTTTGTACCCAAAAAGCTGTGCAGAGTTTGTCATTGCTTTTCATGATGAAATTCTGAGGAAATTACTGAACAGCCTCCATGAGCAGAAGGAGTTTAACAGTAGAATTTTTTTAAAGGCTATAAATTATTAAGAAACAAAGAAATTTACAATTTGCAGTGCCATTGTTTAACTTTTCCCTAAATGACTCACTTAAGTTTCAGTATCTGAACCTAGTGTCTTGTACCTGCAGACAGGGGAGGACTGACCATTTGGGCACTTGGGCACTGCCCGAGGGCCCCATGCCACTAAGGGGCCCCATCAGGATTGCCAGCCTCAATAAAACCAGGGACAGTATGTAAAAATCTGTGTTTTTTAAAAAAATCCCAAGATTATAGCTGCCCTGCCTTTCCAGTAACTTTTTTAGTGTGTGTATGTGTATTCTGCATGTGTGTGTGTGTGTATACTGTGTGGCCCCATAATCTCCTATTGCCTGGGGGCCCCATAATTTCCTATTGCCCAGGAGCCCCATAATCTTCTCCTATTGCCCGGGGGGCCCATAATCTCCTATTGCCCAGGAGCCCCATAATCTTCTCCTATTGCCCGGGGGGCCCATAATCTCCTATTGCCCGGGGGGCCCATAATCTCCTATTGCCCGGGGGCCCCATGAGTTGTCAGTCTGCCCCTGCCTGCAGATACCCTACGGAGTGCCTTGTGCCTGATGTGGACATTCATTACTCTGTGCATTGGTGCTATTTGCTATGTACACATCACCTAAGTAATGTCTGTCCGATATAATTTTATAAGTAAATAAGCAAACAAGTTCAGATAATTGATGTAAAAAAATAAATGAACGCCCCTAAGTGTTGGTACCTTTGTGGTGCCAACAAGAACCTTTGTTAGTCTTTATATCAATGTCAACTCAAGCTCAACCCACCCCAGGCACCAAGCTGCACTCCCAGCCATTCAACTGTCAAATGCCAAAGCATCTATTGCCCATGTCTGTCGTTCGACAACTGACAGTCAGGGGGGTGGGGTTTCGTGACAGTAGAGGGCGGGTCACAATGTTGACTTGGGCAGAATACAAGTCTTCATATACTCTGATCTCTGGTCCAATGGGGCTCTACAGGGATCAATTTGAAAACAAGCATACAGAAAACATTTCCCTTTTTGTCATTCCACATTTACATTTTGTACAAGCTGTTTATTTACAACACATCTTTGCATATGGCATTCCACCTTGAAAACTTTTGCAATGTATGTGTGGGGGGAGGGGGAGCTGGGACATGGTTTCTTACTATCTAATCAATGAAAGATAAGGTTACATATTAGCAGGGCTCAAGTCCTGCGGAAACGCATGGGAACGGAGTTCATGTACTTTTTCCACAACAGGAAGTTCCCATTAGCAGCCGTGTCCTGCAAGACTTTGAAGTATGTGAGCTGTGTGGCAGGTGCTACACCAGCAGCTGCCGACACAGCTCGCAATAGTAAGTGCCGCACACCTGACCATTCAGGCATTGCCAGTAGGGGGCCCCATGACAGCTTTTACCTGTCAATCACAGCTAGCTGACAGGTAGATAAGGTCCCTGCTGCTAAGAAATTGTATTTAGTCAGACCTTTCGCCAGTCTCCTGCATACTTGCTCTGTGTGTCCCGCTGAATCCCCCCCTCCTCTATCTTCAGTGCCATATGATGAGAGAACCCAGAGGAGGAGCACAGCTATTCTGCTCACAGAACATGCAGGGAGAGAGGTGAGCTCAGGGAGGAACATCAGTTTGGGGTGGTAAGCTGAGCACAATAAAAATAAAAAGTGTAGCGCTCAAAATGTCTCTATGCAGTAACGATACAACGGAATGAGGTTCTGTGTATACACGTCAATGCACAGAATTTAATTAGAAAAAATCAAATTGTGAAAATCAACAAATAAGATGACCAACCTGATCACCTATCTGAAAATAGTGTATCTGTGTAAGAATGATACGTGTGTATCTAAAGTTTTATGGAAAATATTGTATCAAGAACTATACTGTTCGAAAACGTATATAGAGCGAACAATCTAAAATAGCATAGTAATATGACACGTGCAGTGAAGACTATAAATGGCAAGTCAAAACCACAATTTAGCAAGTGTAAACCACCAGTGATAAGTGATTAATTGTGTAACAGGGCTATATGCATATATATATAGATCAATATGTGAAAAATATGACCATTAGATATGACAAATATGCCTGTAAAAGATGCATAACTAATATCATAATCAGTTTCAAAGAATGAATATAAACTCTCCAGTGACGTTGATGAGATCAAGAAAGCGGCATATATATATATATATATATAGATCAATATGTGAAAAGTATGACCATTAGATGTGACAAATATGCCTGTTAGAAATGCATAACTAATATCATAATCAGTTTAAAAAAATTAATATAAACTCTCCAGTGACGTTAATGAGATCAAGAAAGCGGTAGAGGGGTGTTTAAGGACATACAGTCACAATATCTTTCTAAAAAAAAAAAACTGTCCGTGATGAGAAGAGTTCATGTGAGTCAGGTAAACACTCAGATCTCCACAGATGACCAGATATCGTTCAAATGCTGTGTCCTCTATCATTCGGACGGCATCATAAACACTGAGGCATATGGAATAATCAAATGCGCTTACCATGTATGGTGGAGCCACTGACCGGTGGTGAGGGGTCAAAACAGGCGTACTAGGCCACCAGCGGTGCCTATAAGAGGGATCAAACGTAGATGTTGGAGACTGGGCCAAGTTGGACCTTCCACTTGGTCGGTACTCACCAGGCTCACAAGGACTTGAATGTAAAGCCCCATACACACGCGCGGATTATCCGAGGACCAGGTCCGTCGGATCATGTCCGTCATACTTTGTCCGATGTTGGTTTTGCATACACACGGTCGGACAAAGTTGTCGGAAAATCAGATCATTCTGAACGTGGTGACGTTTGTTGCCTACGACGGGACTACGTAGAGGCTAGTAGCCAATAGCTTTGGTCTTGTAATGTGATCTGAGCATGCGTACCACTTTGTCCGTCGGAATTCGCTACACACGATCGGATTTGGTGTGATCGGACTTTGTTGTCAAAAAATCTATCCAGCAGGAGATAAGACTTTGTCCGTCGGACAATCCGATGGAAACTGTCCGATGGTGCCTACACACAGTCGGAATTTCCGACAACATTGTCTGATAGGACAGAATCCATCGGAAAATCCGACCGTGTGTATGGGGCTTTAGAGTTGGACAGATAACGTCATTCGATCACAAATGGTCAGTAGTCCTCAAAACATAAGTGGCATGGAATAAAACAAAAAGAGAAGAGAGAGCCTCCTCATGGTGTAAAAAATCCTGTGAAAGGATTATATTTAATATAAGGAGTAAGTAAGCTTCCAAATAATTTTCATGAAAAAATATTCTCCATAGTAAATTTTCATAAAAACTAGTTTAAAAAGTATAAAAAACGCAGTAAGGCAGTGGGACTGGAGCACAATACCTGGCAACGTTTAATGCCAGGAGGGAAGTTTATGTGGAAATATGTGAAGGGTTGGAATAGCAGCGAGTGTGTGTTGGAGCCCTGCAGAGTTTGCAGCCCCCCCCCCAAAGCTAACATACATCTCCTAAGCAGGAACACATCACTATCTCCCCAAGCATTCTGCCCAGATAATGTGCAGTTCATTTATGACCTTTTCGTTTAACCCTGTGTTATCCAAACTCTGTTCAATGAAAAGTGTAAACTCACCACATAAACATTCTATATACAAACTAAAATTCCCCAATAAAGATCAGAACATGATGTTCACATTTGCATTGAAGCACAATTGTATGAATGCTGATTATTCAGAGATTTGCTGTATTTGTTTATTGAGGATCGTTTTTTTATGTACTAACAGTTACGCCTCATACACACAATACGGAAATTGGATGAAAAATACCACTTTTAAAGCGTTCGTGCATATGAGCGTATCATTTTTATTTTTTTTGGTGGGCGAGTGGATCTTGGGTGGGAGTTCCCGCACTTTTTTTCCCAGGACTTGACCCCTGCATTTAATAATGTGTTTTCAGTTTTCAGAAACACAATACTGTCCATTTAACATGGTTTCCTATGATGGGTCATGTTCACATCTGTGAATTTTATGGAAAGGGCCAGGGACCAGCAGGTTGAGTTTTTGGTTTTATAGACTTCAATGGATCAAAAACGTGTATTGAAAAACACAAAATGCACCTGGAATATGCAAACTGCAACCTGCCTAGGTGTGAACCCGGCTGAAAAGCATTCAAAACACCAAGATCTCTGTGTTTAAATGTTTTTTTTTTTTTTTTAAATAGTGCCGTTGACATCCGGGTAAACCGGAAGTGATGTCAGGTCATCACTTCAGTGTTACCATAGCCGAGAGCCGATTAAAGGTGATCCCGGCTTTCTTCGGCTCTCCGATCAGCCAGAGGACATGCTGGTTGGTCGCTTGGGTCTCCCGGTGGGACGGAATAGCCAGAGAAATCTGCGGGAAGGTGGGAAGATGGACTAGAAAAGAGGAAATGCCCATCAGTTTATTTTTTGCTGCCTGTGTCCTCTTGGACTTGTCACTGGCATGATGTCCCCATGAGAAGATTCTCTGGTTCTGTCCCAGGGCCGGATTAACATAGGGGCTATTGGAGCTGCAGCTCCAGGCCCCTTTCTCAAGATAGGCCCATTTGCCCCAAAAAAAAAAAAATATTTAAAAAAAAAAAAAAAAAAGATTGACTTCGAGGGTTGTAGCTCAGCGATCAGGAGTCACAGAGACCCCACATTTGGGGGGTAGGTAGCTAAAGACCTACTCCAGCACCACTGGTTAAAATATTGGGCTGCTATCATCTATGGTTCTGGAGATACAGGGCTGATTGCGCAGTCGATCAGAAGCTACATACAGAGCGGCCAGTTTAAATACAAGCTGGCACACTCTGCAGCAGACTGAGAGGATGAACTCACAGGGCTTATAATAATTATTCATATATTACTTATGATAATTAACCCCTTGCCACCCAGGCCAATTCTGACACTTCTCTCATACATGTAAAAATCCTCTTTTTTTTTTGATAGAAAATTACTCAGAACCCTCAAGCATTATATATATTGTTTTAGCAGACAAACAGAAGAGAATAAAATTGTGGTCTCTGCAACTTTTTATGTTACACAATATTTGCGCAGCAATTTTTCAAACGTTTCATTCATAAACAAAAAAAACACTTAGCACGTTTTTGTTTTTATGTACTAAGCAATGCTTTACATTTTTTTACAGGTTACATGTTTAGAGTTACAGAGGAGGTCTAAGGCTAGAATTATTGTTCTCACTCTAACGATCGCAGCGTATGTAACCTGTGTGTATCTGGCTCTGATACCAACCAGTTCCTACCCAGCCACTGACTAGTATCTCTCCCCAGCCTGTCCCCCACACCCTCTCACCTGCTGACCTGTGGATGGAGGAATCACTCCTGCAGTGTTATTGTGTTCTGCCAGTGAATTAGTGATTAGTGTTGCTAACTATAGCTGGCAGCACTGATTGTTTTGGGGAAAACCTGACAGACTGGTTGTACTCAAGTCGGTTAATAGGTTGACTTGTGTAAAACCAGTTAGCCCATACATAGATCGACTATGGCTGGTCTCTGCTTAATTGGTGTAATTTCAATCCATGTATGGCCCGCTTAACCACTACACAGCCCCTAAACATCCTTCCACAAACCTTTACATTTTTCCTTCCCAGATTCCTTCATCCTCCTCTCCTATACATAGTGCCCACTGTCATACCCTCCATACTTCTCTCCTGTACATACTGCTCACTGTCATACCCTCCACACTTCTCTCCTGTACATACTGCTCACTGTCATACCCTCCACACCTCTCTCCTATACATAGCGCCCGTTGTCATATCCTACACACTCCTCTCCTGTACATAGTGCCCACTGTCATACACTTCTCTCCTGTACATAGTGCCCACTGTCATACACTTCTCTCCTGTACATAGTGCCCACTGTCGTACCCTCCACAATCCTCTCCTGTACATACTGCTCACTGTCATGCGCTCCACACTCCTCTGCTGTACATAGTGCCCACTGTCATACCCTTCACACTCCTCTGCTGTACATAGTGCCTTCTGCCATACCCTCCGCACTCCTCTCATGTACATAGTGCCCACTGTTAGACCCTCCACATTCCTCTCCCTCACCTGCACATACTTCTCACTTTTATACCATCCATTCTCCTCCTCTATGCCTCTTACCCACAAAAACAGTTCTTTAAAATTATACTGAATATCCTCAATGTTACCAGCTCTAGAATGAGCACACTTTTGTTAGTTTAACTAAAGGAAATCTCAGTCCTCATATTTGTTCTGCCCCATTATTAGAACTTATTTAATTTTGTAATTACTATTGTGATGTATAGATGAACATCAGGGGATGTCAGCTACTCTAAATATTTTTGAAATGTTGGCAACTATGCGGGTCAGTAGAGGGCCCCATGAGAGGCTCCTGGGTTCCAATGATATTAAAGCGGTAGTAAACTTTTCTAACATTACTATTTTTTAGAGGCCCTTAGGTAGGTTATGCCATAATGAACAAGTATGCACAGCATATTAGCACATTAGGGTACACTTAAATTGTCAGACTGAGCCCTCCAGTGCTGTGCTGTGATCAATCCGGCGGTGCCCGGGTGCTTCCATCTTCACCGGTCTTCCTTCTGGGTTCTGTGCCTTCGGTCACTTGCCTTGGCCAAGCTGCGTTGATGTTATTCCCACGCATGCTCATGTGCATCCTCTTTCTCTCATCCCCCCTTTCTCTCTAATCCTCCCTCCCTTACCCCTCACACCTCTTCCATCCCCTTTCTCTCTCTCTCTCTCTCTCTCATCCTCCCTCTCTCTTTAATTTAATTTGTTATAACAAAAAATTGTTTGCATTTTTATTTATTTATTTATTGTTTATAAAAGGCCCCACCAAAATCCTCAGCACCAGGCCCATGATGTTCTTAATCTGGCCCTGTTCTGTCCCCATGAGAGATATGACAGTGGGCGGGCAGTTATTGGTTAAGGTGATATAAGTTCTTGTATCCGTGCACCATACACCCAGGCTTGTCACCACACAGAGCCGGTGCTACCAATAGGCAAACTAGGCAGCCGCCTAGGGCGCATTGCTGCCTAGGGCACCCAGCCACTGGTGTTCCTACTTTCTGCAACAAGCAACTAAGTCTCAGCATCAGCAGGCAGCCGCCGCTCTGTTCGCACATAGTGTCAGAGGCGCAACGCTGGTGGAGAACTGTGTCCCGACTCCCGAATGAATGGAAGCATGCAAACATTCATTGATGGGCACTGGTAGGCTGCATTGATGGGTGTTGGTGAGGCTGCATTTGATGGGCGCTGGTGAGGCTGCGTTGATGGGTGCTGGTGAAGCTGCATTTGATGGGCGCTGTTGAGGCTGCATCGATGGCTGCTGGTGAGGCTGCATTAATGGGCGCTGGTGAGGCTGCATTTGAAGGGCGCTGGTGAGGCTGCATTAATGGGTGCTGGTGAGGCTGCGTTGATGGGTGCTGGTGAGGCTGCATTTGATGGGCGCTGGTGAGGCTGCATTAAAGGGTGCTGGTGAGGCTGCGTTGATGGGTGCTGGTGAGGCTGCATTTGATGGGCGCTGGTGAGGCTGCATTGATGGGTGCTGGTGAGGCTGCATTGATGGGAGCTGGTGAGGCTGCATTTGATGGGCGCTGATATGGCTGCATTTGATGGGCATTGGTGAGGCTGCATTTGATGGGCGCTTCATTAAAAATGTGGGGCAGGGCAAAGGGGGTGGAGTCAAGGGGGGCAAAATGAGCTTTCGCCTAGGGTGTCAAAAATCCTTGCACCAGCCCTGTCACCACGTCAGAAGAAACTCGACCCTTTGGGGTTAAACTCACCAGAAGTCTGAGAAAACAAGCGTCACAAACACATCTTTTGTTGCCACTTCTCAGGGGTATCCACTGGCTCTGCTAATATTCTTATTAGGTATGGAAGGCAACTGCAACCAACAGGTGGCCTGAAGCACGATTGAGCACAAAAGAAGAGGCTCTTCATTTGAGGTCATGCTCCAGGTCACCGGTTGGTTGCAGTTGCCTTCCATACCTGATAAGAATTATATAGGAGCGTGTCATAGGCTGATGGATGACATGGGCGCTCCAATGGTAGTTTGAAGTCACAAGATATGTTGGACTTTTTTTTAATTGCCATTGGTTTTAATGTCCATGTTATGTCCGGACTTTTAATACCCCCCCCCCCCCCCCCCCCCCCCCCATCTCCTGCCCCAGCCCTCATCTCCAAAGCCTCCGGATTTCCACCAGAAAACGAAAGAATGTAATTCCTCTCCAGCCTCAGAAATCTCCTCCCAGTCAGGCGATGTACAGCTTCCTTTGAACGCACATCTGGGGATTTATTTTTAACTTAGTTTAGATTGTTGGATAGTTAGTCTGTGTGTCATCCAGGAGGAGAGTTCCAGGCAGCAGAATGAAACCATTTACAGGAGAAGTTAACTACTTTCAGACCGGACCAATTTGCAGCCTTTTTGCGATTCGGCACTGCGTCGCTTTAACTGACAATTGCGCGGTCATGCGTCGTGGCTCCCAAACAAAATTGACGTCCTTTTTTTCCCACAAACAGAGCTTTCTTTTGGTGGTATTTGATCGCCCCTGCGGTTTTTATTTTTTGCGCTATAAACAAAAATAGAGCGACAATTTTGAAAAAAATTCAATATTTTTTACTTTTTGCTATAATAAATATACCCAAAAAATATATAAAAAAACTTTTTTTTTCCTCAGTTTAGGCCGATACGTATTCTTCTACATATTTTTGGTAAAAAAAATTGCAATAAGCGATTATTGATCGGTTTGCGCAGAAGTTATAGCGTTTACAAGATAGGGGATAGTTTTATAGCATTTTTATTAATAATTTTTTTTTTTTATTAGTAATGGCGATTTTTATTGTGACTTTTTTTGGGACCATTGTCATTTTTACAGCAATTAATGCTATTTAAATGCATTGATTTCTGTATAAATGACACTGGCAGTGAAGGGGTAAACAACAAGGGGGCAGTATAAGGGTTAAGTATGCCTAGGGGTGTGTTTTTTACTGTGGGGGGGCGTGGCTGTCAGCTAGTGAATGCTGATCTCTGCTCCAATCACAGGGAGCAGAGATCGGCGTCACTAGTTGCTAGGCAGAACGGGGAGATGCTGTTTATCTCGGCATCTCCCCGTTCAGCCGCCCCGTGAGACGATCGCGGGGGTCCCCGCGGCGATCGAGTCCGCGGGGACCGCGATGGGACTCACGGGGGTCCCAACCGGCGCGGGAGCGCGCCGCTCCCGGCGCGCTCCCGATGGCACGGACAGGCAGAAAGGAGGGACTTATATATACGCCCTCCTGCCTGTACGTGCCATTCTGCCGACGTATATCGTCGTGCGCCGGTCGGCAAGTGGTTAAAGAAGAAGTCTCACTTTTATTTTTGTGGTTCCTGTTCCCCAGGAGTCAAAGTACACGTAATGCTGCGTACACACGACCGGACTTTTCGACAGCAAAGGTTCGTGCGTGGGCTCCATCGGACCTTTGCTGTCCAAAAATCTGACGGACTTAGGGAATAGAACATGTTTCAAATTTTTCGGGGTCGGAACTCCGCTGGACCCAGTTCCTATCGAGAAATCCAATCTGACAGAGCTTGAGATATTTTGCAAAGAAGAATGGGCAAAAATGCCCCATTCTAGATGTGCAAAGCTGGTAGAGACATCCCCAAAAAGACTTTCAGCTGTAATTGCAGTGAAAAGCGGTTCTACAAAGTATTGACTCCGGGGGGCGCTATACAAATGTACCCCCCACACTTTTCACATATTTATTTGTAAAAAATGTTGAAAACCATTTATCATTTTCCTTCCACTTCACAATTATGAGCCACTTTGTGTTGGTCGATCACATAAAATCCCAATAAAATACATTTACATTTTTGGCTGTAACATGACAAAATGTGGAAAATTCAAGGGGTACGAATACTTTTTCAAGGCACTGTATATATATATATATATATATATATATATATATATACAGTGGTGTGAAAAAGTGTTTGCCCCCTTCCTCATTTCCTGTTCCTTTGCATGTTTGTCACACTTAAGTGTTTCGGAACATCAAACCAATTTAAACAATAGTCAAGGACAACACAAGTAAACACAAAATGCAATTTGTAAATGAAGGTGTTTATTATTAAAGGTGAAAAAAAATCCAAACCATCATGGCCCTGTGTGAAAAAGTGATTGCCCCCTTGTTAAAACATACTATAACTGTGGTTGTCCACACCTGAGTTCAATTTCTCTAGCCACACCCAGGCCTGATTATTGCCACACCTGTTCACAATCAAGGCATCACTTAAATAGGAGCTGCTTGACACAGTAAGGTCCACCAGAAGATCCTTAAAAGCTACACATCATGCCGAGACCCAAAGAAATTCAGGAACAATTGAGAAAGAAAGTAATTGAGATCTATCAGTCTGGAAAGGGTTATAAAGCCATTTCCAAAGCTTTGGGAATCCAGCGAACCACAGTGAGAGCCATTATCCACAAATGGCGAAGACATGGAACAGTGGTGAACCTTCCCAGGAGTGGCCGGCCGCCCAAAATTACCCCAAGAGTGCAGCGACGACTCATCCAAGAGGTCACAAAAGACCCCACAACAACGTCCAAGGAACTGCAGGCCTCACTTGCCTCAGTTAAGGTCAGCGTTCATGCCTCCACCATCAGGAAAAGACTGGGCAAAAATGGCCTGCATGGCAGAGTTCCAAGGAGAAAACCACTGCTGAGCAAAAAGAACATCAAAGCTTGTCTCAATTTCTCCACAACACATCTTGATGATCCCCAAGACTTTTGGGACAACATTCTGTGGACCGATGAGACAAAAGTGGAACTCTTTGGAAGGTGTGTGTCCAAGTATATCTGGCGTAGAAGGAACACTGCATTTCAGAAAAAGAACATTATACCAACAGTAAAATATGGTGGTGGTAGTGTGATGGTCTGGGGCTGTTTTGCTGCTTCAGGACCTGGAAGACTTGCCGTGATAAAAGGAACTATGAATTCTGCTGTTTACCAAGAGATCCTGAAGGAGAATGTCCGACCATCTGTTCGTGTACTCAAGCTGAAACGAACTTGGGTTCTGCAGCAGGACAATGATCCTAAACACACCAGCAAGTCCACCACCGAATGGCTGAAGAAAAACAAAATGAAGACTTTGGAGTGGCCTAGCCAAAGTCCTGACCTGAATCCTATTGAGATGTTGTGGTATGACCTTAAAAAGGCCGTTCATGCTCGAAAACCCTCTAATGTAACTGAATTAGGACAATTCTGCAAAGATGAGTGAGCCAAAATTCCTCCAGGACGCTGTAAAAGCCTCATTGCACGTTATCGCAAACGCTTGGTTGCAGTTGTTGCTGCTAAGGGTGGCCCAACCAGTTATTAGGTTTAGGGGGCAATCACTTTTTCACACAGGGCCATGATGGTTTGGATTTTTTTTCACCTTTAATAATAAACACCTTCATTTACAAATTGCATTTTGTGTTTACTTGTGTTGTCCTTGACTATTGTTTAAATTGGTTTGATGTTCCGAAACACTTAAGTGTGACAAACATGCAAAGGAACAGGAAATGAGGAAGGGGGCAAACACTTTTTCACACCACTGTATATATATATATAACTTTACAACTCCTTTAAAGCGGAACTTCACCCAAAAGGGGAAGTTCCACTTTTCTGCCTCCTCCCTCCCTCCTCCAACACTTTTGGAACCTTTTATTTGGGGAGAGAAGTGGGTACCTGGTTTCGACAGGTACCCACTCCCACTTCCCCCCTAGGCGATCTGAGCAGAAGTTCACACCCCCACCCTCATCCACAGCCTCCTGGGAAACATCACAAGTCCCAGAAGACTGTGGGACCATTCACAAAGTGCAGCGTGGCTTGCGCATGTGCAGTGGATATAGAAAAATAAACTGCGCTCAACAAAAATTCAACAATTGGTGATTGTGTAGCGTGTAGGCTGCGGCTTAGGTGGGATACACACACAAGAGACAATATACAATCAAAAAGTTGCCACCTGTCCGGGATTCACCCAGACAGTTTGGGTTTTGAATCATGTGTCCGGGTTTCAGTCCGCCTGAAACCCGGACACAATATTCAGATAGGAATGGGGTTCAGAACAGGGCCTGATAGGGGGGTGAGGAGGCACTATGCATAACACATTACTTTTCTCTTTGCTGCGCCCTGGTCTGTTACAATCCTATAGTGTATACTAGATTTTTTTTTTGCTGTGAGTGTTAAAATGTTCGGGTTTGTCTTGAAAAAAAAGTGGCAACCCTACTGGCAGGAAAGGAGTTAACACCAGGGGCGATCAAGGAGTTAAGTGTGCCCCTGGGAGGTGTTTTCTAACTGTGGGGGGAGAGGATGCACCGGAGGAGAAGAGAATTCCCTGTTTCCGTTTAGCTGAAACACAAGATCTCTCTTTTACTCCCTGACAGAACAGCGGCCTGCCTTGTTTACATAGGCAGACCGCCGTTCTGCCTTTTCCTCCGAACGATCGGTGGGTCCCGGCAGGCCGCGATGGCAGCCGGACCCGCTGATTGGCTCCCGCTGTGTGAAAATCTCAGCGGGAGCGGCCCTAAATCACGTGCACAAAATCAACTACAGGTACGTGATTTTTGTGCAGCCGCCCTGCCACAGTGTATATGCGGTGGGCAGTCCAGAAGCATATGGTATAGTATGGCCTTCTCTGCTCAACAGAAGTCATTCCCATCCAGGGGCGGACTGACAACTCATGGGGCCCCCGGGCAATAGGAGATTATGGGGCCCCCGGGCAATCAGAGATTATGGGGCCCCCAGACAATCAGAGATTATGGGGCCCCCAGACAATCAGAGATTATGGGGCCCCCAGACAATCAGAGATTATGGGGCCACACAGTATACACACACACAGTATACAATCACACAGTATACACACACATGTACACACAGTATACGCAGACATGTTTCTATTGGCTGAGAAGGTACTGGAGAGGTGGGGCAGCTATAATCTCTGGATTTTTAGACCAAAATGATGTCGGTAAGGGACATTTCAGAGACAGATGTAAAAAAAACACAGATTTTTACATACTGTCCCTGGTTTTACTGACCCTGGCAACCCTGATGGGGCCCCCTAGTGGCCCGGGGCCCTCGGGAAGTGCCCGAGTAGTCAGTCCGCCCCTGTTCCCATCTCAAAATGTTGGGTGGTATGGTATAATGTAACCACTTTGCCGACCGGCTCACGCCTAAATACGTCGGCAAAGTGGCACGTTCCCGCAAAAACAACGCGTGGGTACGTCTTCCCCTTTAAGAGCCATAGCAGCCGCTCCCACTGCACAGTGTGGGGAACCAGATGCGCGTGGCCCGGCGGGCGCGATCTCCGCCGGCCACCCGTGATTGTGGGCACGAGAGCCAGAGCGGGGATTTATGTGTGTAAACACACAAATCCCTGTTCTGACAGGGGAGAAGAGACACATCTGCTGTTTGTAGTAATTACCAACAGCGATATGTCTCCTCCCCCAGTCAGTCCCATCCCCCCCCCCCCCCCACAGTAAGAAACACTCATGAGAGAACACATTTAACCCTTTGGTCGCCCCCTAGTGTTCACCCTTTCCCTACCAGTGACATTTACACAGTAATCAGTGCATTTTTATAGCATTGATCACTGTATAAATGTCACTGGTCCCAAAAATGTGTCAAAAGTGTCCGTTGTGTCCGCCGCAATGTCACAGTAGCGCTAAAAATCGCAGGCCACCCCCATTACTAGTAAGTAAAAAAATGCCATAAAAATGGCATAAAACTATCCCATAGTTTGTAGGCAATATAACTTTTGCGCAAACCAATCAATATACACTTATTGCGTTTTTTTTTAACCAAAAATATGTAGAAGAATACGTATCGGCCTAAACTGAGGAATTATTTTTTTTTTTTTAAATTTGGGGGATATTTATTATAGCAAAAAGTTAAAAATATTGCTATTTTTCCAAAATTATCGCTTTTTTTGTTTATAGCGCAAAAAATAAAAACCGCAGAGGTGATCAAATACCACCAAAAGAAAGCTCTATTTGTGGGGAAAAAAGGGACGTCAATTTTGTTTGGGAGCCACGTCGCACGACCGCGCAATTGTCAGTTAAAGTGACGCAGTGCCAAATCGCAAAAAGGGGCCTGGTCAGGAAGGGGTGTTGCTGCCAGTACCCCTGATTTCTTGTGAAAAACTAAGCACACTAGGCAGAAGAGCACAACTTTCTCCCCTCCAATGATCAGTCTAGTCCTGCCCCCCCCCCCCCCCCCGCTACGGTTGCCACCTGTCCAGGATCCAGGATTCACCCGGACAGTTTGAGTTTTAAATCATGTGTCCGGGTTTCAGTCCACCTGAAACCCGGACACATTATTCAGACCAGGCTGTGGCTCCCCAAGTAACCGAGATAGTCCTACACAAATTTGTTGCCGCTGCGGGCGGCTGTTTTTGTTGGCAGGTTTGGCATCACTGAAGGGTGGGGTGATGATGTCAGCAAGAGCAATCTGGCCACACCCACTGGCGCCGCTCTGTGCGCTACATTACTACTCTCCTTTGGGGGCACCCAAATGTGTCCCGGGTCTTTTATAATCCTATAGTGTTTACTGGAAAAAAAAAAAATGACCCCTTGGCGCAAAAGTGTTCGGGTTTGGCTTGAAGAAAAGGTGGCAACCCTACCCCCCGCACTGCCATTCACTGGGAAGATCCATGTGCTGTTCCCCCCCCCCCCAGCTCTCTTATGCATGTGAGAATAGAAATTATGTGATCACTTATATTAAATAAAAAAAAAAAGGGGGGGGGGCATTTATAATGTTTTTATATCTATACACAAATGTTTTGCCTTTCATTTCTATTTGAAACAAAATGGGTTGTTTTACAAAGTGAGAGTTTACATTTATTTTAAAGCGGAGTTCCACCCTAAAGTGGAACTTCCGCTCATCAGAACCCTCCCCCCCCTCCGGTGCCACAGTTGGCACCCTTCAGGGGGAGGGGGGTGCAGATACCTGTATAATACAGGTATCTGCACCCACTTCCGGGACTAGACTCCCGCGGGAGTCACCCCCCTTCCCGTCACCCCCCGCTGTCTCCTGGGAAACACACAGGTCCCAGGAGATAGCGGGGACCACTTACGACGCGTAGCGCGAGTCGCGCGTGCGCACTAGGGGACCGGGAAGTGAAGCCGCAACGCTTCACTTCCTGATTCCCTCAAGGAGAATGGCGCCGGCACCAGCTGAGAACCGAGCGGCTGCTCGGCTTCCGACATCGCTGGACCCTGGGACAGGTAAGTGTCCATTTATTAAAAGTCAGCAGCTGCAGTATTTGTAGCTGCTGACTTTTAATATATTTTTTTTTAGGTGGAATCCCTCTTTAATACTATTGTAGTGATTACAGAGCTGCGTTACTGTATTGTGTGGCTCTTATATTAAGGTGACCAGATTTTTTAAATGAAATCCGGGGACATATTTTTTTTTACTAGTAATGGTGGCAATTAGCGACTCTCTGCCCGTCGCCGCCCCTGCCTCACAGCCTGTCAAGTCTTACTCTCCGGACCCCGGCTACTACTGGGTGGGGAGCGGAGGAAGATCACTCCGCCAGGGAAGGCAAGGAGATGGGCAGGTGGCTGGCCGGGACTTGCGCCAAGGCAGAAGAACATGCGAGCAGGAGCGGAACGGGCATGCTCCCGAAACTGAAGAAATATTCTCTCTACGACCAGCACATAATCATCAGAAAGGGGCACAGATAATGAAAAAAATACCCCCCCTCTGCCGCTCCTACTAGCTTAGGGGGTGGGGGGGTGAAATTCAGATTTTTTCTTTTAATTCTGCACTGACTGTCTTTGAAATTGCCCCAGCCCCTGTTCAAATCCAATCCGGGGACAAAACCGGGGACAGACTTGGTTCGGGGACAGTGTCCTCAATCCGGGGACAAAACCGGGGACAGACTTGGTTCGGGGACAGTGTCCTCAATCCGGGGACAAAACCGGGGACAGACTTGGTTCGGGGACAGTGTCCTCAATCCGGGGACAAAACCGAGGACGGACTTGGTTCGGGGACAGTGTCCTCAATCTGGGGACAAAACCGGGGACAGACTTGGTTCGGGGACAGTGTCCTCAATCCAGGGACAAAACCGGGGACAGACTTGGTTCGGGGACAGTGTCCTCAATCCGGGGACAAAACCGGGGACAGACTTGGTTCGGGGACAGTGTCCTCAATCCGGGGACAAAACCGGGGACAGACTTGGTTCGGGGACAGTGTCCTCAATCCGGGGACAAAACCGGGGACAGACTTGGTTCGGGGACAGTGTCCTCAATCCGGGGACAAAACCGGGGACAGACTTTGTTCGGGGACAGTGTCCTCAATCCGGGGACAAAACCGGGGACAGACTTGGTTCGGGGACAGTGTCCTCAATCAGGGGACAAAACTGGGGACAGACTTGGTTCGGGGACAGTGTCCTCAATCCGGGGACAAAACCGGGGACAGACTTGGTTCGGGGACAGTGTCCTCAATCCGGGGACAAAACCGGGGACAGACTTGGTCCAGGGACAGTGTCCTCAATCCGGGGACAAAACCGGGGACAGACTTGGTTTCGGGGACAGTGTCCTCAATCCAGGGACAAAACTGGGGACAGACTTGGTTCGGGGACAGTGTCCTCAATCCGGGGACAAAACCGGGGACAGACTTGGTTCGGGGACAGTGTCCTCAATCCGGGAAAAAAACCGGGGACAGACTTGGTCCGGGGACAGTGTCCTCAATCCGGGGACAAAACCGGGGACAGACTTGGTTCGGGGACAGTGTCCTCAATCCGGGGACAAAACCGGGGACAAAGTTGGTTCGGGGACAGTGTCCTCAATCCGGGGACAAAACCGGGGACAGACTTGGTTCGGGGACAGTGTCCTCAATCCGGGGACAAAACCGGGGACAGACTTATTTCGGGGACAGTGTCCTCAATCCGGGGACAAAACCGGGGACGGACTTGGTTCGGGGACAGTGTCCTCAATCCGGGGACAAAACCGGGGACAGACTTGGTCCAGGGACAGTGTCCTCAATCCGGGGACAAAACCGGGGACAGACTTGGTTCAGGGACAGTGTCCTCAATCCGGGGACAAAACCGGGGACAGACTTGGTTCGGGGACAGTATCCTCAATCCGGGGACAAAACCGGGGACAGACTTGGTTCGGGGACAGTGTCCTCAATCCAGGGACAAAACCGGGGACAGACTTGGTTCGGGGACAGTGTCCTCAATCCGGGGACTGTCCCTGGAAACCGGGGATGTCTGGTCACCCTATCTTGTATCCACACCTCCTAACTTTTTTAAAGGAAATGAGGGACATGTATTAGCATAATTATGGAGGTATAGGACACACCCCCTGCCACGCCTACTTAAAGGAGAATTATACACAAAAATGATTGGTTAAACCCAAAAGTGCTTTTTTTTTTTTTACCACTACTATTGCTTTATATTGGCTTTTGAAATGTACAAATGCAGCAATTTAGAATTTGAATGAAAGGTTTAGCGTCGGGAAAATTTTTTAGAAAGATAAAAAGTGCATTTTACATACAACTATATAGATCAGACCAGAATGAGGGACAAATGAGGAGGAATGAGGGACATTGCTCCAAATCAGGGACAGTTGGAAGCTATGCTATATCTGCCTGGAGTTCTGTCCCCCCCACCCCTCACAATCCAGTTCCATTGTAGGTGCAGATGTACATGTTTAACCCGTCTTGTACTGTAGTTAGGGTTGCCACCTGTCCAGGATTCACCCGGACAGTTCGGGTTTGGAATCATGCGTCCAGGTTTCAGACTGCCTGAAACCCGGACACATTCAGACCGGACTATGGCTTCCAGATACATCTGGATGAGAGGTGCTGACTGCCAAGGGGTGAGTGAGCTCACCATCCATCCCTGTCTGTGACTGAAGTCCCCCCTTCTCTCTCCTGCCTCTGAGTGAGTACACTAAGGGAAATCAGGGTTCTCAGAGCACCCCTTACATCAGAGTTCCCCTTTACACCAGAGGCCACAGTATTCTCCTTACATCAGAGTCCTCTCTGTACATCAGAGTTCTCAGTGTTCTCCCTTACATCAGAGTCCTCTCCTTATATCAGAGTTCTCAGTGTTCTCCCGTAAATCAGGGTTCCCAGAGCATCCCTTAGAGTCCCCAGAGTTCTCCCTTACATCAGAGTCCTCTCCTTATATCAGAGTTCTCAGTGTTCTCCCTTACATCAGAGTCCTCTCCTTATATCAGAGTTCTCAGTGTTCTCCCTTACATCAGAGTCCTCTCCTTATATCAGAGTTCTCAGTGTTCTCCCTTACATCAGAGTCCTCTCCTTATATCAGAGTTCTCAGTGTTCTCCCTTACATCAGAGTCCTCTCCTTATATCAGAGTTCTCAGTGTCCTCCCTTACATCAGAGTCCTCTCCTTATATCAGAGTTCTCAGTGTTCTCCCTTAAATCAGGGTTCCCAGAGCATCCCTTATGTCAGAGTCCCCAGAGTTCTCCCTTACATCAGAGTCTGCAGAGTCCCCCCTTACAGTGAAAGGGAACTCTGCAAATTCAGATGTTAAAGGGGAACTCTGTGGACTCTGATGTAAAGGAGGAGCTCTTGTTATTAACTTCATATGATTAGAAATGTTATTTAATAGCAAAATATATGTAGAATTTATACTATAAAAAAAAAAAAAAAATTCCTGTGTGCCGCTAAAGTGTTTGGGTTTGCCTTGAAGAAAAGGTGGTGACCCTAACTGTAGTGTATGTTGTATTATCCTTGTCCAGCACCGGGGACACGGTGCACCACAGCTGTGCCTGGACTAGAACCAATGGCCAGGAGGCATCTGATCGATCGGTTGTCAGTCTAGCAGTCCTGCAAGTTTCATCCGGTAGCTCATATGGCTGCAGGCTGTTTGCTGACAAGGGAGTTGCAGCAGCGGCAGTGTAAAGGGTTAATTACTAGACCTTCCCGCCACTACAATGTTACTTTCAGTTTCCTATATAATATTTCCATTTCCTCTTACAGACATATTCTTCCTTAGACGGCACGATCCTGATCACAGGCGGAGAACTCCCCGGCCATGGCTGGTAAGTACAAAGGACGCTTTCTTCAAGGGATTCCCCCTTTAATTATTAGACTTCTAGGATCTGATCCTTTAGTTAGGATAACATAGTTTTGTCCCCCCCCCTCCCACCGACTAAGTACACTTCCCAGCAGGGTGAATTTACAGAACCGTATGAGGAAGTGAAACATATTAGTAATCTCCTGCGGTCAGTTCTTAAAGCGGAGGGCCACCCTAAAAAAAAAAAAAAAAAAAAATTGCATTAATATTCTTAAAAAAATAAAAACATTTGAAAAAAAAAAAAAAAACCTTTAACCACTTTCAGACTCCGGTCTGAAAGTGGTTAAAAGTTTTTTTGTTTTTTTTTCAAATGTTTTTTTTTTTTTAAGAATATTAATGCAATTTTTTTTTTTTTGCTGGCCAAAGACCAGAGCCCTTTTTGCGATTCGGCACTGCGTCGATTTAACTGACAATTGCGCAGTCGTGCTGCGTGGCTCCCAAACAAAATCGACGTCCTTTTTTTTCCCCCACAAATAGAGATTTCTTTTGGTGGTATTTGATCACCTCTGCGGTTTTTATTTTTTGCGGTATAAACAAAAAAAAAGAGCGCCAATTTTGAAAAAAACGCATTATTTTTTTACTTTTTGCTATAATAAATATCCCCCAAAAATGTATAAAAAAACGTTTTTTTCCTCAGTTTAGGCCGATACATATTCTACATATTTTTGGTAAAAAAAAATCGCAATAAGCGATTATTGATTGGTTTGCGCAAAAGTTATAGTGTTACAAAATAGGGGATAGTTTTATGGCATTTTTATTAATAATTTTTTTTTTTTACTAGTAATGGCGGCGATCAGCGATTTTTATCGTGACTGCGACATTATGGCGGACACATCGGATAATTTTTGGGACCATTGTCATTTATACAGCAATCAGTGCTATACAAATGCACTGATTCCTGTGTAAATGACACTGGCAGTGAAGGGGTTAACCAGGAGGTGGCAGTGTAGGGGTTAACTGTGTCCTAGGGGCGTGTTTCTAACTGTGGGGGGGGCGTGGCTGTGTTTTACACATCACTGATCTCTGCTCCAATCACAGGGAGCAGAGATCAGTGACACTGTTGCTAGGCAGAACGGGGAGATGCTTGTTTACTTTAGCATCTCCCCCGTTCTTCCTCCCCGCGAGACGGTGCGCACTCGATGGCACGGTGGCAAATTTAAAGGGATGTACCTGTATGCCCATTTGCCATGTCCGTGCCATTCTGCCGATGTACATCTGTGTGCACCGGTCGGGAACTGGTTAACTTACCAGAAACCCCTGTTGCTAGGCAGTCTTCCTAATCTGCCTCTTCCTATTCCGTGGCACTTCCTCCTCTTCGGTGAGCGGCCCTGTTATCTTCTGGGACATGTGTGCGTCCCAGAACACAACGGGGCCATTCACAAAGCACCGCGCGACTTGCGCATGCGCAGAGGGAAACAGGCAGTGAAGCCGCAAGGCTCCACTGCCTGTTTCCCTTCGTTAAGATGGCAGCGCCAGGGGATCGGCATCAGGGGGGGCGACATTGCAGGCTCGCTGGACAGGTAAGTGTCCTTATTAAAAGTCAGCAGCTACAGTGTTTGTAGCTGCTGACTTAAAAAAAAAAAATTGCAGCCGGAACACCCCTTTAAAATGATTGTAAATGTAAAAAAAAATAACAAACATGTTATGGATTTGCACAGAGCAGCCATGTACCTCTTCTTCTTGGGTGCCCCCGCTGGCGCTCTTGCCCCTCCTCTCTACCCTCTTCATATTGGGGTACCCATGCAGGGCTCGCTCCTGAACCCTGCTGCTGCATCCATTGACACAGACAGCGGGACTCGGCCCCGCCCCCCCAGTCACTGGCTTTGATTGACAGCACTGGAAGCCAATGTGCCCGAGCAAAGCCAGTGAGACACAGAATTGAGGAGAGAGAAGAGCTGCAGATGTGTACAGTGCTGGATCGAATGAGGGCTCAGGTAAGTAAAAGGCGGGGGGGGTGCTGATGCCTAAACATTTTTTTTATCATAAAGAGGGTTCCCCCCCCCCCTCCTACAAATAATGTGTCTGCTGACTTATTATTAGGGCACTTACCTGTCCAGACATCCAGCGGTGTTCTCACCTGAGCCGATTCTTGATTCTTGCGGCTTCCCCATAGCTCCCAACTGCTCCTGATTTCAAGGGACTGTCCCTGATTTGGAGCAATGTCCCCCTGTCCCTCTTTCCCCCTCATTTGTCCCACATTTTGGTCTGATCTATATAGTTGTATATAAAATGCACTTTTTAGCAATCAAAAAGTGTTTCCCAGCGCTAAACCTTTCATCCGATTTCTAAATTGCTGCATTTGTCCATTTTAAATGCCAGCACACCCCAGCCCTTACATATATTCAGTGCTGGAAATGCCAGAACTGCGTTTCCGCACATTCCCATAAAAAAGCAATGCCCCTTGGTTCCACCTGCTACCCACCTCCGAGCAACGTTCCTTGGTTCCACCCGCTACTCACCTCCGAGCAACGTCCCTTGGTTCCACCCCCTACCCACCTCAGAGCAACGTAACTTGGTTCCACCTCAGAGCAACATTCCTTGGTTCCACCCCCTACCCACCTCAGAGCAACGTTCCTTGGCTCCACCCCCTACCCACCTCAGAACAATGTTCCTTGGTTCCACCTCAGAGCAACGTTCCTTGGTTCCACCCCCTACCCACCTCATAGCAACGTTCCTTGGCTCCACCCCCTACCCACCTCAGAGCAACGTTCCTTGGTTCCACCTCAGAGCAACGTTACTTTGTTCCACCCCCTACCCACCTCAGAGCAACGTTCCTTGGCTCCACCCCCTACCCACCTCAGAGCAACGTTCCTTGGTTCCACCTCAGAGCAACGTTCCTTGGTTCCACCCCCTACCCACCTCATAGCAAAGTTCCTTGGTTCCACCCCTACCCACCTCAGGGCAACGTTCCTTGGCTCCACCCCCTACCCACCTCAGAACAACATTCCTTGGTTCCACCTCAGAGCAACGTTCCTTGGTTCCACCCCCTACCCACCTCAGAGCAACGTTCTTTGGCTCCACCCCCTACCCACCTCAGAGCAATGTTCCTTGGTTCCACCTCAGAGCAACAATCCTTGGTTCCACCCCCTACCCACCTCAGAGCAACGTTCCTTGGTTCCACACCCTACCCACCTCCAAGCAACGTTCCTTGGTTCCACCCCCTACCCACCTCAGAGCAACGTCCCTTGGCTCCACCCCCTACCCACCTCAGAGCAATATTCCTTGGTTCCACCCCCTACCCACCTCAGAGCAACGATCCTTGGTTCCACACCCTACCCACCTCCAAGCAACGTTCCTTGGCTCCACCCCCTACCCACCTCAGAGCAACGTTCCTTGGTTCCACCCCCTACACACCTCAGAGCAACGATCCTTGGTTCCACACCCTACCCACCTCCAAGCAACGTTCCTTGGCTCCACCCCCTACCCACCTCCGAGCAACGTCCCTTGGCTCCACCCCCTACCCACCTCAGAGCAACGTTCCTTGGTTCCACCCCGTACCTCAGAGCAACATTATTATTATATTATACAGGATTTATATAGCGCCAACAGTTTGCGCAGCGCTTTACAACATGAGGGTAGACAGTACAATTACAATACAAATCAATACAGGAGGGATCAGAGGGCCAACATTCCTTGGTTCCACCTCAGAGCAACGTTCCTTGGTTCCACCCCCTACCCACCTCAGAGCAACGTTACTTGGCTCCCCCCCCTACCCACCTCAGAACAATGTTCCTTGGTTCCACCTCAGAGCAACGTTCCTTGGTTCCACCCCCTACCCACCTCAGAGCAACATTCCTTGGCTCCACCCCTACCCACCTCAGAGCAACGTTCCTTGGTTCCACCTCAGAGCAACGTTCCTTGGTTCCACCCCCTACCCACCTCAGAGCAACGTTCCTTGGCTCCACCCCCTACCCACCTCAGAGCAACGTCCCTTGGTTCCACCCCCTACCCACCTCAGAGCAACGTTCCTTGGCTCCACCCCCTACCCATCTCAGAGCAACGTTCCTTGGTTCCACCCCCTACCCACCTCAGAGCAACGTTCCTTGGTTCCACACCCTACCCACCTCCAAGCAACGTTCCTTGGTTCCACACCCTACCCACCTCCAAGCAACGTTCCTTGGTTCCACACCCGACCCACCTCCAAGCAACGTTCCTTGGTTCCACACCCTACCCACCCCCAAGCAACGTTCCTTGGTTCCACCCGCTACCCACCTCAGAGCAACGTTCCTTGGCTCCACCCCCTACCCACCTTAGAGCAAAGTCCCTTGGCTCCACCCCCTACCCACCTCAGAGCAATATTCCTTGGTTCCACCCGCTAAGTAATTAGTATAGAATTTGTTAATGATACCAAGAAAAGCAGTAAAATAGATCCCCAGAATGAGAAGAGTTTAAGGAAGCATAGATGCTGCAGATTGAAATAGAAAGGTATGGTTGGTGTAGCTGCTATCAATGTCCTATAAATAGTTTAACAACAGCGGAGTTCTCCTTTAATATATCAATACTGCCACTTTTCCTTTATTCGCAGACGGCAGGCACTTTGTGGACAGACATCGGGAGGATCTGATAAGTCGGATGTATACAGTAGATGGTGTCTTAGATGGTCTTCTGCAAGTGAATCTGCTGACCGATGAACAGTATGAGCGAGTGCGGTGCCAGAGCACGTCGCAGGAGAAGATGAGAGAGCTGTACAGTTATGTGCGAGGCTGGGGAAACGGCGACAAGGACGATTTATACAATATTCTACTAATCAAAAACAGGCCGCTCATCCAAGACCTGCTGAGACGAGACAATGCGTAGAAAAAATAGCTCCTGGGACCAACGTCTGCGTGGGAAGAGTCCATCACATGGGACCATCAGTGACACAGAACCGTCTCTTACTTTTCAATCTGATATATTCAATCTATATATATTTCTAGTACAAAGCCTGGTGTTAAGTTATTTAAAATAAAAATAAAAAAGCTTTTAAATTTATGATATTTTAATATATGACAGAAATGAGAAAGGGGTAAAAAAGGGCAATTTGGGGTTAATTAGAAGTTATAAAGGAACTACAGTAAAACCTTGGCTTGAGAGTACCGTATATACTCGAGTATAAGCCGACCCGAATATAAGCCGAGGCACCTAATTTTACGACCAAAAAAAATGGGAAAACTTATTGACTCGAGTATAAACCTAGGGTGAGAAATACGCAGCTACTGTAAGTGGAAAAGGGGGTCAGCAATGCCCATTTGCAGCCTCACTGTGCCCATTTGCAGCCATAGGTCCCCGAACTTCAAACTCAGTAGTTAAATCGGAGTTCCACCCTAAAGTGGAACTTCCGCTCATCGGAACCCTCCCCCCCCTCCGGTTTCACATTTGGCACCTTTCTGGGGGCAGGGGGGTGCCGATACCTGTCTAAGACAGGTATTTGCACCCACTTCCGGGCATAGACTCCCACAGGAGTCTATGCCTCTTCCTGTGCCGCCGCGCTGTCTGCCGGGACACACACGGGTCCCAGAGACAGCACAGAGTATTCTCATTGTGCTGCGCGACTCGCGCATGGGCAGTAGGGAACCGGGAAGTAATGCCGCAATGCTTCACTTCCTGATTCCCTCAACAAAAATGGCGGCGGCAGCAGCCCAGAACCGATCGAATTTCTCGGCTTCGGCTGCCGACATCGCTGGACCCTGGGACAGGTAAGTGTCCATTTATTAAAAGTCAGCAGCTGCAGTATTTGTAGCTGCTGGCTTTTAATATATTTTTTTTTAGGTGCAATCCCTCTTTAAGGGTTCCTAGATGCCCCCTAGCTGCAGCCAAAATTTGGGGTTTCTGGACCCAAAGGGTCCCAAAACGAGTTTTGCTGAAGATGGACACAGTTGACCGACTTTGGGGCCCCGTATCCCCAAATTTGGTGTGCAAACCCAGTGGAACTAGCACTATAACATAACAAAAGCTGGGGTTCCTACCACCAAGTGGCCCCAAGATACGGGGCCCCAAAGTCGGTTCAGAAAATGTCAAGCACTTTTCTGCAGCAGAGAATGACATTTTCCGAACTGACTTTGGGGCCCCGTATTTCGGGGCCGCTTGGTGCTAGGAACCCCATCTTTGGATATGTTGTAGTGCTAGTTCCACTGGGTTTTCACACCAAATTTGAGGTTCCTAGCACCAAGTGGCCCCCAAGATACGGGGCCCCAAAGTCGGTTAGGAAAATGTCATTTTCTGCAGCAGAAAAATGCTTGACTCGAGTATAAGCCGAGGGGGGCATTTTCAGCACAAAAAAATGTGCTGAAAAACTCGGCTTATACTCGAGTATATACGGTAACTTCTTCTGAGAGCGTTTTGCAAGACAAGCAAATTTTTTTTTATAACTTTTGACTTGATTAATGAGCGACGTCTTGATATACAAGTAGCGTCACGTCACAACTGAGTATAAAAGACAAGAGAGGCGCCTCTAGGGCCCCTTTCACACTGCCGGGACTTTTTTGAAGCGATTTCAGGGAATGGCTATGGACCTCGACTCATATCAAAGTCGGACCAAGGTAGTACAGGGACTACTTTGAAGTCCCACAGATATGAAGGGTATTCATTGGAAATCATGGGGGTACGACTTGTCATGCGACTTTGCAGTGCCAAGTCGCAGGACAAGTCACACAAGTGTGAAAGGGGCCTCAGTGTAGCAATATGGTTACATTTAATGGAGATACATTTAGCAACTCTCATGGTTGATGATTAAAAGAGGCACATCTAAGTATGCAGGCATCCGGGGTAAAGCTGTCCACATAGACCATCCCCCACAATGCCATCATCTCTTCCACGCTGTGCTCCATGAGCCCTTCAAGCCTCTCTTTCAGGTCGCTCTACTGCAGGGTAGTCTTCCCGGTCACGATTGCAGATTGACAGCAGTGAGAGCCGGTGTTCTGCCGAGAAAGTTCCCCTCGGCGGATAAGGACCCCCCTGTACTGCGCAGGCGCAGCGCTTGCGCAGTATGAAGCATAACGAAGCCGCCGGAAATAGCCGAAGCAGAAGACAGTCCATCAGCTGTACACGGCGCCTGTAGCAGGGCCCCTTGCAGGCTCGCTACGCTCGCCACGCTTCGGGCACGGCCTTGCTGTGCTCGGCACATATTTATTCTAACTCTATGTCCACTTGGATGGTGGGGCTCGAACCTGGACATAGGTTAGAATGTAGTGCGTACATTGTAGTGCGAATGGACTGACTTCGGCTATTTTCGGAAACTCTGTTGTGCTTCATTGTGCTTCGTACTGCGCAAGTGCAGCGCCTGCGCAGTACAGGGGGGTCCTTATCCCCCGGGGGAACTTTCTCAGCAAGACACCGGCGTTCCAACACGCATTGCAGCGACACCACAGTGTACTATCTATCTGTTGTGGTGTGCTGTGTCAGGCTGGGTTCACACTATCTTCACACGTGGCTCACAGCAGGGGTCCAGTTGTGTCTCCTACATGCGGGAACCCGCATACAGTTCCCAATAGTGGGAAAACAGCCTTAAGGAAAAAGAAAACACTATATTATTATATTACCAAAAGTATTGGGACACCTGCCTTTACATGCACAGGACCGAGCCTATTTCTGACACTTGCTGTTTACAAGATAAAATCATTTTTTTCTTTTTGCTAGAAAATTACTTAGAACCCCTGAACATTATATATTTTAGCAGGCCACCCTAGAGAATAAAATGGAGATCATTGCAATACATTATGTCACACCGTATTTGCGCAGTGGCTTAACAAGCGCAATTTTTTTGGGGGGAAAAATCAACTTTTTTTTGAATGACAAAATAAGAAAACAGTAAAGTTAGCCCAACTAATAGTACTACTAGTAAATTGATACCTAACATGTCACGCTTCAAAATTGCGCCCGCTCGTGGAATGGCGACAAACTTGGCGCTTAAAAATCTCCATAGGCGATGTTTAAAAATGTCTACAGGGTACCAGTTTTGAGTTACAGAGGATGTCTTGGGCTAGAATTATTGCTCTCGCTCTGCCGATCGCAGCGATACCTCACATGTGGCTTGAACACCGTTTACATATGTATATGGAGAAGGCCTTTTTAATTTAACTTTTATTTTTTTTACACTGTCCTTTTAAAAAAAAAAAATGTAATCACTTTTATTCCTATTAGAAGGAATTTAAAGTGGTGTTGCCACCAAAAACAAAAATTAGGCTCAAAAATCATAAAAAAAAAGATAAAAAAAATAATTGGAAACATTTTTTTTTTTACTCACCTCTAAATGCCTGTTGCTAGGGGGTCCCTCGTAGTCTGCCACCTTCATTGCCCGGGCACTGACATCACTTCCCGTAGGCGCCGCACAGTCATCTGGGATCTGTCATGTGTCCCAGATGAGCGAGCGTCGAATCACGGCGCACGACGCCACTCGCGCATGCGCAGTGGGTGCCCGGCTGTGAAGCCACAGCCGGGTGCCCACATTAAGAATGCCGGCGCTGCGAGCGGAGCGGGGAACGGGTGGGGGGGGGGGTCTCGTTCCCCCGCATCGCTTGACCCTGGGACAGGTAAGTGTCCGATTATAAAAAGTCAGCAGCTGCAGTATTTGTACCTGCTGACTTTTTAATTTTCTTTTTTTTTGTGGGCACTCCTCTTTAACCACTTACCCACTGGGCACTTAAACCCCCTTCCTAACCAGACCAATTTTCAGCTTTTGGTGCTCTAACATTTTGAATGACAATTACTCAGTCATGTAACACTGTACCCAAGTTAATTTTTGTCCTTTTTTTTCCACACAAATAGAGCTTTCTTTTGGTGGTATTTAATCACCGCTGGGTTTTTTATTTTTTGCGCTATAAATCAAAAAAGACAGAAAATTCGGTAAAAAAAAAAAAAAATCTTTGTTTCTATTAAAATGTTTTGCAGAGTATTGGCAAGTATTGCAGTGTTGCAGAGTATTGGCAGAGTATTGCACAGTGTTGGCAGAGTATTGCAGTGTTGGCAGAGTATTGCACAGTATTGGCAGAGTATTGCAGTGTTGGCAGAGTATTGCACAGTGTTGGCAGAGTTTTGCAGTGTTGGCAGAGAATTGCACAGTATTGGCAGAGTTTTGCAGTGTTGGCAGAGAATTGTACAGTGTTGGCAGAGTATTGCACAGTATTGGCAGAGTATTGCAGTGTTGGCAGAGTATTGCACAGTGTTGGCAGAGTTTTGCAGTGTTGGCAGAGAATTGTACAGTGTTGGCAGAGTATTGCACAGTATTGGCAGAGTATTGCAGTGTTGTCAGAGTATTGCACAGTATTGGCAGAGTATTGCACAGTATTGGCAGAGTATTGCAGTATTGGCAGAGTATTGCACAGTATTGGCAGAGTATTGCACAGTATTGGCAGAGTATTGCACAGTGTTGGCAGAGTATTACACAGTGTTGGCAGAGTATTACACAGTGTTGGCAGAGTATTGCAGTGTTGCAGAGTATTGCAGTGTTGGCAGAGTATTGCACAGTGTTGGCAGAGTATTGCAGTTTTGGCAGTGTATTGCACAGTGTTGGCAGAGTATTGCAGTGTTGGCAGAGTATTGCACAGTATTGGCAGAGTATTGCAGCGTTGGCAGAGTATTGCACAGTATTGGCAGAGTATTGCAGTGTTGGCAGAGTATTGCAGTGTTGGCAGAGTATTGCAGTGTTGGCAGAGTATTGCACAGTGTTGGCAGAGTATTGCAGTGTTGGCAGAGTATTGCACAGTGTTGGCAGAGTATTGCACAGTGTTGGCAGAGTATTGCACAGTGTTGCACTGTCACTGACCAGCGCTGTGGACACTACACATCCAGCCCACAGCGCTGCTGCCATCTCTCCCCCTCTCCCTGTACCGATCGGTACAGAGAGGGGAGGAACCGGCGTCATGACGTGACGCCGGTTTGTTTACATGTGATCGCTCCTTCATTGTATGGAGTGATCATGTGGTAAACGGCCGCTATCAGTCACAGATGTCCCCGAGTGCACGCCCCAGGGGGCGTGTGGGAGCAAGATTCTGGGAGGACGTCCACCCAGAATAAGCCGACCGCGCTGTAGCAGTCTTTCGGCTATGGCCGGGTCGGCATTTGGTTAAAAATCTTCTTCAGTGCGAGATCTGGAGTCAAATAAACCTCAGATCTCACAATTTACACTTAAAGCGGTTATGCACTCTGTAAAAATTTTTTTTTTTTTGGGACGGAATATAAAGGATGCTTACCTTTATTGGGGGACTCACCTGTTCCATCTTCCATCTCGATCGCCGCCGGTTTTCGTCCGATGAAGTTCCTCGTCTTCTTCTTTTGTGCTGGGGGCCATCTTGCCTGTGGGCATGTGAAACACCCACAGGAACTTTAGATGGCCCAGCATGCACCGCCGTTACTCGCGCGTGCGCAGTAACGGCACATCTGCCGACATCTCACGAGATTTCGGCAGATGTGGCCGAAATCTCGGGAGATTTCGGAAGATGTGGCCGAAATCTCGCGAGATTTCGGAAGATGCCCGCACTGACTCCTGGGATCAATGACACCAGATCCCAGGAGACAGTGCGGCGTGACGACGATCGACGCAGACCCCCCGCCCGCCGCCGCAGAGAGAGAAGACCGGAAGTCTTCAATTACAAGGTAAGTAAAAAAAAAAAAAAAAAAAAAAAAAACATTTCATTTAGTACTCTTTGCCTGATTTGGAAGGCAAAGAGATTTACTAAATGAAATGGGTGCAGAACCACTTTAAAAGCAATAAAAAAAAAAAAAATGTCCCTTTAAGTGATGTTTGTTGTTGATCTGGCCCTCCAAGGGCATAGAGTTGAGTGGGGGCCATCTTGCAGTCACTCGACTTCCAGCCTATCCATCCCAGGGATCAGATCGTTTCCGCCGCTTCCAACTGCTTCCGGTAAGCGGCAGAGACGCCCTGGGGGGGAGGGGCTATCCCGCCGCCCTTATAAGTGATCTTGTGGTGAAGCCGCCGCTGAGACCACTCCTAAACCTTGTGGACGGCCTTCCCAGAAGAGTTGAAGCTGTTATAGCTGCAAATGGTGGGCCAACTCAATATTGAACCCTACGGACTAAGACTGGGATACCATTAAAATTAATGTGTGTGTAAAGGCAGGTGTCCCAATACTTTTGGTAATATAATGTACGTCTGTATTTGTATTTGCTCCAGTGCATTGGCAGCTTATTTCAGGGTGCCAGCAACACACTAGAAGATGTGACTGGGCCCTAAGTCCAGGCGGTTGCTTTAGAACTGGGGCCCCATAGCCTGCTGTTGCAGTGTTATATCACTGTTATGTTTTCAGGTCATATAAAGCAGAGGTCCCCAACCCCCGCCCCGTGGCTCCTCTGCTGCCGGGCCACGAAGGAGGCGCTGTCAGCGGTGTGTCGGTGGTGCATAGAGATGACATCATCACTCATTGCCCGCACCTCTGTCCCAAGACTGCTCTACATAGGAGGTGCAGAATATGCCCTCTCCGGGTGAGATAGGAAGCGTGGTGATCTGACAGGTGTCCGCCCGACTCGCCTCCGTATGCAATCAATAATAGAAGAAATGGCTGCACTTCGAAATCGATCAAAATTATTTTATTCAGAACATCCCAAGTGTTGACAAAAAAAAAAAGAGAGCTGGTAGACGCGTTTCATGACTAAGCGCACCTGAAGTGTGTGAAACGCGTCTACCAGCTCTCTTTTTTTTGTCAACACTTGGGATGTTCTGAATAAAAGAATTTCGATCGATTTCGGAGTGCAGCCATTTCTTCTATTATTGACTACATAGGAGATGCAGCTGTGACCAAGCAGGTGGCAGGTGACGTGGCAAGTGACAAGTTGATTCTGATGGCGGGCGATGGTGACATGATCAGGGCTCCCTCTGATTCTGCATTATGGTGAGTTGAACTATTTCATTCGATATTACAATGTAATAATAGAAATAATGCGCTTCAATCCTCCTGACACCATAACAACCATGGTGCCGTGATGACTGAAGCACCAAGACTAACAATTGCCTGCGAAAACCCACATCATGCCCTCCTTGGCATAATTTTGTTCTCCCAAAATGGGTGGGGACCCCTGAAAGACTTTATTCATCATTGTGTACACTCTGCTCACTGTCACTATGGTAACTAGAGAGTGGTCACGTGATCACCTCCCGCCAAAAGGCGTGACGCAAGCCTCTGACATTTCCCGTCACGCTCTGATTGGCCGCTTCAGTCACATGCCCCATTCTGATTGGCCGCTCCAGTCACATGCCCCCACTATGATTGGCCGCTCAGCCAGGCGCGCTCCTTGAAGCTCCGCGCTCCCCGGTGCGGTGACAGGATCGGAAATGCAGCGACAATCCCGCCTGAAGCGGGAGCTCCAGCTCTTCAGTACCGAGCCGCCCTCGGGGGTCAGCTGCTGGCAGACCGGGGAGCGGATAGACGAGCTCCGGGCTCAGGTGGTGGGCTCCGCCGGGTCCCCGTACGAGGGCGGCGTGTTCAGCCTGGAGATCGCCGTGCCGGAGCGCTACCCTTTCGAGCCGCCCCGGGTGCAGTTCATCACCCCCATCTACCACCCGAACATCGACTCCGCCGGCCGCATCTGTCTGGACATCCTGAAGCCGCCGCCGAAGGGAGCCTGGAGACCGGCGCTGAGCCTCTCCTCCGTCCTCACCTCCATACAGCTACTGATGAGCGAGCCCAACCCCGAGGACCCGCTCATGGCCGACATCGCCCGCGAGTACAAGTACCACCGAGCCGCCTACACCGCCACCGCCCGGGGCTGGACCCAGAGACACGCCGGGGCCCCGGGGGCCACACACAAGAGGGCGGGGCCTGAGAGCGAGGAGCCGAGCAAGAGGCCCTGCCGGGGGGAGGAGCAGGGTGACGTCAAGGGGCGGGCTGAGTGACCAGCTGGGGGGAGGAGTCTGACTGATGTAACATGTGTGCAGCACAGGAATCACATGACTTTGTTGTCACCACGTGACTCCAGAACCAAACAGCCCCGCCCACTAACAATGCCCCGCCCAGCCTGCTCCACCCTGAGTGATAGACTGGTGATATCATGGGAGGTTCTGCCCAATCCAACTCGCCCCCTCTGATCCTGCCCCACCCTGACTGATGATGTCACAGGAGGGTCTGCCCAATCCAGCTCACCCCCTCTGATCCTGTCCCACCCTGACTGATGATGTCACAGGAGGGTCTGCCCAATCCAGCTCACCCCCTCTGATCCTGTCCCAGCCTGACTGATGATGTCACAGGCGGGTCTGCCCAATCCAGCTCACCCCCTCTGATCCTGTCCCAGCCTGCCTAATTGGAAGGTGGTGTCCTCATGTGACTACACAAACACTCTGGCTTATCCCTGATTGGTGTCTCAGGCTGCTCCACCGTAAATGAAGACTGCCTGTGTTATGGAAGGAATAAGTGGATGCCCGTGTCCCCATGTGACTTGAGGACCAAACTTTGGATTATATACCTGATGGTTGCCTGGCCTGCTCCACCCTCAATGACGGCCTGTCTTATGATGTATCAGGAGGGTGTGAATGGCGGCCGCTGTCCCCGTGTGACTCCAGAACCAACTGATCTAGATTACCTCTCCGATGGTGGCCCCGCCCGCTCCACCCTGGATTACAGCCTGTGTTCTAGATGGTCTACATAGCAACTTCTGAACCAATCAGCCTTCTCCCTGGTGTGGTGTCCCAAGCTTCTCCACCTTGAATGGCAGCTGCTCTTCCCGTGTGACTTCAGAACCGATCTCGGTTGTTCCTGATGGTGTTCCAGCATGCTCCACCTTTGCATGGCAGCCTGTCCTGATGTATCAGGATAGTCGTAATGGGACTCCAGAATTTAACAATCCACCAGCTTCTCGCTGGTGGCGTCCGTCTGCTCCACTTTTAGTGGCGGTTGCTGTCCCCATGTGGCTCCAGAACTAAACAATCTGGCTTATACCTGCTGGTGTCACAGGCTGCTCTGCCTTTAATGAGAATACCTGTGTTATGGATGAGCTAAATGGCTGCCGTGTCCCCATGTGACTTTAGAACCAAACTTGGATCATATCTGATGGTGTTCAGCACACTCCACCTTTAATGACAGCCTATGCTATGATGTATCGGGAGGGTATGGATGGTATCCACCTCCCCCCTATGTGACCTTTTTAACCAATCAATCCTGCTTACCCCTCCTGATAATTTCCCAATACAGTAATACCTTGGATTACGAGCCTAATTCGTTCTAGAAGAATGCTTGCAATCCAAAGCACTCGTATATCAAAGCAAGTTTCCCCATAGGAATCTGTGTAAACTCAGATAATGCGTTCCTGTGCCACTGCTGGTGTATGCAGTACCGCATGTGGCCAGAGGTGTGGGGGCGCCAATGACACTTGCAGACACTCCGTTCCTTAGTGTCTGAGCGTCACTGGTGCCCCCACACCTCTGGCCACATGCGGTACTGCACACCCCCAGAGGCTGGAGTCCTGCTTGTCCTGTGAAACAACGCTTGCAAATCGAGTCAGCATTTACAAAAAAAAAAAAATAATGGCTCGTAAACTGCGTTACTCGCAATCCGAGGTATTACCGTATGTTCCCTGAATGACAGCCTGTTATGGATAGTATAAATGGCAGTTGGTGTTGCTGTGACTTATTTCTGGTGGTGTTCCAGCATGCTCCACTCTTTATGACAGCCTGTTACATGATGGCAGTTGATGTGACTTCTGAACCAAATACTCTGGCTTATCCCTGATGGGTATTACGTAAAGGTAATGAGGACGCCGCTGCAGGTCAGTCCACCCTGACGGGTGCAGGTCCAGCTCCTTCCCTGAAGACCTAATATTCAATATAGTGGATGATCACACTCCAGTAAATTGAACCGGGAGAAGTGCGACTTCTAACGTGCTTAGAATGCGTATTGATAAAAGTGTGAAGTTGCAGGGTGTTCTGGCTGCTGGTGACTCTTAACCATCCAGTCTTAGTGATGTCCCAGCATGCACTGCACTGAATGGTTCTTCTATTCCTCATGACCTCACAAGAACAACTTTATCAGTGCTGGTGACTCTGCATCACCAATCGTCCTCTAGTCCGGGGGGGTCACAGAATTTCATTTAAAACCTGTCCTTTGAGAAATATGAAGGTTGTTGTTGCTGCCGCTGTCCTTTTGAAAATACTAGTTGCCTGGCTGTCGTGCAGATTGTTCTTGCTTCATTACATTGAATCAATTATTAAAGTTTGGAACCTGTACTGGTGACGCTGCAATTTGCAGGCTGCTAGAGTTAAGAATGTGACACTACAGAAATGGTTTTCTCTGACTGGGTGGCTGGAGGTTGAATGTATATAAATTAAAAAAAAAAAAAAATGTTTTATTGATGGTTTATAAAATGTTAATTTATGCCCATGAATGGTTTGCGGTGGAGAGCAATTGTGTGAATATTGTGAACAAAAACATTTCAAGATTAAAGTTTCCTTAATGATATTGTTCTTTTAGTTGGACCTCCTATTGAGTGTTTTGCTACCATTTTAACTTACCAGAAATTGCTGTTGCTAGGCAGATCGTCCTAATCTGCCTCTTCGGCGGTGATCTTCAGTCTTCTCCTCCTCGCGTCGTCTTCTAGTGAATGGGGCGCAGTGTGTTCTGGGAATTGTGTGTGTCCCAAAGCGCTGCGCGGCTCGCGCATGGGCAGTAGGAAACGGGCAGTGAAGCCGCAAGGCTCCACTGCCTGTTTCCCTTAGTTGGAATGGCGGCGCCGAGGGACTGTTGGCCAACATCGTGGGCACCCAGCACAGGTAAGTGTGCTTAGTAACCGCTTGCGGACCGCCTCACGCCGATATACATCGTGTGTGTGTGTGTGTGTGTGCGTGCGCCGCCGGTGGCGCACTCTCGACCCGGTCATGAGCTCCGTGGCCACGAGACCAGCGGACGCGATCGCCGCTGGTGTTCCGTGATCGGGTCTCAGAGCTGAAGAACGAGAGGTAAGTGTAAACAAACCTCTCCCTGTGCTTCCTACTGAGCCTGTCACTGATCGTCTGTTCCCTGTCATAGGGAAAGACGATCAGTGATGTCAGACACCAAGCCACGCCCCCCCTACAGTTAAAAACACACGCATACTTGGCCCCTCCCAGCCCCCTAATGGTTAACGCCATAATGTCGCAGTCACAATAAAAATCGCTGATCGCCGCCGTTACTAGTAAAAAAAAAAAAAATATATATTAATAAAAATGCTATAAAACTATCCCCTATTTTTGTAAACGATATAACTTTTGCGCAAACCAATCAATAATCGCTAATTGTGATTTTACCAAAAATATGTAGAAGAATACGTATCGGCCTAAACCGAGGAGAGCAAAAAATGTTGTTTTATATATTTTTGGGGGATATTTATTATAGTTAAAAATATTGCTTTTTTTTTTTTTTTTTCAAAAATTATCGCTCTATTTTTGCGCAAAAAATAAAAACCGCAGAGGTGATCAAATACTACCAAAAGAAAGCTCTATTTGTGGGAAAAAAACACCAATTTTGTTTGGGAGCCATGTCGCACGACCGCGCAATTGTCAGTTAAAGCGACGCAGTGCCGAATCGCAAAAAAGGGGCCTGGTCCTGCAAATTGTTCCGGGGCTTAAGTGGTTAAAAGTCAGCAGCTACAGTGTTTGTAGCTGCTGACTTTTACTTTTTTTTTTTTTTTTTTTTGTTTTATTTGTGTCATCCACCCCCCCCCCCCCCATCGTTTCTTTGTAAGTTCCAAAATAAAGTGAGCAAAAAAACGCAAGAGGTCACAAATGTATTTTTCTTTTTGTTATATTTTTGGCCATCTGTGTACTATTGCAGAGATTTCCCTTCACTTCCTGGCCCATTGCTGAAACAGGATGTGAGAGGAAATACCTGCAAATGAAAGGTCACCAGTGTACCCAGGAATGTGGGATTTACTTTCCGTTTTGATGATACTGGTAATGAGGACAAGTAGAGGTTGGATCTTCCTAATTGGGGCACAGCCAACTATAAAGGCTGATGGGTTCTAATCCCTCTCTACTCCAAAACCTAACACAAATTCCTTTAGTTATTAACCACTACAATACTGGGCACTTTCGCCCCCTTCCTTCCCAGACCAATTTTCAGCTTTCAGCGCTCTCGCACTTTCAGTGACAATTGCGCGGTCATGCAATGCTGTAACCAAATGAATTTTTTAGCATTTTGTTCGCACAAATAGAGCTTTAGTTTGGTGGTATTTATTCGCGACTCCGTTTTTTATTTTTTGCAATATAAGCGAAAACTTTTGAAAAAAAAATATTTTTTCTCCTTTTTCTTTTTTAAAAGAAATCCAACAAAATCAAATTTTGGCATAAATTTTAGCCAAAATATATTCTGCTACATGTTTTTTAGTAAAAAAAATTCCGTCAAGTGTATAATAATTGGTTCGCGTGATCACGGACATATGTACGCAAATGATCATGTACAGATGTGTGCAGGTGATCATGGACATATGTGTGCAGATAATCATTGGCACATGTTATTTTACTGGGACATATGTGAGGGACATGTGTTTTTATTTGGGGACATGTGTGTGTTTACACTGTGGGGACACTACTGGTGATCAGTGAGTAAAAAGCTGTAAAAAAAAAAAACAGCTCATACTCACTGATCACCAGCCGGCTGCAGCGATCCGCTCTCCTCTCCTCACCGACGACTTCCGTGTGAGGAGAGGAGGGCCGATTGCCTAGCAACCAGCTGTTTGTTTACATCACATGACGGCTGTGATTCGACGCGGCCGTCATGTGATCAGGAGGGCCAATCACAGAGCCCTCCTGCCGATCCGAGATGCGCCGTGTCCGGGTGACACGAGCGCATCGGGATCGCGCCGCTGCGCGGGCACGCGATCCCGCTACTTCTGAAGGACGTTCCGGAACGTCCTATCAGAAGTAGACGGCTCCCACCCGGCCGTATATTTACAGTGGCCGGGTGGGAAGTAGTTAAATTATAAACTTTTTTTTTTTTTTTTTTTTTTTTAATAGTAAATGCACTTTTTTTTTTTGCGAATAACGTTTTATTCAAGGTATGTGCAGTACAAATAAATCAAGTAAACAGGATAAGAAATGTGCTGTGTGCATTCGCTCTTTTTAAGAGAGGCTCAAAAACAAATAAACAAAAGGGGAGGAAGAAATAGGAACAAATCTAAGCCAACGTATAAATTTCTAATATCAGCTAGGCCTTTCTATGCCAGTATGTAATGAGGGACCTGCGTTCCTAGGACAAGTAGGTACATGTAACTGCATTTAAAGGAGAACAAGAGCCGCAAGGATACTCTCGGAGAGAAATAGGAAAGGGGGGAGGAAAAGGTAAGAGAAGATCGTCCCCCTGGTGGTCCAGCATGTCTGATCAGGTTCGGTAAATGCACATTTTTTTTTTTTCTTGCAGGTTAAAAATGTGCATTTAAAGCCTGTTGGTACATGTAGTGTGTTTTGTTTATAGAACTCTGTGACTGAATGATTTTGTGGGGTGGGTGGAACCCTTCAAACTGGGAGAAGATCCCAGCCCGCCGCCACCATTAGAAGGGGATCGGGGGGGCTGCAGGAGTGAGAAAATGTTACGTTTCACCCAACAGGTGGAACATTCTCCCAAAAGGTGAACTTTACATTTAATCGCTTACCGTAAAGTGAAAGCGGCCCACGTTATACATGGCTCGGCACGCGGTTAACTTTGTTGCCCCTGGATGTTAACCCCTTCCCAGCCAGTGTCAGTACAGTATTATCACTTTTTATTAAGGCTGAATATCGGCTTGTTCAACAGAACCCGTCCGACATTCAGCCAGTGTATACAGCAGCCTGTGCGACAAAAGCTGGTCTAACATGTGGCTTTCATCATATGGGCATGCTGGAAAATCAGTAGCCAATCGGCTTCAGATCAGAGCGCTCGGACCAGCGTCCTCCCTGGCAGAACACTATCTCATCAGGGAGATTGCTCTACTAACATTGCAAAGTTAGTACAGCAGCTCCTCCTGAGTTCCCTCGTGGTTTTTCTCTCCCCCCCCCCCCCCCTCATTCAGCCTGCTGTGTTGAGCTAAAATAATAAAAACTGCCTGTGTGTACCAGGCATTAGTGTCATTAGCAATGTCAATTAGCACCAGATTGTATACCACACCTATCAGTAACATTATCGCTGATCGCCTTCGTAACGAAGTATAGCTTTTGCACAAACCAATCAATATACGCTTATTGTGTGTTTTTTTTTTTCAAAAAATATGTAGAATACATCGGCCTAAACCCCCCAGAGTTGATTAAATACCACCAAATGAAAGCTCTATTTGTGTGGGGAAAAAAATGATATAAATGTAATTTGTGTACAGTGTTGTATGACCGCGCAATTGCCAGCTGAATAGAAAATAATGACCCGGAGGTTGAGTGGTTAAGCAATGTGCCAAATACATGTCTGAAATACTCCTTCTTGTGTCGGTAAAATGGTGCAAATTATTGGATTTAATAATGGTAACATGGATTAGTCTGATGACACGGAACTGTGGAAAGAACGCATGTTTGGCTGCTGTAATGCTGCAGCTTTGCTCCTTTTTTGTTTGATTTTCAATGAAGTTGTCCTATAAATGGAAAATTGTATATCAGGGATATGCAATTAGCGGACCTCCAGCTGTTGCAGAACTACAAGTCCCATGAGACATAGCAAGACTGAGAGCCACAAGCATGACACCCAGAGGCATGATGGGACTTGTAGTTTTACAACAGCTGCAGGTCCGCTAATTGCATCTCCCTGATGTATATGGTAGTATTTTATTTTTATTTTTTTGGAGCACTGAAAAAGTTCTGACCTGTACCTGTTTTCCTACCTGCAGACACCTGGAAGTAGGGGGTATAGCTCAGTGGTAGAGCATTCGACTGCAGATCGAGAGGTCCCTGGTTCAAATCCGGGTGTCCCCTTGAAGATTTTAGACTTTTTCGTAGTAAAAATGTAAAGACTGTAACCTCTTTTATATAATAGCACAGGATCAGAGAGCTTCGTTCACTAAAGGTTTTAACCGCTTTAAGAACCGCCCACAGTACCTCCACAGTCGGCGGCGCAAGTGTGCTGGATCACGTGCCTCTGTCATCCAGCCTCTTCCAGGTTAGGGGCGTGCCGCTCCCGTGACTACTGTGTCCAGCGGACTGCATCTCCTAATACCTGGCTGCTTTGATCGGCTGGGGGATCGTGTGATCATTGTGCGATCACAATGTCAACAAAGCTGTTCTGAATGAACTTCATTCATAACAGATGTGATTCTTATAGTGGTGCTGTGATTGGACCACAGCTATCACATGGTACAGGGTGCTGTGATTGCACCACAGCTATCACATGGTGCTTAGGCCAATCACAGCTACCATGTGATAGCTGTGGGCTAATCACATAACAGATGTGATTTACTATTATGTAACCTGTTCATGACAGCTCAAAACATTGCTGGGTTCACACATGCCCAGTGCAAATTTCCCCTCCATTTTCACTACAAATTTCCTAAGCAGCTGTTCGGCTGTGATTTTTAGATGCAAATGTTTGGAGCCGGGAACCTAAGGCATATCTAACATTAGCTGGTCGTTAGGGAGCAGGCCGGCCGCCGCGTCCTTAACAATGGATGACTCATCTGTTCCAGGTTCCCCGCTGATAGCTGAATGTTAAAAAAAAAAAAAACATGCATGCAAGCAATAAATAATCTTTGAAAAAAAAATGCGTGCCCCCCCCCCAAAAAAAATCTTTTTGGGTGGAGGGGGATTTTATGTGCTTTGGTGTTATATTTGGGTGCAACATATTTTTTTCTTAAATAATCAAAGCTTTACAATTGCTTTTAAGAGTGGTGACCTATACCTTTTTTATTTTTCCATAGAAAATGTTTTCTGTAGATGTACACGGAGGGGGATATAGCTCAGTGGTAGAGCATTCGACTGCAGATCGAGAGGTCCCTGGTTCAAATCCGGGTGTCCCCTTCATTACTTTTGACTTTTTTTTTTTTTTTTTTTTTTTCTAGTATAAATATACAGACTGTAACCTCTCTTCCCTCCTGGAAGCTCTTAGACCCCTTCCATTTAAGGCTCACACGCATGCAAATTGGATGCATCCAATTCACATGACAGGCGAATGTGACTGGCTCTCAATGGAGCCAGCTCACAGCTCCGGAGCGGCCGCGGTCCGCACTTAAAAAGGGTCCTGTGCGTCTTTGGTCCTGATTCAGGTGCGAATTTAGGCAAAAACTCGGATCTGATTCGCACCTGAATTGGTGAACAGGGACGCACCAGACCCCGTGCTGTGAACTGCGGCCGCATCCTATGTGACCAGAGCCTAATGCTGGCCATACACTAGACAAAAAAATCGTCCAAACCCATTTTCGAAAAAACGAACATTCGGCAATAAGAGCAAACAATTGTGCCATCATGTAATGACCGATAAATCGTTCAGTGGACATTTATTTTTTTATTTTTTACATATACCTAGTGCAAACAGTTTGGACGGGAAACACATTAACCTTTCAATTTATCGTTCGTTCGGCAAACATGTATTAGTCTGATTGCACTGAACTGTTGAAAGTAAACCTGTTTGGCTGAAAAATGCTACAACTTCCCTCTTTTTTGTTTGTTTACTTTTAACTGCTTGCCGACCAGCGCACGACAATGTACGTCGGCACAATGGCACAGCTGGGCAAATGGGCATACCTGTACGTCCCCTTTAAGACACGGCTTAGAGGGCGACTTAGAGGTCCCGCGGACTCAGTGTCTGCCGGGGGCCCGCGATCGTGACACGGAGCGGCAGAACTGGGAGATGCCTATATAAACAAGGCATTTCCCTGTTCTGCCTAGCAACATGTCAGCGGGAGCAATGATATTTGTCATGTTGTAGTGAGCCCATCCCCCCCCACCAGTTAGAATCACTCCCTAGGACACACTTAACCCCTTGATCGCCCCCTAGTCTTTAACCCCTTCCCTACTAGTGTCATTTACACCGTAATCAGTGCATTTTTTTTTTTTTTTTTTTTTTTAGCACTGATCGCTGTATAAATGTCACTGGTCCCAAAAGTGTCAAGTGTCCGATGCAATGTTGCAATCACGATAAAAATCGCAGATTGCCGCCATTAATATTAAAAATGCCATAAATCTATTTTGTAGATGCTATAACTTTTGCGCAAACCAATCAATATACGCTTTTTTTTTTTTTCTTTTGCCAAAAATATGTAGAATACGTATCGGCCTAAACTGAGAAAGAAATTTTATTTTTTATTTTTTAGATATATTTTTGAGGGATATTTATTATAGCAAAAAGTAAAAAATAATGTTTTTTTTTTTTTTTTTTTTTTTTTTTTTTTTTTTTCCAAAATTTACACTCTTTTCTTGTTTATAGCGTAAAAAATAAAAAATGTAGAGGTGATCAAATACCACCAAAAGAAAGCTCTTTGTGGGGAAAAAAGTATGTCAATTTTGTTTGGGAGCCACGTCGCATGACGGTGCAATTGTCAGTTAAAGCGACGCCGTGTGGCAAAAAGTGCTCTGGT
Organism: Lithobates sylvaticus; assembly: GCA_028564925.1. Taxonomy (NCBI): domain Eukaryota; kingdom Metazoa; phylum Chordata; class Amphibia; order Anura; family Ranidae; genus Lithobates; species Lithobates sylvaticus. The sequence goes on from CM053031.1 coordinate 281,528,580, forward strand.
CAGGAATGGGGTAAATTCTTCCGGGGCTGACGTAGTTAAATGAAGTCGTCTGATCTTTGTCAGGCTAATGTCCTCTACAAATGGAAAATTAAGACAGTAGTTAAAGAGTGGTGACCTATACCTGTATTTTTCCATGAAGCTGTAAGTTAGGGGATATAGCTCAGTGGTAGAGCATTCGACTGCAGATCGAGAGGTCCCTGGTTCAAATCCGGGTGTCCCCTTCAAAATTTTAGACTTTTTTTTTTTTCTACTATTAATATACAGACTGTAACCTCTCTCCCTCCTGGAAGACTTTAGACCCCTTCCATCTAAGGCCGGGTTCACACATATGTGAATTGGATGCATTCAATTTGTGTGACTGACTCTCAATGGAACTGGCTCACACAGCTCCGGGGTGGCCGTGGTCCGCACTTAATAAGGGTCCTGTGCATCTTTGGTTCCGATTCAGGTGTGAATTTAGGCAAAAATTCGGACCTGATTCGATGAACAGGGACACACTGGACCCCGTGCTGTGAACTGCGGCCGCAGCTTATATGAACAGAGCCTTATAGTGTGAAGATTGTAACCTTTCTCTATATAAAAGCACAGGATCACAGAGCTTAATTGGAAATCACGAGCAGAACTGCCACCATTCCAAATTGCGGTCAAAACGCGTGAGGTTTGGCATCCCAAACGCAGCACGATTTTTCTGATAGATTTGGAAGCTGAAAGGTATTCCAGGATGTTGCCCTTGACATCCAGGGGGTGAGGATCGCCCTGGTCTGTGACAAGTGCTGGCAGGTTGATCTCTTGGTTGAAGAGGAAACTTTGGGAATAAAGCGGTCCGAAGGTCTTAGGATTACACTGTCTGGGTAGATGACCAGCTATGGATCCTTGGCCAGCAAGGCTTGCATCTCTGAGACCCTTCTTGCTGATGTTATCGCAATCATGATAGTAACTTTCAGTGTCAGATCCCAGAGGTAGATGTTCTCCAGTGGGAAGAAGGGCTCCTTAGATAGGACCTCCAGGACAACCGATAGGTCCCAGGCCGGGAATGAAGGCTTCCTAGGAGGTCTTAATTTGAGACATGCCCTCTGGAACTGTATGATGTGGGGGTCTTGTGCCCACCTAATCCCAGTCAGGGCGGAAACTTGTACCTTCAGGGTACTGGAGCTGAGACCTTTGTCTAGTCCCGACTGCAGGAACTCCAAGACTTGAGATGCCAATAGGGAGGATGGATCCCAGCCTTGTTGATGGGCAAAGGAAACGAACGAAAGCGCCATTTTGGAAGCTGGAAGAAGGACACAGGAACGCCCAAACGACCGTACCGCGCATGTGCGGAAGCACCAGGATGCTCGGCGCATCTGATACAGCATGGAGAGGGACTACAGGGCCCAGAAGAGCTAGAGAAGAAACCCAGAGGTAAAAATGAAAGACGGACAGACTGAATGGGAGACCACTGCAAGATAGGGAAGCCTATTTAAGGCTTACATTAGTAAAATATGTATGTTTGCTCTCAACCCTTTTTAAGGCTTGCCTGGGAAAAAAAGGCAGTTTATGATAGTGCTTTAAGCCTGTTTAAGGCTTTACACAGAGGCAGAAATGACAGAGCAAATGATAATGATACCCCTGAGATCACCAGAGTGGGGTTCCTTCCATTTAGCTTTCTTTAGAGGCTGTACCGGCAAGGACTTCCACCCAGGAGAAGCTAGAACCTGGCTGGGGCGAAGCGGTAAGGGGGTGATGATCTGTGCGGTCCCAACAGGTGAGGAAAAATAAGAGAATACTGGGGCGGGGGCCGTACCGCCATCTTATAGTTATGTGGTCCTATCAGGTTGTGGAGGCGGAGTCACAACCCAAAGTGTATGCTGCCATGATGCGACAGGAAAGTAAAGCTGAGAATGGGGGGAGGGGTGTATAACACAGGTTGAGATGACCTTTATTATAAGCTGAAGGCTGGTATAGCTCAGTGGTAGAGCATTCGACTGCAGATCACGAGGTCCCTGGTTCAAACCCGGGTGTCCACTGGTGTGTTTTGGATACCCTTGCATCTAAATACCCATATTAATAAACACTATAATCCAAGAAGAGATCGCAACAGCATCTTTATATGGTTTAACAATTGTATCTAAATGAGAACACTGTAACTATTATCTGAAGTGCATTATGAATGAGCGGGCAAAGTTCAGTGGCAGAGATGTAAGCATATTTGAAGTGCCGATGTCCTGTCGCATAGTGTCCCCCATCGGATACTGTCTGCTACGCATGAAAGCAGATTCCAAAAATATCCGAAGATGAACGGCGCCTGCACTGTGAGTCCAGGTTCAAGCCCCACCATCCAAGTGGACATAGAATTAGAATAAAAAAGCCGAGCGCAGCAAGGCTGTGCCCGAAGCGTGGTGAGCGGCCCTCTAACTTTGTGCAGCCATAGGTCTACTCTCACTGCAGTCTTCAGAATGCTCAGTGGAGGTGACATATAAACCTCTGTTCCTAAAACTCCCCTGTGAGCCACAATCCTCTTTTGTTCTTTGGTGGTGGAGGCAGGAGCAAGGATTGTGACACCCTAGGTGAAACCTAATTTTGCCGCCTCACCCCTGACTATATACCCCACCTTTTTAATGAAGCACCCATCAAATGCAGCCTACCAACGCCCATAAAATGCAGCCTCACCAGTGCCATCAAATGCAGCCTCACCAGCGCCCGTCAATGCAGCCTCACCAGCGCCCATTAAATGCAACCTCAGCAGCACCCATCTAATGCAGCCTCACCAGCGCCTATCAAATGCAGCCTCACCAGCGCCCATCAAATGCAGCCTCACCAGCGCCCATCAAATGCAGCCTCACCAGCGCCCATCAAATGCAGCCTCACCCTCGCCCATCAAAATACAGCCTCACCAACGCCCATCAAATGCAGCCTCACCCTGCAAATCAATAGCCATCAGACCTATACGGCAGCCCGCAGTACACTGCAGCCAATTCCTTGGTTGCTCCAACATCCACTTGATAACATTTTGTGAACGTATGCACTGAAGACTAGGTAGCAGTCTTACAAATCTGAGCCACAGATACCTGATGACAAAAAGCCCAGGAGGTTCCTACACCCCTGGTAGAATGAGCTCTCACCCTGAAGGGAGGAGCTTTACCTTCCAGACCCACAGGTAGGGGGTATAGCTCAGTGGTAGAGCATTCGACTGCAGATCGAGAGGTCCCTGGTTCAAATCCGGGTGCCCCCTTCAAGATTTTAGACTTTTTTTCTAATATAAATGTTCAGACTGTATGTAACCTCTCTCCCTCTTGGAAGATTTTAAACCCCTTCCGTCTAAGGCTGGGTTTGAACAAATGCGAACTTGATGCACCCAATTCACATGACAGGCAAATGTGACTGGCTTTCAATGGAGCCGGTTCACACAGCTCCGTGGCGGCCGCGGTCCGCACTTAAAAAGGGCCCTGTGTGTCTTTGGTTCCGATTCAGGCTTGAATTTAGGCAAAAATTCTGACCGGATTCGCACCTGAATTGGTGAACAGGGACGCACCGGACCCCATGCTGTGAAATGCGGCCGCAGCTTATGTGAACAGAGCCTAAGGCCACTTTCACACTGAAGCGCTTCTAAACTGCCAGTAAAAACACTGAGCGCTTTTGAAGCGCTTTTCAGGCACTTTTGAAGAGCTTTCCATTCATTTCAATGGGGAGGGGAGTTTTTCACAGCCCCGACAGCACACTGCCCCAGTGTGAAAGCGTTCATTGATTTTAATGGAAATAAGTTTTCGTGAGCTTTTTAGGCGCTGTTTTTAGCGTGAAAGCGCCTGAAAAGCGCCTCAGTGTGAAAGTGGTAAGTGTGAAGATTGTAACCTTTCTCTATATAAGAGCACAGGATCACAGAGCTTAATTCCAAATAAAGATTTGGAATCACGAGCAGAACTGCCGCCATTCCAAATTACGGTCAAAATGCGTGACATTTGGCACCCCAAACGCAGCACGATTTTGCCGCGTGACAAAACGAGCAAGAATCACAGCAAGAGTGCAAGCGTAAAATCGCTCCTGGCTCCGGGCCAAAATTTGTTCCCTGAGTTTCTTTGGAGCCACAATCGCACATATAGCAGTCCATTGAAGTGAATGGACTGCCTTATGTAGGAATGATACCCTTGTGACACCCAGTGTTTTTTTCAAAGCAAGTATTTTGGCGCCTAGGAGATGTGTCTCCTGCAGGCATAGTATCTGTGGCTTATGCGGTTTGAGAAATTCAAATAAGGATGCTCTTTTAAATTTAGAATTTAACCCCCGGACATTCCAGGAGATGCATGTGATCATAGACATGGGGGGGGGGGTTAAAAAGGGGCCCATATATGATGGCACAAATCAGACCCTTGTCACTGGCACGGCTGCAATCCAACACTGGGGGGGAGCAGGAGAAAAAGAGTACCCATGCACACAAACACACAACCACCATCCATGCAAACACACATACCATTACACATACATTACCAGTTGAAATCCACATTGATTTCGTTACTACCCCTGCCGTGCCCCAAGAACAAGGGGCCAGCTTTGTCCCGAAACTTCTCGTAGACACTAGGAACATGGCCAATACAGGCAAGTCAGCAAACAACTTCGATCAGTCAACGATCAGGGAACAAAAAACTGCAGCAACTCAATCTTCCACATGAATATCCGTAGCCTCTTGTCAAGCTGTAGAATAAGGTACCTGCCATAGGCACAAAGAACCCCCGATTGGGAGAAAAAGAGAATGAAGTGGCATTGTAGCCAGTGCGGGGGGATACCCCGATCAGGTTGCAGGTGGTCGGTCAGATGCGCGGCCTGATTGGTACAGGGATTCATACCAGGAAAGTGCAGTAGCTGGGTTCTGGAAAAAGTGCACTTGGCCCTGGTGGACGACTCTCAGCGTTGCAGGAAATTGCATGGAGTATTGTATGGTCTGTTCTCTCAACTTCTGTTTAAGATGCTGATACTTGGCTCTCGCAGCACGGACTGCTGGGGAGTAATCTGGGAAGAGGGAGACCGATGCGTTGTTGATTTTCAGGCTTCCCTTTATGCGGGCAGCCCTCAGGATAGCGTCCCTGTCCCTATAATTTAGGATACGGATAACCATGGTGCGAGGGGGGGTTGCCAGCAGGGAGCGGTCTCCCAGGGACCCTGTGGGCCCGTTCAATCACAAAGCATGGGGACAGGCAGTCTGCCAAATTCCTGGGTAAACCAGCATTCTAAGAAGGATACCGGGTCTGCACCCTCGACCCGTTCTGGGAGGCCCACCAGGCGCAGGTTGTTCCTGCGTAGACGATTTTCCAAATCGTCAATCTTATCTGCCAACGATTGAATTCTGGTGCCATGGGTTTTCAGTACAGGCAGGGCCGGGCCTACAGTGTCTTCCAGGTCACTAATGCAGCGTTCCGTCTCAGTGACCCGGTCCCTGACCTTATGCATGTCCTGGCGCATTATGGTAATGTCCAGCTTTAGTTCCTCCACCTTCCCCATAATATCAGAATGGTTTACCTTCAGGATTTTGAGAACATCAAGCAGGGTAGGCTCCGGTTCCGGCCCTTCCTCGAGACCGTCATCGCTAGGAGCGGGGTGGGCCAAGGGTGCTGAAGGGGCTGAAGTCCCAGGGGATGGTGGTAGTGAGGGGTCCGGATCATCACCGAAGAGCTCCGCTGTAGAGGAGAGAGGTGTTTGTAGCATGGTGGAGCGGCGGCCATCTTGGGAGGAACGTGTGTTAATGTTGTCTAAGGCTGGGTTTGAACAAATGCGAACTTGATGCACCCAATTCACATGACAGGCAAGTGTGACTGGCTTTCAATGGACTGGGTTCACACAGCTCTGGGCGGCCGCGGTCCGCACTTAAAAAGGGTCCTGTGTGTCTTTGGTTCCGATTCAGGCTTGAATTTAGGCAAAATTCTGACCGGATTCGCACCTGAATTCACGATTTTGCCACGCGACAAAACAAGCAAGAATCACAGCAAGAATGCAAGAGTATAATCGCTCCTGGCTCCAGGCCAAAATTTGTTCCCTGAGTTTCTTAGGAGCCACAATCATACATATAGCAGTCCATTGAACTGAATAGACTGCCTTATGTAGGACACACCTCTCCATGTGAGAATCGCATAAACAGAAAAGTTGGTATTTCTGAACGGGGCGTAGTGTGAACGGGGCCTTAAAGGGGTTGTAAAAGGTAATTTTTTATTTTTTTTATTTTTTTTTAAATAACAAACATGTTATACTTACCTCTACTGTGCATCTCGTTTTGCACAGAGTGCCCCCCAACCTGGTCTTCTGGGGTCCCTCGTGGGCTGTTTCAGCTCCTCCCCCGCAAGAACTAACCATCTTCATGCGAGCTCTCTGGTGGTTAGTACTTGCGGGCGCGCTCCCGTGATACAGTGAGCGGCTATAGCCGCCGGCTGTATCACTTGGCCCCCGACCCCTGGCGCGCAGCATCATTGGATGTGATTGACAGCAGAGCGAGCCAATGGCTGCGCTGCTTTCAATCCATCCACTCTAGCCAATCAACGGTCAGGCTGAGCGGCGAAGAGGACATCGGAGCGAGCGCAGCAGGTAAATGTGCTCAGGTAAGTAAAACGGAGGGGGCTGGGGGGACCGGTATTGTCGGATGTTTTTTCACCTTAATGCATAGGATGTGTATAATGCAGGTTGAGAGGTCTCAGGTGCCCCCCTGGAAGATTTTGGAAACACTTGAATCTAAATTCAAGAAAAAACCTTTATTATAAATACATAAATAGAAAAGGAAGCAGAAAAAAAAAAAAAAAAAAAAACACGACACAGCTTTAAAGCTGGAGTGGGTATATCTCAGTGGTAGAGCATTCGACTGCAGATTGGGAGGTCCCTGGTTCAAATCCGGGTGCCCCCTGGTGGGTTTTGGATACCTTTGCATCTAAATACCCATATTAATAAAAACTATAATCCAAGAAGAGATCTCAACAGCAGCTTTATATGGTTCAACAATTGTATCTAAATGAGAACATGTAACTATGATCTGAAGTGCATTATAAATGAGAGGGCAAAGTTCAGTGGCAGAGATGTAAGCATTTGCAAAGCCAGTTTTTGTTTTTTCAGTAGAAAAGATGTGGGCAGCTGAACTATGTAAACAAATGTTTGCCCCTACCCATTGCCTGGGCTCATTCAGGTTCTGTGGCATCCTGGGACATTCACTGCAGTCTTCAGGATACTCAGTGGAGGTGACATACAAACCTCTGTTCCTCAAACTCCCCTGTGAGCCACAATCCTTTTCTTTTTTCTTTTTTTTTGGTGGTGGGAGCAGGGCTGGTGCAAGGACTTTTGACACCCTAGGCAAAACCTCATTTTGCCGCCCAATTTGCCTCCACCCATTTGCCCTGCCCATGTATACCCCACCTTTTTAATGAAGCGCCCATCAAATGCAGCCTCACCAGCGCCCATCAAATGCAGCCTCACCAGCGCCCATCAAATGCAGCCTCACCAGCAGCCTCACCAGCACCCATCAATGCAGCCTCACCAGCACCTATCAAATGCTACCTCACCATCACCCATTAATACAGCCTACCAGCGCCCATCAGATGCTTCCTCACCAGCGCCCATCAAATGCTTCCATACCAGCACCCATCAAATGCTTCCTCACCAGCACCCATCAAATGCTTCCTCATCAGCACCCATCGAATGCTTCCTCATCAGCACCCATCGAATGCTTACTCACCAGCACCCATCGAATGCTTCCTCACCAGCACCCATCGAATGCTTCCTCACCAGCGCCCATCGAATGCTTCCTCACCAGCGCCCATCGAATGCTTCCTCACCAGCACCCATCGAATGCTTCCTCACCAGCACCCATCAATGCAGCCTCACCAGCACCCATCAAATGCTACCTCACCATCACCCATTAATGCAGCCTACCAGCACCCTTCAAATGCTGCCTCACCAGCACCCTTCAAATTCTACCTCACCAGCGCCCATCGAATGCAGCCTCAACAGCGCCCATCAAATGCAACCTCACCAGCACCCATCAAATGCAGCCTCACCAGCGCTCATCAAATGCAGCCTCAACAGCGCCCATCAAATGCATCCTCACCAGCGCCCATCAAATGCAGCCTCACCAGCGCTCATCAAATGCAGCCTCACTAGCACCCATCAAATGCAGCCTCACCAGCGCTCATCAAATGCAGCCTCACCCGTGCATGTCAAATGCAGTCTACCAGCACCCATCAAATGCACCCTCACCAGCGCCCATCAAATGCTACCTCACCATCACCCATTAATGCAGCCTACCAGCACCCTTCAAATGCTGCCTCACCAGCACCCTTCAAATGCTACCTCACCAGCGCCCATCGAATGCAGCCTCAACAGTGCCCATCAAATGCAACCTCACCAGCACCCATCAAATGCAGCCTCACCAGCGCCATCAAATGCAGCCTCAACAGCGCCCATCAAATGCATCCTCACCAGCGCCCATCAAATGCAGCCTCACCAGCGCTCATCAAATGCAGCCTCACCAGCACCCATCAAATGCAGCCTCACCAGCGCCCATCAAATGCAGCCTCACCCGTGCATGTCAAATGCAGTCTACCAGCACCCATCAAATGCACCCTCACCAGCGCCCACCCTGCCAAACAATCGCCATCAGACCTATACGGAAGCCAGCAGTACAATGCAGCCGAAAGCCGAATCCTTGGCTCCTCCAACATCCACTTGATACAATTTTGTGAACGTATGCACTGAAGACCAGGTAGCAGTCTTACAAATCTGAGCCACAGATACCTGATGACGAAAAACCCAGGAGGTTCCTACACCCCTGGTAGAATGAGCTCTCACCCTGAAGGGAGGAGCTTTACCTTTCAGACCTGCAGGTAGGGGGTATAGCTCAGTGGTAGAGCATTCGACTGCAGATCGAGAGGTCCCTGGTTCAAATCCGGGTGCCCCCTTCAAGATTTTAGACTTTTTTCTAATATAAATGTACAGACTGGTACCTCTCTCCCTCCTGGAAGATTTTAGACCCCTTCCATCTAAGGCTGGGTTCGAACAAATGCAAATTGAATGCACCCAATTCACATGACAGACAATTGTGACTGGCTCTTAATGGAGCCGGTTCACACAACTTCCGGAGCTGCCGCGGTCCGCACTTAAAAAGGGTCCTGTGTGTCTTTGGTTCCGATTCGGGTGTGAATTTAGGCAAAAATTCAGACCAGATTCGCACTTGAATTGGTGAACAGGGACGCACCGGACCCCGTGCTGTGAACTGCGGCCGCAGCTTATGTGAATAGAGCCTAAGTGTGACCTTTCTCTATATAAGAGCACAGGATCAAAGAGCTTAATTTGAAATAAATATTTGGAATTACGAGCAGAACTGCCCCCATTCCAAATTACGGCAAAACGCGTGACATTTGGCACCCCAAGCGCAGCACAATTTAGCCGCGTGACAAAACGAGCAAGAATCACAGCAAAAGGCGTAAGTGTAAAATCGCTCCTGGCTCTGGGCCAAAATTTGTTCCCTGAGTTTCTTCGGAGCCGCAATCACGCATATAGAGGTCCATTGAAGTGAATGGGCTGCCTTATGTAGGACACGCCTCTCCGTGTGAGAATCGCATAAACAGAAAAGTTCCCGCCATGCGTAATGTGAACGGGGCCTTACAGAATAGGAGAAAACAAATCCCAAAAAATAACGCTGAAAATGGGGGGGAGGGGTGTATGACGCAGGTTGAGAGGTCTCAGGTGCCCCCTGGAAGATTTTGGGAAACACTTGAATCTAAATTCAAGAAAAGACCTTTATTATAAATACATAAATAGAAAAGGAAGCAGGAAAAAAAAAAAAACACGACACTGCTTTAAAGCTGGAGCGGGTATAGCTCAGTGGTAGAGCATTCGACTACAGATCATGAGGTCCCTGGTTCAAATCCGGGTGCCCCCTGTTGGGTTTTGGATACATTTGCATCTAAATACCCAATATAATAACACTATAATCCAAGAAGAGATCGCAACAGTAGCTTATATGGTTCAACAATTGTATCTAAAAAAGAACATGTAACTATGATCTGAAGTGCATTATAAATGAGAGGGCAACGTTCAGTGGCAGAGATGTAAGCATTTGAAGAGCCAGTTTTGTTTTTTTCAGTAGAAAAGATGTGGGCAGCTGAACTTTGTAAACAAATGTGTGCCCCCCCCCCCACCCATATCCTGGGCTCATTTGGGTTCTGTGGCATCCTGGGACATTCACTGCAGTCTTCAGCATACTCAGTGGAGGTAACATACAAACCTCTGTTCCTCAAACTCCCCTGTGAGCCAACATCCCTTTTTTTTTTATGGGTGGTGGGGGCCGGGCCTTACCAGCGCCCATCAAATGCAGCCTCACCAGCTCCCATTAAATGCAGCCTCACCAGCGCCCATCAATGAATGTTTGCTTGTTTCCATTCATTCGTGACATAGACACAATCCTCTGCGGCAGCTGCGCCTGACACTATGTGCGAACGGAGAGGCGGCTGCCTGCTGATACTGAGACTTAGTTGCTTGCTGCAAAGAGAAGAGAGTAGGAACACCAGTGGCCGGGCGCCCCCGAGGCATCACTGCGCCCTAGTTTGCCTAGTGGTAGCACCAGCCCCTGGGGGAGGGAACGGGCATAGGACTGAGCAGCGTTCACTTAACCACTTCCCTGCCTGCCTGCAATGTACTGCAGACAGGCATCTGGTGTAGGCAAAGCAATGTATCTGTACGTCGCTGCTTACTTCCAGGTTTAGAGCGCAGAGCTCTAGGCTGTGCACACACAGCCCCCCCCCCCCCCCCCACAGCCCCTCGGCCAGCACCCGCTGGGATTGTAAACAACAGGAACCTGTCAGCAAGTCCCAGCCGATGATTCACATCTGGAACCTGCTGATTGACTGTGTGCAACCATAGCCCAGAACTCTAATGCCCCGTACACCCGGTCGGAAGTTCCGACCACAAAATCCGTCTGATTTTTTCCGACGGATTTTGTCTGACACTGGTGTTGCATACACACGGTCGGACAAAGTTGTCGGAAAATCCGATCATCCTGAACGTGGTGACGTTCTTTGCGTACAACAGGACTACGTAGAGGCTAGTAGCCAATAGCTTTGGTTTTGTAATGTGAACTGAGCATGCGCGGCACTTTGTCTGTCGGAATTCGCTACACACGATCGGAAAAAGTCAGATGGAGCCCACACACGGTCGGAATTTCTGACAACATGGTCCGATAGGACATTTTCCGTCGGAAGATCCGACCGTGTGTACGGGGCATAATAGCTCAGTGGTAGAGCAATCAACTGCAGTTTGGGAGGTCCCTGGTAGGTTTTGGACTTTTCCATAATATAAACATAAGGACTGTAACCTCTCTCCCCTGGAAGATTTTAGACCCCCTTCCATTTAAGACTGAAGATTGTAACCTTTCTCTATATAATAGCACAGGATCACAGAGCTTAGTTAAACATAAGGTCTTAAAGGGGTTGTAAACCCTCGTGTTTTTTCACCTTAATGCATCCTATGCATTAAGGTGAAAAAACACCTGGCAGTCACCGCCCCCCCCCCATTTTACTTACCTGAGCCCCGTATGTCTGTCGCCGGAGATGTGCTCTCCCTCTCGCCACAGGGTCCCGGCTCTTGATTGGATAGATTGATAGAAGCGCAGCCATTGGCTCCCGCTGCTGTCAATCAAATCCAGTGATGCGAGCGCTGGGGGGGGCGGGGCCGAGTCCGGCTTTCTGTGTCTATGGGCGCAAATGCTGGACTCAGGAGCGCGTCCACAGGGTAACCCCCCCCAGGGACAGCGCTTCTCCTAGGGGGTTATCTGATGTGGGGAGGAGCCACGAGAGCCGCCGGGGGACCCCAGAAGACGAGATTCGGGTCCACTTTGTGCAAAACGAGCTGCACAGTGGAGGTAAGTATGACCTAGTAGCCTGGTGACAATTCCAGTCAATAGGTCTGGTCAGGTCGGTTGCTTGATGGTATTAATGCAGGTCTACTCCATAAGATTTGGGTAGCAAAAGCTCTCTGTTCAGTCTTGGTCTTTTGTGCCCAGATAAAGTCAGAGAACAGAGCCTGTATTTAGTCAAAGTAGTTAGAGGGTATATGGATCAGCAGGGCTTGTAGGAGGTACAGGACTTTGGGAACAATGGCGTCCCTAGGGGGGGCCAGAGGGGGCCCTGACCCCCCCCAAAATTATGCTGTGCCCCACCATGTGCCCCCCCCCCCAAAAAAAAATCTAAAAAAAAACTTTTTTTTTTTTTTTACAAAAAGGCAATGTCTTTTTGTTTGCATTCGTAGCGGATGTGCCACATCTTACTCAGGCCGCTGCTGGAGTAACACGGTCTCTATTGAGAGGGGGAGTATTCTTCTAGCCTGGACGCGTGGGTAAGTGTGTGCACTGCAGTACACTGTAATCACTGAACTGCATTATCTCCATCTCTTCTCTCCCCAATCTGTCCCTCCCCTCTCCTGTTCTTTCAAGACCTTCACAACTTACTTTCACTTTCAGGTAGGCAGGTAATAGACTATGCAAATTTCTTTCCTGCATCCACAGAGTGCAGGAAAGAAACTTGCATGATTTCCCCATCAACACAGACAGTGGTGACAAGGGTAATATCCTTCCTGCCCAGCAATTGTATTCTCCCAACAAACAGTCATTATCACTAGTGGCTATAGCAACCACTAGTGATAATCATAAGAGTATCTGGCAAGCTGGTTGTTCCCAATTTGATCAATCAACTTGGTACATTCAGCCTGCTCATTAATGGTTCAAACCTCAGCCAGTTCCTGATGAACCAGCTGAGATTTAAACTGCCTATGGCTGGTCTTAGGCTTAGCACTTAGGCAGCCCCACTTTTTTAATTTAACTAGTAGGTTGCATTAAAAAAAAAAAAAGAAATGATCCAAATCTCCCATCTACACATTATAGGTGGATGGAGGAATCCTTGCAGTGTGGACCAGTGGTGGAACTACCAGGGTTGCTGTCCTGTCCTGGCTATTCACAGCGCTGGTCTCTGTCTCCATGGCAGCGGTGTCCCATTGGAACCCAGTGCTGGTTACTTTATGGGGCTAATGTACAGGAGAGCCAGCACAATTTGTTGTTGGATATGGGCAGGGCATGTTCAAAATCCCACATGCCCGAGCCCGTCAGGAAGCCCACACTGCACAGCGCTAAGCACAGGCAGTGAGACATTTCCCGGTCCTTAGCTGCACAGATCAGGAATGTCTCACTGCCTGTGATTAGCCGTGTGCAGTGTCGGCTTCCTGGCGGGCTCGGGCATGTGGGATTTCAAACACACCCGAGCCCATCTCTAATGGTTGTAGAGTAGACAGTTGACCTCCCTGCAGGTTGCTTAGCAGCAGTGCAGCCTTCTCTGACATGCTGATCGTGATGCAATCCAGGTGATGCTCCTAGTCAAATCCTAGTGTTAAATATCATAGTGATTTTATTGATCAAAGCCCACACCTTACAGGCAAAGAGCCCACATGGCTGCTGAACATACGGTGGATGTGGTTGTACTGTTGATGCTAATAAATACTGTGTTTATTAGATCTGACTGGGAGCATCACCTGCATCACATCCCGATCAGCATGTCAACAGAGAAGGTTATACAGCATTACTGCTGCTAGGTGACCAGCTGGGGGCTCGGCTCTCTACAACCAATAGTGCCAGCCTTCCCCTGCATGCACCCATAATGTCACCAGCCCTAGGTCCTAATAGACTGCTGCCACTGCCAAGGAGACAGATGCCAGACCAGCACCTGTCAATAGCAGGGGCAGGACAGCAAGAGGAGGCTGGGGAACACCACAGTGGCAGAACACCAAGGCCCGGAGGCAAGACAACCTTTGCAAACCTAATAGTTCTCCCACTGCTTTGGACCCTTATATTTTCTTGGTATGCTGGTGACATATATCTCTTGTTTTCTGCCACCCTGGGGATCGTAGTAAAATTGCATTTTATAGTTGCCCCCCTACTTTTGTCCCTGTCCCCCCATGTGCCCCCCCTAAATATGAAAGCTGGAGACGCCACTGTTTGGGAAGAATGCTCATCTTGAGAATATTGCACCTGCCGAACCATGAATGTAGGCCCGTGTGCCACTTGTTGAGCAGTTCCCTAATGGCAGTGGTGGGAAGTTCAGGGCAAATATTTGGGACAATTTAGGGTGGGTAATTTTGTCCATTTAAATTTAAAACTAGCCTGGAGGAAGGGTCTGTTTTGCCCACTCCCATCACTTCGGATTTGGTGAAGTTAATCTTCAAGTTTGACATGGATCCGTATTTTTGAAATTTGCGGAGACGATTCGGAAGCAAGATGGCAGGGTTTGTGAGTGAGAACAGCATGTCGTCCGCGAGACCTTCTGCTGAGTATCGCCGATCACCACCCCTGTTATGTCCGGATTTAAGCGTGCAGTACACAGGAACAGTTCCAGTGACAGGGCGAAGAGAATCGGCGATAGGGGACATACCTGTCGCATCCCATTCGTGATCGTGAAGGGTTCTGACAGGACTCAGTTAGCTCTGACTCGAGCCAAAGATCTGAGTAAAGTGTAGTTATCCAGTTAACCGGTTCCTGACCGGCGCACGACGATGTACGTCGACAGAATGGCACGGACAGGCAAAAGGGCGTACAGGTACGTCCCATTTAAGATTGCTGCCGTGCCATCGCGTGCATGCTGCCGGCAGTCGGGACCCCCGTGAGTCCAGTCGCGGGTCCCGCTGACTCGATCACCGTGGGGATACCCGCAATCGTTTCACGGGAAGGCTGAACGGGGAGATGCGGAAGTAAGTAAACAGCATCACCCTGTTCTGCCTAGCAACTAGTGACACTGATTGTAGCAGAGATCAGTGTTCACTAAATCACAGCCACGCCCCCCACAGTTAGTAACCCGCCCCTAGGTACACTTAACCCCTACACTGCCACCTAGTGGTTAACCCCTTCACTGCCAGTGAATCTCAATTGTATGATTTTTTTTTTAGGTGGGATTCCAGGGTTATTATTGGCCCTTCACTTTCGGCACACAGACGCCTCATTGGAGCTCTTGATGGGCCGTGAGGACTCATTGGAACCATGATCTTTTAAATGCCTATGGCTCTAATTGGGTACTTCAAAAATTCACCCCGCCGCTGGAATTCAGGCACCCGGCATCCGAAAAGGGGCTGGGTGCCTGAATAGGGGGTGGCGGCGGCCATGGATGGATTCTTGCAATCCATGAATCTATCCATTAGTCATAGAGGGGGGTGGCTGGAGAGGGGGCGGCAACCGTGTGCCCTTAATGGACGCACTGCCACTGGTTCCTAGGTGGGCTGTATGCAGGCCACACTGGGTAACACCCACATGTGATGCTGATCCTCCATGATTGAAAGATCTGAAATCCAATAAATGGGACAGGTTGGTAAGGGCTAGATGACATGTGTCTCAACCAACAACCCACCCCCCCCTACCAAATTCCTACCTACTTTACACCAATCCAGCAGTATTCTGTAGGGATCTGCCTTAATGGTGCAGCACACCGGGTCCTCCACCATCTACTATGATGTCATCAGGAGGCCAGTCCCCTGATGATGCACATGGCACACAGATGTGTCATCATGGGGCCTTCTGCAAAAGGAAGAGACAATCAGCCCCCTGATGATGCAACATATGTGCAATAGAATACCCTGTCGGCTCATAGGTGATGGGTATCCCAAGGAGCTGTGGGTACTTTATAAGCCATTCTTGCTTGGGCAAGAATACAGGAAGGGGGTATGTATTCCCTCCAAAGGTAAAAAAAAATTGTAAAATAAAGTTCTGATTTTTAAGAGGAAGGGGAGGAGCATGGGTGATGTTAGGAAGCGGGTGAGAATGGTGAAGATCTGCATTAAAAGCCTCATTTTAAAAATTGCAGATCCCTCAGTTTTCATCGTAAGGCTTTTATAAATCTGGGCAATTCAGTCTGAAATACACATAAGCCGAGGTCACATGGCAAGATAACCTCTAGATATACAGGCAGCTAAAGTCACATGCAAATCTCATCTTCTTCTCTAGATTGGCTGTGGCCCCTCCCAGGATTTCCTAATGTAAGGGACAGCCTCACTGACCAATAGGGAGGCATTGAGGGGTGGGGCCAATTTTTTTTACATTTGCTTGGAACTTCAACTGTCAATGACTCGGGATCTAATGATTACTTTTCTACTTCCCTTTTCACTTTTTTTTTCCATTCAGTCTGAATTGTTGATGTTTTGATACATGTCTACTTTTGAATAGACTTTTTTTTTGTTGTAAGTATTTTTCTTCTGTTATATCATTCTAGGCGATAAGCTGAGTCCAAAATGTTGACACGGGAGTTTCAAGGAAAGGAGCAAGCATCTGATTATCAGAAGTTCAGGTTTGAGCCATCACAAGAAATAACAGACCTTATCTTAAGTTATGTGGATGGAAGGGTGAGTGACGGCTTCTATCTGGTATATGCCACTTGTTAACCACTTCAGCCCCGGACCAATTGGCAGCCAAAGGACCAGGCCCCTTTTTGCGATTCGGCACTGCGCCGCTTTAACTGACAATTGCGCGGTCGTGCGACATGGCTCCCAAACAAAATTGGCTTCCTTTTTTCCCCACAAATAGAGCTTTCTTTTGGTGGTATTTGATCGCCCCTGCGGTTTTTATTTTTTGCGCTATAAACAAGAATAGAGCAACAATTTTGAAAAAAGTGCAATATTTTTTACTTTTTGCTATAAAAATATCCCCAAAAAAATATATAAAAAAACTTTTTTTTTCCTCAGTTTAGGCCGATACGTATTCTTCTTCATATTTTTGGTAAAAAAAAGCAATTCGCGATTATTGATTTGTTTGCGCAAAAGTTACAGCGTTTACAAGATAGGGGATAGTTTTATAGCATTTTTATTAATATTTTTTTTTTTACTAGTAATGGTCAGCGATTTTTATTGTGACTGCGACATTATGGCGGACACATCGGACATTTTTGACACGTTTTTGGGATCATTGTCATTTATATAGAAATCAATGCTATTTAAATACACTGATTCCTATGTAAATGACACTGGCAGTGAAGGAGTTAACCCCTAGGGGGCGGGGAGGGGCTAAGTGTGATGTGTTTTTTTACACAGAAGGGGGCGTGGCTGTAGTCTGACGTCATTGTTCGGCTTTCCCGATGACAGGGAACAGTTGATCAGTGACAGGCAGTGTAGGAAGCGCGGGGAGAGGTTTGTTTACACAGACCTCTCCCCGTTCTTCAGCTCTGTGACCCGATCGCGGGACACCAGCCGCCGGGTCCGCTGGTCCCGCGGCCGTGGTCATGCAGCTCCCGACGTGCGCGCCGCGGGCGGTGCGCGCGACCCCGCTACGAGGCAATTAAAGGGGACGTATATATACGTGCTTTTGCCTAGTTATGCCATTCTGCCGACGTATATGTGCAGGAGGCGGTCAGGAAGCTGTTAAAAATAAAACACTTCCAAAAATCAAATTTTCTTAATAGTTGTGGACATTGGGGGATCTATTTATTAAAAGTTTCTTTGGACGAATGTCGCACACAATTGTGCATGTCACGCAAGTTTTGGCTGTAATTTCTCGAATCAATCCCTATGATCGTCGGCTCCATCTAGTGGCTAACATGTAGTGTAGCTTTCTGAAATGCCTCAATGAGAAAATATACCACATTGTGGCCACTAGATGGTGCTAACTATCACATGGATTACTGGATATGGAGAAATTACAGCAAAATTGCACAAATGTGTTTGACATTCAGCCAATGATTGTTTAAAAAAATAATTCAATGAAACATATTGTGGGTTTGTAGTATGTCCTGTCCTTTTGCACTTGCCCACAATTCCTACCTATGAAAATTAGTTACTGTGTAAATACAGATGCTGTAATAGATGATGCTGTCAAAAAAATGGCCCACAGGATAGAAAGATACAAAGTAATATTGTTTATAATCCTGGATCAGACAGGCGATGGAGAGATACAAAGTAACATTGTTTATAAACATTGATCAGAGGAGATAGAAAGTAACATTGTGACTTTTATATCTGATCTGTTTCATTTATCTTGCGATGACTTTCTATTGGCATGTGCTTTCAATAAAGTGGTTTTGCACAGAGAAGCCCTGATCCTCCTCTTCTGGCCCCCTCCCTCCTGCTGAGTGCCCCCCATAGCAAGCTGCTTGCTCTGGGGGCACTTGTGCATGCTCACTCCTGATCCACCTCCTGTGTGTCTGAGCAGTGCCAGGACAAAGTCATCTGGAGCCCAGGGCAAAAATGCCAAATTGTGCCCCCCCAAGATGAATGAGAATTATGAATCAGCAAACCCCCCCCCAGAAAAAAAAAATCAAGCACTATTCTGCATGCGTACCCCTAACCATAAATTCCCCCTCCCAAAACAAATCCGCCTCTTACTGAAATCCCCTAGCACAGATTTTTGCCCCCCCCCCAGCTAAAATCCTCTCATTCCCCATATGCCCCAGCACAAATCCACCCCCCCCCTCTCCTAGTACAAATCCTCTACCCCTTAAATTTCCCCTCCTAGCAGTGGCGGCTGGTGAAGTTTTAGGAGGGGGGGCAAGACCCCGCCCCTCCACATTTGCCCCCTCCCACTTCTCATAAGCCACACCCTCTATAAAATCCACATCATATACCAGACTGTACATTATACACAGGGCTCCGCACATCATATACCAGGCTGTACATTATACACCGGGCTCTGCACATTATACAGCAGGCTGTACATTATACACCTGGCTCTGCACATCATATACCAGGCTGTACATTATACACCGGGCTCTGCACATAATACAGCAGGCTGCACATTATACACCGGGCTCTGCACATCATATACCAGGCTGTACATTGGAAAAACCGGGCTCTGCACATGATACAGCAGGCTGCACATTATACACCGGGCTCTGCACATCATATACCAGGCTGTACATTATACACCGGGCTCTGCACATCATATACCAGGCTGCATATTAAACACAGGGCTCTGCACATCATATACCAGGCTGTACATTATACACAGGGCTCTGCACATCATATACCAGGCTGCACATTATACACCGGGCTCTGCACATCATATACCAGGCTGCACATACACAGGGCTCTGCACATCATATACCAGGCTGCACATTATACACAGGGCTCTGCACATCATATACCAGGCTGTACATTATACACAGGGCTCTGCACATCATATACCAGGCTGTACATTATACACAGGGCTCTGCACATCATATACCAGGCTGTACATTATACACAGGGCTCTGCACATCATATACCAGGCTGCACATTAAACACAGGGCTCTGCACATCATATACAAGGCTGCACATTAAACACAGGGCTCTGCACATCATATACCAGGCTGCACATTATACACAGGGCTCTGCACATCATATACCAGGCTGTACATTATACACAGGGCTCTGCACATCATATACCAGGCTGCACATTATACACAGGGCTCTGCACATCATATACCAGGCTGTACATTATATACCGGGCTCTGCACATCATATACCAGGCTGTACATTATACTCCGGGCTCTGCACATCATATACCAGGCTGTACATTATACACCGGGCTCTGCACATCATATACCAGGCTGTACATTATACACAGGGCTCTGCACATCATATACCAGGCTGCACATTTGACGTCGGTAGCGCTGCTCAATGCATCTGAGTCTATGCACTGCACTCGCCCGGCCAGTCCATCGCGATTGACCGCGCCGCAGACCAAGTTTTTTGGGGGCAAATGAAGCGCCTCGCCTTTAATGTCATGATTGCATTGACTTGGCGCTTCCCATATTGCACTGTGCAATATGTTAATACAGTGTAATTTTTTTTTTAAAGGGACATGTTTAAATAACATTTTTTTTTAACATTTTTTTTTTTTACTGCCCGGGGGTTGGGTGAGGCGCTGGGGCCGCCCACCAAAAAACATCTATGGGTACCGGTACTTAAAAAATGTATGTGTAGATAAGGGGGGACTGGGGGGGTGTATGTGTCGTCCGACCACCACAAATGCCAGGCTGCACATGTAAAAGAATAATGCGTTGATAAGCAGGGGGGGATGTGCCGTCCAACCTCCACAAAATAAATATCAGGCTGCACATGTAAAAGAAAAGATATTGTGTTGAATAAGCAGGGGGGGGGCATCCATCATCCAAAAAAAAATCATGCTGCACATGTAAAGGAAAAGATATTGTGTTGAATAAGCGGAGGGGGGGTGCCGTCCATCATCCACAAAAAAAAGACAGGCTGCTCATATAGATGAAAAGATATTGTGTTGCATAAGCGGGGGGGGGGGGGGGTAAATCAGGCTGCACAAGTGTCAAAAAGATATTAATATTGATATGCCTACCGTCGGAAGTAACGTCTGTGCAGGGTAAAGTGAAAGAATGCAAACGTCACTTCCTGTGACGAGTGAATGCTCAATGCATTTGAGATTTGAGTCTATGCGCTGGCCGGTCCATCGCGCCGGAAGCTGTGATTAACAGCAGTGGGAGTCATTGTCTCAGCCTCATCGAACCCCATTAACCAGCACTGCAGTTGTTGGACCAGTGTACAGTGCCTCGATCCAAGATTGCATTCGTTCCCCCCCCCCCCCCCCCCAGGCTGATATGTCGCAAAGTGGATTGCAAAAATTGCCAGTCCACCTGGTCGAAAGCCTTTTCAGCATCTGTTGATAAAAGCAAAAAGGGTCGGCTCTCCGAGTGTGCCATATGTATTAAATCTATCGCCCTTATAGTATTATCCCTAGCCTCTCTCTGAGGGATACAACCTGCCTGGTCTGCATGTACAAGATTGGGGAGATATGGCAGTAACCTATTCGCTAAGATTTTTCAAAAATAATTTTAAGTCGGCATTTAAAAGCGCTATAGGGCGACAGTTCCCACGTTGAGTGTGATCCTTATCCTGCTTGGGGATCAAAGTAATGTGGGTCTTCAGCGTGTCCACTGTTAGCTTACAGTTACCTGTTATTGAATTAAAAGCCCGTAGAAAATAAGGGAAAAGGATCTCCTGAAAGGTTTTATACAACAGATTTAGCCCATCTGGGCCCGGAGCCTTCCCTGTTTTAGATAATTCTATCACTGAGGCCAGTTCTTAGTTATTAGTTATAGGTACTTCCAAACCCGCAATTACCTCTGCCGGGAGTGCGGGCATGCCTGATGTAAAAAAAGAAGATATCAGATCTTCCCGGATAGAGCAGTGTTGAGATTGAGGGTTATGAAGATTAGAGTCTCCAATAAAATTTTTGGAATTCCTGAGCTACAGCCGCTGGGTCTGACAACTTAATGCCAGACTCAGCCATAATTTGGGCAATATGCGGTTTCGTCTGGGACCCTTTCAGTGCCCTGGTTTATTTCTGTACTCTTAAATTTTTTGTCGGCACAATCTCTCCCTCACTGTATTTGCAATTTGATTATACTGCTGACGTAAGGAGAGTAGTTCTTTCTGTGTCTGCATAGCGAGTGTTTTTTATGGATAGCCTCAAGTTTACTAATCCTCAAATAGCGTTGCAGTCTTGGACTGCCTCCTTTTTTTTTGTTATCCTTGCTCCATGTTTAAGGAAAGGTCCTCTTCTTTATAAAGCATTTATGTGCCTCCCATAATACTGTCTGAGACATATTGGGTTGATCATTTTTTTGACTGAAGTATTCTTCTAGAATTTGAAGTACCCCCTTCATAGTTGGGGAGTCCTCTAACAGTGTATCATTAAGCCTCCCTAACAGAGTCCTTATGGCCATGATGTTTTAAATCTAGATCCAAATGAACCGGTGCATGATCTGAAAACAAGATCGGGTCAATTGTGGCTCGGACTCTGTCTAGGTCTTTTTGAGGAAGGAAAAAATAGATTCTTGAAATAAATAAATGGACTGAAGAAAAAGTATAATCTCTAACATTAGGGTGTTGTAAGCACCATACATCTACCAGATGGAGAATTCTGCCTTTAGATGCTTTAGATAGGTGGGATACCCCCCCCCCCCTTGAGGCATCCATGAGTGGATCATATACGAAATTAAAATTCCCCCAAAATAAATACATCATCACTATGCTCCCAATCAGGGGGACTAATAACCTTAAAAAAAGCAACTGGTTTGAATTTGGAAAATACATTGACCAATGTTACCCGACGGGCACCAATCGCACCCTTAACAATCAAGAATCTACCTTGCTCGTCGGTAATATACGTGCCTAGCGACCATAGAACAGACCTTGCTATAAGAATCCTAACTCCCTTAACCTTAGAAATTGGCGATGGGCTATGATATACCACTGGATAATTCATGGATCTTGAATTTCTCCATGAGGGAATGGAGAAGGGACTGGCAGCCAGCACCCTGAAGACTCGGGTGGCAGCTTTTTCTGTTTGTTTTGAAAGAACTTTATCCAAAGAAGTTTTAATTTTGAGGTTTTTCAGGGCACTCGCACGAAATAGGCCAGTCGCCCTTAAAGATTTTCCCAGTTGGGATTTGTCTATTGTCCTGCAGGGTCTCTCGGGAGTTCCGTTCGAACCCTTGCAAGAAGCATCTTTGCAGAATCTGGATCTAAAAACTATTTTTTTTCTGGTGGCCATCACCTCTGAAAAAAATCAGCGAGCTTCAGGCTCTGGCAGTTACAGAACCTTTCCTGAAAGTTTTTGCAGACAGAGTCGTCCTTCAAACGGACCCAACATTTCTTCAACCTTTCACCGCTCACAATAAATAATCCTGCCCACTTTCTCTTCAACTCCGACTAATCCAGGAGAAGAAGCTTTTCACACTCTGGACGTGCGGAGATGTTTGTTACAGTAACCAAAGAATTCAGAGCATCAAATGCTCTCTTTGTGGTTTTCTCAAGCTCACACAAGGGAGAGGAAGCTTCCAAAAGTACACTGGGCAGATGGCTTAGATTGGCAATCACAGAGACCTATAAAGCAAAAGGAGAAATACCCCCTTCAGGTATTGCTGCTCATTCCACAAGATCTACGGCAGTTTCCTGGGCTGAAAGGGCCGGTGCAATGCCTGAACAAATCTGTAAGGCTGCTACTTGGTCCCATTATTCGACATTTCTCAGACACTATAGTTTGGATTTACTGTCCGCTGCAGATCAAGCCTTCGGGAGGAAGGTGCTACAGGCAGTAGTCCCACCCTAGGGTAAGTTTCTCGGTTATCCTCTCCAAGGTTGTCCTGAAAGGCGATTTGAGAAAGGCATAGTTGGACCGGTGTTGGTATTTCTAAGAGCCTTTCAGGCCAACCGTTACTTCCCTCCCTTTGTTTATCTTAGAAGTGGTTTTAAGTGTCTATCATGGTGGTTTTCTGTGCTTTGTTTTCCAGTTTGTCGGAGACCACAATAACTGAGGCCATGGTGGAAGAGGAGGGATTTAAAGGCTGCATGTGTTTCCTGTGAAGAAAGCAGAGCTACGCTCTCTCCAAGGTTGTCCTGAAAGGCTTTTAGAAATACGGTCACGTCTAACTATGCCTTTTTTTTTTTTTTAAACAGACCACCCCCTTTGTGTCATCTGGGAAGGGATGAGGCAGAAAAGTCAGAAGCACAGAGCCCAGGGTTGGGCTTTCAATCCAACCAGATGGTGTTACAACTTAAAGTCTAATCTCTCATTTTCTGCAGTGTCTGTCCAGCTGAAGAGGTGCCGGTTGGTGACGCTTCTGTCGATCTACTAACCTCAAGTATCGCTGCCCATTGGTTTAACATTGAGCCATTTCTAAAAGAGGTAAAAACAGTCTTGTTTCATTTTATTTGACCCCTTGTAAAATGTGCTGTATGTTACATACACCTGACCGTGGATTCTGTACACTGTGCTGCATGTTAACATAATCTGGACTCTTGTGCAATGTGCTGCATGTTGAATACTGCAGACAGCTGTACATCTATGCATTTTGTGTGCTCTATTCTGTACCGTGTACATTATGATTTGCTCACATAGCCTAAGCTGCTATATGTATGCTGTGCTGTATGTTGCATACAGTGGATCACTGCGATCTGTTTACTGTGCTATGCAATACATACACCAAACTAAACTCCAATAAGACAGGCCACACACTAAAACCCTCTGTTCCACTGCTGTTTAATCATTTGACAGCACACACTGAAAATTCTTGCTGGAAGCCATGCTCTAACACTTTCACCCATCACAGGGCTTAATGAGTGTACCATTTTAGGGGCGTGGCTTCTGGCGGGAGTTTTCAGTGGATCAACAGTGGACTTCTGGACTTGAGCAGGCAGCTGGAATATAGGAGGTGAAGGAGGACATGGGTTGCTTGTGAGCAATTATGTGGGTTGGGATCATTGAACATACAAATGAACGAAGGGCTGACTCTGGATGGTGGGCACAGAATGAGCCCCCCCTAAGTGTTGCACCCAGGTCCACGTCCCCTCTGCCCCTACGCTACACCCCTACATACACTGAAGTGCTACTCTATACCCTGTGCTGTATATTATACACCAAACGTCTGCACTCTATACACTGCTATATGTTAGTTTCCTCAAATCACTAAACTCTATATGCTAAAATATACATTTTTAACTTTTTATAAAAAAAAAAAAAAAATCAGTATTTCATTCTGTTCAGTGGAGGGCACACTTTTGCTGATATATTAATGTAGATGTTATCATTCTAGGTCGATCGGATCTTAAAGCCAGGAGGCTGCCTTGCTATCTTTGCCTTCTTACCCAGTATAGAAGTCCACTACAAGGACTGCTCAGAACAGATGACTCAAGTCTTTGCAGGGGTAAGTACTGAATATCTTTGTTTTTTCAGTGTCCCTTGTCTTGCATTCTGCCTTGTCTGAGATATCGCTGTTGTCTTTGTGAGAGATATGAAAACCTGGCATTAGTCTGATTTATGAATCTGGAAATGGGCACCTGCACTCCCCTTTCTTCACTGTGCCGCACCCTCTGGAGGCTTCCAAATCTGGGATCCTCAATATGCAAATACTGACTGACTCCAAAGTCAGAGCTATGCTCCGCCCACTCCATGTACAATACTTCCATTGGTCAGAAAGTGGCAGTGCATTGTACTGGGGGTGTGCTTGTAGCCCTCATACACATAATCTGGGGGTTCTGGGGCCCCTCAGCATGAATATAGTATATGTTGGTACCTTTTTGTGTGATCTGATTTTAAAACCTTTGGTCAGCTTCAGTGATCCTATGTGTTAAGATGTTTGCTTTAAATACAATATTAATCAGGAGGTACTTGTAAATTATATATTTTTTAACTTAAAGTTCAGCGTTGACTCCAAATAGATTACTCTGTGCACAGTATGCATTAAATAAGTTAGTTGTGCATATATAGACACATTGGGGTTGATTTATTAAAGGCAAATAGACTGTGCACAGTGCAGTTGCTCCAGAGCTCAAATGGAGGGCAAGCTCTGAATTCCATCATCCAATCATGTGCAAGACAAAACCTTTTTTTTTTTTTTTTTTTCTT
The DNA here is from genome assembly GCA_028564925.1 of Lithobates sylvaticus. NCBI lineage: Eukaryota > Metazoa > Chordata > Amphibia > Anura > Ranidae > Lithobates > Lithobates sylvaticus. The sequence goes on from CM053031.1 coordinate 281,553,952, forward strand.
TCCTTCCATGTGATTGGGTATTCTTTGCAAAGTGAAGCTTCACCTCTTTTACTAAACTCTGGAGAAACTGCACTTGCAAAGTGCACAGTCTGTTTTCCTTTAGTAAATCAACCCCATTAATGCTTAACAGTCAACTACAAGAAAGGAGCCCAGGCAGTGTTTAACCACTTCAATACAAGAAGACACAGAACACTTATACCCAGGGGTCAAGTCCTGGGGAAAAAAGTGTGGGAACTCCCACCCAAGCTCATATGCACGAACGCTTCAAAAGTTGTATTTTTCATCCAATTTTCGTATTGTGTGTATGAAGCTTAACTGTTAGTACATTAAAAAAAACAGTCCTCAATAAACATAAATACGGTAATTCTCTGAATAATCAGCATTCATTCTATTGTGCTTCCATGCAAATGTGAACATCATGTTCTGATCTTTATTGGGGAATTTTATTTGTATATAGAGTGTTTATGTGGTGAGTTTACACTTTTCATTGAACAGAGTTTGGATAACACAGGGTTAAACGAAAGGTCATAAATGAACTGCACATTATCTGGACAGAATGCTTGGGGAGATAGTGATGTGTTCCTGCTTAAGAGATGTATGTTAGCTTGGAAACTCTGCAGGGCTCCAACACACACTCGCTGCTATTCCAACCCTTCACATATTTCCACATAAACTTCCCTCCTGGCATTAAACTTTGCCAGGTATTGTGCTCAGCTTACCACCCCAAACTGATGTTCCTCCCTCAGCTCACCTCTCTCCCTGCATGTCCTGTGAGCTGTGCTCCTCCTCTGGGTTCTCTCATTATATAGCACTGAAGATAGAGGAGGGGGGATTCAGCAGGACACACAGAGCAAGTATGCAGGAGACTGGGGGGGGGATGAGGAGACAGAAAATAAGGAGGGGCCGGCGGGGAGGAGGGCATCACGAGAGGTCTGACTAAATAAATCTCTTAGCAGCAGGGACCTGATCTACCCGTCAGCTAGCTGTGATTGACAGGTAGATTGAAGCGGAAGCCTACTGGCAATGCCTGAATGGTCAGGTGTGCGGCACTTACTATTGCGAGCTGCTGGTGTAGCACCTGCCACACAGCTCGCATACTTCAAAGTCTTGCAGGACACGGCTACTAACGGGAACTGAGTTCCTGTTGTGGAAAAAGTACAGGAACTCCGTTCCCATGCGTTCCCGCAGGACTTGAGCCCTGCTTATACCCCTCTTCCTGCCCAGACCAATTTTCAGCTTTCAGCGCTCTCATACTTTGAATGACAATTACTCAGTCATGCTACACTGTACCCAAGCAAATTTATCTTTTTTTTTTCCACACAAATTGAGCTTTCTTTTGGTATTCGCCACTTTTTTTTTTTTTTTTTGGCCCCTCCTCACACACTGAAAAGGAGAACCCGGAAACGGCACTGCAGCCATTTGTTGACATTTGTGACCGGCTGTGAATGGACACAGCCAGTCTTCACACTGATCGGGGAGAGATTGTGTCAGAGGGACACGTCTCATCCCCGATCGCCATGACGCCTGCCCAGAGGGAGGAGCTCTTCCTGCTGGTGAAGTTTAGTCTAAAAGGAGAGGAGGAGGTACAAAAGGTAATGGCTACGAGGATGATCTGATGGAGGTGACTCGGGTACAGTTCTTAGGTGGAGGTGGGGTAGGCTTCTCTGAATGAGTGAGTTCTCAGGGATCGCCAAAAGGCGGACGGGGAGGAACTGACCGGATGTGCTGGGGCAGGGAGTTCCAGAGGATGGGAGAGGCTCTGGAGAAGTCCTGGAGGCGAGAGTGGGAGGAGGTAACTAGAGTGGAGAGGGACATATCTGCAGATGAGGTTAGTGATATAGCTGGGGGCGATGTTGTTAGTATTTTGAATTTTATACCGTGGGGTAGTGGAAACGAGGGATTGGAAGAGGGGCAGCAGCTATGGATTGGTTAGTAAGGTGTATAAGCCTGGCAGCAGCATTCATAATAGACTGAAGGGGGTATAGCCTGTGTAAAGGTAGACCAATGAGGGAGTTGCAGTAGTCAAGGCTAGAAATAAGCAAGGATTGAATAAGTTGCTTTGTGGCGGTGTTAGTCAGGAAGGGGAGAATTCTGGAGATGTCGGGGAGGTTAAGGCGGCAAGATTTGGCCAGTGATTGGATGTGGGGGATGAAGGAGAGGTCAGAGTCTAGGATTACACCCAGCACCTTAGCGTGTGTGGAAGGACCAATGGTTGTGCCGTTGATCTCAATGGTAAAGTCATGGGTAGGGGATCGGGGAGGAGGAAATATTACAAGCTCAGTTTTAGAAATATTGACTTTGGGGAAGTGGTGTGACATCCATACTTATACAGCAGGGGTGCCCAACCTTTTGAGGAGCGAGGGCCACTTAAGCGAATTGGTAACTGGTCGTGGACCACAATGAGTGGAGAGGGAGGATAACTCTACTCTATGGGCCCTCTGATCCAATCTGATTCGCCTAGAAGGGCCAGATCCCTTTCTATTTTTTTTAGGTAGGCGGGTGTAAGTCTGTTTACATCTGCTGCTCCATAGAAATGAATAGTCCGATTGGGTCGGACCAAACATGTGCAATTTGCCCAAATTGCAGTTGCAGCGCAGAGAACCTGTGGATTTTCTGCGGGTTAGCTGCACTTTGCCGTAAACTTTTATTATATCCTGCAGGTGTGGCGCACTTTCTGAAGGTGCAACAAACCCGCAGGTAATAACAGAGGTCTATGGCTCAATGCAGGTAACCCGCAGCTGCACTACACCTGCTGATCAGTTTGAAAGCAGCCCAGTAACCACTGCAAAACAGATATATCCATATATACTGTGAATTTAGTAGTAAACTTACCTTTAATAACTGTCTTCCATTCTGGTATCGATGGCTGTTGCTGTCCCAGGCAGAGTGCTCCGCAGCCACTTGCTTCCACTACCAGCGGCTTCATTCACAAAACTGCTGCTCTGGGATGGCGGGTCGGCAACCCGTGATCTGGGCTTGCCAACCTGCCATCTTAGAGCAGGAGGTCGAGGGCCACATCAGAGGGCTCCGCGGGCCACATGTGGCCCCCGGGCCACTGGTTGGGCACCCCTGTTATACAGTATCTCACAAAAGTGAGTACACCCCCACATTTTCCTAAATATTTTGTTATCTTTTCATGTGACAACACTGAAGAAATTACACTTTGCTAAAATGTAAAGTAGTGAGTGTACAGCTTGTATAACAGTGTACACTTGCTGTCCCCTCAAAATAACTCAACACACAGCCATAATGTCTAAACAATGCTGGCAACAAAAATAAGTACACCCCAGTGAAAATGTCCAAAATGTCAATATTTTTTGTGGCCACCATTATTTTCCAGCACTGCCTTAACCCTTTGGGCATGGAGTTCACCAGAGCATCACAGGTTGCCACTGGAGTCCTCTTCCCCTCCTCCATGACGACATCACGGAGCTGGTGGATGTTAGAGATCTTGCGCTCCTTCACCTTCCATTTGAGGATGCCCCACAGATGCTCAATAGAGATCTGGAGACATGCTTGGCCAGTCCATCAACTTTACCCTCAGCTTCTTTAGCAAGGCAGTGGTCGTCTTGCAGGTGTGTTTGGGGTCATGTTGGAATGCTGCCCTGCGGCCCAGTCGCCGAAGGGAGGGGGGTCATACTCTGCTTCAGTATATCACAGTACATGTTGGCATTCATGGTTCCCTCAATGATCTGTAGCTCCCCAGTGCCGGCAGCACTCATGCAGCCCCAGACCATGACACTCCCACCACCATGCTTGACTGTAGGCAGGACACACTTGTCTTTGTACTCCTCACCTGGTTGCCTCCACACACACTTGACACCATCTGAACCAAATAAGTTTATCTTGGTCTCATCAGACCACAGGACATGGTTCCAGTAATCCATGTCCTTAGTCTGCTTGTCTTCAGCAAACTGTTTGCAGGCTTTATTGTGCATCATATTTAGAAGAGGCTTCCTTCTGGGATGACAGCCATGCAGACCAATTTGATGCAGTGTATGGTCTGAGCACTGACAGCTGGACCCCATCCTCTACAATTAAAAAAAAGGGTGTGGGGTCCCTCCAAAATCTATACCAGACCCTTATCCGAGCATACAGCATGGCAGGTCAGGAAAGGGAGGGGATGAGCGAGCCCCTCCTCCTGAACCATACCAGGCTGAATGCCCTCAACATGGGGGGGAGAATCAGTGATTTTTGGGGGGCTCTGCCAAGGGCCTCTTCCCAACAACCCTGGGCTGTGGTTGGCGGGGTCTGCGGGGGGGGGGGGGCGCCAGATCCCAGCCCCCTCTATGTGAATGGGGTACATTCACCCCAAAAAGCAGTGAAATTTAGAAAAAACAAGAGATGATTTTGACAATTTTTTTTATTGCGGAAGTGGTCTTTCTTTTCAATAAGGGCCTTGTCAAAATCGGCTCTTGGGGGGTTTAACTTTTTTTTTCAATTTTTTTATTTAACATATCACTTCTTTTTGGGGTAAATGGGTAGGGGTACGATGTACCTTATACCAATTCACATGGGGGGCAGGATATGGGGGGCCCGGGGGCCCCCTTTTTTTATTTATTTATTTTTTAAAAGGGGGCTTTCAGATTCCGATAAGCCCTTTGCCTGCAGACCCCGTCAACCACAGCCCAGGGTTGTCAAGAGGCCCTTGTCCCCATAAACATGGGGGCATGGTGCTTTGGGGTGGGGGGCACCCCCATGTTGAGGGCATGCTGCCTAGTATGTTTTGCTTGCTTGCTTGTCCCTTTCCTGACCTGCCAGGCTGCATGCTCGGATAAGGGTCTGGTATGAATTTTGGGGGGACCCCACACCATTTTTTTTTCTTTATTTTGGTGTGGGGGTGTATCCCCCCTTAAAATCCATATTGGACCTGAAGGGACTGGTATGGTCCTGGGGGACCCCACGCCGTGTGTGTGTATGTGTTTGTGTGTTTTTGTGCAATCTCATAGATGTAAATTTATCCTAAATGCAGGTCAGTCATGAAAGACTATTGTCTCCAGGTGTAAAAAGACAGATTTCACTTATTTTTCAGATGGAAGCTAGTCTGATCCCATATGAGCATGAGAAGGCTAAACATCTCAGGAATTGATACAAGGAACTGTATGAATCCATCCCATACACTGACAAAAGAAGGTCTGACTGCATCTATATATCAATCATCTAATATGTGGTAACCTCTGGTCACTGGCTCCCCCCGGCCCTTTAAGGGGTTCTGAACGTTGGGAATTTACAATGTCACACTGCCAATTTTTTTCAGAAAATGGCTTAAAGGGTCAATTTTATTTTCTGTTGTCACATTACAAGAATATTATCTGATTTATTTATTTTTGCTATTTTAATTTAACATTATTTTATAAATAGAACTGTGTGTGCGCAATGCACTGACTTTATAGAACTCTCAACTTTAACCTTTCATTTCATGTCTCTCTAATGGAAAGTCTGCAGATCCAGCACTGCTTCCTCCTCCACTATCTGACAAGACATACATATAATTGAAAAGATAAGGGGGATTGGAAGGTGAACACTCAACAAGCTCATGTTGAAGCTCCCCTTCCTCAGGACATTTCGACAAGCTTGTAGCTTATTGATATTTCAAAATATACTTTATCACTGAGTGATGGGGAGTGTCACCTTTTCTTTTGGATTATATGCATCTTATGTTCTGTTGAGCATCCAGGTCCATTTTCTCTCGGATATGTCTGCAGCAACAACCACTGGATTATAAACCAGCACCTTATATACAGCGTTCTGAGCCAGCACTGCTTCCTCCTCTATCTGCCTAGGAATACACATATAACGCTTAATTCTTCTCTGACCTGATGCCTCTGCTCTTTGGCTGGGGTAGATCGTAATATTGCCAGATCTGGGATCTTTTATAATTTGAAGCCCAACTCCAGGAAATATATAAATGATCCCTTGCAGAGGGGCTCCTCCCACATTACAAGGGTTACTTGCTCATTTAGGGAACATAAAAGATTTATATACTCAATCCTCCATGCTGCCAGGCCTGTCCTCAGAGTCTTCTACCTCACATTCCAGCATTCTAAGGTCCTGACATTATAAAGACTGATATGGGGTCCATAGCTCTGCATTGGTGCAATGATGCCAAGGAACAACCCACTGCCAGAGTATAGGGGAGTGCCATCTGCCAGGGGAGCGGAGGATCCAGTAGGGAGAAATGCTTTTACTCTCCCTTAGCCTGGGTTCACACCTATGCAAATTGGATGAGGGTTTCCCCAATTCCAATTCGCATAGCAGGAGATTGTGACCAGCTCTCTATGGAGATGGTTCACTCATCTCCGCTGCGGCTCCGGTGTGAATTTGCACAGGGGTCCTGTGTGTCTTTTTGGTGTGTTTCATGCATACAAGGAAATAAAATTAATCTCTACTGTCCCATACTTTTATTTTTTATATTTGGTCCATTTTCAAGTCTGAATTTAGCCTAAAATTGGTGCTAAAATTGGACTTGAAACAGTGAATGTAGACACACGGGACCCCCTGCTGTGAGCCCCATGCGGCAATAGTGTGAACCCAGCCTTAGAATAAATGAGCAATTAACATTGCAGTGCAGGCTCAGCAACACTGAAAGGGATTTTCACATTTCTCAGAGTTGGGCTTAACCACTTGCTTACTGGGCACTTAAAGAGGAAGTAAAGCCTCCTTTTTTTTTTTTAAAAGGAACCTGCAAGGCAAAGGCATAATGAGCTAGTATGCATAGCATACTAGCTCATTATGAATAACTTACCTGAGAACGAAGCCCCCGAAGCGACCCTCGTCCACGTCCTCCTCCGCCGCCATCAATCCCGGAGTGACTTCCGGGTTTCGTTGCTCCAGCACTGTCACTCGCTGGAGTCGCAATGACGTCACTCCCGTGCATGTGCACGGGAGCCGCCAAGAGCGGCATATCACCGTGATCTCCAGCTTGCTCAGTGCGCCTGCGCGCTCATTATGAATGAGCATGCACCGTAGACAGCGGAGCCTGTTTTTTTGTAAATAGCTCCTAAACTGTGTAGGTTTAGGAGATATTTCTTGGACCTATAGGTAAGCCTTAATCTAGGCTTACCTGTAGGCCAAAGTGGTTTGTAAGGGTGTACATCCACTTTAAACCCCCCTCCTGTCCAGACCAATTTTCAGCTTTCAGCGTTGTTTTTCCCCACAAATAGAGCTTTCTTTTGTGGTATTTGATCACCTCTGTGTTTTTTATTTTTTGTTAGACCGAATGATGTACGCTGATGAGGTGGCAGTGATGGGGACTGATGGGTGACAATAATGGGCACTGATTGGCATAACTGATAGGTGGCACTAATTGGCACCATTGGTGGGCATTGATGGGTGGCACTGGTGGGCACTGGCAATAACAGGTGGCATTGGCAGGGGGTACTGATTGGCACAGATGAGGTGCCTGTGTTCCTTCCTCTTTGGGACCGATGTCCCTTTAACATAAGCCGGTGATCGGCTTTTTTTTTTCTCCTCATGCTGTCAGCTTGAGGAGAAAAAAGAACCATTACCAAGCTTTTGTTTACATCATGTGATCAGCTGTCATTGGCTGACAGCTGATCACATGGTAAGGGGCCGGGACCGGCCCCTTACTATGATCAGTGAACACCCGAGTCTCAGAGACTTGGTGATCACAGGGCGCGCGCACGGGGGAGGCCGTCTTATGACGGCCTCCCAGAAATTGAGGTCCGCGCTGTAGCCGTCATTCGGCTATGGCCTGGACCTCAAGTGGTTAATGCATTAAAGAGGAGGTCCACCTGAAATTTTTTTTTTTTAAAAGTCAGCAGCTACAAATACTGCAGCTGCTGACTTTTAATAAATGAACACTTACCTGTCCCAGGTTCCAGCGATGTCGGCAGAAGATGACGAGCGATCGCTCCTCTCTTGGCTGCCCCCGCCGCCATCCTCTGTCAGGGAATCAGGAAGTGAAGCTTGCGGCTTCACTGCCCAGTTCCCTACTGCGCATGCGCGAGTCGCGCTGTGCGTCGTTATTGGTCCCCGTTGTGTCCTGCGAACTGTGTTTCCCAAGACACAATGGGGCATCTTCGGATATGGGCGGGGCAGCTCCGGCTAGCTCGTCCCGGAAGTGGGTGCAGATACCTGTATTATACAGGTATCTGCACCCCCCTCCCCCCTGAAATGTGCCAATTGTGGCACCGGAGTGAGGTAAGAATCCGATAAGCGGAAGTTCCACTTTAGGGTGGAGCTCCGCTTTAATAACATACAGTAAACTTTATATATGCTGCAGAAGCTGCAATCATTTGTCAGGCTGTATGTATTGGTATTATCTGTATTTATCCTTGTTTATATCCCTCGTACAGCGCCACAGCTTAGGATTCCACTATATAAATAACTGACAATAGAAATGTAGAGATTGCATTTGTTTTAACCTTCATTAACTCACAGTGCTGTTTGCCTTTGCAGGATAGAAAACATTGAGACCAAGATCCGAATGCCATTGGCAAGGCTGATGGGTTTTATTAAGACCTACCCCATGTACCCGATCTACCTTGAGACTAAGCCTGAGGAAGTGAAGGAAATGATGAGAACAGCAGAGGAAAGGTGAGAATGGAGGTGAATGGGACAGGAAATGGCAGCAGGGAACAGAAGACAAGAAAGGAACAAATTGTGCAGCATTGTTGTCACCCTGAGGACAGAGTGATCTTAGCTATACAAGTGCGGTTCGTTTTGGTATCAAATAGTTTTCCAATTTCCAAAGAGAATTGAAAATAAACCAATATAAACCTTTGTGGTAATATTGTGTGACAAAAAAAATGTGGAACTACCGTTGTTTTATTCTCTAGAGCGGTGATGGTGAACCTTGGCACCCCAGATGTTTTGGAACTACATTTCCCATGATGCTCAACTACACTGCAGAGTGCATGCATCATGGGAAATGTAGTTCTAAAGCATCTGGGTTGCGGAACTACGCATCCCATGAGGCATTGTAAAACTCTGACATTCAAAGACATTACTAGGCATGATGGGAAATGTAGTTTCTGAACAACTGGAGGGCCATAGTTTGAAGACCCATGTTCTAAAGCATCTGGGGTGCCAAGGTTCCCCATTACTGCTCTAGGGTGTCTGCGTTCAGAAAATATATAATTGGGGTTTTATGTAATCTTCAGGGCTGAAATTATTTTTTTAACCACTTGCCGACCACCCGCCGCAGTTATACCGTCGCAAGGTGGCTTGGCTGTGTGAATCGCCGTACCAGTACGGCAGTCCGTGCACTAGCTTTTGTGGGGGAGACAATCAGAGGGTCCAGAGGACGACATGTCTGCCGGCCACCCACAATCGTTCCCTGCAGAGACGGAATGGGGAAAATTGGCAGTTTTTATTTATAGCACAAAGAATAAAAAAACGCAGAGGTGATCAAATACCACCAAAAGAACCGATGCATGTGGCCGGCAGCCTTCCCTGCCAGTGACATTTATACAGTAATCAGTGGCTATTTGTAGCTCTGATCACTGTACAAATGTCAATGGTCCCAAAAAAGTGTCAAAAGTGTCCAATCTGTCCATGTCGCAGTCCCGCTAAAAATCATAGATCACCGCCATTAGTAGTAAACAAAATGCCATAGATATATCCCCTACTTTGTAGATGCTATAACCTTTGCGCAAACCGATCAATATACACTTTTTTTTATATATATTTATATATATATATATATATATATATATATATAACGAAAAAATAGTGTAGCTCTGAATGGTGGAGTATAAGTGTGTGAATACAATTACACATATAAAATAAGTGACAATGCACAATAAATAAATATAAAATGAAGTAAACAATGTAAACTTTAAAGTATAGAGTCCAAGATCAGGCTCAAATAAGATGGATTTTAGTCCAAAATATCTAAAGAAGTCCAAATGGGATGGTCCGTATAAATATGGGAAATGAGTGGAACACTTTTCTTATGGAGTGGCCCAAGGAATGCGGCTGTGAAGCGGTAGGTATGGTACGAATAAACAGGTGCCTGTGGGTACATCAACGCTCACTGGTAAAATAGAAGTTGGGTACTCTTACCGGATAGGTTGGACACACATGTCATACGACAGTGGGTCAATAGGGCTTGATAACCTGATGAGGCCAGGTCAGGCCTATAGGAGAGTGGTCGGATGGGTCCTGTTCGGTCCTATTCTATCCGACTCCGAATCCCAAGGGGCGAATTCCAAATGGTGAATCCTGGTGTCACAGTTTGTAGACTCCGAATAGGTGGGTGCTCCGACCCGGGGTGTATCCAAGGAAGCAGCGAAAGTGGGGGGCTCGTGATGTGAGTATGGAATAAAAAGATAAAAAAGAGGCTCCGGATGGTGCAGATCAAAACAAACCAGTTGGTTTATTGGGGTGGTCAGATATAATGATAAATATATGACACAAGAATTAAAAAAGTGATCACAAAAATAAAATGGATGGTAGTATAAAAGCAATGTGGGGTACAGAGTATGCTGGCCCAAATATATATATATATATATATATATATATATATATATATATATATATATATATATATATATATATATATATATATATATATATATATTTTTTTTTTTTTTTAGTGCAAAAAAATAAAAACCGCAGAGGTATCAAATACCACCAAAAGAAAGCTATTTGTGGGGACAAAAGACATCAATTTTGTTTGGGTACAGTGTCGCACGACCGTGCAAATGTCAGTTAAAGCAACGCAGTGTTGTATCGCAAAAAAAATGGCCTGGTCATTAAGAGGGTAAATCCTTCCGGGGCTGAAGTGGTTAAGCATGTGTGTGTAAATAATTTTTTTAAAATTTTTTTTAACGGCTCAGCAAAAGGGCTAAGTAAGCAAAAAATAAAAGCCCAACTCCAACTCAGCAGCTACTGTTGGAGGGAAGGAGGAGAGGGCAGCACTGCGAGGGAAAGGGCATACGGATGGGACTGGTGAACACGGGTGACATGGGGGCTCAAAAGGGGGCCTGGACAACAGGGAGGTCGGGGTGATCAGAGCGGGGGGGGGGGGCACAAATAATAGAACCGATTCCCCTGCAGTGCAGCCAGAGGGAGAGGTGGAGAAGCCGGGAGCACTGCAGGGGGAGCCTCTAGAGGATCAGTGTCAGTGATAGGGCAGTACAGCCTGTTCTCCTGCTCAGCAGGTTCCCCATTGGAAGCCACCTAAAAACAGTTTTGAGTGGAGTTAGATTTGGAAAGATTCAATCTTTGGGAATGTTCTCAGATTATACTGTACATGATTCCTGTTTCAGGTTCCTTCGGCTCATGGGGACGTCCTCCAGTGAAATGGAGGTTGAAGTTTGGCTACAAAATGTCCTGATATTGGCTTCTAAACCGCAGTGAAGGAAGATTTTTGAAAACCAACGCTGAACCCTGCAAGACATGGCTGGAGACCCCACTAATCAGAATTTTATCATGTCAACATTCTGTTAAAGTGGTTGTAAACTCGCATGAAAAAAAGACCTGCAAGACAAAAGCATAATGAGCTAGTATGCATAGCATACTAGCTCATTATGTAATACTCACCTGAGCTCGAAGCCCCCGCTGCGGTGCCCGTACACAGCACTGGCCGGTGACATTTCTTCCCACAGTTACTTCTGGGTATGTCATCGTGGCTCCGGCCAATCACAGCACTGGAGCCGTGATGACATCACTCCCTGGCATGGGCTCGGGAGCCACCGGTGATGGCACACTCACTGAAGCAAATGGCACATATGTGCCATTGCTTCAGTGTCGATGTTGGCACCTGCAGATACAGGGATATCTCCTAAACCGTGCAGGTTTAGGAGATATCCGGGGTAGCTATAGGTAAGCCTTATAGGCTTAGCTGTAGCAAAAAATGGATTGTAAGGGTTTACAATCACTTTAACAGTTTTAATATGTCAGATGTACAAATGGAAAAATCTATCACAATCTGCTCTGTATAAAATCCAAACCATGAAGTAAATATATACACACAAGAGTTAACAATGAAACAAAATGAACAAATGTGACAATGTAGCAAAAAGTCCAAATAAAGAAAAACATGTCTAAATGTATACATTTGTATCTATTTGTGATCATTTATCTTCAACTACCACTGTGTATGAATCCCTCCTAATAGCTCAGTCCCATACACCAGTGCCTACAAAGGACTCACCAGAGGGTATTGACCTTATTATGACTTTCTTTCTACGGTTCTTGATTAACCTCTTCACGGCAGCTTTAGGCACATATGTGGCAGGTGGTACTTAACACCCATCCTCTGCATATATGCATTCCTGTGGTGTTCTGGGTGGGCATTCAATCAGCACCACTAGAATTGTGACTGAACTGTCACTGACTGCTCATGGTCAACTACCGATGATAGGGAGTTGGTAGGACAGTCTACAGATGACATCATCACTGTGCAGCCAATTGCAGTGCTCAGGATGGTCAGGAACCCTTCCTACCAGTCTCAGGTGATATGACCTGGTAGTGACAAGAGGGGGAGGTTAAATCAAGAGGCTGTAGGAGCAGGGGCACACAGCGGCTGGCAGAAGGACCTGTTGGTGCATCATTGAGGGCTGGCTACAAGAACATGGAAGAGATAGCCGGCTCCTGATCAATAAGGAAGGGGATATGGCGGTGCAGGCTTCGGTTTGTGGTACAAGGCTAAATTTGGTGAACAGATATGCAGAGTTGTCTCAAGAAAACATACTTAAAGCGGGACTGTACTGAAAAAAAATTTTTTAAAAGCCAGCAGCTACAAATACTGCAGCTCTGACTTTTAAAAAATGGACACTTACCTGTTCCAGGTTCCAGCGGTGTCGGCAGCAGAGGCCGATCGATCGCTCGGCTCCCTGCTGTAGCCGGCGCCATTCTCGGTGAGGGAATCAGGAAGTGGCTTCACTTCCCGATTCCCTACTGCGCATGCGCGAGTCGCGCGGCGCAATGAGAATCTTCAGCGCCGTCTGCCGGGTCACGTGTGTGTCCCGGCAGACAGCGCGCCGGGAAAGGAGGTGACGTAAACTCCCGTGGGAGTTTATGCCCGGAAGTGGGTGCAGATACCTGTCTTAGACAGGTATCTGCACCCCCCTCCCCCCTGAAAGGTGCCAAATGTGACACCGGAGGGGGGGAGGGTTCGAAAAGCGGGAGTTCCACTTTAGGGTGGAATCCCGCTTTAACAGGTTAGAGGGAATGACAAAAGCATTGGGAGCCTGGTATGATACCATCTCCTGGCATCTCTTACTCACCCCTTTAAACAACTATGCTGTAGCCCCGGCTAACACAATGCACTGTGTCAGGGCTGGTGCAAGGATTTTTGACACCCTAGGCGAAACCTCATTTTGCCGCCCCCTTGGCCCCACCCCTGACTCCACCCCATTTCCCCTGCCCATGTAAACGCCACCTTTTTAATGAAGTGCCCATCAAATTCAGCCTCACCAGCGCCCATCAAATGCAGCCTCACCAGCGCCCATCAAATGCAGCCTCACCAGCGCCCATCAAATGCAGCCTCACCAGGGCCCATCAAATGCAGCCTCACCAGCGCCCATCAAATGCAGCCTCACCAGCGCCCCCATCAAATGCAGCCTCACCAGCCCCATCAAATGCAGCCTCACCAGCGCCCATCAAATGCAGCCTCACCAGCGCCCATCAAATGCAGCCTCACCAGCACCCATCAAATGCAGCCTCACCAGCACCCCCATCAAATGCAGCCTCACCAGCGCCCCCATCAAATGCAGCTTCACCAACGCCCATCAAATGCAGCCTCACCAGCGCCCATCAAATGCAGCCTCACCAGCGCCCATCAAATGCAGCCTCACCAGCGCCCCTCAAATGCAGCCTCACCAGCGCCCATCAAATGCAGCCTCACCAGCGCCCATCAAATGCAGCCTCACCAGCGCCCACCATCAAATGCAGCCTCACCAGCACCCCTCAAATGCAGCCTCACCAGTGCCCCTCAAATGCAGCCTACCAGCACCCATCAATAAATGTTTGCTTGCTTCCAATCATTCGGGAGTCGGGACACAGTCCTCCACCACTGCTGTGCCTCTGACACTATGTGCGAACGGAGTGGCCGCTGCCTGCTGAGACTTAGTTGCTTGTTGCAGAGATAATAGAGTAGCAAAACCAGTGGCCGGGCGCCCTAGGCAGCAGGGCGCCCTAGGCGGCTGCCTAGTTTGCCTAGTGGTAGCATCGGCCCTGCACTGTGTCACAGCACAGTGCATTGGAACCCTGATTGGCTGAAGCAATGGAAGCTTTGCCCAATAAGAGCACAGAGCGCTGTCAGAGCCATGATTAGAGAAAGTAATGATGACTCTATCCAATCATGGCTCATTGCGCTTAATCCCGCCCCACACTATAAAAATGTTCTCCTCATAGCGGTCATTTGCAGTGTGATATCAGCACAGAGATAGAACAGAGCTCTGTTCAGTGCTACTAGATTTGGTGTGTTATTGTGCTTCTATTGTCAGTGAAAGAATATCAGTTTCATGCAGATCTAGTGATGGTTCAGTGTGAGCGTAATGCGACTATTCATTCATTATTTTGTCAGGGCAGGTTTCCTGCAGTATATTTTAGTACACCTTTAACGAAGTATATTGAAAAGTTCCCATCGGACTGTTTCCATCGGAAATTCCGACCGTGTGTACGCGGCATTACAATCACTTTAAGTTCACATATGGGCTATTTGGAATCGCAAGCAGAATTACCACAAATTGTGGCAAGACGTGCAGCGTTTGGCACCCCACACACAGCACAATTTGTGAACGCGCTACCGGCTAGCTTCCTCCTCCTCCTGGTAGCCAGCATAGTTTCTCCTCGGGCTCCTCTCCAGGCGATGGACGGGTGGCTGCCTAGCTTCCCCTGTGTTTCCCCTCCTTGTGTCTTGTGCCGGCTGCCAGCGTAGTTTCTCCTTTTGGTCAATCGGGAAATGGGTCACTTCCTGATTTGCCGGGATGAGAATTAGTGTGACACTAGAGAATACTCATTGCTCTGCGCCCCAAGCCCACCCTATTTTTAAGTCTATCAGAGCCTCTGGCTCTAATCACTTGCTTCAAACCCCCCCCCCCCAATTGGAATCCATGCATCCGGGGCTCTGCATGTATATTAGGGGCCAGATGCATGGATAGGGGGGCAGCGCCCATGTGCCCCTTATGGACGGGCCACCACTGGTACTTACGTCTCTTCTGGACACCCTCTTCAGCATGACAACCTTGTCTATGTCTGATTTATTGAAAAAAAACATTCTTCAGACCTTCTTCTAGGCATTACCTTTTGCCCTTAAAGCGAAAGTCCCGCAAAAGTTTTTTTTAAAAGTGAGCAGCTACAAATACTGCAGCTGCTGACTTTTAAAATAAGGACACTTACCTGTCCCAGGGTCCAGCGATGTCATCACCCGAGGCCGAACCGTCCCTCGGTCCTCGGATGCTGCTGCCGCCATCTTCTGTAAGGGAATTAGGAAATGAAACCTTGCGGCTTCATTTCCCGGTTCCCTACTGCGCAAGCGCGAGTCGCGATACCTAATCCAATGTCTGCTGTCTCTGGGACCCGTGTGTGTCCCAGCAGACAGCGCGGGGGGACGAGAAGAGGCATAGGCTTCCGTGGGAGTCTATGCCGGAAGTGGGTGCAAATACCTGCCTTAGACAGGTATCTGCACCCCCCTCCCCCCTGAAAGGAGCCAAATGTGACACCGGAGGGCGGGGGGGGAGGGTGTTCCATTTTTGCGTGAACCACCACTTATTAATTATTTTTTTTCCTCTTTCACTGATTCTCCTGAAGACCATAAGGCCAGTTTCACACTGGGGCGGTGGGGGCAGCAGCGGTAAAGCAGCGCTATATTTAGCACTGCTTTACCGTCGTTTTAGCCGCGGTATGCGCTTTGCCGGCGGTATTACCGCGGTATCCCTGCGGTGTCCCATTGTTTTTAATGGGTAGGAGCGGTATAGGAGCGCTGAATACACCGCTCCTTCACCGCTCCAAATATGCTGCTAGCAGGACTTTTTTTTACCGTCCTGCTAGCGCACCGCTCCAGTGTGAAAGCCCTCCTGGAGTTAAAGGACTCGCTTTTTTCAGGCGCAATACAGGCGATATTTTTAGCGCTGTAGCGCCTGAAAAACGCTTAGGCGTGAAAGGGGCCTAAGGGGTACCTCATTTCTCATGGACGAGCAGTTCTTAATCCCCTCAACTCAAGCCAGTTATTTGCACAACCTGGAACCTGGCTACCCTGTTTTGCCACAACATGACCTCTGTAGTCTAATGCTGGCCATTCACTAGTCGAAAAATCGGTCATTAGACCATTCGTTCGATTTTTCGGCCAGTTAATGGACACAAAATCGGACGTTTTTTGACCCGAAAAAACGAAGGACAAGTTTGGAAATTTTCTGCCAAACGAACGATAAATTGAAAGGTTAATGTGTTTCCCGTCCGACCTGTCTGCACTAGTTATATAAAAAAAAATGAACATAAATTTTTTTTATTTATGTCCACTCAACGATTTATCGCCCATTATATGATGGCACCACCGTTTGCGCTCGCGGCCGAACGTTCGTTTTTCGAAATTGGGTTCGCCCGATTTTTCGACTAGTGTATGGCCAGCATAACCCTCAGGCCTTGTCCTGAGCCCACAGGAGATTGACACTTCAGATATGAGGCTTTCTGAAGGAACTTCAGATCTTGAGTTCTGAGCCTTTGCTTGGCTTCCATTCAGCAGACCTCCATATCCAGTCACTTTACAACCTACCAGGAACGATAAAGGCATCACTCTAACACCACCCCAATAACAGGCACTATGTGGGGCCCTATGAAGAGTTTTTTTTTAGTTTCTGGAGGGAAAACCGATCATGTATTGGTCTGGTTATACAGAACTGTTGAAAGAACATCCGCTTGGCTGCTCCAACATGTTACACCTTTGCTCATTGCACTTTTGTTTGTTTTTCAATAAGGTCTGCTGAGTTTGTTTAGGCTAATTTCCTCTGTAAATAGAAACCTGACAAGGTATGTCTTTGAGAACATTAATAAAGGGTGTTGACCTTTACCTAATACCTATTGGCTTGAGATAGTAGATAGGGGATATAGCTCAGTGGTAGAGCATTCGACTGCAGATCGAGAGGTCCCTGGTTCAAATCCGGGTGTCCCCTTCCATGTTTTTGAACTTTTTTTATTTATTTATTTATTTTTTAAATCAAAGTGTTCAAAGAAGCAAATGTGTGGCATCTTCACAAAGCAAGTTCACCAACTGCAAGATTGTTTAGATAATTAGGATGATGGAGATACAATGTGGATGTGATTAAATGATTTTAAATGTTGACCATAGATACTCTTTAAATGGAGCTCTGCAGGGCTACCAGAGCAGAGAGTGCAACAAAGGGAGGTAACCCCATCACCTACCATCTACCACCTTCTACCTACCACCTACCACCTACCACCTACCCCCGGCTCCTTCATTACAGATGGGTGAAGGACCAGAGAGGGTGGTGCTTAGTGGATGATGAAGTTTTCTAGTAAGTAAACCCTAATCCAACTTTTCATTCATTACTTCTTAGGCCCCTTTCACACGATCGGACCGCTCAGATCCGCCTGTCAGTTTTGGCGGCGGACCTGATTGGACGCTCCATGTTAGTCTATAGAGTGTCGGATGTCAGCGGAGACATGTCCGCTGACATCCGACCCGGTCCGATCCGCCAAAAGCAGACGTGAGGTGAGATGAAAAACGGACACGCTGTCCGTTATCATCCGATCTCTCCATAGAGACCAGCGGCGCTCGACAAGCCCCTCCCCGCTCAGTGAGCAGAGAGGGACCTGTCATCCGCCGGCTCAGCGGAGATCAACGGAGAGATCTCCCGCTGAGCCGGCGGACAAAGGCGGACTCCATGCAAGCGGAGTCCGCCACGTGTGAAAGGGGCCTAAGAGAGGACACTTCACTGACCAGCAGTATGGGGGGGGGGGGGGGCACTTCACTGATCATCAGTATGGGGGGATACTTCACTATCTGGCAGTATGGGGGGACACTTCACTGACCATCAGTATGGGGGGACACTTCACTGACCATCAGTATGGCGGGACACTTCACTGACCATCAGTATGGGGGGGACACTTCACTATCTGGCAGTATGGGGGGACACTTCACTGACCATCAGTATGGCGGGACACTTCACTATCTGGCAGTATGGGGGGACACTTCACTGACCATCAGTATGGGGGGACAGTTCACTGACCATCAGTATGGGGGGGACACTTCACTGACCATCAGTATGGGGGGACACTTCACTATCTGGCAGTATGGGGGGACACTTCACTGACCATCAGTATGGGGGGACACTTCACTGACCATCAGTATGGGGCGGACACTTCACTGACCATCAGTATGGGGGGGACACTTTACTATCTGGCAGTATGGGGGGGACACTTCACTGACCATCAGTATGGAGGGACACTTCACTGACCATCAGTATGGGGGGGACACTTCACTATCTGGCAGTATGGGGGGACACTTCACTGACCATCAGTATGGGGGGACACTTCACTATCTGGCAGTATGGGGGGACACTTCACTGACCATCAGTATGGGGGACACTTCACTATCTGGCAGTATGGGGGGACACTTCACTGACCATCAGTATGGGGGGACACTTCACTGACCATCAGTATGGGGGGACACTTCACTGACCATCAGTATGGGGGGGACACTTCACTATCTGGCAGTATGGGGGGACACTTCACTGACCATCAGTATGGGGGGACACTTCACTGACCATCAGTATGGGGGGACACTTCACTATCTGGCAGTATGGGGGGACACTTCACTGACCATCAGTATGGGGGGACACTTCACTGACCATCAGTATGGGGGGACACTTCACTGACCATCAGTATGGGGGGACACTTCACTATCTGGCAGTATGGGGGGACACTTCACTGACCATCAGTATGGGGGGACACTTTACTGACCATCAGTATGGGGGGACACTTCACTGACCATCAGTATGGGGGGGACACTTCACTATCTGGCAGTATGGGGGGACACTTCACTGACCATCAGTATGGGGGGGACACTTCACTATCTGGCAGTATGGGGGGACACTTCACTGACCATCAGTATGGGGGGGACACTTCACTATCTGGCAGTATGGGGGGACACTTCACTGACCATCAGTATGGGGGGGACACTTCACTGACCATCAGTATGGGGGGGACACTTCACTATCTGGCAGTATGGGGGGACACTTCACTGACCATCGGTATGGGGGGGACACTTCAATATCTGGCAGTATGGGGGGACACTTCACGTCGCTTCACTTAAGGACTGGTAGGATTTGCCCCTTTAATGACCAGGCAATTTTTTTAACTGACAATTGCGTGGTCATGCGGGGCTGTACCCAAACAGAACATTTTTTCCACCACAAATACAGCATTCTTTTGGGGGTATTTGATCCCCTCTGCGGTTTTTATTTTACAGATCCCTGTTCTGGCTCTCTGTGGAGCGTTTGTAGGTGACCGGCTGACATCGCGGCTGCAGGTCACTCACATAGGCTCCAGTGTCGCGGCCGCGCCCCCTATCTCTCTTAAAGAAGCCGACGTAGATCCTACGGCGATTTGTCCAGGAGAGCCAACCTGCCGCCGTATAATGACGGCGGCTGGTCTTAAAGCGGTTAAGCCTGGTACGCATTATGAGTTTTTGAGTTGAACGATTAAAAACTGTCAGCTTCGATCGGAGCCGCTGTACTAACTTTGTAAAGTTAGTACAGTAACCCCTCCCCCTCCCTGCTAAGCTGTTGTGTTCTAACGTCAGAACACTCCGATCATTGCTCCCCGGCATAGGCTGAGAGTCAGTTGGCTGGCTGCTGGTTTTCCCGGACAGACCGACATACACATGGGCCGAATGTCGGACGTTTTTTTTTTTTTTAAGTGGCCGATGTCTCCCGACATTCAGCCCGTGTGTATAGGGCTGATTATAGAGGACTGATTGTAAGTGGTAGTCCAGCCTTCGTTTATCCTGCACTATTCATGGTGTTTTGGGCAGCATATTGATTTATTTTTAAGGAGTTGGTATCTGATTTTCTAATGTGACCGCTATTTACATGAGATTAACCACTTAAGGACCGCCTCCTGCACATTTACGTTGGCAGAATGGCGCGGCTGGGCACATCAACATACAGGTACGTTGCTCTTTAAGAGCCCAGCTGTGGGTCGCGCGCGCGACCCAGTCCTGAGCTCCGTGACCGCGGAACCCGCGGACCTGATCGCCGCCGGTGTCCCGCGATCGGGTCACAGAGCTGAAGAACGGGGAGAGGTCTGTGTAAACAAACCTCTCCCTGTGCTTCCTAGTGAGGCTGTCACTGATCGGCTGTTCCCTGTCATAGGGAAAGTCGATCAGTGATGTCACATGCCAAGCCACGCCCCCCCCCCACAGTAAAAAAAAACACATAGGTCACACTTAACCCCTACACTGCCCCCTAGTGGTTAACCCCTTCACTGCCAGTGACATTTTTACAGTAATGAATGCATTTTTAATCGCACTGATCGCTGTATTAATGCCTTTGGTCCCAAAAATGTGTCAAAATTGTCCGACGCGTCCGCAATAATGTCGCAGTCATGATAAAAATCGCTGATCGCCGCCATTACTAGTAAAAAAAAAAAGATTAATAAAAATGCCATAAAACTATCCCCTATTTTGTAGACGCTATAACTTTTGCGCAAACCAATCAATAAACGCTTATTACGATTTTTTTTGGGTATATCTACAAAAATATGTAGAAGAATACGTATCGGCCTAAACTGAGGAAAAATAATGTTTTTTTATATATTTTTTGGGGATATTTATTATAGTAAAAAGTTAAATATATTGCATTTTTTTCAAAATTGTCTCTTTTTTTTGTTTATAGCGCAAAAAATAAAAACCGCAGAGGTGATCAAATACCACCAAAAGAAAGCTCTATTTGTGGGGAAAAAAAAAGGACGCAAATTTTGTTTGGGAGCCACGTCGCACGACTGCGCAATTGTCAGTTAAAGCGAGGCAGTGCCGAATAGACATGTGCAATTCGTTTTGTTTTTTTTTCGTTATTTTCGTTCATTCGTTTTCGTACGAATGATCGAACGATTCGCTAAAAATTTTAACGAATAACGAATCGTTCGAATCGAACGAATCCGAAAACAACGAAAATCCGAAAAAAAATAATTAGAAACAACGAATGTACGAAAGAAGAAAATCCGAAAAACGAAAACAGGAACAACAAAAATCAAAATGAACGAAAAAATTCGTACATTCGTAACTTTTTTTTTTTCGATTCGTAATTTTCCGCGTCTCTTACAATGGCGCTGCTTAACGTGCTTCGAATGGATTGAACGAAAAAATTCGTACATTCGTAACTTTTTTTTTCGATTCGTAATTTTCCGTGTCTCTTAAAATGTAATGATAGCATACACATTACATACAATTATGAATTATGCTCCGATTACGAATCTACGAATGTTACGAATGTTACGAATGTACGAATAAATACGAATGCGTCCGAATTTCGAATAAACTAATAAACGAAAATTAAACTAACGGAAAAACGAATCAACGAAAAAATAACTCTAACGAAATAATGAATACGAACACCGATGACGTACGAATTTACGAATCGTTACGAATACGAACACCGATGACGTACGAATTTACGAATCGTTACGAATACGAACACCGACGACGTACGAATTTACGAATCGTTACGAATCAACGGAAACGAAAAAGACGAAACGAAAATAAACAAACTGTGCACATGTCTAGTGCCGAATCGCAAAAAGGGGCCTAGTCATTTAGCTGCAAATTGGTCCGGGGCTGAAGTGGTTAATGGTGGGAAAAGCGCAACCCAATTTTGTTGTATAAAAACCTTCTTAGACCCAGGAGTTCAGAGCCGGGAGCCTCCAGGAAGTTTATAGTAACAGCAGGCTACATTGTTTATTACAAGTGCTGTATATAAATGGGAGACGTATAACTAAAGGATATAATAATAGGAGGTCGGAGGGGATGGATCCGTGGCAGAGCATTCAATGACGGAGTAAAGAGAGTGGAGACGAGCTCATGGATAGAACATCTGAACGCAGCTCAGTGGCGCCCCCTCGAAGGTTTGGGACACTATTGTACCTAAATGTAAAAGTAGCAACTATTCCCTTTTAAGGGAACAAAAAAAAAAAAATGTGTCCAGATAGATACATTTCACTGTAGAGTAGAACGGAAGTAGAACAGAAGTAACACTGAATCATCTCCATAGCTCATGCAAGGGGATATAGCTCAGTGGTAGAGCATTCGACTGCAGATCGAGAGGTCCCTGGTTCAAATCCGGGTGTCCCCTGCCAGATTTTGGATACATTTGTATTTAATTGCAAAGCAGGAAAAACAAATAAAAGAAAGAAAAACCCCACAAAACAAA
Organism: Lithobates sylvaticus; assembly: GCA_028564925.1. Lineage (NCBI taxonomy): Eukaryota > Metazoa > Chordata > Amphibia > Anura > Ranidae > Lithobates > Lithobates sylvaticus. The sequence goes on from CM053031.1 coordinate 281,576,310, forward strand.
ATGCCAAGGGAGGGAGATCGAGCGCTTAACCATGAAGCCTCTGGACACAGAGAGAGATTGTAGCTGGAAAATATCCTTCGGGCTCAGTGACACTTGTGTTGATTAGTAATACACATAACCAGTGCCTGCTACGTTTATCATGCAGTTTTTATGCTTTTTTAAAGCTTTAATGACGTTTTCTATTTGTCTTAAAGGGGAAGTGATGACGAGGCACCAGATCTGAGGTGTGGTATTTTTTTTTTTTTACTGTTCTTATTGGCTCAGTAATCTCCCCTCCCCCCCTCCCCCCCTGCTCAGCAGATCTGCAGCTCATCAGTTTCCTGGTGTCTTGCCGAGAAAGGGATAAGGACCCCCCTGTAGTGCGCAGGCGCTGCGCTTGCGCAGTACGAAGCACAACGGAGTTTCCGTAAATAGCCGAAGCTGAACACAGTCAGTCAGCTGTACACGGCGCCTGCGCACTACATTCTAACCTATGTCCAGGTTCCAGCCCCACCATCCAAGTGGACATAGAGTTAGAATAAAAATATACCGAGCGCAGCGAGGCCGTGGCCGAAGCGTAGCGGGCCCTGTTACAGGCGCCGTGTACAGCCGATTCACTGTCTTCTGCTTCGGCTATTTCCGGCGGCTTCGTTGTGCTTCGCTCTGCGCCTGCGCAGTACAGGGGGTCCTTATCCGCCGGGGGGGAACTTTCTCGGCAGAACACCGGTAGCCTCCAGGAAGGAGATAGTAACAGCAGTCTATATATTTTATTACAAGTGCTGTATATAAATGGGAGACGTAAAACTAAAGGATATTTAATAATTAATTAATTATTATTATTAATAATAATAATAATAATAATTTTATAGTAGGAGGTCGGAGAGGATGGTTTCGTGGCAGAGCATTCAATGACGGAGTAAAGAGAGTGGAGACGAGCTCAGGGATAGAACATCTGAACGCAGCTCAGTGGCGCCCCCTGGAAGGTTTGGGACACTATTGTACCTAAATGTAAAAGTTGCAACTATTCTCTTTTAAGGGAACAAAAAAAATAAAAAAATAAAAAAATGCGGCCGGATGGTTAAATTTCACTGTGGAGTAGAAGAGAATTGAAACTTCATCCTTCTCCATGCAAGGGGGTATAGCTCAGTGGTAGAGCATTCGACTGCAGATCGAGAGGTCCCTGGTTCAAATCCGGGTGCCCCCTGCCAGGTTTTGGATACATTTGTATTTAATTGCAAAGCAGGAAAAACAAACAAACGAAAAAAATAAAAAAATCTGCAAAACAAAATGTAAAGGGAGGGAGATCGAGCGTTTAACCATGAAGCCTCTGGACACAGAGAGAGATTGTAGCTGGAAAATATCCTTCGGGCTCAGTGACACTTGTGTTGATTAGTAATACACATAGCCAGTGCCTGCTACATTTATCATGCAGTTTTTATGCTTTTTTAAAGCTTTAATGACGTTTTCTATTTGTCTTAAAGGGGAAGTGATGGCGAGGCACCAGATCTGAGGTGTGGTATTTTTTATTTTTTTTTGCTGTTCTTATTGGCTCAGTAATCCCCCCATCCCCCCCTCCCCCCCTGCTCAGCAGATCTGCAGCTCATCAGTTTCCTGGTGTCTTGCCGAGAAAGTTCCCCCCGGCGGATAAGAACCCCCCTGTACTGCGCAGGCGCTGCGCTTGCGCAGTACGAAGCACAACAGAGTTTCCGTAAATAGCCGAAGCTGAACACAGTCAGTCAGCTGTACACGGCACCTGCACACTACATTCTGACTTATGTCCAGGTTCGAGCCCCACCATCCAAGTGGACATAGAGTTAGGCCCCTTTCACACTGGGGCGGGAGCCGCGGTGACGGTAAAGCAGCGATATATTTAGCGCTGCTTTACCGTCGTTTTAGCCGCGGTATTCGGCCGCTCGCGGTGCGGTTTTACCCCCCGCGAGCGGCCAAAAGCGGCGGTATTGCGGCGGTATTACCGCGGTGTCCCATTCAAATCAATGGGAAGGAGCGGTATAGGAGCGGTGAATACACGGCTCCTATACCGCTCCAAAGATGCTGCTAGCAGGACTTTTTTTACCGTCCTGCTAGCGCACCGCTCCAGTGTGAAAGCCCGCCGGCTTTCACACTGGAGTGAATGGGGCGGATTTTTTCAGGTGGTGTACAGGCGCTATTTTAAGCGCTGTACCGCCTTAAAAAACGCCCCAGTGTGAAAGGGGCCTTAGAATAAAAATATGCCGAGCGCAGCAAGGCCGTGGCCGAAGCGTAGCGGGCCCTGTTACAGGCGCCGTGTACAGCCGATTCACTGTCTTCTGCTTCGGCTATTTCCGGCGGCTTCGTTGTGCTGTTTTCTGCGCAGTACAGGGGGGTCCTTATCCGCCGGGGGGGGGGACTTTATCGGCAGAACACCGGGAGCCTCCAGGAAGTTTATAGTAACAGCAGTCTACATATTTTATTACAAGTGCTGTATATAAATGGGAGACGTATAACTAAAGGATATTTAATAATTAATTAATTAATAATAATTTTATAATAGGAGGTCGGAGGGGATGGTTCCGTGGCAGAGCATTCAATGACGGAGTAAAGAGAGTGGAGACGAGCTCAGGGATAGAACATCTGAACGCAGCTCAGTGGCGCCCCCTGGAAGGTTTGGGACACTATTGTACCTAAATATAAAAGTTGCAACTATTCTCTTTTAAAGTGGAAGTAAACCCTCCTATCGTTTTCAGCCAAGGAAGCTGCCATCTTTGCCTCTGTTTAATCTTCAACTGCCACAGTGCTGCACATGTGATCCGTTATGACACCAGCCATTGGATGGTTTGACTGTTTGGTTGAGAGCACAGCCAATGTGCAGTTAGCATTCCCGGCATGCCTTTGTTTTTTAGACTGTTAAATCGATGGGTTTACTTCCGCTTTAAGGGAACAAAAAAAATAAAAAATGAAAAGAATGCGGCCGGATGGTTGAATTTCACTGTGGAGTAGAAGAGAATTGAATCTTCATGCTTCTCCATGCAAGGGGGTATAGCTCAGTGGTAGAGCATTCGACTGCAGATCGAGAGGTCCCTGGTTCAAATCCGGGTGCCCCCTGCCAGATTTTGGTTACATTGGTATTTAATTGTAAAGCAGGAAAAACAAACAAACGGGAAAAAAAAATCTGCAAACAAAATGTAAAGGGATTGAGTGTTTAACCATGAAGCCTCTGGACACAATTAGGCTGAACAGAGAGATTGTAGCTGGAAAATACCTTTCGGCCTGGGTGACACTTGTGTTGATTAGTAGGCACATTACCAGTGCCTGCTACATTTATCATGTGGTTTTTATGCTTTTTTAAATCACATTTTCTTTTTATCTAATAGGGCAGGGATATGCAATTAGTGGACCTCCAGCTGTTGCAGAACTACAAGTCCCATGAGGCATAGCAAGACAGCCACAAGCATGACACCCAGAGGCAGAAGCATGATGGGACTTGTAGTTTTGAAACAGCTGGAGGTCCACTAATTGCATATCCCTGTTATAGGGGAAGTGATGATGAGGAGGTCACCAGATGTGAGGTGTGGTTAGGTGTTGGTGTGGTATTTTTTTTTGTTGGTGTTCTTATTGGTTCAGTCAGTGGTGGAACTATAGGGGTCGCAGCAGTCGCACTTGCGACTGGGCTATGCTGTTCTGCCGCTGTGGGGGGCCCCAAGACGCGGCATCTACCCTGCACCTCTGGCTGTCTGTTTTAGTATGCAGTGGGGGGAGGTGGGAGGCGGCGATCGGCATGTATCGACTTCACTCTTCAGTAAGTCCCTCTTCTTCTACACTCTTGCCGATACATGCCTGGGTCAGAGGCCCCTCCCCTCTCCACTGTATACACTGGGGAAGAGAACTACAAGCCCCGGGGAGATCCCGTGGACACAATAGATCTGCCGATCGCTGCCTCCCACCTTCCGGGGGGGGTCTCCGGGGACCCTGATGTAAGGGGGGGGGGTCTCCGGGGACCCTGATGTAAGGGGGGGGGCTCTCTGGGGACCCTGATGTAAGGGGGTCTCTCTGGGGACCATGATGTAAGGGGGGTTCTCTGGGGACCTGTGTGTTTTATGACATCATACACAGCTCTCTCTCTCACTCTTGTGAGAGTTTGCCAGGAAGGGATGGGGGGGGGGGGGGGTGAGTCATAAGAGGGCCAATGAGAGCTGTCGAGCTGGAGGTGTGTGTCTGTGTAAATCCAGGAAGTTAACAGGCAGCAGCATCAGCGTCCACTTTTCTGCAGGTCCACTTTACTGCTGGTCAATTTAGGTGTGAGGGGGTATAGCTCAGTGGTAGAGCATTCGACTGCAGATCGAGAGGTCCCTGGTTCAAATCCGGGTGTCCCCTTGAGTATTTTGTGTATCTAAATGTGAAGGAACTTCAGAGCAATGGGTTGGGTGCCCCCACTGCAAGCTGCCTGCGCTGGGGGCACTCAACAGGAAGGAGGCTGGGGAACTGAGAAGAGGAGGCTCAGGGCTGCTCTGTGTAAATCCATTGCACAGAGCAGGTAAGTATAACATTTTTGTTATTTAATATTTTTTTTAAATTCCTAAAGAGCAGTGTTTCTCAACTGGGGTTCCGCGAGAAGTCCCCAGGGGTTCCGCCACAATTCAACCCAATGTTGTTTCCATTGTTTCCAATGCATGCAGACAGTGAGTACTGTCACCGCGCATTGATACCCGATGCCACCTCTGTAGTTCCGGTGTTCTGTCGAGAAGTGCCCCCCATCGAATAGTGGCCGGGATGTACTGCGCATCCGCCGTACAGAACAGCACAACAGCTGATTTGCCGATCAGCTGGGCTGACGTAACCAGGGCGCATGCGCACTTCGTTGGTCTCTCTCGATGGGAGATACCATTTCACGTCCACAATTTAAACCTATACAAACAGCGGGGGAGACCGTCGTTCTCAGATTGTGCATCGCTGCTGCTGGAGGGCGGCTTGTGGTTGTGTTGAAGAGCTGGTTTTGTCTGTGTTGCAAACCGCCCTTTCACACAGGCAAAACCGGGTGTTCAACACCGCAAACCCGCCCTGCAACACAGACAAAACCCGACCATCAGCACACTGTAAAGCCGCCCCGCAACAGCGAGGTGCAGTCTGAGCACTACGGTCTCCCCCTCCTCTGTAACTCTAACCTGGTAACCGTAAAAAAAAATTAAAGCGTCGCCTATGGAGATTTTTAGGTACCAAAGTTTGTCGCCATTCCTCGAGTGCGTGCAATTATAAAGCGTGACATGTTTGGTATCTACAAAATCTACAAAACAAAAAATCTACAAAAAAATTTAAAATATAAAAGGCTGAATTATTCAACCTCGTAATAGACTAGATGACTGGAGATTGAAATACTCACAAAAAAAACATAAAACAACAATCTACCAGCAGAGGGGGGTATAGCTCAGTGGTAGAGCATTCGACTGCAGATCGAGAGGTCCCTGGTTAAAATCCGGGTGTCCCCTTCAAGATTTTTAGATACCCCCAACCAAAAAAAAATAGTTGAAGGGAGACATGGGGGGGTTATTTACAAAAGACAAATCCACAGTACACTTGGAAGTGCAGTCACTGTAAATCTGAGGGCTGATTTTATCATCCAATCATGTGCAAGCTAAAATGCGGTTTTTATTTTCCTTGCACGTCCCCCTCAGATCAACAGGGACTTTACTTGCAAATGCACTTGTAGTGCAAAGTGGATTTGTCTTTAGTAAATAACCCCCTTTGTCCAGAATTTAAATGCAAATACAGATTTGCTTTGAGTTGAAGAGTTCTTACATAGGAAGTCTCTGGACACAACGGAGTCTGAGAGATTGTGACTTGAAGAAAGTCCCTAAGCTGAATCCTCAGGACACAATTGAGAGAAGAGAAAAATATCTATAACCCGTTTACTGCCAGAGCTGTTTTTGCATTTTTTTCACACCTGTTAAAATGGACATTTTGGGGTCTGGAGATAAGTTACCCCCCCAAACATTATGGGTTTTCTGAAAGCAAAAAAAATTGCAGATCACCAGGGCCCCCGGTGCAAGAAACCATGAAGGGCCCCCCTGAACCCCAGCCAAGGCCCTTCCCTCTGAGTCCGGTGGTGGAACTCCAGGGCTCGGTCACAGGTATGACTTTTGTGAGCCCTGTAGTTCCACCACTGGTATCAGCAGTTTTTTTGAAATTATTTTTTACAATTTTTTTTAGGAGTCCCGTTGGGGGACTTTGGTGAGATATCAGAGGTCCTGAGATAAACAGACCTATGATGTTACACCTTTGAGACAAAGAGGAGGAAGGGAAAGGAAAATTGGGACCAGCCATATGTAGAGGGGGCGGCTCTCATAGGGCTGCACTGCATCTGTGTGCTGAAAGTTTGTTTGCCCCGGAGAAGCATGCAGTGCAGTGTGAGCCGGACTCAGGGGGCGGGACTCTGGCTGTGGAGGACAGACACCGACTGAGCAGCACTGCATGGAGCAGGAGAGGGGGACCCGGAGGAGCGGCAGAGGACACAGGTTGTGTGGGGAATGCACAACTAAAGAGCAGCCAGTGCGATAGTCGAGCATGGAGCTCTGCTAGTAACCCCCACCTCCAGCCACCCGTGCGCCCGGTGCCTAACCGCCTATGCTGCCACCGGCCATATTTAGAGGGGGCCCCCTTGCAGCACAGGGCCCAGTTGCGCTTGCGACTGTTGCACCCCCTATAGTTACGCCCCTGCAGATCACGAGGTCCCCATTCCAAATCCCAGTGCCCCTGGAACATGTTGGATACCTTTGTATCTAAATGGAAGGGATTCTCTGCAGAATCATTTAATTAAAAAAAAATATCTTACAAAAGAGAGCAACGGATAACGGAAAATTGCATCAAATTTGTCAAGTTTGTCACATATTCAAGGCAGGTGGCTGGTGCTAAACCTTTTCTGAGGAGGGGGGGGGGCGGCAAAACAAACACCCCCCCAGGTGCGCACTCCCCCCTTTATGGCACAGTCCCTCCTGCACACAACCCCTCTGCAGCTTCCTCGGCTTCTCCTTCCGGCCAACCCGATCCCCCTTCTGTCCTAATTGGCCAGGAGGAGGAGAAGCCGGAAGACGATAGCAAATATTGATTCGCCATTGTCCCAAGTGCGCCCTGAGCCCAACTTTTTGAAGCCAATTAGAGCCTCCGGCTGTAATCACGTGGCTTGGAAAAAAAAACATATGAGTCCAGCGCCCCCGCATGCAAACTAGTGGGGCGGAGCCCCTAATGGACTGGCTGCTCCTGGTGGTAGGGGTTGGAATCAGACGCCACTATCGTCACAGAGCCATGTTTTGGGCACGTTTTGGGCCTGAAGATTAGTTAAACCCCCAACCGTGGAGGATAACATAGTAGTCATTGCCATTTTCTTACGTCATACAATAGAGGCGCAACTGCTTATTAAACTCCAATTTTTAAGATACACTAAATTGTATGTGTATTGGTGCATACACATGCAATATATTATCACATTTTTTTGGTAAGATAAAAGAGATGAGAATGCAATAATAAATACCAAACATGTCAAGCCGTAACCACCTGCGGACCGCCTCATTGTAAAAATCCTGCCAGCAGGGCAGACGCTCTGCATCGGAACATGTACATGAACATGATCTGACATTTCCGCATAGGGGCGCATGCGTTCCCCTGCCGCCCGATCTGTGCTGTCATTCGGTACAGCACAAGTCGGTAAGCAGGTCCCAGCCAATGATTTATGGCTGGGACCTGCTGATTGGCTTAGCGAATCACAGCACAGAGCCCTGTGTTTACTAACAATAAACAAACAACACAGGGCTCTCTGTACATGGAGCAGAGATGTGGCTGTTTTTCCAGCCTGCAAAGCAGGCATATCCAATTAAAAGATGTAAAAAAATCAAATGTCTTCATCAATTTAAGCCAATATGTATTCTGCTACATATTTTTAGTAAAAAAATACCAATAAGTGTATATTGATTGGTTTGCGCAAACGTTATATCGTCTACAAACTATGTCATATTTTTTTTATTTATTTTTTTACTGGTAATGGCGGCGATCAGTGATTTATAGCGGGGCTGCGATATTTCGGTGGACAATTCGGACACCTAACTGACACTTTTTTGGGGACCAGTGACACTAATACAGTGATCAGCACTAAAAGTATGCACTGTCACTGTACTTACAGCTCTGGCAGGGAACAATGCTCAGCAAGCAAGGGGGGTATAGCTCAGTGGTAGAGCATTCGACTGCAGATCGAGAGGTCCCTGGTTCAAATCCGGGTGCCCCCTTCACGATTTTTGACTTTTTTTCTAATATAAATAGCCTCTCTCCCTCCTGGAGGATCTTAGACCCCTTCCATCTAAGGTTCAAATCCGGGTGTCCCCTTGTGACGTTTGGATGCTTTTGTCTCTAAATGTAAAAATGATAACATTTCCTCTCCCTACATACTCCCAGCATAGAAACAGAGCTGCCAGAGACAGCTCATGGTCCATACTAATGATTGGGAGTTGGCAGGACCAGTTTTCGAACATGTGACCACTAATACAGCCAATCACAGCGGTCATGTGATCGGCCAAACCTTCCTGTTCCTGTGCCTACAGAACTTGTTTTCCTGGCTGTTACCTGTAAGTAGTGTAAATATCACCTAAACTTGCACCGTTTAGGAGATATTTACATTACATGCAGATAGGGTCACCACTTTTTCTTCATACCAAACCCGAACACTTTAGCGGCATTCTTTAACCACTTAAGGACCGGCAGACGTCGGCAGAATGGCACAGCTGGGCACAATCACGTACCTGTACGTGTCTCTTTAAGAGCCCAGCCGGCGGCGCGCTCGCGACCCGGTCCTGAGCTCTGTGACCGTGGGACCAGCGGACCCGATCGCCGCTGGTGTCCCGTGATCGGGTCACAGAGCTGAAGAACGAGGAGAGGTCTGTGTAAACAAACCTCTCCCCGTGCTTCCTAGTGAGGCTGTCACTGATCGGCTGTTCCCTGTCATAAGGAAAGATGATCAGTGATGTCAGACGCCAAGCCACGCCCCCTACATTTAAAAAAAAACACACCCACTTAACCCCTCCCCGCCCCCTAGTGGTTAACCCCTTCACTGCCAGTGTCATTTACACAAGAATAAGTGCATTTAAATAGCACTGATTGCTGTATAAATCTGAATGGTCCCAAAAATGTGTCAAAAATGTCCGATGTGTCCGCCATAATGTCGCAATCACAATAAAAATCGCTGATCACCGCCAATACTAGTAAAAAAAAAAATATTAATAAAAATGCTATAAAACTATCCCCTATTTTGTAAACGCTATAACTTTTGCGCAAACCAATCAATAATCGCTAATTGCGTTTTTTTTTACCAAAAATATGTAGAAGAATACGTATCGGCCTAAACTGAGGAAAAAAAAAATTTTTATATGTTTTTTGGGGATATTTATTATATCAAAAAGTAAAAAATATTGAATTTTTTACAAAATTGTTGCTCTATTTTTGCTTATAGCGCAAAAAAATAAAAACCGCAGGGGCGATCAAATACCACCAAAAGAAAAAAAGCTCTATTTGTGGAAAAAAAAAGGACGCCAATTTTGTTTGGGAGCCACGTCGCACGACTGCGCAATTGTCAGTTAGAGTGACGGAGTGCCGAATCGCAAAAAGGGGCGTGGTCATTTGGCTGCCAATTGGTCCGGGGCTTAAGTGGTTAAGCAAAAAAAAAAAGCAACAAAATTACAAAAACAAATACTTCAAAGAAGACAGAGTAGGTGAAGCATTTAACTACAGATACAGATGTCCTGCTGTGAGTTTAAAAAGTGCCTGAAGGAAGCCTCAGGACACAACTCTGAATAGGACATCTGATGTAAGGGGGCACTATGATAGGGACACCTTATATAAGGTTACTGTGATTGGGGCAACTGATTGATGGGGACATCTGATTTAAGGGGGTACTCTGAGGGGACATCCGATGTAAGGGGGCACTCTGATGGTAACATCTGATAGGGACATCTGATGTAAGGGGGTACTCTGAGGGGGCATCCGATGTAAGGGGGCACTCTGATGGTAACATCTGATAGGGACATCTGATGTAAGGGGGTACTCTGAGGGGACATCCGATGTAAGGGGGCACTCTGATGGTAACATCTGATAGGGACATCTGATGTAAGGGGGTACTCTGAGGGGACATTAGACATGTGCGATTAGTTTCGTACGAATCCGAAATACGAATTTTTATGCATACGAATTCCGTCCGAAATTAACAGAAAGTATCAGAAACGTGACTGGTGTTAATATGCAGAAGAATTCTGTACGAAATACGAAATTTCGTAAACGAATTTCCGATCCAAATTAACAGAAACGTTGAAATTAAAAAAAAAAAAAAAAAATTTGTACGAAATTAAATTTCGTATACGAATTACGATTTTTTTTTTAATACGAAACGAAACAAATCTTTTGACGGCGCCCATGTCTAGGGGACATCCGATGTAAGGGGGCACTCTGATGGGGACATCCGATGTAAGGGGGCATTCTGATGGGGACATCTGATGTAAGGGGGCACTCTGATGGGGACATCTGATATAAAGGGGTACTCTGGTGGGGGCAATTGATCTATCGGAGCACTCTGATGGGGACATCTGATGTAAGGGGGCACTCTGATGGGGACATCTGCTATAAGGGGGTACTCTGGTGGGGGCAATTGATCTATCGGAGCACTCTGATGGGGACATCTGATATAATGGGGTATTCTGGTGGGGGCAATTGATCTATGGGAGCACTCTGAGGGGACATCCAATGTAAGGGGGCACTCTGGTGGGGGCAATTGATCTATCGGAGCACTCTGATGGGGACATCTGATATAATGGGGTATTCTGGTGGGGGCAATTGATCTATGGGAGCACTCTGATGGGGACATCCGATGTAAGGGGGCACTCTGGTGGGGGCAATTGATCTATCGGAGCACTCTGATTGGGACATCTGATGTTGTAAGGGGGGACTCTGATTGGGCAACTGACCTAAGAGGTACTCTGATGGGGACACCTTATATACGGTAGTTTTATTTTATTTTACTTTAAATGTGGATGTGATTGGCCTACTGTTACATTTTATGAAGAGATTTGGACCTCGGCTGGAAGAAATTTTTAGCAATCGGACCTCCTTAAATTTTAATTAATTACCTCGCTCCAAAGTATGTTTTAAGCAGAAAAGAAAAATATATATAAACAAATAGCAGCACAGAGGAGCCAATGTACTTGTGTCGGCTTTGAGTTGAAGAGGTTTCTATACTGAAGCATTTGCATTAATGAGTCGGAGAAGGTTTGAATGCAGATGGAGAAGTCCCCGGTATAAGCCTCGTTCCCCCTGGAAGACTTTGGACTGCATTGTACTAACATGAAAATTCTGCATCATTTTGCTAAAGTGCATTTAAAGGGGGAAAAAAATGCACAAATATAAAAGGCTGAATTGTTCAACCTCGTAATAGACTAGATGACTGGAGAGTGAAATACTCACAAAAAACATCAATCAACCAGCAGAGGGGGATATAGCTCAGTGGTAGAGCATTCGACTGCAGATCGAGAGGTCCCTGGTTCAAATCCGGGTGTCCCCTTCAAGATTTTAGATACCTTTGTAGAAGATTCACAGTAGTATTTTAAGCAGAAAAAACACAAAAATGAATAGTTGAAGGGAGACATTGGGGGTCATTTACTAAAGGAAAATCCACTCTGCACTACAAATGCACTTGGAGGTGCAGTCGCTGTAAATCTGAGGGGAAGCTCTACTGATTTTATCATCCAATCATGTGCAAGCTAAAATTTTGTTTTTTTATTTTCCTTGCATGTCCCCCTCGGATCTACAGTGACTGCACTTCCAAGTGTACTTTTAGCGCAAAGTGGATTTGTCTTTAGTAAATAACCCCCTTTGTCCAGCATTTAAATGCAAATACAGATCTGCTTTGAGATGAAGAGTTCTTACATAGGAAGCCTCTGGACACAACGGAGTCTGAGAGATTGTGACTTGAAGAAAGGACACAATTGAGAAGAGAGTTTGTAGCTCAAAAATATCTTTAACCCGTTTGCTGCCAGAGCTGTTTTTGTATTTTTTGTATTTTTTGCACACCTGTTAAAATGCACATTTTTGGGGTCTGGAGATAAGTTACCCCTCCCCCTCCCCAAACATTGTGGGTTTTCTGAAAGCAAAACAAATTGCAGATCACTTGGTCCCCATTCCAAATCCCGTTGCCACTGTTGTCACAGAGCCATGTTTTGGACACATTTTGGGCCTGAAGATTAGTTAAACCCCCAACCATGGAGGATAAAATAGTAGTCATTGTCATTTTCTTACGTCATACAATAGAGGCGCAACTGTTTATTAAACTCCAATTTTTAATATACACTAAATTGTATGTGTATTGGTGCATACACATGCAATATATTATCACATTTTTTTGGTAAGATAAAAGAGATGAGAATGCAATAATAAATACCAAACATGTCAAGCCGTAACCACCTGCAGACCGCCCCATTGTAAAAATCCTGCCAGCAGGGCAGCCGTTCTGCATCGGAACATGTACATCAGGGATATGCAATTAGCGGACCTCCAGCTGTTATAGCGTCTACAAACTATGTGATTTTTTTTTTTTTACTGGATTTATAGCGGGACTGCGATATTTCGGTGGACAATTCGGACACCTAACTGACACTTTTTTTGGGGACCAGTGACACTAATACAGTGATCAGCACTAAAAGTATGCACTGTCACTGTACTTACAGCTCTGGCAGGTAACACAGCTCAGAAAGCAAGGGGGGTATAGCTCAGTGGTAGAGCATTCGACTGCAGATCGAGAGGTCCCTGGTTCAAATCCGGGTGCCCCCTTCAAGATTTTTGACTTTTTTTCTAATATAAATAACCTCTCTCCGTCATGGAAGATCTTAAAACCCTTGCATCTAAGGTTCAAATCCGGGTGCCCTCTTGTGACGTTTGGATGCTTTTGTCTCTAAATGTAAAAATGATAACATTTCCTCTCACTACATACTCCCAGCATAGAAACAGAGCTGCCAAAGACAGCTCATGGTCCATACTAATGATTGGCATTTGGCAGGACCAGCTTTCAAACATGTGACCACTATGACAGCCAATCATAGCGGTCATGTGATCGGCCAAACCTTCCTGTTCCTGTGCCTACAGAACTTGTTAAAGAGGAAGTGAACTTGTTTTCCGGGATGTTACCTGTAAGTAGCTTAATATCACCTAAACTTGCACCGTTTAGGAGATATTTACATTACATGCAGATAGGGTCACCACTTTTCTTTTTCTTCAAGCCAAATCCAAACACTATACTGAGCAGATCTTAGGGCACTCCAAAGAGAATAGTAATGCAGCCTCCATAGTGCCCCCTCACCCTCCTATCAGCGCATAGTGCCCCCTCACCCTCCTATCAGCCCATAGTGCCCCCTCACCCACCTATCAGCCCATAGTGCCCCCCTCACCCTCCTATCAGCCCATAGTGCCCCCCCTTACCCTCCTATCAGCCCATAGTGCCCCCCTCACCCACCTATCAGCCCATAGTGCCCCCTCACCCTCCTATCAGCCCATAGTGCCCCCCTCACCCTCCTATCAGCCCATAGTGCCCCCTCACCCTCCTATCAGCCCATAGTGCCCCCCTCACCCTCCTATCAGCCCATAGTGCCCCCTCACCCACCTATCAGCCCATAGTGCCCCCCCCTTACCCTCCTATCAGCCCATAGTGCCCCCTCACCCTCCTATCAGCCCCTGTTCTGAGCCACATTCCGGTCTGAATTTTGGAGACATTGCGGAGACATTGTGGAAATGTTGTGCTGATGCATTTGGACACAGTGAGTCTAAGCAGATCAAGAGATCCCCAGTTTACATATAGTTGTCCCCTGGAAGACTTTGTACAGCATTGTACCAAAATGAAAAATACCAAATCAGTTTGCTAAAGTATATTTTAAGCGGGAAAAAAAATGCATAAATATTAAAACAGATGACTAAATGGTTTAATTTTGTCATAGACTAGTGGACTGTGGAGTGAAATGTTCACCAAAAACAAACATTCATCAGGTTTACCAGCAGAGGGGGGTATAGCTCAGTGGTAGAGTATTCGACTGCAGATCGAGAGGTCCCTGGTTCAAATCCGGGTGCCCCCTGGAAGGCTTTAGATACCCTTGTATCTAAAGGTAGACATGTAAGCAAAAGAAAAACAACAAAGTTACAAAAACAAATACTTCGAAAGAGTAGGTGGAGCATTTAACTGCAGATACAGATGTACTGCCGTGAACGGAAGCCTCAGGACACAATTCTGAATAGGACACCTGATATATGGGGACATCTGATGTAAGGGGGCACTATGATAGGGATACCTTATTAAGGGAATACTGTGAGTGGGGCAATTGATTGATGGGGACATCTGATGTAAGGAGCAACTGACCTAGGAAGTACTCTGATGGGCAGGGCAAAAGGGACAGCGTCCCCGTCATTGTTGTGGGGCCCAAAGCAGCTGCCTCATACTTGCCAACTATCCCAGTTTAAATTCCCTCATCCCTTGAGGTTTTAGTCTAATGCTGTGTCCTAATATCTCAGTGTGAAGTTATGTTACTAATGCTGCCCAGCTCTTCCCTATTGTTGTGTACAGATGACTTACCTGCAGACTCTGTGTTTACATCTAAATACCGGCATTGATATGTAAATAGCAGCGCATTCATATATAAATAGTGGTGGTCCCGCAGCATTCTATGTAAACAGAGGTGGTATTCATATGTATATCCTGCCCCCCTAAGGTCATATCCACCATCACCTATAAGGAATGCTACCCACTGGGGAGATGAAGGGGCATGCTTGTCCTGCCTACAACTGTGGTCATTAAACCTACCATCATCATGTTCTGCAAAGGTAATCAAATTAGTGTGGGGGGGGGGGGGTAGTGTGGGGTGTGCAGAAGTAGGCAGAGAAGGAATTACAGTTTGGGGGGCACAGGTGAGCAAGGTCCAGTCCATGGTGCACAGACAGTGAGGAGATGATGTGCTGTAACCTCAAGCAACCAATCAGTAAGAAGTAATGATGTGCAGTAACCAATCAGTGAGCAGTATTGATGTACAGTAATCTCTAGAAACCAATCAACATGCAGAAATCGTGTGCTTTGATCTCTAGCAACTAATCAGTGAGCCAAAATGTTTGCTGTAACCTTTAGCAACTAATCAGTGAGCCGAAATGTGTGCTGTAACCTCTAGCAACCAGTCAGTGAGCGGTAATGATACACTGTAGTCATTGTATTTATTGCCATTTTCTTATGTCATACAATAGAGGCGCAACTGTTTATTAAACTCCAATTATTAATATACACTAAATTGTATGTGTATTGGTGCATACACATGCAATATATTATCACATTTTCTTGGTAAGATAAAAGAGATGAGAATGCAATAATAAATACCAAACATGTCAAGCCGTAACCACCTGCAGACCGCCCCATTGTAAAAAACCTGCCAGCAGGGCAGCCGCTCTGCATCGGATCATGTACATCAGGGATATGCAATTTATCGGACCTCCAGCTGTTGCAAAACTACAAGTCCCATCATGTCTCTGCCTCTGGGTGTCATGCTTGTGGCTGTCATACCCTTGTATCTAAAGGTAGACATTTAAGCAAAAGAAAAAAAAACACCTGGCAGTCCCCGGCCTTTATAAAAACTATCCTTTACAATCATCTTAAAGGGGGAAAAAGTGCACAAACATAAAAGGCTGAATTGTTCAACCTTGTAATAAACTAGATGACTGG
Organism: Lithobates sylvaticus; assembly: GCA_028564925.1. Lineage (NCBI taxonomy): Eukaryota > Metazoa > Chordata > Amphibia > Anura > Ranidae > Lithobates > Lithobates sylvaticus. Next base: position 281,592,031 of record CM053031.1, read on the forward strand.
AGAGTGAAATGCTCACAAACAAAACAAAAAGCAAAGATCAACCAGCAGAGGGGGATATAGCTCAGTGGTAGAGCATTCGACTGCAGATCGAGAGGTCCCTGGTTCAAATCCGGGTGTCCCCTTCAAGATTTTGGATACCCTTGTATCTAAATGTAGAAGTTTCACAGTAAAAAAATAGGGAGACATTGGGGGTTATTTACAAAAGGCAAATCCACAGTGCGCTTAGAAGTGCAGTCAATGTAAATCTGAGGGGAAGCTCTGCTGATTTTATCATCCAATCATGTGCAAGCTGAAATGCTGTTTTTTTTATTTTCCTTGCATGTCCCCCTCAGATCTACAGTGACTGCACTTCCAAGTGTACTTTTAGTGCAAAGTGGATTTCTCTTTAGTAAATAACCCCCTTTGTCCAGCATTTAAATGCAAATACAGATCTGCTTTGAGTTGAAGAGTTCTTACATAGGAAGTCTCTGGACACAACGGAGTCTGAGAGATTGTGACTTGAAGAAAGTCCCTAAGCTGAATCCTCAGGACACAATTGTGAAGAGAGTTTGTAGCTCAAAAATGTCTTTAACCCGTTTGCTGCCAGAGCTGTTTTTGCATTTTTTTGGGGTCTGGAGATAAGTTAACTTCTTTGGGGGGGGGGGGGGGGTGGCAAACAAACACCCCCTCAGGCTCTATTTACGTGGCTTGAAAAAAAAAACATGAGTCCGGCGCCCTGCATGCAAACTAGGGGGGGGGCAGCGCCCCTAATGGACTGGCCGCTCCTGGTGGTAGGGGGTTGGAATCAGACACCACTGTTGTCACCCTCAACCATGGAGGATAAAATAGTAGTCATTGCCATTTTCTTACGTCATAATAGAGGCGCAACTGTTTATTAAACTCCAATTTTTAATATACACTAAATTGTATGTGTATTGGTGCATACACATGCAATATATTATAACATTTTTTTGGTAAGATAAAAGAGATGAGAATGCAATAATAATCACCAAACATGTCAAGCCGTAACCACCTGCGGACCGCCCCATTGTAAAATTACTGCCAGCAGGGCAGCCGCACTGCATCGGATCATGTACATCAGGGATATGCAATTAGCGGACCTCCAGCTGTTGCAAAACAACAAGTCCCATGATACCTCTGCCTCTGGGTGTCATGCTTGTGGCTGTCAGAGTCTTGCTATGCCTCATGGGACTTGTAGCTCTGCAACAACTAGAGGTCCGCTAATTGCATATCCCTGATGTACATGAACATGATCTGGCATTTCCAAGTAGGGGGCGCACCCGTGCCCCTGCTGCCCGATCTGTGCTGTCATTCGGTACAGCACAAGTCGGTAAGCAGGTCCCAGCCAATGATTTAATCGGCTTAGCGAATCACAGCACAGAGCCCTGTGTTTACTAACAATAAACAAACAGCACAGGGCTCTCTGTACACGGGGCAGAGATGTGGCTGTTTTTCCAGCCTTCAAAGTAGGCATATCCAATTAAAAGATGTAAAAATTAAAATATCTTCATCAATTTAGACCAATATGTATTCTGCTACATATTTTTGGCAAAAAAATACCAATAAGCGTATATTGATTGGTTTTTCGCAAACGTTAGAGCGTCTACAAACTATGTGATATTTTTATTTATTTTTTATTTTTACTAGTAATGGCGGCGATCAGTGATTTATATCGGGACTGCGGTATTTTGGTGGACAATTCGGACAGCTAACTGACACTTTTGACACATATTTTGGGGACCAGTAACACTAAGAGAGTGATCAGCACTAAAAATATGTACTGTCACTGTACCAATGACACTGGCAGGGAACACAGCTTACCAAGTAAGGACTGTGGAGTGAAATGTTCACCAAAAAACCAAAATGTTAATCCAGTCTACCAGCGGAGGGGGTATAGCTCAGTGGTAGAGCATTCGACTGCAGATCGAGAGGTCCCTGGTTCAAATCCGGGTGCCCCCTTCAAGATTTTAGACTTTTTTTCTAATATAAAAGTACAGACTGTAACCTCTCTCCCTCCTGGAAGATCCTAGACCCCTTCTATCTAAGGTTCAAATCCAGGTGCCCCCTTGTGGCAGGTGGCAACCCTACATGCAGCCAGTGACATGAGTGGCACATGTTCTCTGAAGGAACGGCCACCCGTGCCATTCTTTCTGAGCCCTGTGTTGTGAACATAGGCTCCCGCAGGCATGCGCAGGAGTGACGTCATTGCGGCTCTGGCCAGTCACAGAGCCTGCGAACCCGGAAGCAAGACGGGTGAAGACGGAAGCAGCTGCAGCGCTGACATCATGGCACTGGAACAGCTTAGGTCTAAGGTAAGTTTCACCTTGCAGGGAAAAAAAAAAAAGGCTGGCGGTATGCAACGACTGCAGCCCCGAGCCTCTTTTTAATATTTGTTGTTTACAAGTTAAAATCTGTTTTTTTTGCTAGAAAATTACGTAGAACCCAAAACATTATATATATAAATATTTTGAGTTGAACACCCTAGAGAATAAAATGGCGGTCGTTACATTACTTTATGTCACACCGTATTTGCACAGCGGTTTTACAAGCGCAATTTTTGTGAAAAAAAAATACACCTTTTTGACTTAAAAAATAAGAAAACAGTAAAGTTATACCAATTTTTTTTTATATTGTGAAAGATAATGTTACGCCGAGTAAATTGATTCCCAACATGTCATGCTTCAAAATTGTACCCGCTCTTGGAATGGCGACAAACCTTTACCCTTAGAAAATCAGCATAAAAAAATTTCTACAGTTTACCAGTTTTGAGTTACAGAGGAGGTCTAGGGCTAGTTTTGGGACGCCGTCATACGACGGCCTCCCTGTGATCACTGAGTCACTATGGATCATAGACTGAGGTAAAGAGCCAATCAGCAGCCCTTTACCATGTGATCAGCTGTGTCCAATCACAGCTGATCACGGATGTAAATAAAAGCTGGTTATCGGCACTCCTTTCCAGTAGCGGCTGGTGTTTTCTTTTGGGGGGGCATCAAACAACCACCCCCCCAGTCGGTCGGCGGCAACCAAGATCACCCCCCCACCCCCGCACCGCAGGAGAACAGTCAGACAGATGGAGTAAGCCCAGGACTTACCCCATCTAGGTAGTGGGCAGGCACGCAGCGTGTCCTACGGGCTGAAGCAGTGTGTCCTAGCATGATCTTCCTCCCTCCTCCTAGGTATCCAATAGGATCAGCTGTACTTTCAGCCAATCGGGTGTGCCTATTATAGCCTCTGGCTCTTATCATGTGCTTCAAAAAATACCCCCCCATTGGAATCCATGGTCCGACATCCCTGTATGTAGATCAGGGGGCCGGACACAGGGATAGGGGGGGTGGCGCTCATGTTCCCCTAATGGACAGGCCGCCACTGCTCATTTCCTCAAGCTGACAGCATGTGGAGAGGAGAAGAGAGCCGATAACAAGCTTCTCTAAAAGGGACCTCTACACTGATAATCAGGGTACTGATTATCAGTGCATTCCCTACAGTGCCCACCGGTGCTGCCAATCTGTGCCTACTAGTGCTGCCAATCTGTGCCTAATAGTGCTACCAATTAGTGCTGCCTCATCAGTGTCACCTATCAGTGCCACCTACCAGTGCCCATCAGTGCAGCCTCATCAGTGCCCATCAGTGCCGTCTCATCAGTGCCTATCAATACCCATCTGTGCCGCCTCATCAGTGCCGTCTATCAGTGCCCATCAGTGCTGCCTCATCAGTGTCACCTATCAGTGCCACCTACCAGTGCCCACCAGTGCCGCCTCATCAGTGCCTATCAATACCCATCTGTGTCGCCTCATCAGTGCCATCTATCAGTGCCCATCAGCGCTGCCTATCAGTGCCACCTACCAGTGCCCATCCCTGCCATCTATCAGTGCCGCTTAGTGTAGGGTGACCAGACATCCCCGGTTTCCGGGGACTGTCCCCGGATTAAGGATACTGTCCCCGGACCAAGTCTGTCCCCGGTTTTTTTCCCCGGATTGTATTTGAACAGAGGCTGGGGCAATTATAAAGACAGTCAGTGCAGAATTAAAAAAAAAAAAATCTGAATCTGCTTCTCCTACTAGCTTAGGGCAGTGTATTTTTTTTCCATTATCTGTGCCCCTTTCTGATGATTATGTGCTGGTCGGAGCGGAGGGAATATTTCTTCAGCTTCGGGTGCATGCCCATCCAGCTCCGCTCGCATGTTCTTCTGCCTTGGCTCAAGTCCCGGCCGGCCGCCTGCCTGCTTATCTCCTTGCCTTCCCTGGCAGAGTGATTTTCCTCCGCTCCCCACCCAGTAGTAGTCGGGGCCCGAAGAGTAAGACTTGACAGGCTGTGAGGCAGGCGGCAGCGGCGATGGGCAGAGAGCGCTGATTGCCGCCATTACTAGTAAAAAAAATCAATATGTCCCCGGATTTCATTTTAAAAATGTGGTCACCCTAGCTTAGTGCAGCCTCATCAGTGCCCACTAGTGCCGCCCCATTAATGCCTATCAATGCCCATCTGTGCCGCCTCATCAGTGACGCCTATCAGCGCCCATCAGTGAAGGAGTAAAATTTCCTGTTTCCAACATTTTTTAACAAACTATGAAAAAGTTTTTTTTTTTTAATTCTCAGTCTTTATTAATTTATTTAGCAAAAAAAAAGCAGTGATTAAATACCACCAAAAGAAAGCTCTGTTTGTGTAAAAAGAAATGATAAAAATGTAATTTGTGTACAGTGTTGTATGACCGCGCAATTGTCATTCAAAGCGTTACAGCGCTGAAAGCTGAACATTGGCCTGGGAAGGGAGGGGGGGTATAAGTGTCCGGTAGACAAGGGGTTAAGGATACAAACTAGAACAGAATATATTCTTTTAGTTCAGTGTCACTTCAACTTGTAGAGAACATTATGTGTAGAATTTTCCGATGATGATGATTTGTGATCCTAAAGATCCTCCGACATCCGTTGTCAGGCAGTGAAATAGTTAACCTTCCCTGCTCTCCGCCCCCTCCTGATGAGTCATGGTTTCAGTTTGAAAACGGCTTCCTGTTCTTCCAAAATGATCTGTCCCAATGTGACCCATGGCTGGTAGGTATACAATGACTATTAGGCTGGGTTCACACATGTGCGGCGCCAATTGAAGATCCGTTTTCACAGCTGATTGACAAAGTAGTTGTTCAGCGTTTCACGTCAGCTATTGATCAGGATCAGGTCAGGATTACATCCGGATCAGGTCAGGATTACATCAGGATCAGATCCGGATCAGGTCAGGATTACATCAGGATTACATCAGGATTAAGGATGAGCTCAGGCGTGTTCGCATGGTCCACGTGCAGAGCCCGCCAGGAAGTCGGCGCAGCGCTGCGCTAATCACAGGCAGTGAGACATTGCCCCGATGTGCGGCTGCAGAGATCGGGCAATGTCTCACTGCCTGTGATTAGCGCATCGCTGCGCCGACTTCCTGGCGGGCTCTGCACGTGGACCATGCGAACACGCCTGAGGCCATCCTTAATCAGGATCAGGTCAGGATTACATCAGGATCAGGTGTAAGCTGCATCCAATTCGCATAGGTGTGAACCAGTGGCGATGCGTCCATAAGGGTGCACGAGTGTCGCCCCCTCTCTCCTGCTACCACCTGTATGACTAATGGATATCCATGGCTGCCGCTGCCACCCCCTATTCAAGGCGCCAGAATTACAGCAGCAAGTTTTTTTTTTTTTTTAAGCACCTGATTACAGCCCTAGGCTATAATAGGCATCAAAAAAGGTCGCAACTCACTCAGTTGTGTTAGAAAAGCGAATGAAAATTCGCTTTCCTAACACTAAACCGCCTCTCCGCCAATCAGGTGCTTGGATCTGTTACCCGTCACCAGATTGGCTGAAATGACAGGCGTCCAATCATAACAGAGGACGGGAGAAGACATTGAGGAGCTGTCCCACTGCCACTGAGACAGGGTAAGTACAGACGGCGGGGACAGTGTCTGCGTTTGATGGGGCACAGTGAGGCTGCATTTGATGGGCACAGTGGCTGCATTTGATGGGTACAGTGAGGCTACATTTGATGGCTGTGATTGATGAGTTTTTTTTTTTTAGAATTTTTCAGTTTGTTTGCGCCCCCCCAGCCGCCCAACTGAATGTTTGTGCATTTTATAGGCTGAATTATTCTGGGAGAGATCAGACAAATCTGCTCTGTGGTGTCATGCAGGAAAAAAAAAAAAGTATAGCGCAAATCGCCGCCATTGTACAATGGTATTTTCACGCTAAATATTGGGGTTATGGCAGCAGCTAGCTGCCATAACCCCGGCATTTTCAACAACGGCGAGCGGCTGGCTTTCAGATAAAAGTGGTCTCCGTGGCGGATTAACCGCAAGATCACTTTTATCGGGGGCAGGAGGGAGGCCCCCCTTCCTGCCGCGTCTCGGTCATCTCCGCTGCTTACCGGAGCCGTCGGTAGCGGCGGAGACGATGGTGTCCTTCCCCCTGACAAGCATGGAGCTGAGTGACGGAAGATGTCCCCCCCCCGCTCAGCTCCATAACATTGAATGAAGGAAGCAACTTCAAACGTCACTTCCGCCCAATGGTCCTAAAGGGGAAATTTTTTTTGTCATGTTACAACAAAAAACGTAAAAGTTTTATTGGGATTTTATGTGATCGACCAACACAAAGTGGCTCATAATTGTGAAGTGGAAGGAAAATTATAAATTGTTTTCAACATTTTTTTATAAATAAATATGTGAAAAGTGTGGGGTACATTTGTATAGCGCCCCCCGGAGTCAATACTTTGTAGAACCACCTTTCTCTGCAATTACAGCTACAAATCTTTTTGGGGATGTTTCTACCAGATCTGCACATCTAGAGAGGACATTTTTGACAATTTTTCTTTGCAAAATATCTCAAGTTATGTCAGATTGGATGGAGAGCGTCTGTGAACAGCAATTTTCAAGTCTTGCCACAGATCCTCAACTGGATTTAGGTCTGGACTGTGACTGGGCCATTCTAACACATAAATATGCTTTGTTCTAAACCATTCCATTGTAGCTCTGGCTGTATGTTTTGGGTCGACTTTTTTTTTTCGAAAATTCTGACGGACCTAGAAATGGAACATGTTCTAAATATTTCCGACAGAACCAATTCCTATCGGGAAAACCGATCGTCTGTATGCTGTTCCGACGGACCAAAAACGACGCATTCTCTGAAGCAAGTACGAGACGGAAGCTATTGGCTACTGGCTATTGAACTGCTTGAGCGGAATTCCGTCTGAGAAACCTTCGGAGTTTATTCCGATGCCAAAACCGCTCGTGTGTTCACGGCATAAGATTGGCCTGTATTTGGCTCCATCCATCAACTCTGACCAGCTTCCCTGTCCCTGCTGAAGAAAATCCTCCCCACAACATGATGCTTCCACCACCATGCTTCACAGTGGGGATGGTGTGTTCAGGGTGATGTGTAGTGTTAGTTTTCCGCCACACATAGCGTTTTGCTTTTAGGCCAAAAAGTTCAGCTTTGGTCTCATCTGACCAGAGCACCTTCTTCCACATGTTTGCTGTGTCCCCCACATGGCTTCTCACAAACTGCAAACTGCAAAACTTCTTATGACTTTCTTTCTTTCACCAATGTCTTTCTTCTTGCCACTCTTCCATAAAGGTCAGATTTGTGGAGAGCACGACTAATAGTTGTCCTGTGGACAGATTCTCCCCCCTGAGCTGTGGATCTCTGCAGCTCCTCCAGAGTTACCATGGGCCTCTTGGCTGCTTCTCTGTCAGAAGCCGGTCAGTTTAGGTGGACGGCCATGTCTTGGTAGGTTTGCGGTTGTGCTATACTCTTTCCATTTGCAGATGATGAATTGAACCGAGGCTGCGTTTGATGGGCACAGTGACGGCAATTGATGGGCACAGTGGTTGCGACTAATGGCACGGTGGCTGCGTTTGATGGGCACAGTGGCTGCGTTTGATGGCACAGTGGCTGCAATTGATGGCACAGTGGCTGCAATTGATGGGCACAGTGGTTGCGATTGATGGCACGGTGGCTGCGTTTGATGGGCACAGTGGCTGCGTTTGATGGGCACAGTGGCTGCGTTTGATGGGCACAGTGGCTGCTTTTGATGGGCACAGTGACAGCAATTGATGGGCACAGTGGTTGCGATTAATGGCACAGTGGCCGCATTTGATGGCACGGTGGCTGCGTTTGGGCACAGTGGCTGCGTTTGGGCACAGTGGCTGTGTTTGATGGGCACAGTGACTGCGTTTGGCACAGTGGCAGCAATTGATGGGCACATTGGTTGCGATTAATGGCACAGTGGCGGCAATTGATGGCACGGTGGCTGCGATTGATGGTACAGTAAGGCTGCAATTGATGTTTTTTTTTTTTTTTTCTGAATTTTTCAGTTTGTCTGCGCCCCCCAAAGATTTTGAGCACCAGCCGCCACTGGACCCAACACACTGCTTAATGGAGTAAGAAAGAACGTGAGTTCGGGATTCGGGTAGATATGAGTTTGGAGGACCCACAAACTCGTCTCTAGTTACCTCTTTCTGGAGGATGGGTGTGTGTGTGTGGAAAAGATATATGTTTTTAAATTGTTTTTTTTTATTGTATACCTTTGCATTTGTATCTTGTTTCTACAATCTAACCTCAAATAAAAAGGAATTCATCCTCAAGAGTAAGGATGAGCCCGGTGTTCGATTCGAACCCATGTTCGAATCGAGCACCGGGCGTTCGCTCGCTCGGCGAGCCCAGAACTATTGGGGCCGCTCGCATCAAATTCGTGTGATGCGAGCGGCCCCGCAATGCATTGCGGCTCGCGCAGTGCAATGCTGGCTGATGATTGGCCAAGCATGCACTGTGACCCCGCATGCTTGGCCAATCACAGCGCCGGCAGCGAGGAGAGCCATAATTGGCTACAGGCAGGATGCCTGTAGCCAATTATAGCTCAGGGGCTTTAGTACACGACCCACGGTATAAGAGGCCGCCGCGCCGGCGGCCTCGCATATTATGTTTCAGTCAGTGTCAGCGTGTCAGTGTGCTGCTGACAATATGTGCTCTATTTCTGGGGATATGTGTGTGCGTGCTGTTAGAACAGCATTGCAGTATCACATCTGGGGGGTGTCTATAGGTGGCGTGTGAAGGGGGGCAGGTTTCCTGTGCTTAGAACTGTCCCTGCAAAAAAGTGTCATTTTTGCAGGAAAAAAGCTATTTAAAATCACTCGCGGCTAATGAATTGATGGCTCCTGTAACACAGAGAACTGTCATTCATTAATAAAAAACAAAAAAAAAAGCGTAGGGGTCCCCCCAAATTCAATAACCAGGCCCTTCAGGTCTGGGATGGATATTAAGGGGAACCCCAGCCAAAAAAAATGGCGTAGGGTCCCCCTCAAAATCCATACCAGACCCTTGAGGTCTGGTATGGATTTTAAGGGGAACCCTAGCCAAAAAAAATGGCGTGGGGTCCCCCTCAAAATCCATACCAGACCCTTATCCGAGCACGCAACCTGGCAGGCCGCAGGAAAGGAGGGGGGACGAGAGCGGCCCCCCCTCCCGCCTGAACCGTACCAGGCCACATGCCCTCAACATTGGGAGGATGCTTTGGGGGTCTAAGACCCCCAAAGCACCTTGTCCCCATGTTGATGAGGACAAGGGCCTCTTCCCCACAACCGTGCCCGGTGGTTGTGGGGGTCTGCGGGCGGGGGGCTTATCGGAATCTGGAAGCCCCCTTTAACAAGGGGACCCCCAGATCCCGCCCCCCCCCCCCCTGTGTGAAATGGTAAGGGGGTACAAAAGTACCCCTACCATTTCACCAAAAAAGTGGCTTCATCTTCTTCCATCTTCTTCTTCCATTTTCTTCTTCCTCCGATCCGCTTTTTCTTGCGCTGGTCTTCTCGTCCGGCATCTTCTTCCGTCGGCGTCGGTGTCGGTGTCTCTGTCTCTTCTTGGGCCGCTCCGCGCAATGGGAGGCTCCCGCTGTGTGAGGCTCCGCTCCGTCTGACAGGTCTTTTATAATGGAGGGCACCTGGTGACCCCGCCCCCTCTGACGCACAGGGACGTCATGGGGAATTCCATGATGGCTTTCCCCATGACGTCAGAGGGGGGCGGGGTCACCAGGTGCCCTCTGTTTTAAAAGACCTGTCAGATGGAGCGGAGCCTCACACAGCGGGAGCCTCCCATTGCACGGAGCGGCCCAAGAAGACACCGACACCGACGGCGACGGAAGAAGATGCCGGACGAGAAGGACGAGAGGACCAGCGCAAGAAGAAGCGGATCGGAGGAAGAAGAAAATGGAAGAAGAAGATGGAAGAAGATAAAGGAAGGAGAAGATGAAGAAACCGAAGGATGAAGAAAGAAGAAAGAAGATTTTAATAAAGGAATTGTCAAAGACTGTCTCCTGTCATTTTTACCATTTTTGCCACTTTTTTGGTGAAATGGTAGGGGTACTTTTGTACCCCCTTACCATTTCACACAGGGGGGGGCGGGATCTGGGGGTCCCCTTGTTAAAGGGGGCTTCCAGATTCCGATAAGCCCCCCGCCCGCAGACCCCCACAACCACCGGGCATGGTTGTGGGGAAGAGGCCCTTGTCCTCATCAACATGGGGACAAGGTGCTTTGGGGGTCTTAGACCCCCAAAGCATCCTCCCAATGTTGAGGGCATGTGGCCTGGTACGGTTCAGGCGGGAGGGGGGGCCGCTCTCGTCCCCCCCTCTTTTCCTGCGGCCTGCCAGGTTGCGTGCTCGGATAAGGGTCTGGTATGGATTTTGAGGGGGACCCTACGCCATTTTTTTTTTTTTGGCTGGGGTTCCCCTTAATATCCATCCCAGACTTGAAGGGCCTGGTTATTGAATTTGGGGGGACCCCTACGCTTTTTTTTTTTCATTTTTTTTTATTTTTTTATCAATGACTTTTTTTTATGAATGAGTTTCAATGAATCACTGTTCTCTGTGTTACGGGAGCCGTGAATTAACATTAGCCGCGAGTGATTTTAAATAGCTTTTTTACTTTCAAAAATGACACTTTGCGCAGAGACAGTTCTAAACACGGGAAACATGCGCCCCTTCACAGGCATACTATAGACACCAACAAAACCTGGGGAATGCCCAGGGAAAAACCCAAGCCTACTTACCACCAGCTCGCAGACAACCAAATTAACCTGTCTAACAGTGCGTTAAAAACAGGGGTTTAGTCCGCACGCATTTGCAAACGCATGCGTAAGCCACAGAGCCTCGTAAAGGCACCCTGATATCTGTGGTCCTAACACTAAACTAAGAGTGTCCCCACAGTGGAGGCACATGCATTCTGATGGGTAGATGAGGGCAGGTGGACTGAAGGGGAGCCACCCCTTCTTAAAGGTACAGGAGCACACCAAGCACCCAGCAGATTGCACAATGGCTGCAAAGGTGTTGGTGCGTTGCTGGACCAATACAAACACTATGTGTTAACAAAAACTAGGTACCCCCCAGGTACGAAATTGAAAGGAATATTACACTTTTATTGTTTCAATTTAAGCATTATTAAAATCACTGCTCCTGAAAAAACGGCCGTTTTAAAAAAAAAAATTTGCATTGATACATGTCCCCTGGGGCAGGACCCAGGTCCCCAAACACTTTTTATGACATTAACATGCATATTAGCCTTTAAAATTAGCACTTTTAATTTCGAACGTTCGCATCCATTATAACTAATAGGGTTCTAAAGCTCGCACGGACTTTAGGTCCGTTCGCGGGTTCTGGTGCGAGCCGAACGGGGGGGTGTTCGGCTCATCCCTACTCAAGAGTGATTCGGCAAAGTAACCTACCCATTGAGCCAGCTATTGTATGGAAGAGAATGATTTTTGACTGCAAATGTAAAAGAAAAGGGGTGATAGGAAAAATCCATATAATTATGTTTGTTCTTTTGACAGGCAGGACACATTTTGTTGATCGCCACATGGCGGATCTGATCAGCAAGATGTACTTGGTGGATCCCATTCTGGACGGTCTTCTCCAGCACCAGTTACTAACATACGAAGAATACGACATTGTGCGCAGCAAACCAATATCTCAGGAGAAGATGAGGCAGCTCTTCCGATATACCAGAGGCTGGGGCATGGGCTCCAAGGACATATTATATAATATATTGAAGAAACATAACGAACCGCTAATCCAAGCCCTGAAAAGCTCAGAGGGATTACCACAAAGTCACAGTATGTTGCTTTAGTAGTTAGGTAGTTTTTTTTTATATTATGACTAGAAACAAAACTGCTCTCTAAGGGGTGTGTGTGTGTGTGTGTGTGTGTGTGTGTGTGTGTGTGTGTGTATATATGTATATATGTGTATATATATATATATATATATATATATATATATATATATATATATATATATATATATATAATGTATGTATGTATATGTGTGTGTGTGTGTGTGTATGTAGCGCCAATAACCCCCTGCGGGGCCGCTATGAATTTCTGGGCTTACCGATTACCTTCTCCTTGTAGCTCGTCGTTCGTTGTCTAGGGGTTCCCAGGGTTAGTACCCAGTAATTGCTGAGACTGACACACAAAGTCCTTTTTAAGGATTTTTATTTGCAAAAAAACGTTGAAACAGAACACAGTCTCTCAGTTGGGAATAGAGGGCATGGGTGATAAAGCTCAGGCACGTTAGAACTGCTGACACTCAGATAAATGTCTCTCTAGATGATCCAGGGAGTAGCCACTCGCAACTGGACACTTCACTGTTGGATAAACCCTTGTTTGTAGGCCTCTGCCACAGACCTGGTTGTGAAACTTTAAGTGAATGTGTAAAGTCTCTGCCACAGACTTGGTGGTAACCGAAGGATGGGTTAGGAACTTTTCCTATGGTACCTGTATCTTTCAGCCGATCCGGCCATACCGTAGGAAATGCGGATTCAACTAGTGTCCATACATCTCAGCTCCCAGGCTCTTACCGAGCAGCCAGCCTTGTGCGCGGCCCTCCTCCGAAGAGTCCTCCCCTGGTCGCTTGTACAAGTTGCTGTGCCTCTCCATTCCTGAGAGGACACCGGGACACTTCAGAATCCTCCTTCAGTTATTGCACCTCGAACTAGCCAGTTCCGAGGCTCGAAAACGGATGGATCCCCACCTCAGACCATGAGGGCCTCTGGGGATAGTCAGGATGACCAGGCTTACGGGGTCAGCAAGCGCTCCTGGACCGAGACCCCTCACGGGGGCTGGTCCGGACCGGAGCCAGAACACAAGAGCAAAACCCGACCCTAAACATGTGACTTCAGCACCTTAAGTACCCCTTCCCGGAATACACATTGAGGCCAGACGCGCCCACTGATTGGCTCCGGGAAAGATTGGAACCTAATGTGTCCAACCGGACTGCGTTCTCAGCCGGTCACAGGTGCCTCACCTCACCTATGATTAGGCAGAACTCCAGTACAGCCCAGCCAAACTGATGCCAAAGTAATGACCTAGAACAATTAACCCCCAGAATTCAGTTATTGTTCTGGGAAAAACAAAATTTACACATATAGCGCACACTTTGAAAAAGTGTCGGCGCTATATATATATATATATATATATATATATATATATATATACATACATACATACATACATACATACATACATACATACATACATATATACATATATATATATATAATAGTGACTCGTGGTGGGTGTTGGTATGGTATACACACTCACCAGCCACTTGTTCAATTGTTTGGTAACACAAATTGCTAATCAGCCAATCACATGGCAGCAACTCAATGCATTTAGGCATCTAGGCGTGGTGAAGACGACTCGTTAGTGCCGGTTCACACTGGGGCAACACGACTTACAGCGCGACTTGGAAGCAACTTCAACGTGACTTTGAGTTATTTACAACACAACTTCAAGTCGCCCTCAGGCCAGGCGACTTTGGCTGTCGCCAATCACAGAATAATCAGCTCTCTGGGAGGGTGGGGTTTGCCTGAGTATACAAATTTATTTTCCTGTAAAGTCGCTTCAAAATAGATGGAGATCTGACTTGGAGGCGACTTCCATTGAAATCAATGGGTACAAGTCAACTAGAAGTCGGATTGAAGTAGTACAGGAACCTTTTTCGAAGTCGGAGCGACTTCAGTAGTGTGCATTGAGACAGCTCCATAGATTAACATTACAGCCCGACTTAGGACGACTTGGGGCGTCTGGGGGCGACCTGAAGTCGGATCCTGAGTTGCCCTGGTGTGAACCAGCTCTTATAGTTTAAACTGAGCATCAGAATGGGGAAGAAAGGGGATTTAAGTGACTTTGAATGTAGCATGGTTGTTGGTGCCAGATGGGCTGCTCTGAGTATTTCAAAACACGGCTCGATTACTTCTGCCTTACTTCCTGGTCGGACTAGAGGTCATAACACCGAAAGGAGTTGACTAAAACAGCTTTCCTTTTATTCTACACACGCTGACCGCACTGTCTTTGTGGATGTTACAAAACACTTATCCATTACTTCTGCCTTACTTCCTGGTCAGACTTTAGGTCATGACACAAGAAGGAGTTGACCTGGTCAACTCCTTCCTGTGTCATGACCTAAAGTATGACCAGGAAGTAAGGCAGAAGTAATGGACAAGTGGTTTGAAACATCCATAAAGACAGTGCGGTCAGCGTGTGTAGAATAAAAGGAAAGCTGTTTTATTTTTGCGAAAGAAGTACATTAATGTTATATTGGTAAATAGGGGAGCTGGAATTTAGAAGACGAAAAAAAAAAGGTGCATAAAGGTGAACTTCGCCTTTAAGGACTGCCCAATATCAACCCTAAAAGCACCCCTTGTATCTACAGACTGACCAGAAAGCACCTAAAATGTTTGTATTACCCAAATCTTTTAAATATTAGGCGCATAGGAAGAAAGAATGGGGGGGGGGGGCAAATGTAAATGCAGTTGACCTTTCACACTATAAGGGGCCATATCATTTGTGCTGAGAGCTGTAACTGGTGCATAATATGGTCATTTTTAGTTGTCACTAGATCAGGAGTAGAGTGGAAACAATCCTTTGGAGACACTTGTTTCATTGACCATTGTATAATCCCCAGTTTGTTGTCTTCATTACAAATATAAATGGATCTTCTGTCCCAGAGAAGAAGCGCATGGGACCGACACTATATTTTTTCTCTCTCTCAGGAGTTGTTCCAAATGTTCCGGAAACAAGACCACCGAGGAGGCCGGTGCAGCGTGCAGAAGATGAAGAGTAACTATGTCCCTCTTTGACTCATAACCAGCAAAGTCCATTGAAAGCAGAAGTTTAACCCCTGAAGGTTTACCCCCCCCTTCCTGACCAGGCAATTTTTGCGATACGGCACTTTTTGCACAATTGCGCGATCGCGCGACGCTGTACCCAAAATAACAGCGGTAAAGCGCCGCTAAAACTAGCGGCGCTTTACCGCTACCGCACCCACCGCCCCAGTGTGAAAGGGCTCTAAAAGAGGAAGGTGTTTGTTTGCTATTACATTGTTTACACCTGTAGTTGCTGTTGTTGGCTCACAGCGATCACAAGGTACAGAGCCACTCTGATTGGCTCTGTGATCTGTGTTGTCTAATGACAGTGTGATCACAAGGCATTATGAGCACCCGTGCATGCACACTGTACACAAGGATGTTTTAACAAGGAAGCCCCCAACTGGCCAATTTATTAGAATGTCAGGCCATGGTGGGTGGGTAGAATGTATTAGTTGTAAATGGGTGAAATTCACATTATTTTACTATTTTTGTTTCTGATTTCTGTCTCCAGGGCGGGCCCCAGTAACATGACCGATGCCCTGACCTGCTGCGTGTGCATGGAACTCTATACGGATCCGGTGTCTCTGCCGTGTGGCCATAGCTACTGTTTGGGTTGTATCACCAGGACGTGGCAGAACCAGCATCAAGGGGTGGCCTCATGTCCTCTGTGCGCACGGACATACCCCAACAGGCCGGAGCTGAACAAGAACTGGGGCCTGTGTCAGTTAGTGGAGGCCTATAGAGCTCAGCCCGGCCAACACTAGACATGTGCACTGACAAAAAATTTGTTAATTTTCGTTTTCGTTTCATTGGTTTTTTTGCTTTTTTCGGAATTCGGAAATTTCGGGAATTTTCACATTTCTATTTTTCGAATTTCCGGATTTGCGAATTTCGAATTTTCAAATTTTCGAATTTCAGAATTTCAGAGCTTCAGAATTTCGTTTTTCAATTATCGAATTTCCGAATTTTGGATTTTCTGACTTTCGGATTTTCGGAATTCGGGAATTCGAAGATTTGAAAATCCCAAAATTTGAAAATCTGAAAAAAAAAGAAAGAAAATCAGTTTAATTAATAACTAACTATTAAATTGACGAGTACGAATTTATCCGAAGTTACAAATTATCTGAAATAACGAATGCCGCATCTAAACAAATGTAACAAAACAAATTAATAATAAATAATTAATAATAATAATAATAAAAAGGTTTTATTATTATTATTGTTATTTATTATTATTAATTTGTTCAGTTCCATTTGGTTAGATGCGGCATTCGTTATTTCAGATAATTTGTAACTTCGGATAAATTCGTACTCGTTAGTTCACTAACAGACAAATTTGAAAGGGAATTCCAATACCTATAATTTAATAGTTAGTTATTATTTAGTTTTTAACAGATTTTCTTTTTTTTTTTTCAAATTTTTGAATTTCCGAATTTCCGAAAATTCGGAATTCCGAAATGCGGAGATTCGGAAATTTCGGAAATTTCTTCATTTCGCAAATTTTGAAATTCGGAAATTCTGAATTTTTCAGAAATTGAAAAATTCGGAAATTCTGAATTAACGAATTTGTCAATATTCGTTAAAAAACGAATTAGGAACTAAACGAATTGCACATGTCTAGCCAACACTCCTAATACATGAAGTCCGGGGGGGGGGGGGGGGGGTCTATAGGTGAACAGATGATCCCCCTGGGGGCCGTAATAGACATCATATACAGTAAAGCCCATCTCCGGGCGACAACAATACTCTCTTCCAGTGGAGTTGCCCTCACACTTCAGGCAGAGGTTCTACTGACTAAATGCCCTTCTACCTTAATGCATTCTAATACTATGCACTTTAACTATTTAAGGCGCTTGAGTCTCCTTAGATATTAGCAGATGATATAAATGAATGCAAAGTGTTGAAAAGTAAAAGTGGGAATAATGTGCGAGGTTTTAGTGTTTTCTTTATTCACTATTCTCTGTAAATGGAGAAGGCGGATAGGTTTTGGATTTCAGTAAACATACACTATATTACCAAAAGTATTGGGACACCTGCCTTTACACGCACATGAACTTTAATGGCATCCCAGTCTTAGTCTGTAGGGTTCAGTATTGAGTTGGCCCACCCTTTGCAGCTATAACAGCTTCAACTCTTCTGGGAAGGCCGTCCACAAGATTTAGTAGTGTGTCTATAGGAATGTTTGACCATTCTTCCAGAAGCGCATTTGTGAGGTGTTGGATGAGAAGGCCTGGCTCACAGTCTCCGCTCTAATTCATCCCAAAGGTGTTCTATCGTGTTGCGGTCAGGACTCTGTGCAGGCCAGTCAAGTTCCTCCACCCCAAACTCGCTCATCCATGTCTTTATGGACCTTGCTTTGTGCACCGGTGTGCAGTCATGCTGGAGCAGGAAAGAGCCGTCCCCAAACTGTTCCCACAAAGTTTATAATGCACCATGTCACAAATCTCCAATCATCTCACCACTGGACAATGAGGTCACTGTACTCCAATGGCCTCCACACTCACCACATCTCATCCAACAGAGCACCTTTGGGAAGTGGTGGAATGGAAGATTCCCATCATAGATGTGCAGCCGACAAATCTGCAGCAACTGCATGATGCTATCATGTCACTATGGAGCAAAATCTCTGAGGAATGTTTCCAACACCTTGTTGAATCTGCGCCACCAAGAATGAAGGCAAAAGGGGGTCCAACCCGGTACTATCAAAGTGTAACTAATAAAGTGGTTGGTGAGTGTATATCACTAAGGGTGCCGTAAAGAGATTAATCAAGCACTGTAGACCTTAATTCATTATAAGGTCAATACCCCCTGGTGAGTTCTTAGTGAACACTGGTGTATTGGACTGAGCTATTAGGAGGAATTCATACACAGTTATAGTTAAAGCGGAGCTCCACCCTAAAGTGGAACTTCCACTCATCGGAAACCCTCCCCCCCCTCCGGTGCCACAATTGGCACCTTTCAGGGGGGTACAGATATCTCTATAATACAGGTATCTGCACCCACTTCCGGGCATAGATATCCGCAGAATCTGTGGGTATTTATGCCACTTGCCGTCTCCCTCCCCCGCGCTGTCTGCTGGGAAACGCACTGATCCCAGAGACAGTGGGGACCGTCCTTATTGTGCAGCGCGACTCGCGCATGCGCAGTAGGGAACCGGGAACTGAAGCCGCAAGGCTTCACTTTCTGACTCTAATACCGAAGATGGCGGCGGCAGCACCCGAGAGCCGCGCGACAGTTTGGCTTCGGGTGCCAACATCGCGGGCGCCCTGGACGGTGTCCATATTTTAAAAGTCAGCAGCTGCAGTATTTGTAGCTGCTGACTTTTAAAAAAAAAAAAAAAAACGGCGGAACTCCCTCTTTACAGATAAATTATCACAGAAGATACAAAGTAATACATTTAGAGATGTTTCTCTTTATTTGGACTTTGTGCCACATTGTCACAGTTGATAATGTGTCCTGTTGTTATTTTCTGGGTGTATACATTTAAGGGCCGCACACATGGGCCGAATATTGGGTGGTATCAGTCGGTTCAAGAGAAACCAGCGGACATTCCGCCTGTGTACGGCAGCTGGTCCGACAGAAGCCGACCGAACATCTGGCTTCTGTCAAAGGGGCATGACCGAAAAAAAGATCTGCATCCAATCAGCGCTCTGCGTCCCCCTGTCAGAACACAAAAGCTCAGTGGGGAGATCGCTGCACTAACATCCGATTGATAGTACAGGATCTCCTCCCGAGCTCTTCAGTTTTCTTTTTGTTCAGCCCGCTGGGTTGGATGAGAAAAAAAAATTAAATACAAAGTGTGCACCAGGCTTTACTTCATGCTTTGATTTTATACAGAGCCGATTGTACTTGATTGTACGTCTGACATGTTAAAAAAAGAATTATGATATGGTAAAATACTGATCGGCGGAGTCTCTGAATTCAGATACAGTAAAATACTGATCGGTGGAGTCTCTGAATTCAGATACAGTAAAATACTGATCGGTGGAGTCTCTGAATTCAGATACAGTAAAATACTGATCAGCGGAGTCTCTGAATTCTGATACGGTAAAATACTGATCAGCGGAGTCTCTGAATTCAGATATGGTAAAATACTGATCAGTGGAGTCTCTGAATTCAGATACAGTAAAATACTGATCAGCGGAGTCTCTGAATTCAGATACAGTAAAATACTGATCAGCGGAGTCTCTGAATTCAGATACAGTAAAATACTGATCAGCGGAGTCTCTGAATTCAGATATGGTAAAATACTGATCAGTGGAGTCTCTGAATTCAGATACAGTAAAATACTGATCAGCGGAGTCTCTGAATTCAGATACAGTAAAATACTGATCAGCGGAGTCTCTGAATTCAGATACAGTAAAATACTGATCGGTGGAGTCTCTGAATTCAGATATGGTAAAATACTGATCAGCGGAGTCTCTGAATTCAGATACAGTAAAATACTGATCAGCGGAGTCTCTGAATTCTGATATGGTAAAATACTGATCGGTGGAGTCTCTGAATTCAGATACAGTAAAATACTGATCAGCGGAGTCTCTGAATTCAGATACAGTAAAATACTGATCAGCGGAGTCTCTGAATTCAGATACAGTAAAATACTGATCAGCGGAGTCTCTGAATTCAGATACAGTAAAATACTGATCGGTGGAGTCTCTGAATTCAGATACGGTAAAATACTGATCAGCGGAGTCTCTGAATTCAGATACGGTAAAATACTGATCAGCGGAGTCTCTGAATTCAGATACGGTAAAATACTGATCAGCGGAGTCTCTGAATTCTGATACAGTAAAATACTGATCGGCGGAGTCTCTGAATTCAGATACAGTAAAATACTGATCAGCGGAGTCTCTGAATTCAGATACAGTAAAATACTGATCGGTGGAGTCTCTGAATTCAGATACAGTAAAATACTGATCAGCGGAGTCTCTGAATTCAGATACGGTAAAATACTGATCGGTGGAGTCTCTGAATTCAGATACGGTAAAATACTGATCAGCGGAGTCTCTGAATTCAGATACGGTAAAATACTGATCAGCGGAGTCTCTGAATTCAGATACGGTAAAATACTGATCAGCGGAGTCTCTGAATTCAGATACGGTAAAATACTGATCAGCGGAGTCTCTGAATTCAGATACAGTAAAATACTGATCAGCGGAGTCTCTGAATTCTGATACGGTAAAATACTGATCAGCGGAGTCTCTGAATTCTGATACGGTAAAATACTGATCAGCGGAGTCTCTGAATTCTGATACGGTAAAATACTGATCAGCGGAGTCTCTGAATTCTGATACGGTAAAATACTGATCGGTGGAGTCTCTGAATTCAGATATGGTAAAATACTGATCGGTGGAGTCTCTGAATTCAGATATGGTAAAATACTGATCAGTGGAGTCTCTGAATTCAGATATGGTAAAATACTGATCAGTGGAGTCTCTGAATTCAGATATGGTAAAATACTGATCGGTGGAGTCTCCAGCCATGTCTTGAAGGGTTCAGTGCTGGTTTTTCAAATCCTTCCTTCACTGAGGTTTAGAAGCCGATATCAGAACATTTTTTTAGCCAAAGTTCAACCTCCGTTTCACTGGAGGACATCCCCATGATCTGAAGGAATCTGAAACAGAACTCATGTACAGGATAGTCTGGGACTATTCAAAAAGTTAATACTCTGAACTTATCCAAACTTAACACTTGTTCTACTAAAAACAGGCCGATTTTTGAGGGTGGCTTCCAGTGGGGTTAAAGGCATAGTCCATCTTTTGGACCAAGATTATATTACATTCATATTTAGGGTGTAACATGAAGTATTGATGCATACCCCGTCCCCACAACCCACATCACAAGGTGTATCTTCCTGGGAAGTCCTGTTTTTTTTATTTTATTTTATTTAGGGGGTTGTGCATGGCTCTGCTCACACAGCTGCATCATTAGTATCCAGGAATGATGACGGAAAGTTACTACGTCTCTCTGCCACCATGGTAGAGCATCCCGGCAGCAAGGCTGTGGCATCACCGAAATTCAATTCTACTCTAGCTGCACTTCCTCCAGTCCCATAACACAAGGTCTGGACCTTACAAGACCCCATGCATTGACCAGCCTCAAGTCTGTACAGAGGTCCGGACCATGCAAGACCCTGTGCATTGACCAGTCCCAGGTCTGTACAGAGGTATGGGCCTTCCAAGACCCTGTGCATTGACCAGCCCCAAATATGTACAGAGGTATGGACCTTACAAGACCCCGTGCATTGACCAGTCCCAGGTCTGTACAGAGGTCTGGACCCTGCCAAGACCCTGTGCATTGACCAGCCCCAAGTCTGTACAGAGGCTTGGTCCTTGAAAGACCCTGTGCATTGACCAGCCCCGAGTCTGTACAGAGGTCCAGACCTTGCAAGACCCTGTGTATTCACCAGTCCAAAGTCTGTACAGAGGTATGGACCTTGCAAGACCCTGTGCATTGACCAACCCCGAGTCTGTAAAGAGGGATGGTCCTGGGAAGACCCTGTGCATTGACCAGCCCCAAGTCTGTACAGAGGGATGGTCCTGGGAAGAACCTGTGCATTGACCAGCACCACGTCTGTACAGAGGTCTGGACCTTGCCAAGACCCTTTGCATTGAACAACCCCGAGTCTGTACAGAGGTCCAGACCTTGCAAGACCCTGTGTATTCACCAGTCCAAAGTCTGTACAGAGGTATGGACCTTGCAAGACCCTGTGCATTGACCAACCCCCGAGTCTGTAAAGAGGGATGGTCCTGGGAAGACCCTGTGCATTGACCAGCCCCAAGTCTGTACAGAGGGATGGTCCTGGGAAGAACCTGTGCATTGACCAGCACCACGTCTGTACAGAGGTCTGGACCTTGCCAAGACCCTTTGCATTGAACAACCCCAAGTCTGTACCGAGGGATGGTCCTTGGAAGACCCTGTGCATTGACCAGCCCCAAGTCTGTACAGAGGGATGATCCTTGGAAGACCCTGTGCATTGACCAACCCCAAGTCTTTACAGAGGGATGGTCCTTGGAAGACCCTGTGCATTGACCAACCCCGAGTCTGTAAAGAGGGATGGTCCTGGGAAGACCCTGTGCATTGACCAGCCCCAAGTCTGTACAGAGGGATGATCCTTGGAAGACCCTGTGCATTGACCAGCCCCAAGTCTGTACAGAGGGATGATCCTTGGAAGACCCTGTGCATTGACCAACCCCAAGTCTTTACAGAGGGATGGTCCTTGGAAGACCCTGTGCACTGAGCAGCCCCAAGTCTGTACAAAGGCATGGAACCTTTTTCCCAAAATAATAATAAAAAAAAGTTGCTTTAAAAGTGTTTGCTGGATTTGGGCTTTAATTTGTTTCCTTTAATGACCATTTAAAGCTTCACGTCCTTCTAAGACCACTCTGTCCTCAGGGCGCTGATGCTACTGCACAATTTTTACCTTTATTGTCCTGGGTTCCCTGCTGCTATTTCCTGCGCTCCCTACTAATAAGTGAAAACGTAGATCAACATACAATTTTGTGCAATATGATAATTGACCACTAGATGTCACTAATAGATTGCGATGTGTTAATTAACATGAATAAACGTGCAATCTCATTAAGATTGTGTACTTGTTTATTGTAAAATGTAGCGCTAACAGTGGCACGTCGCATCCACCTTCGTTGTTTTAATTTGTATTTGTCCAAGTGCTACTGTTAGCGCTACATTTTACAATAAACTATACAGATTTCACTATGGGAGGCTGTTTCTTTCTTCCAATGCTGCACCTGCGACCAGAGATCTGGTGACTTGATCCAGTTTGATGTTGGAGCTTCCTTTGTTGAATCCTTACAAATGACCATTGGGAGAATATCTGCTGTATGTGACTCCTGTAATGGGAGTCATGTAGATCTGGTGAGTAGGCTGTGTGACAGGTGTTGGCGGAGGAACATCTAGATCAGTGGTTCTCAACTCCAGTCCTCAAGGTGCCACAACAGGTCATGTTTGAAGGCTTTCCATTATTTTGCACAGGTGATTTGATCATTTTCACTGCCTTAGTAAATTACCACGGCCGTTTCATCTGAGAGAAATCCTGAAAACATGACCTGTTGGGGCGCCTTGAGGACTGGAGTTAAGAAACACTGATCTAGAGCAGTGGTTCTCAACTCCTGCCCTCAGGACCCAATAACAGGCCAGATTTTAAGGGGATAATTTACTAAAGGCAAATAGACTGCACGCTTTTCAGTTGCTTCAGTGCTTAGTAAATGAGGCCAAGCTTCAGTTTGCAAATAATACCCAATAACGTGCAAAGGAAAGAAAAAAAACAGCATTTTTGCTTGCACGTGATTGGATGATGGAAGTCAGCAAAGCTTCTGCTTATTTGGTAAGCTCTGGAGCAACTGCACTTGTGCAACTTGCTCCAGGATCCGTGTTCCTGCTTAGCAGAAACACAAGATTTCCATCTTTCCCACTGACATAACGGCAGTCTGCCTTGTTTACATAGGCAGACCGCCGTTTGGCCTCTCTCGGAAACGATCGCTGGGTCCCTGATGGGAGTTGTTTGGCTCCCGCTGTGCCCCAGACCCCAAGAAAGAAATCACGTACAGGTACATGATTTTGCATTTAAGGCCCGCCCTGCCTCAGTATATGTACTTAGGGCGGTCCTTAAGCGGTTAAATCTGGACATTTAGCTATTGGGAAATCTGCATAAGCATAACTTGTCTTTACAACTACTTTAATTTTGTTCTAGGTGCTATATTAGGACAGTTACATAAGGTCTGTTCGTTCTCTTATGAACAAACATTGTTTAGGGTGGCCTTTTTGGTGGCCTTTTTGGGGGCTCTTCGCATTAGCGAGCTGGTTAGCCCTTCTAAACGGGTAGTTGGGGGTTTGATGGTGGGGGGACGTTGCTTGTTCCACTTCCTCAGTCAGGATTTTGATTCGGCAATCCAAGATGTACCAGAGTGGCAAGGGCATATTGGTGCAGCTTTTTCGGGTAATGGTAATGGTCGGTAATGGTCCCAGTTTTTGTCCGGTGCTTGCCTTGGAACCGTTCTTTAAGGTGCGACCGCGGACCGGTGGTACCCTGTTCCTGCATTTGGATGGCTCGTGTCTATCTAATTTTCAACTTGTAGCAGTCTTTCGTACATGCCTAGCGGCCGCTGGGTTTGACCGGCTTTAGTACGCTTCTCACTCCTTTTGTATTGGGGCGGCCACAGAGGCGTCCCGGTGGGGATTGGATGAGAATACTGTTAGGCACATTGGCAGATGGGATTCCAACCGATTCCGCTCGTATGTTAGGCCACATTTGCTTTAGATACTTTTAGGCAGGAGGGTTTTTTCCTTCTACAGTACTACTGTTTTGTGTTGTTGTTCCTGTTACGCTCAGAGTGCAGGGTTCAGGAGTGTGTTACAGTCAGATTGCAGGGATCAGGAGTGCGCTATGCTCAGAATGCAATCACAATCACTGGTTGTTAAAGATGCCGGCGGGTCCACTAATCACTGGTAGTTAAGGACGTTGGTGGGTGCCGGCTACTTAGCAACCAGTGAATAGCAGAGCCCTAGTCCTGTCCGATAGTGTCCCCCGTCGGATACTGTCCGCTGTGTACTGTGCAAGCGCAGTACGGATGACAAGCAGATTATGAAAATATCTGAAGATGAACGGCGCCTGCACTGTGAGTCCAGGTTCAAGCCCCACCATCTAAGTGGACATAGTTAGAATAAAAAAGAGCCGAGCAAAGCGAGCCCGCGAGGGGCCCTCTAACTTTGTGCAGCCCTATGTCCACTTGGATGGTGGAGCTTGCACCTGGACTCACGGCGCAGGTGCCGTTCATCTTCAGAGATCTTCCGACTCTCCTTGTCCTCCGTACTGCGCAAGCGCTGCACCTGCGCAGTACGGGGCGGACACTATTCGATAGGCGGACATTTTTTGACAGAACACCGCCACCCGCTGGCATCCTTAAAAATCAGCTATTCACTGCAAATGCTTTACATTAAATTTAAAAGCAATGCATTTAAAATGCATTACGCAGTGTGAACTTAATAAAGTGATGAGTACAGAGCCAGAAAACAGAAATATATATTTTTTGGTTTATTGCAAGGACACAGCTGTGTCTCCCCACTGGTGGATACAAGCAGCTGAAACTCACAAAGGAAGAAAACACATAGTGCTCTCCGTAGTAAAGTATTTATTGCTAGAAAAAAAATACACTCACTTGTATACAGATCACAGAAACATAGAAGAGTGATGGCCATAGAGAGATTCCGCCGTTTCATGAAACGGAAGCAAAGGGGTCCAGTTGAGTCTGCCCATATTACATATATATATATATATATATATATATATATATATATATATGTATTCTTGTGTGTGTGTGTGTAGTTTTTTGTTTTTTTTATTTGGCTGATCATAGATTTATGTTTGTCCCAAACATGTTTGAATCAAACAAGACTACAGTCACATATATATATATATATATATATATATATATATTATATATATATATATATATATATATATATGTATGTGTGTGCAGAGGGCAGCGTGACATATCATCAAATAACCAGAGGAGATCGAGGTACAGGAGATATTTGATGACAAGTAGCTCCTCATGAGGCCACCCCATGACTGAAAGCTTGTTTGATCTATTTAGTGAGTGTATTTACATTTTAGCAATAAAAACTTCTCTTCGGAGAGCCCTGTGTTTTTTCTTCCATAGGTTATGATCCTGGAGTCGGAGAAGCTTGAATCCACCAGTGGGAAGACAGCCGTATCCTTTTCACCTAAAGGTCATATTATAAAGGTGAGGGAGTGCCCATCAGAGTTTCCTTTGGCTTTAGCATGATGACTTTCATTTGTGTTTAACTGGACAATGTACATTGTTTTGTTGACCTTTTTTTTTAATGGTGCAGCATTCCTCTTACATGTCCCAATGATAATTGTACATTAATGGGTTCAGACCACCGATCTGTGGTAAATGATAATGGTATTTGGCAAAGGCAATGCCGGGTCTCTCATAGTCTCATCAAAGTTCACCAAAGATATATAGGCGGAAGAAGGACAGAGGTCTGCCAAAGTCAAGATTAATAATAAAACATTTAATAAGTATTTGTTGTACCTCAGACTGAGACGGTGAGTGAGTACAGCCATCGCCAGGTACGTTCACATTCGTTTGTCTGATTCTAATTTCCATTTCCTATAGAAATGTATGTACGCCATAAACATGTACTTCTAGTTTTGGATGGAGTGGGAGAGAATTTAAACATATGTCTAGTCCTGAGTTCCCAGGTCTGTACACCTGCTGTGGCCATTATGAGGGGTTCCCACCATCCCTGTGCTGAGTTCCCGGGTCTGTACACCTGCTGTGCCCATTATGAGGGGTTCCCACCATCCCTGTGCCGAGTTCCCGGGTCTGTACACCTGCTGTGCCCATTATGAGGGATTCCCACCATCCCTGTGCTGAGTTCCCGGTCTGTACACCTGCTGTGCCCATTATGAGGGGTTCCCACCATCCCTGTGCCGAGTTCCCGGGTCTGTACACCTGCTGTGCCCATTATGAGGGGTTCCCACCATCCCTGTGCTGAGTTCCCGGGTCTGTACACCTGCTGTGCCCATTATGAGGGGTTCCCACCATCCCTGTGCTGAGTTCCCAGGTCTGTACACCTGCTGTGCCATTATGAGGGGTTCCCACCATCCCTGTGCTGAGTTCCCAGGTCTGTACACCTGCTGTGCCATTATGAGGGGTTCCACCATCCCTGTGCTGAGTTCCTGGGTCTGTACACCTGCTGTGCCCATTATGAGGGGTTCCCACCATCCCTGTGCTGAGTTCCTGGGTCTGTACACCTGCTGTGCCCATTATGAGGGGTTCCCACCATCCCTGTGCTGAGTTCCCGGGTCTGTACACCTGCTGTGCCCATTATGAGGGATTCCCACCATCCCTGTGCTGAGTTCCCGGGTCTGTACACCTGCTGTGCCCATTATGAGGAGTTCCCACCATCCCTGTACTGAGTTCCCGGGTCTGTACACCTGCTGTGCCCATTATGAGGGGTTCCCACCATCCCTGTGCTGAATTCCGGGTCTGTACACCTGCTGTGCCCATTATGAGGGGTTCCCACCATCCCTGTTCTGAGTTCCTGGGTCTGTACACCTGCTGTGCCCATTATGAGGAGTTCCCACCATCCCTGTACTGAGTTCCCGGGTCTGTACACCCGCTGTGCCCATTATGAGGGGTTCCCACCATCCCTGTTCTGAGTTCCTGGGTCTGTACACCTGCTGTGCCCATTATGATGTGTTTCTACCATCCCTGTGCTGAGTTCCCGGGTCTGTACACCTGCTGTGCCCATTATGAGGGATTCCCACCATCCCTGTGCTGAGTTCCCAGGTCTGTACACCTGCTGTGCTCATTATGAGGGGTTCCCACCATCCCTGTGCTGAGTTCCTGGGTCTGTACACCTGCTGTGCCCATTATGAGGGGTTCCCACCATCCCTGTGCTGAGTTCCTGGGTCTGTACACCTGCTGTGCCCATTATGAGGGGTTCCCACCATCCCTGTGCTGAGTTCCCGGGTCTGTACACCTGCTGTGCCCATTATGAGGGATTCCCACCATCCCTGTGCTGAGTTCCCGGGTCTGTACACCTGCTGTGCCCATTATGAGGGGTTCCCACCATCCCTGTGCTGAGTTCCCGGGTCTGTACACCTGCTGTGCCGATTATGAGGGGTTCCCACCATCCCTCTGCTGAGTTCCTGGGTCTGTACACCTGCTGTGCCCATTATGAGGGGTTCCCACCATCCCTGTACTGAGTTCCCGGGTCTGTACACCCGCTGTGCCCATTATGAGGGTTCCCACCATCCCTGTGCTGAATTCCCGGGTCTGTACACCCACTGTGCCCATTATGAGGGGTTCCCACCATCCCTGTTTTGAGTTCCTGGGTCTGTACACCTGCTGTGCCCATTATGAGGAGTTCCCACCATCCCTGTACTGAGTTCCCGGGTCTGTACACCTGCTGTGCCCATTATGAGGGGTTCCCACCATCCCTGTTTTGAGTTCCTGGGTCTGTACACCTGCTGTGCCCATTATGAGGGGTTCCCACCATCCCTGTTTTGAGTTCCTGGGTCTGTACACCTGCTGTGCCCATTATGATGTGTTTCCACCATCCCTGTGCTGAGTTCCCGGGTCTGTACACCTGCTGTGCCCATTATGAGGGGTTCCCACCATCCCTGTGCTGAGTTCCCGGGTCTGTACACCGCTGTGCCCATTATGAGGGGTTCCCACCATCCCTGTGCTGAGTTCCTGGGTCTGTACACCTGCTGTGCCCATTATGAGGGGTTCCCACCATCCCTGTGCTGAGTTCCCGGGTCTGTACACCTGCTGTGCCCATTATGAGGGGTTCCCACCATCCCTGTGCTGATTCCCGGGTCTGTACACCTGCTGTGCCCATTATGGGGATTCCCACCATCCCTGTGCTGAGTTCCCGGGTCTGTACACCTGCTGTGCCCATTATGAGGGGTTCCCACCATCCCTGTGCTGATTCCCGGGTCTGTACACCTGCTGTGCCGATTATGAGGGGTTCCCACCATCCCTGTGCTGAGTTCCTAGGTCTGTACACCTGCTGTGCCCATTATGAGGGGTTCCCACCATCCCTGTGCTGAGTTCCCGGGGTCTGTACACCTGCTGTGCCCATTATGAGGGGTTCCCACAATCCCTGTGATGAGTTCCCGGGTCTGTACCCCGCTGTGCCCATTATGAGGGGTTCCCACCATCCCTGTGCTGAATTCCCGGGTCTGTACACCCTGCTGTGCCCATTATGAGGGGTTCCCACCATCCCTGTTTTGAGTTCCTGGGTCTGTACACCTGCTGTGCCCATTATGAGGAGTTCCCACCATCCCTGTACTGAGTTCCCGGGTCTGTACACCCGCTGTGCCCATTATGAGGGGTTCCCACCATCCCTGTTTTGAGTTCCTGGGTCTGTACACCCTGCTGTGCCCATTATGAGGTGTTTCTACCATCCCTGTGCTGAGTTCCCGGGTCTGTACACCCGCTGTGCCCATTATGAGGAGTTCCCACCATCCCTGTGCTGAGTTCCCAGGTCTGTACACCCGCTGTGCCCATTATGAGGGGTTCCCACCATCCCTGTGCTGAGTTCCCAGGTCTGTACACCTGCTGTGCCCATTATGAGGGGTTCTCACCATCCCTGTGCTGAGTTCCCGGGTCTGTACACCTGCTGTGCCCATTATGAGGGGTTCCCACCATCCCTGTGCTGAGTTCCCAGGTCTGTACACCTGCTGTGCCCATTATGAGGGGTTCCCACCATCCCTGTGCTGAGTTCCCGGGTCTGTACACCTGCTGTGCCCATTAGGTGGGGTCCCACCATCCCTGTGCTGAGTTTCCCGGGTCTGTACACCTGCTGTGCCCATTATGAGGGGTTCCCCACCATCCCTGTGCTGAGTTCCCCGGTCTGTACACCTGCTGTGCCCATTATGAGGGGTTCCCACCATCCCTGTGCTGAGTTCCCGGGTCTGTACACCTGCTGTGCCCCTTATGAGGGGTTCCCACCATCCCTGTGCTGAGTTCCCCGGTCTGTACACCTGCTGTGCCCATTATGAGGGGTACCCACCATCCCTGTGCTGAGTTCCCAGGTCTGTACACCTGCTGTGCCCATTATGAGGGGTTCTCACCATCCCTGTGCTGAGTTCCCGGGTCTGTACACCTGCTGTGCCCATTATGAGGGGTTCCCACCATCCCTGTGCTGAGTTCCCCGGTCTGTACACCTGCTGTGCCCATTATGAGGGGTTCCCACCATCCCTGTGCTGAGTTCCCGGGTCTGTACACCTGCTGTGCCCATTATGAGGGGTTCCACCATCCCTGTGCTGAGTTCCTGGGTCTGTACACCTGCTGTGCCCATTATGAGGGGTTCCCACCATCCCTATGCTGAGTTCCCGGTCTGTACACCTGCTGTGCCCATTATGGGGGGTTCTCACCATCCCTGTGCTGAGTTCCCCGGGTCTGTACACCTGCTGTGCCCATTATGAGGGGTTCCCACCATCCCTGTGCTGAGTTCCGAGGTCTGTACACCCGCTGTGCCGATTATGAGGGGTTCCCACCATCCCTGTGCTGAGTTTCCCAGGTCTGTACACCTGCTGTGCCCATTATGAGGGGTTCCCACCATCCCTGTGCTGAGTTCCCAGGTCTGTACACCCTGCTGTGCCCATTATGAGGGGTTCCCACCATCCCTGTGCTGAGTTCCCCGGTCTGTACACCTGCTGTGCCCATTATGAGGGGTTCCCACCATCCCTGTGCTGAGTTCCCCGGTCTGTACACCTGCTGTGCCCATTATGAGGGGGTTCCCACCATCCCTGTGCTGAGTTCCCGGGTCTGTACACCTGCTGTGCCCATTATGAGGGGTTTCCACCATCCCTGTGCTGAGTTCCCCGGTCTGTACACCTGCTGTGCCCATTATGAGGGGTTCCCACCATCCCTGTGCTGAGTTCCCGGGTCTGCACACCTGCTGTGCCCATTATGAGGGGTTCCCACCATCCCTGTGCTGAGTTCCCCGGTCTGTACACCTGCTGTGCCCATTATAAGGGGTACCCACCATCCCTGTCATCTAATGGAGTCCAACACAAAACATCTCTTTCCTCCGAAGTCTTCTAGCTTCCAGCACCCACGTTCCTCTTTTTTCTCCCCAAAAAACCCTGTCCTTTGTCTGACCACATGCTTGTTTAAAAGTCCTAATCCCGTCCTCCATACTTCCTGTACATCATATCATGTAAAGAGCGTCCTCTGCTGAGCTCATAAACTAGTCTGACTTCAAATCAATAGGAGAGGCTAAAACAGCAACTGGTCTTAAAATCCAACAATGAAATATTTATGCTAATAAATCACCCAAAAATCTCCATATCCTCGCTGACCAATAGGGAGGTTCTGGAGCATTTGCTTAGCACTTCATGTGCAGAAATAAAAAGATTACATGGGACTCTATATGTACCTCCCCTTAAAATCCATACCAGACCTGAAGGGCCTGGCATGGATTTTGAGGGGGACCCCCACGCCATTTTTTTTTTGGCGCGGGGTTCAACTTAATATCCATACCAAACCTGAAGGGCCTGGTATGGAATTTCGGGGGACCCCCACGCATTTTTTTTTTTTCTTAATTTGTTTTTTTTTCCTTAATGCTAACATGACCTGTATGCAAATATCCTTAAAAAAAAAACATAAAAGTGAACCAGCGTAAAAAAAAAAAAAAAAAAAGTCAAGTTGAGAGGTGCGCCCGTTCAACCTATGCAAATGAATTCACGTTGCTTGACATTTACTAAGATTTTGCCGGTGCAGTGAACGAAAGCATTTGAACGTGCGCAAATGCCGCTTGCGCATGCGCAGTGCATAAATTGACCTCACGCAGTTCTAAGTGTACTTGCAGGCGCAGCAGGCTTGTTCAGAAAAAGTTACTTTATCATCCTATTTTGGGCACATTTGTTACTTGGACAGTTATAATAGACATGTGCACAACAAAAAAACTTGTTTATTTTCGTTTCGTTTTTTTTTCGTTTCCGTTGATTCGTAACGATTCGTAAATTCCTAAGTCGTCGGTGTTCGTATTCGTAAGGATTCGTACATTCGTAAGAGTTATTTTTTCGTTGATTCGTTTTTTCGTTAGTTTAATTTTCGTTTATTCGAAATTCGGACGCATTCGTATTTATTCGTACATTCGTAACATTCGTAAAATTCGTAGATTTGTAATCGGAGCATAATTCATAATTTTATGTAATGTGTATGCTATTATTACATTTTAAGAGACACAGAAAATTACGAATCGAAAAAAAAAGTTACGAATGTACGAATTTTTTCGTTCAATCCATTCGAAGCACGTCAAGCAGCGCCATTGTAAGGGACACGGAAAATTACAAAACGAAAAAAAATAAAAAAAAGTTACGAATTTACGAATTTTTTCGTTCAATCCATTTGAGGCACGTTAAGCAGCACCATTGTAAGGGACACGGAAAATTACCAATTCAACAAAAAAAAAAAGTTACGAATGTACGAATTTTTTCGTTCAATCCATTCGAAGCACGTCAAGCAGCGCCATTGTAAGGGACACGGAAAATTACCAATTCAACAAAAAAAAAAAGTTACGAATGTACGAATTTTTTCGGATTTTCTTCATTCGTACATTCGTTGTTTCTAATTTTGTTTTTTTTCGGATTTTCGTTGTTTTTCGGATTTGTTCGATTCGAACGATTCGTTATTCGTTAAAATTTTTAGTGACTCATTTGTTCATTCGGAAAAAAAACGAACGAACGAAAATAACGAAAAAAACCCGAAAAACAAAAAAAACGAATTGCACATGCCTCCTTACATCACCCCCATAATATTTCCACTTCCAGCTTCTTTACATTTTGAGTTGACTTTTGATCCATTGACGATGTCACCAGCAATGTAAGCAGCCATTCGGCTATTCTTGTTTTTAACCTTTTTTTAACCACTTTAATAAAAAAAATTTTTTTTTTGTTTTTCGGTTTTTTTTTAAAAAATTAATTGGCTCACTTTTATTCCTATTACAAGGAATGTAAACATTCCTTGTAATAGAAAAAAGCATGACAGGTCCTCTTAAATATGAGATCTGGGGTCAAAAAGTCCTCAGATCTCATATTTGGACTTCAATGAAAAAAAAAAAAAAAATAAAAAAAAAATGTCATTTAAAAAAATGACATTTGAAAATTCCTCTTTAAGAGGTATGGGCGGAAGTGACATTTTTGACGTCGCTTCCGCCCTCCTATGGTATAGAGATGAGTGGCGGCCATCTTAGCGTCACTCATCTCTAGACACAGGAGGAGAACGGACCCGATCGCCTCCGCCGCTGCCGTTCCGGTAAGCGGCTACAGGGATTACACTATCTTGGCTCCTTCTACATTTGTTTCATATCCCATTCGCGGGTTCTTTATGGTGTGAGGGCAAGAAATCCAGGCTACAGATTTCTCCATTGCAGCAAGCAATATCTTGCTAAACCCTGTTTGCCCTTTTTTTTCAGGAATTAGGTCAACTCCATCTGGTAAGCTGACACCCATCCCTTGAGCACTTTTGGGTGACATCCATAGGCGGTGAAGGTGTTCCACTGTTTGCTTGAATACAAGAACCGGGCACAAGATTCACTTATATATGGACTTTTTGTTATTTGGATATATGTTTTTCATGTGTTGTACATAACACGATGTATGGTTTATTATAGATCATACTTCATCACTACGTCATCGGAGATTGTGATCGGTATACACATTGTTATGCACATTATTGTTCCCATTATCTATGTTTCTTTAACCACCTGATTACTTTGCACTTAAACCCCCCTCGTGACCAGACCAATTTTCAGCTTTCGGCGCTGACGCACTTTGAATGACAATTGCGCGGTCATACAACACTGTACCCAAATGAAATTTTTACCATTTTTTCCCCACAAATAGAGCTTTATTTTGGTGGTATTTAATCACAGCTGGGTTTTTATTTTTTGCTAAACAAATAAAAAAAGATGGAAAATAAAAAAAAAAAAATGAAATCATGTTTAATAGTTTGTTATTAAATTTTGCAAACAGGTAATTTTTCTGCTTCATTGATATGCGCTGATGAGGCGGCACTGGTGGGCACCGATAGGCTGCACTGGTGGGCACCGATAGGCTGCACTGGTGGGCACTGATAGGCTGCACTGGTGGGGACAGATAAGTCGGTACTGATGGGCACAGCAAAGATGGCACTGATGGGCACGGATGGGTGGCACGGATGGGTGGCACGGATGGGCACTGATGGATGGCACTGATGGCACTGATGGGCACTGATAGGTGGCACTGATAGATGGCCCTGATAGGTGGCACTGATAGATGGCACTGATGGGCACTGATAGGTGGCACTGGGCACTGGTAGGGGATACTGATGAGCACTGGTAGGGGACACTGATGAGCACTGGTAGGGGACACTGATGTGCAGCACTGGAACTGTGGGTACTGACATATGGCACTGTGGGCACTGACATATGGCACTGTGGGCACTGACAGGTGGCACTGGGGGCACTGACAGATGGCACTGGGGGCACTAACAGATGGCACTGGGGGCACTGACAGGTGGCACTGTGGGCACTTTTATTTTTTACAGGAGGGCACCATGGACCCTTGGCATATTGCAGTGAGAGGGACTGATGTCCCTCTCACTGCCGCCGGTGGTCGGCTTTTTTTTCTCTCCTCGCGCTGTCAGCGCGAGCAGGAAAAAAAGACGATTACCGTCACTGTTACTGTCACATGATCAGCTGTCATTGGCTGACAGCTGATCACGTGGTAAGGGGTCGGGATCGACCCCTTACTCGGATCTGTGATCCGGCGAGTCTCACAGACTCGCGGATCACAGGGGGCGTGCAGGCAGCTCGTTGCAGGGGCGACGTCAATAGACGTCGTCCCGGCACAACAGATCCGCGCTGTAGCCGTCATTTGACTATGGCGCGGATCTCAGGCGGTTGAGCACAATATTTATCTACCAATAAATTGGATTTTTTGTGTTTCAGCTTAAATTAGGCAGGCTGGTGTGTTTTTTATACAATTTTTTTTTCACGATATCGATTATATGTTTTTTCACTAGCATATGTTAAAAAATCATTAGCGCTCCCTACCAATTCTCTACCATTTTGCACTACTGATTCATCACTTCGTTTGGGGTCAGCAGCTTAGTGTTTGGAAATTTAAAATACTAGGCACGGGATTAACCACTGTTTTTCATTTTCATGTATATTGCATGAATATGTTTGTTACATTTTTCCATAATAGGATCTAAGGCCCTGATGAAGAGGATCCGCCTGCAAAACGTGTTGGTCTGAATAAACAGATCTTGAGATCAGAAAGCGCACTATTCTAGATGGCTAACTTATGTGGATCATTTTAATAATCTTCTCTTTTAATGTTTGTAATATTTCTAAATAAAATGTTATATTTTTTATATATATAGTTTGTTTTTGTTTAAATTATACCCAAGGAGGTACATATAAAGTCCCATGTAATTCCTATTTCTGCATCCAACGCTTTAGGGATGGAATCTCCTAAGGGCAAAGATTATAGAACCCCCCCTTACCCCCATATGCCAAAATCTGCTTAGAACTTCAGCTTTCTACGACTCGCAGTCTAATGCCGCGTACACACGGTTGGAATTTCCGATGGAAACAGTTCTATGGGAGCTTTTCATTGGAATTTCCGACCGTGTGTATGCCCATCGGTCTTTTTCTGTCGTAATTTCCGACGTACTTTGGATTGAGAACCTGTTCTTAATTTTTCAGACGGAAAACCTTTCTATCGGATTTTCCGATCGTGTGTATGCAATTCCAACACGCAAAATTCCGACGCGTGCTCAGAATCAATTCGACGCATGCTCAGAAGCATTAAACTTCCCTTTTATGCCGCGGTGTTATTGACCATCGGAATTTGGTGTGACCGTGTGTAGGCAAGACAGTTTGAGCGAAATTCCGTCGGAATTCCGACGGGAAAACCATCAGAGCTTTTTCCGATGAGAATTCCGACCGTGTGTACACGGCATTATGATTGCTTCTCTACATAGTAACTTCTGCTTATGCATTTATTTTCCCATTATATTCTCAGTCTGAATTATTGAAGTTTGGTACAGGTCCACTTTGAAGAGAGACAATTTCATCTATCCCATACAGGATAAAGTGACAGTGTGTCTGCAAAGGAACCCCCCACCCCCCGAAGGTCTCTTTTATAATGTATGTATTTTTTTTTTTGGGCTGTTACTGATTACAATTTTTGTGTTCGATTTAATCAATTTTTTTAAAATCGATCAATCGACCAATTTTGATTAATTATAACGCACATACAGATCCAACTACTTTTCGCTGACCTCCTTGCATTGCAACTCTGCATTAGTCAGTGGTAAATGTGGTATACACTATATACAATCACCCGACACTAGTTCGTTTCCACAATCCATGACTTAACTTCACAGTTCACACAAATACATTTTAAATTCAAACTGTAGCACTGACGTAAGTATTTTTTTTACCACAGTAGCGTGACAATCCCTCCAACTCCGGTCTAACTGATCACTCTCACCTTATGGCATGGACCCCGGTGCAAACAGGTGGTCATGCAAGCGGATATCAAAAGGGTATAACACGGACCATAAACTTCTCTCACGTCTCCTTAGATCTCAGCAAGGACGCCAGGTCATGGGTAGAGAGAAAAGATCTAAGTGCTCACCGCTTAAATATAAGATTTAATCTTTGTGTTCAAAACACAAACTACTCACATAAAGATGATAAAAACACAGCATGTAAAGCCGACAATCGTGTTAGTTCCGTAGGGCAGCAGCGGGTGACGTCATGCGTAGCTCCTCCCCCGTACGCGTTACGTTCAATCAGAACTTTGACATCACCAGACTCCTCCCCCCTTCCATTCGTTAGCAGATGGAGGCACTTGGGGAAGGGGGGAGGAGTCCGGTGACGTCGATGTCCGTGACGTCACCGGATCTCAGACGGAACTCCCTGAAGACCCGGAAGCCGGCGGAGAGGTGAGTACCGATCAAAAGAATTTTGATCGATCAAAAAAATGTATCGATTAATCGAGGAATCAATCTTTAATTTCCACAGCCCTAATTTTTTTAAATAAAATAAATATATTTTTTTTTTCTGTTTGTTTATTATTATTCTAGGTGATAATCTGAGTTCAAAATGGCGACACGGCTATTTGAAGGAAAGGAGCATGCGTCGTATTATCAGAAATTCAGGTTTGAGCCAACGCAAGAGATGATAGACCTCATCTTCAGTTATGTAGATGAAAGGGTGAGTGACGCTTCTGTCTGGTATTGACCACTTGTAAAATGTAAAAGAGAATTACTTTGCTTAGGTAAGCAGAGCCACTCGAGTTATTTTTTTTTAAAGGGGTTGTCAAGCCAATATCTTTATTTCTATTGGACAGAGCAGGGAAGGGTGTGTTTTATAGCAGAAAGTTAAAAATATAGTTTTTTTTTTTTTGTGTTCTTTTTATGTCTATAGCCCAAAAAATAAAATACCACCAAAAGAAAGCTCTATTTGTTGGGGGGGAAAAAAAAAAAAAAAGGATAGCGCAATTGTCAGTTAAAGTAACTCAGTGCCGTATCACAAAAAATGGCCTGGTCATGAAGGGGGGTAAAGCTTCTGGAGCTGAAGTGGTTAACACCGATCAAAGCAGAAAGAAATGGTGGTTTGTTTTTAGCTTTGTTACTTCTTTGTCTGGATTACACACAAAACATTTTTTTTTTTTGCAAGACAGCAGCACCAAAAGAAAGCCTTTGTTTATATGTATTAGTTTATCGCAGGGGTCTTCAAACTACGGCCCTCCAGTTGTTCAGGAACTACAATTCCCATGATGCCCAGTCATGTCTGTGAATGTCAGAGTTTTACAATGCCTCATGGGATGTGTAGTTCCAAAACAGCTGGAGGGCCGTAGTTTGAAGATTCCTGGTTTATCGTAACCACTTCCCCTCCAACACCTCTTCACCCCCCTATGGAGCACAGCAATTTTTACATTTCTGCTATGGACCTGATTATTTGGCAATAACTTTGTCATTACTTAAAGAGAAACTGCAGTCTGCTCACATAATTTGTAATAAAAACATCTTTTGCCATTCTGAAGCTTCCCTCCAACCACTTTGCATATTATTTTATATACACTGTGTTTCTGTACTTGCCAAATATGCTGCAGAAATCTCCCTCCACTGAATCTGGCTGCAGCCATTTTAACTGTGGGCAGCTGAAGCTGCTGCCTGTTCACTTCCTGGATTTACACAGACACACACCTCCAGCTGCAGCTCTCATTGGCCCTCTTATGACTCACCCCCCCCTCCCTCCCTGGCAAACTCTCACAAGACTGAGAGAGAGAGAGAGCTGTGCATGATGTCATAAGCCTAGGCTAATGACCAGACAAGAAACAGGAAGTGGGCTGTATAAGGGATTTACTGGCAGAAAAAAAAAAATGACTATCCAAAGTTAAAACAACAACAAGGGCAGAAGATTTAATAGATGGAAAGTTGAAAAAAATCACTGAAGGTCCACTTTAAGATAACAAGGTAATACATATATTGTTTTTTTTTTAACCACTTTCAGACCGGACCAATTTGCAGCCAAAGGACCAGGCCCCTTTTTGCGAATTCGACGTGGCTCCCAAACAAAATTGGCGTCCTTTTTTTCCCACAAATAGAGCTTTCTTTTGGTGGTATTTGATCGCCCCTGCGGTTTTTATTTTTTGCGCTATAAACAAAAAAGAGCGACAATTTTGAAAAAAAAACGCATTCTTTTTTATTTTTTGCTATAATAAATATCCCCCAAAAATATCTAAAAAAAAATTTTTTTCCTCAGTTTAGGCCGATACGTATTCTTCTACATATTTTTGGTAAAAAATCGCAATAAGCGATTATTGATTGGTTTGCGCAGAGGTTATAGCGTTTACAAGATAGGGGATAGTTTTATAGCATTTTTTTTAATCATTTTTTTTTATTAGTAATGGCGGCGATCAGCGATTTTTATTGTGACTGCGACATTATGGCGGACACATCGGACATTTTTGACACATTTTTGGGACCATTGTCATTTATACAGCAATGAATGCTATTTAAATGCATTGATTCCTGTATAAATGACACTGGCAGTGAAGGGGTTAACCTCTAGGTGGCAGTGTAGGGGTTAAGTATGCCTAGGGGTGTGTTTCTTACTGTGGGGGGCGTGGCTGTCACCTAGTGAATGCTGATCTCTGCTTCAATCACAGGGAGCAGAGATCGGCGTCGCTAGTTGCTAGGCAGAACGGGGAGATGCTGTTTATTTCCGCATCTACCCTTTCAGCCTTCCCGTAAGACGATCGCGGGTGTCCCTGCGGCGATCGAGTCTGCGGGACCCGCAACCGGCCTCACAGGGGTCCCGACCGCCGCTCCCGGCGCACTCCCGATGGCATGGATGGTATTAAAGAGGGACTTATATATACGCCCTCCTGCCTGTCCGTGCCATTCTGCCGACGTATATCGTCGTGCGCCAGTCGGGAACCGGTTAAGGAGAAACAAGACTTTCTTTTCATGATATTGTCTTGCAACATTGATTTTTTTTTTTTTTGCACAATCTTTATACAATAAACTGTACACTTTTTTTGAGAATTGTTAATTTTAAAAAAATAGTGTTACTGCACATAAAAGTGTACATTTTATTCTGTAATTTGTCCTGTTTAAAATGACACAAAAATTATTATTCTGGCACAAAGCATTGCACTTTTTAAAATGGGAAAATGTGTAACAATATGTTAAATGTATAAAAATATTAACAAACAAAACAAAAAAAGTTTAAATATTAATAGTTAAAGTGATACTAAATACTTTTTTTTTAGTTTAAAAATACCAAACATGTTATATTTACCTGCTCTGTGCAGTTGGTTTTGCACAGAGCAGCATAGAAAGCAGTAAGATAAAAAAAAAACCTTCTGACTTTAGAACCACTTTAATAAAATAGAAACAAAAAAAATAAAAAAATCTGAAGGAAAATAGTTGAAGAGAGAAGGAGACTAAGGAGTTAATTATAGGTAACATTTATAGGTAAAGTTGATCCGGGGAAAATCCGATTGCCTCTCGGGGGATCAGGAAGGAATTTTTTCCCCTGCTTTAGCAAATTGGAGCATGCTCTGCTGGGGTTTTTCGCCTTTCTCTGGATCAACTGTGGGTATAGAATTGGGTATATGGGATTGTATGTAATTTTTTTTGTTTTTTGTTTTGTGGTTGAACCATTGCAGCCTACCCGTGTCCCTCCCTGTGTCCATTGCAGCCTACCTGTGTCCCTCCCTGTGTCCATTGCAGCCTACCTGTGTCCCTCCCTGTGTCCATTGCAACCTACCTGTGTCCCTCCCTGTGTCCATTGCAGCCTACCTGTGTCCCTCCCTGTGTCCATTGCAGCCTACCTGTGTCCCTCCCTGTGTCCATTGCAGCCTACCTGTGTCCCTCCCTGTGTCCATTGCAGCCTACCTGTGTCCCTCCCTGTGTCCATTGCAGCCTACCTGTGTCCCTCCCTGTGTCCATTGCAGCCTATCTGTGTCCAACCCTGTGTCCATTGCAGCCTACCTGTGTCCCTCCCTGTGTCCATTGCAGCCTACCTGTGTCCCTCCCTGTGTCCATTGCAGCCTACCTGTGTCCCTCCCTGTGTCCATTGCAGCCTAGCTGTGTCCCTCCCTGTGTCCATTGCAGCCTACCTGTGTCCCTCCCTGTGTCCATTGCAGCCTACCTGTGTCCCTCCCTGTGTCCATCGCAACCTATCTGTGTCCCTCCCTGTGTCCATTGCAGCCTACCTGTGTCCCTCCCTGTGTCCATTGCATCCTATCTGTGTCCCTCCCTGTGTCCATTGCAGCTTACCTGTGTCCCTCCCTGTGTCCATTGCAGCCTACCTGTGTCCCTCCCTGTGTCCATTGCAGCCTACCTGTGTCCCTCCCTGTGTCCATTGCAGCCTACCTGTGTCCCTCCCTGTGTCCATTGCAACCTACCTGTGTCCCTCCCTGTGTCCATTGCAGCCTACCTGTGTCCCTCCCTGTGTCCATTGCAGCCTACCTGTGTCCCTCCCTGTGTCCATTGCAGCCTACCTGTGTCCCTCCCTGTGTCCCTCCCTGTGTCCATTGCAGCCTACCTGTGTCCCTCCCTGTGTCCATTGCAGCCTACCTGTGTCCCTCCCTGTGTCCATTGCAGCCTACCTGTGTCCCTCCCTGTGTCCATTGCAGCCTACCTGTGTCCCTCCCTGTGTCCATTGCAGCCTACCTGTGTCCCTCCCTGTGTCCATTGCAGCCTACCTGTGTACCTCCCTGTGTCCATTGCAGCCTACCTGTGTACCTCCCTGTGTTCATTGCAGCCTACCTGTGTACCTCCCTGTGTCCATTGCAGCCTACCTGCGTACCTCCCTGTGTCCATTGCAGCCTACCTGTGTCCCTCCTTGTGTCCATTGCAGCCTACCTGTGTCCCTCCCTGTGTCCATTGCAACCTATCTGTGTCCATCCCTGTGTCCATTGCAGCCTACCTGTGTCCCTCCCTGTGTCCATTGCAGCCTACCTGTGTCCCTCCCTGTGTCCATTGCAGCCTATCTGTGTCCCTCCCTGTGTCCATTGCAGCATACCTGTGTCCCCTCCCTGTGTCCATTGCAGCCTACCTGTGTCCCTCCCTGTGTCCATTGCAGCCTAACTGTGTCCCTCCCTGTGTCCATTGCAGCCTACCTGTGTCCCTCCCTGTGTCCATTGCAGCCTACCTGTGTCCCTCCCTGTGTCCATTGCAGCCTACCTGTGTCCCTCCCTGTGTCCATTGCAGCCTACCTGTGTCCCTCCCTGTGTCCATTGCAGCCTACCTGTGTCCCTCCCTGTGTCCATTGCAGCCTACCTGTGTCCCTCCCTGTGTCCATTGCAGCCTACCTGTGTCCCTCCCTGTGTCCATTGCAACCTACCTGTGTCCCTCCCTGTGTCCATTGCAGCCTACCTGTGTCCCTCCCTGTGTCCATTGCAACCTATCTGTGTCCCTCCCTGTGTCCATTGCAGCCTACCTGTGTCCCCCCCTGTGTCCATTGCAGCCTACCTGTGTCCCTCCCTGTGTCCATTGCAGCCCACCTGTGTCCCTCCCTGTGTCCATTGCAGCCCACCTGTGTCCCTCCCTGTGTCCATTGCAGCCTACCTGTGTCCCTCCCTGTGTCCAGTTCAGCCTACCTGTGTCCCTCCCTGTGTCCATTGCAGCCTACCTGTGTCCCTCCCTGTGTCCATTGCAGCCTACCTGTGTCCCTCCCTGTGTCCATTGCAGCCTACCTGTGTCCTGTGCATGCCTCCGTGTTCCACTCTGTAGCCCTCCGTTGCACTGATCAGTGTCATAAAAGCATACGGCGGCCATTGCAGTATTCAAAACCCGCGCCGTCCTCTTTGTCTGTAATAGGCAGAACACCCAATTTCCCAGTAGTCAGTGTTCAACCTATCACAGACATCCGCGCATCCTCATACCACAGACGAGAATGAGAGAATGTCCGTGATAGGCTGAACACTGACTGCTGGGAAATCGAGTGTTCTGCCTATCACAGACGAAGAGGACGGCGTGGCTTTTGAACACTGCAAGCCCTGCCGTATGATTTTATGACACGCTGGCCGCCGTCTGTCTGCATGACCATGTAGGCAGATGGCGGTGACTCGAGTATAAGCCTTAAAAAAAGGGCTGAAAATCTCGACTTATACTCGAGTATATACGGTATATTCACATCTGAGCAGTGTTATTTATAAACACTGATTCAGACTGCTTTTTGACGGCTAGAGCTACTGACACCATCTCTGAGTATACTGTAATGCTGGCTTTGATTAATCAAAGCCAACATTTACTGTATACTGGGGGAAGGTGGGTAGCAGAAGCAGGGCAGAGAGACTGGATGTGCTACACACACCCTGTGTACAATGATAACATTTTTTTTCCCGAGTGTGTAGCACGGCCAAGATACTTGCCAGTCCCTGGAGTCCCTCACTTTCCTCCCACAGCCAGTTCTCACAGTTGCAGGACCCTGGTGCCACCAACTTGATGTTGGGAGCCGACTGTGACTTCCTCAGGAAATCCCACTGCGCTTGTGAGAGATTTTACAGCGCTTTAAA
Organism: Lithobates sylvaticus; assembly: GCA_028564925.1. Lineage (NCBI taxonomy): Eukaryota > Metazoa > Chordata > Amphibia > Anura > Ranidae > Lithobates > Lithobates sylvaticus. The sequence goes on from CM053031.1 coordinate 281,634,792, forward strand.
ACTGGTCCTGCGGCCTCCTGGGACATGTGATGCCAAGTTGCATAGTTCTCATCTAGGCCTGTCAGAAAATGGCACCCGCTCCCAGAAAAAAAAAAAGAAACACCATTTATGGCAGAGTAGGGAGTGAGGAGGAGGATGAGAAGAACTTTCACTTTCAAATGAAGATCCGCTTTAAGCAAGGACAAAGTTAAAGTTATTGGTGACAATAGCAAGAAATAAAAATGAGTTGTAATTGTTTTCAACCAAATAAAAACTACATCATATCATTGTTATGACATTATAAATGTAACCCCTTCCCACCCAGCTTTGGCATCCCTTTAAATGGGTCTTTATTCCGTGATTGGCTCTCACAGTGGACACATGATTGGAAGCCTGTCCCACCAGCTTCCGATTGGGACTAGAGACGGAGAGCTGGCTATGCTTTGGCTGTGACTGTGCTGGGGGCATGCGGTGAGCGTGTTCTCAGTACAGAAATCTTGGCTTTCCATGGACTCCTATGTGCAGTGTGAGGGCTTTAATGCCCACCCTCTTTGCAGCCACACATAAGCATGATGTGGGCAGCAAGAGGTTAAACTGAAAACAACACCAGTGTCCTTGTGATGTATTTTGAAGATGTTTCTGTCTTCCTAGTTACACAAACCGTATGGATTTGCTGTGGACGTTGGCTGTGGAACGGGGCAGAACACAAGAATTCTCTCTCAGTACGTCAAGAAAGTTCTCGGAATCGACATCAGTGAGGCTCAAATAGAGGAGGCCAAGAAAGCCACAGGGTCACCCGATGTCACATACAGGTGGGGACATTCTAAATGTGTTTCATTAGTTATGTTTAGGGGAGGACCAGAAACCTTTTGGCCTGGGGGGAGCACATCCAACCAAGTAGCCCCTTTCCTGATATAGACAGACCTCTTTGGGCTAAAGAAAGTTTACCATGCAAAGTGTGCCATAGTCCTGCAGTAACTGGTGGGTATTCCTAAAGGACATTGTTGGGAGATGTTGGTGTGATTGGTGGGTATTCCAAAAGGACATTGTTGGGGAGATATTGGGGTGATTGGTGGGTATTCCAAAAGGACATTGTTGGGGGATGTTGGGGTGATTGGTGGGTATTCCGAAAGGACATTGTTGGGGTGATTGGTGGGTATTCCAAAAGGACATTGTTAGGGAATGTTGGGGTGATTTGTGGGTATTCCAAAAGGACATTGTTGGGTGATGTTGGGGTGATTGGTGGGTATTCCAAAAGGACATTGTTGGGGTGATTGGTGGGGTTTCCTAAAGAACATTGTTGGAGGATGTTGGGGTGATTGGTGGGTATTCCAAAAGGACATTGTTGGGGGATGTTGTGGTGATTGGTGGGGTTTTCTAAAGAACATTGTTGGGGGATGTTGGGGTCATTGGTGGGTATTCCAAAAGGACATTGTTGGGGTGATTGGTGGGGTTTCCTAAAGAACATTGTTGGAGGATGTTGGGGTGATTAGTGGGTATTCCAAAAGGACATTGTTGGGAGATATTGGGGTGATTGGTGGGGTTTACTAAAGAACATTGTTGGGAGATGTTGGGGTGGTTGGTGGGTATTCCAAAAGGACATTGTTGGGGTGATTGGTGGGTATTCCTAAATTATATTGTTGGGGAATGGGGGGGGGGGGGCATTCTGTTTTCTTTTGTTTGCTTACATTTGTTGGGAGATGTTGGGGTGATTGGTGGGTATTCCAAAAGGACATTGTTGGGGTGATTGGTGGGATTTCCTAAAGAACATTGTTGGAGGATGTTGGGGTGATTGGTGGGTATTCCAAAAGGACATTGTTGGGAGATGTTGGGGTGATTGGTGGGGTTTCCTAAAGAACATTGTTGGGAGATGTTGGGGCGATTGGTGGGTATTCCAAAAGGACATTGTTGGGAGATATTGGGGTGATTGGTGGGGTTTACTAAAGAACATTGTTGGGAGATGTTGGGGTGATTGGTGGGTATTCCTAAATTATATTTTTGGGGAATAGGGGGGGGGGGGGGCATGCTGTTTTCTTTTGTTTGCTTACATTAGTAAAAAAAAAAAATTATAAACGTTGCCCTTCTAGTGTGTAACAGTTTACCACTAGGGAGGAACTCCTGGGAAGGAAGTTTTCCTGCACAGATACTGTACATGTGACATTGTTGGTGGTTTACTGGCTGCCACGTTGGCCTGGTACACATTCATTCTAGTGTAAACAGGGTGAATGTGACTAGAGAATGTCAGTGATGGATTCAGTGGGTGATTTTTCTGTGAATTCTTTATAAACAGACCGAGTGCAGAGCCCAGGGTTGGACATTCAATCCAACCAGATGGTGTCACTAAAAGTCTAATCTATCGTTTCTGCAGTGTCTGTCCAGCTGAAGAGATGCCCGTTGGCGGCGCCTCTGTCGATCTACTAACAGCGTGCGCTTCTGCCCATTGGTTTAACATTGAGAAGTTTCTAAAAGAGGTAAAAAACAAACACGTCTTCTTGTTTCTGACTGCTGCACCTTGTAAAATGTGCTGTGTTATTATTATTATTATTATTATTTTTATGTTACATTACATACACCAGACTGCTGAATTCTGTAGACTGTGGGATTGATTTACTAAAGGCAAATCCACTACAAGTGCACTTGGAGGTGCAGTCACTGTAGATCTGAGGGGAAGCTCTGCTGATTTTATCATCAAATCATGTTAAAGCAAAAATACTGCTTTTTATTTTCCTTGCATGTCCCCATCGGATCTACAGCGACTGCACTTGCAGTGCAAAGTGGATTTTCCTTTAGTAAATAATCCCCATAGTGTACATTATGATTTAACTTGCATAGCCTAAACTGCTATATGTATGCTGTACTGCATATTGCATACAATCTGTGCTATATATTACATACACTGAACGGCTACACTCTATACCCTGTGCTATATATTACATACACTGAACGGCTACACTCTATACCCTGTGCTATAAATTATATTCCCCAAATCACTGAACTCTATATGCTAGAATTTAAACTTTAAATTTTTAATTTTTTTTAATAAAAATCTGTATTTCATCAGTGGAGGGGCACACTTTTGCTGATATATTAATGTAGATGTCATCATTTCAGGTCGATCGGGTCTTAAAGCCAGGAGGCTGTCTTGCTATCTTCACCTACTTTGCCAATGCAGAAGTTCACTACAAGGACCGCTCAGAACAGATGACTGAGGTCTATGCAGAGGTAAGTACTGAATATCTTTGTGTTTTTAGTGTCCCTTGTCTTGCACACTGCCTTGTCTGAGATATCGCTGTTGTATTTGTGAGAGATAAGTTAGCCTGTATAAGAGTTTGGAAGCAGTCACCTGCACTCCCCTTTCTTCACTGTGCCGAGCACTCTGGGGGCTTCCAGGTCTGGGTCACTCAATATGCAAATACTGACTGATTCCAAAGTCAGAGCTATGCCCCGCCTACTCCATGTACAATACTTGTCTTTCCATTGGTCGGAAAGTGGCAGTGCATTGTACTGGGGGGGGGGGGGGGGGGGTGCTGGTAGCCCTCATATGAATCTCAAGCTGCTTGGAGTTCAGGGGCCCCTCAGTATGAATATAGTATATGTTGGTATCTTGTGTGATCTGATTTTAAAAACTTTTACCAGCTTCAGTAATTCTGTGTGTTAAGATGTTTGCTTTAATTACAATATTAATCAGGAGGTACTTGTAAATTATTCATTTTCTAACTTGCTGAGAGTCCAGTGTTGACTCCAAATAGATTACACAGTGCACAGTATGCATTCAAGTATTACTAAACCCAGGACCCTGCATTCACTATATCTGGTCTCCCACAGTACACAGAACATGGGGAGATGGGGGGGGGGGGGGGGGGGGGGGGGGGGGGGCGGGGAGAAAGAGAGGGGGGCTGTCCCCTCTGTCTCACAGCCCCCTCTCTGTCTCACAGCCCCCCTCTGTCTCACAGCCCCCCTCTCCTTCTCTCAGCCCCCCTCTGTCTCACAGCCCCCCTCTCCGTCTCTCAGCCCCCTCCTCTCTCTCACTCACACCCTCTCACCCCGTTTCCCTTAACCCCCCCTACTCTCACTGCGCCCCGAGCCCACCCAGTTGTGTGACAATAGTGAATTCATATTTGCTATTGTCTTCCTGATTCGCCTCCTGGCCAATCAGAGAGCTGGTCCTGAGACCCGATTGGCTGAGAGGAGAAGGGATCGTATTAGCCACTGAGGAGGAGGAGACACAAGGGAAGCCGTCAAGCAGGAGACACTGAGCAGGAGGCACAGAGGAGGAGGCACAGGCCCACAACCTAGATAGGGTAAGTGTGGGGTTTGCCAAACATATGGGGTCAGGGGGTTTGACAGACTGACCCCAAATGGAGTACCAGCTGCCACTGGTCAGACCCATGGCTTTCCAATCAGCAGGGCGCATGAGCTTTACTGATTGCAGAGCTGTGGGGCTTCCACACAGAGAGTAAAGGTTCATCTTTTCAGCTGCTGGCAGGGGACAGGCTTTTCTATTCAGACTGTGGTTGCTTTCTAAAGAAAAAAGGAAGTGTAAGACTTTGAACACCTTTTATTTTAATACACCCGGGAGGTATTTAGCCGTTTTAAACTGGAGGTTTAATTGTTTTTTTTAATGCAGGTCAGTCATGAAAGAATTATTTATTGAAAAATATCTCCATTTGTCTCCATGTGTAAAGACAAAAATGTAACTTATTTCCAGGTGATGAATATCCTGGCCCCATATCAGAGTGAGAAGATTAACAATATGAAGACTGCATACAAGGAAATATATGAAGCCATCCCTTACCCCGACAAAAGAAGGTCTGACTACTTCTATATATCAATCATCTGATGTGTGGTAACCTCTGGTCACCGGCTCCCCCGGCCCTTTAAGGGGTTCTGAATGTTGGGAATTTACTGCCAAATCTTTTCAGAAATAGCTTAAAGGGTTAATTTTAATCTTTAAGATAATATGATGATTTACAGATTTCTTTTGCTATTTCATTTAACATAATAATTTTACAAACAAACATATAACTGTGTGCACTGGATGTATAGAACTCTCAATTTTAATCTTTCATTTCATGTCTCTCTAATGGAAAGTCTACAGATCCAGCACTGCTTCCTTCTCCACTATCTGACAAGACATACATATAATTGAAAAGATAAAGGGGCTTGGAACGCTCAACAAGCTCATGTGAAGCTCCCCTTCCTCAGGACATTTTGACAAGCTTGTGCCTTATTGATATTTCAAAATAGATTTTGATCACCTTTCAAGCTTCGGGAGTGTCACCTTATCTTTTTGCATTATATGTATTTTATGTTCTGTTGAGCATCCAGGTCCGTTTTCTCTTGGATATGTCTGCAGCAACAACCACTGGATTATACACCAGCACCTTATGTACAGCATTCTGAGCCAGCACTGCTTCCTCCTCCACTATCTACCTAGCAGTGGCGGGGGGGGTGTTATGCTTGTGTCTATCTAGCAAGGTTGCTTTGCCGTATAAACAAGGAAACTGAGACCTTTGCAGTGTACAAACATGCTTTTACTGAACGAAAAATTCTGTACATACAAAACTATCACAATATTAGGAATACAAATCAAGACTGACAGATATATCAAGCAAGATGCCTAGAAAATAAGCAGAAACTATGGTCTGTAAACAGTAGAAATACACTTAAAAGTTACTTAACTCCGGTTACTGTGTGTTTATGATCTCCATTGACAACCTAGGACTCCAAAGCAATTGCTGTGGAGATCAGGTATCTTCTTTGATGGCTTCTGGCTGGTTACAGATTTTTCTTCTTTGGTCTTAAGGCATGATGAGAGTCTTGTCCAGCTTATCCCTGACAACCATTTTATATGTCAGGTTGTTTACTATAACAACTGAATAACAGAAAAACATCTCTGTAGCTTTCAATTAGAAAGGCACTGTCAAATTCTACCTCAAGATGGCACTCTGGCATCATACATGCCATGGGTTTATCTATAGGGACAATAGACCAGGGTTTCTCAATCAGGGTTCCATGGAACCCTTGGGTTTCTCCAGAGGTTTCTAGGGGCTCCTTGAGCATTGAGCGATTTCTGACTCTCAGATAAGTTCCCTTTGACACCATTGATCTTTTTAGCTATCTGTAAGGTGCTAATTCATCCCAATGTCCACAAGTGTAAGGAGCATTCTTCCGACTGACCATCACACTGTATAATGAATTTTAGATATAGTAATTTTTAGCAGGGGTTCCCTAAGCTCAGAAAGTTATTTTAAGGGTTCCTCTGTCTTCAAAAGGTTGAGAAAGGCTGCAATAGACTGCTGAAACTGTCAACTGAAATCCAGCAATGGTATCAAACTTCCCATTGTTTGAGGACAGCCTGTATCATTCGTGTGTATATATATATATATATATATATATATATATATATATATATATATATATATATATATATATATATATATATATATATATATATATACACTTAAACGCAACACAGGGGGCAGCAAACAAACATGGCTGCCTCACTAAGCCCAAACAGAGGCTCTAATCATGTGCTTAAAAAAAAAAACCCATTGAAATCCATGCGTCCGGCACCCTGGATGGAGATTAGGTGGTCGGGAGCAAGGATTAGGTGGGCAGCACCCCTTATGAACCGCCGCCACTGCTGCCTAGACATACACATACATGGCTCAATTCTTCTCTGACCTGATGTCCCTACTCTTTGGCTGGGGTAGATCGTAAGATTGCCACATCTGGGATCTCATTTTTAATTTGAAGCCCAACTCCAGGAAACTTAAAAATGATCCCTTGAAGTAGGGCTGCTCCCATATTAGGGTTACTTGTTCGTTTAGGTCTAGGGAACAAATCAAAGATTTATATACTCAATCCTTCATGCTGCTTGGCCTGTCCTCAGGGTCTTCTACATCACACTCCAGCATTCTAAGGTCCTGACATTATCAAGGCTGATATGGGGTCCATAGCCTTACGTTGGGCATGATGATGAGGGACAGCCAACTACTAAAGTATAGGGGAGTGCCATCTGCCAGTGGAGTGGAGGATCAGGTAAGGAGAAATGCTGTTACTCTCCCCTAGAACAAGTGAGCCGTCAACGTTGCAGTGCAGTGCAGGCTCAGCCCCACTGCAAGGGAGGATTTTCACATTTCCCAGAGTTGGGCTTTAATGTATTACTAACATACAGTATACTTTCTATGTGCTGCAGAAGCTGCTATTAGTCATCAGGCTTGTATGTATTGGTATTATTAATCCTTGTTTATGTCACTTGTACAGCGCCACAGCATAGGATCCCACTATATAAATAACTGATAATAGGAATGTAAAGTTTGCATTTGTTTTCTACAACCTCTTCATTAACTCACATTGCTATTTGCCTTTGCAGGATAGAAAACATTGGGACCAAGATCCAAGTGCCATTGTCAAGTCTGATGGGTCTTTTTCCTACCTTCTCTGCATTCCAGATCTATCTTAAGACTGAGCCTGAAAAAGCAACAGAGGTGCTAAGAACAGCAGAGGAAAGGTGAGAATGTAGGACAGGAAATAGCAGGGAACAGAGGACAAGAGAGGTACAAATTGTGCAGCAGTGTTGTCACCCTGAGGACAGAGTGATCATAGAAGGACATGAAGATTTAAATAGTCTTTAATATAGGCGTGCGCACGGGGTGTGCCGGATGTGCCTGGGCACATCCTAATAACCTTGTGCACCAGGGCTTTTTCTCATCCGGAACACGGCTTCATCCCAGTGCACACTGGTAATTAGATAAAAACAGAGGGCATACTGGCCTAGTGCATTATCCAACGACAATTTTTGTAAAAATAAAATATAAAATATACAGTATCTCACAAAAGAGAAAAAAAGAGTACACCCCTCATATGTTTGTAAATATATACTCACTTTTGTAAGATATATATATATATAGACACACACAAACACACACATGTGTGTATTGAATCTTTGGGGTGCACACCCACATTAAAAGATAGAATATTTTATTCTATCTTTTCATGTGACAACACTGAAGAAATTACAATTTGCTACAATGTAAAGTGGTGAGTGTACAGCTTGTATAACAGTGTAAATTTGCTGTCCCCTCAAAATAACTCAACACACAGCCATTAATGTCTAAACCGCTGGCAACAAAAGTGAGTACACCCCTAAGTGAAAATGTCCAAATTGGGCTCAATTAGCCATTTTCCCTCTCCGGTGTCATGTGACTCGTTAGTGTTACAAGGTCTCAGGTGTGAATGGGCAGGTGTGTTAAATTTGGTGTTATCGCTCTCACTCTCTCATACTGGTCACTGGAAGTTCAACATGGCACCTCATGGCAAAGAACTCTCTGAGGATCTGAAAAAAAGAATTGTTGCTCTACATAAATATGGCCTAGGCTATAAGAAAATTACCAAGATCCTGAAACTGAGTTGCAGCACGGTGGCCAAGACCATACAGCGGTTTAACAGGACAGGTTCCACTCAGAACAGGCCTCGCCATGGTCCACCAAGGAAGTTGAGTGCACGTGCTCAGCGTCATATCCAGAGGTTGTCTTTGGGTGTCATTTCTTCAGTGTTGTAATGTGTCACATTAAAAGATAGAATGAAATATTTACAAAAATGTGAGGGGTGTACTCACTTTTGTAAGATACTGTGTATGTGTGTGTGTATATATATATATATATATATATATATATATATATATATATATATATATATATATATATATTGTAAAGTTCGGGGGACCAGCCAGACCGCAGGACACAGGCTTTAGTTCAAAAAGGAAGTTTAAACAGCTTCACAGCAGCAAAACAAAAGGAAAAGGTTTTAGTCTCACCGACTATCACAGTCCAGAATTGCTATCGCAATCAAACACAGTCCTGGGGTGCTGTCGCAGGTGACTTCAACTGCTAGGAGGCTTCCAGGCCAAAAGCTGCTGTCGACTTTGGTTGCTGCAAATCAAACCACTATCTCCTCTGCACTCCTCCACACCCATCTGCAACTTCCTGTCTTGTTTTTAAACCCACTTCCTCTGACAGGTGAGTTAACCCTTTTGTTCCCTTAAAGGGACCACAGTCCAAACAGAGGGGAAACATAGCGTCCTTCCAGGACCCAGCCACGGCGTCCTGTACATATCCCCCCCCTGTGCCCCAACGCCAAGGAGGTGGAGGCAACAGTGGAGCTCAAACAATGGACTCGGGAGAGGGCATCTGCATTTTGATGCAGTCTCCCGGGCCTATGCTCCACTACAAATTTAAATTCCTGGAGTGCCAGGAACCACCGAGTAACCCTGGCATTAGTCCCTTTACCTTGTCTCAGCCATGTTAAAGGGGCATGGTCAGAAATCAGCCTAAACTTCCTCCCCAAAAGGTAATATCTGAGGGATTCCAGAGCCCACTTAATGGCCAGACACTCTCGTTCAATTACAGCGTAGTTTTTCTCCGCTGGTGTTAACTTCCTACTGAGGAAGACTACTGGGTGCTCTTCGCCATGAATAACCTGTGACAACACCGCTCCCAATCCTACATCGGAAGCATCAGTCTGTACAACAAACTCTTTTGAAAAATTGGGTGCTACTAGGACAGGGTGTTGGCACAGTGCCGACTTGAGCTCCAAAAAAGCCTTCTCAGCGTCTGCATTCCACTCCACCATGACCGATTTCCGACCCTTAGTCAGATCGGTCAATGGAGCTGCCAACGTGGCAAAGTTGGGTACAAACCTCCTGTAGTATCCCACCATACCCAGGAATGCACGTACCTGTTTTTTTTTTTGTGAGGGGGCGGGGCCAATTCTGCACAGCCTCTACCTTGTTGACCTGAGGTTTTACTACCCCTCTACCCACGACATAGCCCAGGTATTTCACCTCCTCCATTCCCAAAGCACATTTTTCCGGGTTTATTGTAAACCCCTCCTTCCAAAGGGAGTCCAGTACTGCCTGGACTTTGGGCAAGTGCGATTCCCAGTCTCTGCTAAAAATGACTATGTCATCCAAGTATACTGAGGCATACTCCCGGTGTGGACATAAAATCCTATCCATTGCCCTTTGAAATGTGGCTGGAGCAGTTTGCAATCCAAAAGGCATTCTCTTGTACTGAAAACTTCCCTCTGGGGTAGAAAAAGCAGTTTTCTCTCTAGCAGCCTTAGTCAACGGGATTTGCCAATACCCCTTGGTAAGGTCTAATGTGGTGATATACCTGGCTGGACCTAGTCTCTCAATAAGCTCATCTACCCGGGGCATGGGGTAGGCATCAAACCGTGAAACTTCATTTAGTTTCCGGAAATCATTGCAGAATCGCAGAGTCCCGTTGGGCTTCGGTACCAACACAATCGGGCTTGACCACTCACTCTGTGATTCCTCAATAACCTCCAGGTCTAACATCTTCTTCACTTCCTCTGAAACAGCCTTCCTTTGGGCCTCTGGAATGCGGTAAGGCCGGACAAAAACTTTGACTCCTGGTTCCGTGACAATATCATGCTCTATGACACTAGTGAGCCCTGGCAAGTCTGAAAATTTCTCTTTATTTCTCTGCAAGAACTCCTTTGCCTGCTGACTTTGGACTCTAGACAGGGTATTTGCTACTTGGACACTCTCCACCCCAACCCGAGGCTCAAGTCTTGCACCAGCCAGGGAGGTCACAGGTTCCCTGTCTGTCCAGGGCTTTAACAAGTTTACATGGTATATCTGATAGGGTTTCCTCTTACCTGGTTGGTGGACTCTATAATTTACCTCTCCCACTTTTTCTACAACTTCAAAGGGGCCTTGCCACCTGGCCAAGAATTTACTTTCCACAGTGGGGATCAACACCGCTACTCGATCCCCGACTTGGAAGTTCCTTATTCTAGCAGCCCTATTATAGACCCGTCGTTGAGCCTCCTGGGCTTTTTGCAAATGTTCTTTGACTAGAGGCATCACAGTTCGGATCCTCTCCTGCATTTGGGAAACATATTCAAGAACACTCTTATGCTGAATAGGTTCACTTTCCCATTCCTCTTTAACAAAATCCAGTAGTCCGCGAGGTCTCCGCCCATATACCAACTCAAAGGGCGAAAACCCAGTGGAGGCCTGGGGCACTTCCCGGATAGCAAACAGGAGAGCGGGTAACAGGCAGTCCCAGTCTTTCCCATCCCTTTGTACAACCCGCTTGAGCATAGACTTAAGGGTCTTATTAAAGCGCTCTACCAACCCATCCGTTTGTGGATGGTAGACCGATGTGCGCAGCTGTTTAATCCGGAACAGCTTGCACACATCAGCCATAACCCTCGACATAAACGGGGTGCCCTGGTCCGTGAGTATTTCCTTGGGAAAACCAGTCCGTGTAAACAACTGGAATAATTCCCGAGCAATAGCCTTAGAGGAGGTATTCCGCAGAGGTAGCGCTTCAGGATATCGGGTGGCATAGTCAAGGATCACCAGTATATAGGAGTGACCTCGAGCTGACTTTACCAAAGGACCCACTATATCCATGGCTATCCTCTCGAATGGGACCTCAATTATGGGCAGAGGGACCAAAGGGCTCCGGAAGTGGGTCACCGGCGCGGTCAACTGACAGGTGGGACAAGAGGCACAGTATCTTCTTACCTCTGCTTTCAGACCTGGCCAGTAAAACCGGTCGGTGATCCGTGCCTCCGTCTTTTCAACTCCCAGGTGTCCCCCTAAAACATCATCATGGGCCAGGTCCAGGACCTTGCGTCTATACTGTTGGGGTACCAATAATTGTTCTACCACATTTTCTCTCACTTTGGTAACCCGATAAAGCAATTCATTACATATTGCAAAGTGAGGCCACCGCTCATTCGCACCTGGCTCTTGGGGTACCCCATTTAATACTATAACTTGTTCCCGTGCACGGGCCAAAGTGGGGTCCTGCATCTGGGCAGTACCAAATGTCCCCTGGGGAACACCCAAATCCGGCAGGGCAGGGGTAGAGGCCACTTCCTCATCCTCTTCACCCAGCATTACCTGAAGTGGGGAAGGTTCCCCCTCCTCAGTGTTCAGGTAGGTCTGCGAACCACACATTTTGACACCCTTAACAGTATCAGCACTACTTTCATCACCATTAACCCAATCATTAGCATTTGTATCAACTGGATCCACATTAGGTACATTTGGCATCTTAGGGTTATTACCCTCAACCGTAGGAACAGAGGAACTAGTTTCTCCCCAGTCTTGGGATCGTTCAGGTAGTTCTCCTTGTCCCCACAGTTTTTCAAAAAATGGACAGTCTCGTCCTATGATAACATCATGTATCAAGTTCTTTACCACCCCCACCTCTTGAGTATCAGTGCCATATGCTGTGGAGATGGACACCGAGATGAGAGGGTACTCTCTAGTGTCCCCGTGAATGCACACAACCCGTAAAGTTTTGCTTACCGGACCGATCTTCCCAATTACTCTAGGATGAACCAGGGTTACCATGCTTCCGGAATCCAGCAAAGCCCAGGCAGGGAGGTGGTTCACTTGGACTACACACTCAAATTTCTCTTCTCCACGATCAAGGTGTGTGGTACATGCTCTATGGGCATAAAAAGACCCCCTCCGAAGAACCCCGCATTCCATGGGCTCCTCTTGAAGTGGGCAGTGGGCCCGGGTATGGCCCCAGGAATGACATCGCCAACATTGTACATCCCCTCCTCTCCGAACAGGAACAGATCGCTGAGGAGGTACTGGGAGTGACTCTTGACCTTCCGGGGTGTTGATTCCAGGGCTCCGGGGGACATCCTTTCGAAGGGCGGCAGTCGATCGAATAGGCCGTGGCAGACTGGGCCCTTGGCGCTTGGTAGGGCCAAGCAGATCCTCCACCACTGTATATCGCTCTACCATCTCGACAAGGAGGTTCACTGTTTTGGGGTCTCCATGGCTGACCCACCGTTGAAGGTCGTCTGGCAGTGACCGTAGGTATCGGTCCAGCACGACCCGCTCCACGATTTGGGGGCCCGACAACACTTCGGGCTGCAGCCATTTTTTTACCAGTTGCACCAGGTCATGCATTTGAGACCGTGGTGGACGATCTGGACAATACTTCCATTGGTGCACTCGTTGGGCCCGAACGGCCGTAGTCACCCCCAAACGAGCCAGTATTTCTGCCTTTAGTTTTTGATAGTCTTTAGCGTCCTCTGGTGGCAGGTCGAAGTAGGCTTTTTGAGGATCTCCGGTGAGAAAAGGTGCAATTAGGCCGGCCCACTGGTCCTGGGGCCACCCTTCTCTCTCTGCCGTCCTCTCAAATGTAGCAAGAAAAGCCTCTACATCATCACTCAGGGACAATTTCTGCAAAAAATGGCTTGCCCTCACGGTCACTTGGTTGCCAGGGGCAACAGCTGCTTGCTCACGACCCTGAGAAAACTGATGCACTACTTCTTTTAAGGCAGCCACCTGAGCCTGCATAACCCCTTGCTGGGTTGCTTGCTGTGCTGCCAACTGAGCCACCAACAGGCGAGTATTTTCTTCATGGCGGGTCTGCGCTTGCATATTAGCCAGGGACAGTTGTTTAATTAGTTCCTCCATTGCTTCAGCTTTCAGGGTTTGGGCAGCTTTAACCCAGGACATAAACCCACTGTACTGTCCCTTTAAATGTCAGTTTTAAATTCAAATGCAAAAACAGCAAAAAAAAAAAAAAAACGCCTGTTACTCTGTCCTGCCCGCATTCGAGCACCACTTGTAAAGTTCGGGGGACCAGCCAGACCGCAGGACACAGGCTTTAGTTCAAAAAGGAAGTTTATTAAACTTAAACAGCTTCACAGCAGCAAAACAAAAGGAAAAGGTTTTAGTCTCACCGACTATCACAGTCCAGAATTGCTATCGCAATCAAACACAGTCCTGGGGTGCTGTCGCAGGTGACTTCAACTGCTAGGAGGCTTCCAGGCCAAAAGCTGCTGTCGACTTTGGTTGCTGCAAATCAAACCACTATCTCCTCTGCACTCCTCCACACCCATCTGCAACTTCCTGTCTTGTTTTTAAACCCACTTCCTCTGACAGGTGAGTTAACCCTTTTGTTCCCTTAAAGGGACCACAGTCCAAACAGAGGGGAAACATAGCGTCCTTCCAGGACCCAGCCACGGCGTCCTGTACAATATATATATATATATATATATATATATATATATATATATATATATATATATATATATATATATATATATATATATATATACACATACACACACACACACACACACACGTGTGTATTGAAGCTTTGGGGTGCACACCCTAATGAAATATGCTGCACACACTTATGTGTTAGCCCCCATACACACGGTCGGAAACTCAGACGGAAAATGTCTGATCGGACCATGTTGTCAGAAAATCCGATCATGTGTGGGCTCAATCGGACTTTTGGACTTTGGACTTTCCGGTCCTGCTCTCAAATTTTCCGACAACAAAATCCGATCGGACTTTTTCTGATCGTGTATAGAGAATTCCGACGGACAAAGTGCCACGCATGCTCAGATCAAATTACGAGACCAAAGCTATTGGCTACTAGCCTCTACGTAGTTCTGTCGTACGCAACGAACGTCACAACGTTCGGATTTTCCGACAACTTTGTCCGACCGTGTGTATGCAACACCAGTTTCGGACAAAATCCGTCTGAAAAAATCAGACGGATTTTGTGGTCGGAATTTCCGACCGTGTGTACGGAGGCTTACACCCTAAATATAAATGTAATATAACTATGGTCCAAAAGGTTTGACTAAGCCTTGAACCCCACTGAAAGCCACCTAAAAAAAATGTTTTAAGTGGAGTTTTTGAACTATTCAATGTTTGGGAATGTTCTCAGACTATACTGTACATGAATCCTCTTTCAGGTTCCTTCGGATCATGGGGACGTCCTCCACTGAGACTGAGGTTGAAGTTTGGCTACAAAACCTCCTGCTGTTGGCTTCTAAACCGCAGTGAAGTGTTGATTTGGAAAACCGACGCAGAACCCTCCAAGACATGGCTGGAGACCCTGCTGATTAGTATTTGACATATGTCAAAAGTTTTAGTACGTCAGATGTACAAACAGAAAACTCAAGCGCAATCCTCTCTGTATAAAATCAAACCATGAACAATGAGGCACAATATCAACTGTGACAATGTAGCAAAAAGCCCAAATAAAGAAATAAATATATAACTTTGTATCTTTCGTGATCATTTATCTCCAACTATCACTGTGTATGAATCTCTCCTAATAGCTCAGTCCCATACACCAGTACTCAAAAAGATCTGACCAGGGTATTGACCTTTATTATGAATTAAGGTCTACAGTGCTTGATTAAAAGTCATACTTACCTCCTGTCCCCCGGCGCCTCTGCACTGAGAACCAAGCGATTGAACACTGCCGATCGTTTGGTTTTCAGAGCTCCCCGAGCAGAGAGCTGTAGACTGTCCTCGCTCATTGGAGCGCTGGGCTGTGGAGGTGGCGGCCGGCTTGGGTTCTCAGCGGCTCGCTGAGAGGCTGAGTCGGGTGGCGGTCCAGTCACCTGGTGGATCCAGACTTTATTGTCGTGATGACGTGGTGCCTGGACCGACTTCTGTGACGTCAGCAGAGAGCGGACCTCAGCCTGCTCTCTGCTGAAAACAGGTCACAGGAGTGCAAAAACTGCACTCCTGTGATCCATAGGAGGAGTCCAGCCAAACGAGCTTTGGCTGGACTTCTCCTTCAACCTCTTTAGGCACATATGTGACAGGTGGGACTTAACAACAATCCTCTGCATATATGCATTGCTGCGTTGTTCTGGGGGGCACTCCATCAGAACCACTAGAACTGTGCAGGGGCGGCCCATTCATTAAGGGCACACGGATGCCGCCCCCCCATCCATCGCCGCCTCCCCTATCCATGTGTCAGGTCCCTTTCAGGACACCGACACATGGATTTGTGGGGGGGCTGTTTTTTTGAAGCACTGATTAGACCCAGAGGCTCTAATAGGCTTCAATATAGGGTGGGCTCGGGTCGCAGAGAGTGCACTCCGAGCTCACCCAGGTGTGTTACAACAGTGAATCAATATTCGCTGTTGTAACACTGATGCTCCTCCCGGCCTATCAGGAAGCGGTTTTGACACCGGTCACCAGATTGGCTAAAAGGACAGGTGATCCTATTGGACACCTAAGAAGAGGAGGGGAGGAGCTGGAAGCCACCATGGGGGACATGGAACTGAGCCTCTGCACCATGCCACCCGCCATGATGGAGTAAGTGCCGGACCAGCCGGAAAACATCGGGGGGTTGGTGCCACTTGGGGTGGATGGGTGGTTGTTGCCCCCCCCCCCCCAAAAAAAAAACACCACCTGCTACTGGAACTGTGACTGAACTGTCATCGACTGCTTATGGTCAACTACCAAAGATAGGGAGCTGGTAGTCCCTGAGGAACTACATGTCCCACAAGTCGAAGATCCTCCAGGCAGGCTTTGTTTGTTCTTCCCAGGATCCACAGCAGTTCAATTTCCTCTTCCTCTCTGTGTTCCCAGGTGGTGGGTGGGGCTTACTCTGGCTATCCTCACAGCCCTACAATAGTAGTCCTCACTCTCACTTTCTCACTCCTTCTCCTTGAAAGGGGGAGGGGGTGCAGGGCAGCAGCAGTGATATTAGTGTAACACGCCCCCTAAGGAGCCGCTGGTGAATTTGGTTCTATTACTCCTTTAGGGTGCACACAGCCAGGCACACAGAATTTTCTTCTCCTTCACTGGCTCAGAAAACAGTCTAGGGAATCTTTTTAGGGTTTTTTTATTGGAGCAATGAACTTGAATAAGGGTAGGGAGCATGGGATGCCCCAATAAACTGCATCATCGGTTTCCTCCTGCCGATATCCACCAGGGAAATGTAGACTCACATCACCATAGGACAGTTGGACTCTTTCCCATCAACTTCCTTCTGGTTCTCTCCAGTAAATCGACCCAACTTGATCCCTGGACACAGATCTGTGAATAGGTCCCACCAGCTAAGCATAGCTGGGACCTCGGTGTCTTCATCAAAGCTTCCTCAAGGATCTTGCTCCATGGGGTAGAGCCCCAGCTCTCCTGGACAGGGCCCGGGCCCCATCAGTTCAAAAAGGTGGCCCAGGCAACTGCCAAGCAGGAGGGATGGCTGTACTCAGTGGCGGCTGGTGCTCAAAATTTTTGGGGGGGCGCAAACAAACAGCCTCACTGTGCCATCAAACGCTGCCACTGTGCCCATTAAACGCTGCCACTGTGCCCATCAAACGCTGCCACTGTGCCCCAAGTGCTGCCACTGTGCCCATCAAACACTGCCACTGTGCCCATCAAACGCTGCCACTGTGCCCATCAAACGCTGCCACTGTGCCCCAAGTTCTGCCACTGTGCCAAAGTTCTGCCACTGTGCCCCAAGTTCTGCCATTGTGCCCCAAGTTCTGCCATTGTGCCCCAAGTTCTGCCACTGTGCCCCAAGTTCTGCCACTGTGCCCCTTAAGTGCTGCCACTGTGCCCCAAGTGCTGCCACTGTGCCCCAAGTTCTGCCACTGTGCCCCAAGTTCTGCCATTGTGCCCCAAGTTCTGCCATTGTGCCCCTTAAGTGCTGCCATTGTGCCCCAAGTGCTGCCATTGTGCCCCAAGTTCTGCCATTGTGCCCCAAGTTCTGCCATTGTGCCCCTTAAGTGCTGCCATTGTGCCCCAAGTTCTGCCACTGTGCCCCTCAAGTGCTGCCACTGTGCCCCTGCCTGCCCTCTGCACTTACCTTGTCCCGGTGTGCAGCTGGTGACGGCGTCAGGCGACGAGCGGTGTCTCCGTCGGATGTCTTCTCCCGCGCTCCTCCTGTCTTCTTCTGCTGTGATTGGACGCTAGGTGATTGGACGCCTAGCGTCCAATCACAGCGCCTGTGACTTCAGCCAATCAGGTGACAGGTAACAGACCTGGCAACCTGATTGGCTGAGAGGCGGGTCTGTGTTAGGGAAGCGATGTATTCGCTTCCCTAACACAATACTGTGTAATCAGCGAACGCACAGCCGTGCGCCCGCTGTTTACACTTAGGGAAGCCTATTAGAGCCCACCGCTCTAATAGGGTCCCCTATTAGAGCTTACAGCTCTAATAGGGGCGCTTCCAGCAACACCCCCCCACTGTAATTCAGATGCCCGGCGCCCGATCAGGGGCCGGACACCTGAATAGGGGGCGGCAGCGGTGACAATAGATAGATTCATGCAATGCATGAATCTATCTATTGGTGATAGAGCGGTGCAGGAGAGGGGGGGCGGCGCTCCTGCGCCCTCTATGCACGCACCGCCACTGGCTGTACTGCCTTATTGCTGACACCGATCCTCTTGTGGCTCCCCCTACAATGCTGTCAGCTTCTCCTCCTCTCCCTCCCTACGGCTGTACTGCCAAAGGATCAATTCTAGTATCTGCACTCTGATCACCCCACCCCCTACTGTCCCTTCTGTTCTGCCTTCCTGTGTGCCCCCTTCCACATACTGCCCTCTGTGTGCCGTTTACCCTGCAGCGCTGCCAGCTTCCCAAGCTTTACTCACCCGCTAGCTCTGCTGAGGGACACACAGGGGGATCAGTTTCAGGATGTAGAGGGGGGGGGGGGCATATTGTCATATTTACCGACTCCTTTCTTTCCTAAATGAACACAGTGAGCCATCAGTACTGTGTTTACTATGCTTCAGTTTGTGAATGAACAGGAAGCCTCAGAGCGCTTCCTATTCATTCATGTCCAGTGCAGCTGAGGCTACAGAGAAAGGAACCTAGAAATCTGTCTGTTTAGATCCCTGTTATTTCACCAAAGTCCACCAAACAGGGCAATAAAAAATGTAAAAAAAAAATTGAATTCTACATTCTTTTTTAAAAAGGGTTTTTTCACATGTGCTCTGTTCTCTAAAGAACAATTAGCATTTGGATCTTCAGAAAGCATTTGACAGGCACGGGAGTCCTGTTTCCGGCGACTGATTTTCCAGAAGCATCCGCCGGACCTTCAGAGCGCAGGCGCCGCTGACATCCGTGGCTGCATGCAAGGTGTATATCTCCTAAACCATACAGGCATGGGCGTCCGCAGGTAGGGGCAAGGGGGGGTCAAGTGCCCCCCCCCCTGGAACCAGGGATCGGATCTTAAATTCAGCACAGTTGTGTCTCTGTTGAGGTGCCGCACCCGGGTGCCACCCACCAGTGGGGTGACACCATTAAGGTGCTGTCAAGTGTAGTGTGACTTTGGGCTCTTTTCCCTGCTCAGTCCAGCAGAGAACTTGGCGGTGCTGTGACGGAAGAATGGCGAGCTGCGGGCTATCAGAGGTTTCCCCCGCTCGCCCCACCCATTCTTCTGTCAGGGAGAAGAGACGGCGGCTCTCACCAGGTTCCCCACCCAGCTTCCTGCCCTGCTCCGTTCCTTCCCTATTGGCCATAACTGAGGGCCAATCAAAGGCGACTAGGAGAGGCAAGCTTCATGGGACAGGTAGTCCCAAAAGATTGGCGGCTCCATTTTCCACAGGGAGGAGGCTACAGCTCGATCAAGAGAAAGATTGAGAGACTGCAGCCTGGAAAGAAGCTGAGGGAGAGAGCGCTACAGGACGAGGAGTGTGCTGGGCGGAAGCCAGAGAGAGAGCCTGCCAGGGCCACAAAAGAGAGCCATGCTGTCCAGCACCACCAGAGAGAGAGCCACACTGGCCAGCACCACCAGAGAGAGAAAGACTGAGCCACTACCAGGGTACAGACATGCTACACTACTGACCAGTGTCGCCCCCGGGGAACCCAGAGTGAGCGATCGTCCAGCCGGAGTGATCACTGCTGTAGTTTTGCTGGGTCTGGTAAGAGAGCCTGTTGGCCATTATCCATTACTTATCCTAGGGACTGTACTACGCCTGCAGTCTCTGACCATAATAATGTGATAATGACATTGTCGAAAAGGGGCGGTGCATGGTTGACCCTAAAATTATGCCCCCCCCCTGAAAAAAGTTCTGCGGACGCCCATGCATACAGGTTTAGGAGATATTCATTTTACCTACAGGTAAGCCTTATTGCTGTGCTTAAGAAAATGTTATGGAATAAACTACCATTACTTAGTGCACCATGAAGTTCCTTTTCTTCTAAATCCATTATACTTACTGGATGAGTGTCGGGCAGAGTGACTGGAAGGTGGAATTTTATTAAAAACCTTCTGTTGTCCACGACGGAGGAAAGTGGCTAGTCTTTAGAGCAGACCAGATGGAACATCACAACTGATTAATGTGCATATCAGGCGAGCTTGATCCCTATAACGTGGGGTCCATTGTGTCCGTGTTATGTGTTTTCGCATGACTACTTAATATGTTTTTAGGTTTGATAAATCTTCTTTTTTCTTTCTAGTTAAGTATATGTTTCAACTTTTATTGTGACATTTGGCCTCTTTACCCACCCAAAACATGTAAATATCTTTGGTTTCTGTTTCGCAATTTGTTTGTATTATTTAGTGTGGGTTATACATTGAAAGTTGGCAAATAAATGAAGTCACCATTAGTTCACCTCCCATACCTGGGGCTCATGATCTAAAAATGATAAGACATTATTTATTTTCCTTGCATAAGGTCTAACATATCACTGTGCCGCATTACAGGCCTCTCAGAGTCAGACCACAATCCCAGAGCACTGTGCATCCCAGGCCTCCCCTCAGACCCCCATCCAGAGCACTGTGCAGCATTACAGGCCCCTCAGAGTCAGACCACAATCCCAGAGCACTGTCCCAGGCCTCCCCTCAGACCCCCATCCAGAGCACTGTGCAGCATTACAGGCCCCTCAGAGTCAGACCACAATCCCAGAGCACTGTGCATCCCAGGCCTCCCCTCAGACCCCCATCCAGAGCACTGTGCAGCATTACAGGCCCCTCAGAGTCAGGCCACAATCCCAGAGCACTGTGCATCCCAGGCCTCCCCTCAGACCCCCATCCAGAGCACTGTGCAGCATTACAGGCCCCTCAGAGTCAGGCCACAATCCCAGAGCACTGTGCATCCCAGGCCTCCCCTCAGACCCTCATCCAGAGCACTGTGCAGCATTACAGGCCTCAGACCACCATCCAGAGCACTGTGCAACATTACAGGCCTCAGACCACCATCCATAGCACTGTGCAGCATTACAGGCCTCAGACCACCATCCAGAGCACCAGAGCACTGTGCATCCCAGGCCTCCCCCAGACCCCTATCCAGAGCACTGTGTAGCATTACAGGCCTCAGACCACCATCCAGAGCACTGTGTAGCATTACACGCACTGTCCAGAGCAGGGACATGCAGGGAGGTCAGTAGTTGGCAGGAAATTTCCCGGTAGGCCGGCCTGCTCTGGGGCCACTGTCAGATAGGAGCTCTGGAACTTTTTTTTTTAAAGAACAGCTGAGAGAGAAGCGCGGCTGTGCAGTGAACAGGAGGAGGGGCTGGCTGAGAAAATGTGTAGCAGCGAGGGCCGGAGAAGCAAGTAACCATCATGTAGCAGACAGTCTCTGCAGCCTGCCACATTTAAATGTACACAGGTGCTGGATCGGGGATGAATGGGGGCTTCGGGAGGGAGACACACAGTACCTGAAGCCGAGGAGATAGAGGATGGTATGACCACAGCAAAACTAATCCTGCAGCACACAGAGCAATATAAGATCTCTGGGAGACGCTGCAGCTGGGCAGCATTCTGAGTCCAGTGAGGGTCACACATGTTTGGCTGTTAACCATTTCAGCTCAGCTATTAAGCCAGAGCTCTGTGTGTTCTGCAGTTTGATGTTTTTTGGATGATTTATTGCTGATTCAGGCTAGAAGCCTCACAGACTCATTAACTGTTTACTGTTTTCCACTAATCCTGACCAGATGTAAGACCATTTGAATTTTGGAAATTGGATGTGTTGCTGTCTTCTGGCACTTGGTTGTACTTTAAAAGGAGGATTACTAACTTGATCTTGAAGAACTGCTTTAAGTAGAGTGGCGCAGGCCTACTATACGCTTTTACACTGAGTTCAGCCATACATCCATTCTCTGACCCTCTCCTGTATTATGTCTGCAGTCTCTGATCGTCTCCTGTATTATGTCTGCAGTCTCTGATCGTCTCCTGTATTATGTCTGCAGTCTCTGATCGTCTCCTGTATTATGTCTGCAGTCTCTGATCGTCTCCTGTATTATGTCTGCAGTCTCTGACCCTCTCCTGTAGTATGTCTGCAGTCTCTGACCCTCTCCTGTATTATGTCTGCAGTCTCTGACCCTCTCCTGTATTATGTCTGCAGTCTCTGACCCTCTCCTGTATCATGTCTGCAGTCTCTGACCCTCTCCTGTATTATGTATGCAGTCTCTGACCCTCTGCTGTAGTATGTCTGCAGTCTCTGACCCTCTCCTGTATCATGTCTGCAGTCTCTGACCCTCTCCTGTATTATGTCTGCAGTCTCTGACCCTCTCCTGTAGTATGTCTGCAGTCTCTGACCCTCTCCTGTATCATGTCTGCAGTCTCTGACCCTCTCCTGTATCATGTCTGCAGTCTCTGACCCTCTCCTGTATTATGTCTGCAGTCTCTGACCCTCTCCTGTATTATGTCTGCAGTCTCTGACCCTCTCCTGTATTATGTCTGCAGTCTCTGACCCTCTCCTGTATCATGTCTGCAGTCTCTGACCCTCTCCTGTATTATGTCTGCAGTCTCTGACCCTCTCCTGTAGCATGTCTGCAGTCTCTGACCCTCTCCTGTATTATGTCTGCAGTCTCTGACCCTCTCCTGTAGCATGTCTGTAGTCTCTGACCCTCTCCTGTATCATGTCTGCAGTCTCTGACCCTCTCCTGTATCATGTCTGCAGTCTCTGACCCTCTCCTGTATCATGTCTGCAGTCTCTGACCCTCTCCTGTATTATGTCTGCAGTCTCTGACCCTCTCCTGTAGCATGTCTGCAGTCTCTGACCCTCTCCTGTAGCATGTCTGCAGTCTCTGACCCTCTCCTGTATCATGTCTGCAGTCTCTGACCCTCTCCTGTATTATGTCTGCAGTCTCTGACCCTCTCCTGTATTATGTCTGCAGTCTCTGACCCTCTCCTGTATCATGTCTGCAGTCTCTGACCCTCTCCTGTATCATGTCTGCAGTCTCTGACCCTCTCCTGTATTATGTCTGCAGTCTCTGACCCTCTCCTGTAGCATGTCTGCACTCTCGGACCCTCTCCTGTATTATGTCTGCAGTCTCTGACCCTCTCCTGTAGCATGTCTGTAGTCTCTGACCCTCTCCTGTATCATGTCTGCAGTCTCTGACCCTCTCCTGTATCATGTCTGCAGTCTCTGACCCTCTCCTGTATCATGTCTGCAGTCTCTGACCCTCTCCTGTATTATGTCTGCAGTCTCTGACCCTCTCCTGTAGCATGTCTGCAGTCTCTGACCCTCTCCTGTAGCATGTCTGCAGTCTCTGACCGTCTCTTGTAATGTGTCTTACACATATACAAAAATTACATTTAAATCCTGCAAGGCTATTTAAAAACACCTGAATATATTCAAAAAATATGGGGATTTGGTCACACTATATGGCAGCCCACTTACTGCGTCAAAGTACCCCTTAATTAGTGGGTCCTACACTGGTAAAAGAATGAAAGATCCTGCGTCTCAACCATTGGAGATGCATTCCTCTTTTATGGGAGAACTGAAGGGACTCCTCCTATGAACTTGTGGACACTAATAAGAGGTAATGGGGGGGGGGGGGGGGGGGGGTTTGAGTTCTCCCATAAAGAGGAATGTATCTCCAATGGTTGAGACGCAGGATCTTTCATTCTTTTACCAGTGTAGGACCCACTAATTAAGGGGTACTTTGATGCAGTAAGTGGGCTGCTATATAGTGTGACCAAATCGCCATATTGTGTGTGTACGCTGTTTTGTACTGTTTGTTGGTCTTATCAGCACCATCTTGAATGTAAATGCATTTTTAGGGTGTTCCCCAAGTATGATCTTGTTTTTTACACATATACAATTCGCGAGAGAGAGAGACACTAAAATGTACCATAAGGGCTTTAATACTGTATGAGTGGAAGAGACCCAGGGAGCGCTAAATGTCAGCCGTTCAGGGGGTACAAATTACCTGCCTTACCTTGGGTGCTGACAACCCACGCTACGTCACTGGGGCTGGTATGAAATTATTTCCAGGGCTGGTTTTTATCCCCAGTCCGGCCCTGGTGGCTGGTGAGGCATTGGCTAGTATCAGAGCCAGATACACACAGGTTACATACCCCGCGATCGTTAGAGCGAGAGCAATAATTCTAGCACTAGACCTCCTCTGTAAGTCTACACAAGTAATCTGTAAAAAATGTTACAGCGTCGCCTATGGAGATTTTTAAGTGCTGAAGTTTGGCGCCATTCCACGAGTGTGCGCAATTTTAAAGCGTGACATGTTAGGTTTCTATTTACTTGGCGTAACAACATCATCTTTCACATTTTACAAAAAAATAGGGTTATCTTTATTGTTTTTTTTTTTTATATATTTATGAAACATTTATTTCCCAAAAACATTTGCAACGAGCACCATTTTATTCCCTAGGGTGTCTGCTAAAACAATATATATAATGTTTGGGGTTCTGAGTAATTTTCTAGCAAAAAATGATGATTATTACATGTAGGAGAGAAGTGTCAGAATTGGCCTTGGTGGCAAGGGGTTAATTACTAGGGCTGCACCGATACCAGTATTGGTATCAATGCAGATACTAAGCATTTTCGTGAGTATCGGCGCTCCGATACCTAAAGCCGATACAGGAAGTGCCAGCTTGGAAGTAGCCTCCTCTGTCATCCCTGCCTCCTCCTCCTCCCAGCGCTGTCTTTGTGCCTCCCGCAGGCGCAGGGGAGAGGGGCAGTCTCAACTCACCTTGGCTGTGCTCAGGCGGGGGGCGGTCTCGACTCGGCTGTGGGTGGTCGGGCTGGGGCAGGCTTGGGAGGAGGGTGGTCTTGGCTCAGATGTGCTTGGCCATGCTCGGATGTGCTTGGGCGGGCAGGGGGCAGGCTCGGGTGTGCTCATGAGGGGGGCAGTCTTGACTGGCTGCACTTGGAAGGGATGGGCTCGGCTCAGCTGCGCTCAGAGGGGGCGGGCTCGGCTGTGCTCGGAGGAGGCGGGCTCGGCTGTGCTCGGAGGAGGCGGGCTCGGCTGTGCTCGGAGGAGGCGGGCTCAGCTGTGCTCGGAGGGGGCGGGCTCGGCTGTGCTCGGAGGGTGCGGGCTTGGCTGTGCTCGGATGAGGCGGGCTCGGCTGTGCTCGGAGGGGGCGGGCTCAGCTGTGCTCGGAGGGTGCGGGCTCAGCTGTGCTCGGAGGGTGCGGGCTCGGCTGTGCTCGGAGGGTGCGGGCTCAGCTGTGCTCGGAGGGGGCGGGCTCGGCTGTGCTCGGAGGGGGCGGGCTTGGCTGTGCTCGGAGGAGGCGGGCTCAGCTGTGCTCGGAGGGGGCGGGCTCGGCTGTGCTCGGAGGGTGCGGGCTTGGCTGTGCTCGGAGGAGGCTCAGTTAGTATGAAACAAGCCTCAGAATGTCATCCTGGCCATAGCTGTAAAAAAATATATAAAAAACATAAAGGAGCTGCGCTTAAACATATAAAACATAAAAAAACGTACAATTGAAAAAGATCAACAGTCCGAACGAATTGTGAAACAAATCACAAAGGATGACTACAAATCAAGGCACATAATAAGTGAGCATTAATGATAAATAAATGAATCCACAGTCCTTGAAACCTCCAAAGAAAGGAGATGTTTGATAAGACACCATGTGATACATTCTTCACTGACTTCTTATAAGACAACGTGAATCCACCACCACATAGGATGCAAGCTTACCAGCTGCACAAGCTCTCTAAGTTTGTGACTAATACCCAGCCAGGGCCTTTGATCTTCCCGGCCCCTTCCGGTGACCGATAAGCCAAACATTCCTGGTAGATATGTGCAATTCGTTTCGTTTTTATTCGTTTTCCGTTAAAATTCGTTATATTCGTTCATTCGTTATCGTACGAATGAACGAATGATTCGCTAAAAATTTTAACGAATAACGAATTATCGAATCGAACTAATATGAAAAACAACGAAAATCCGAAATAACCAAATTAGAAACAACGAAACTACGAAAGAAGAAAATCCGAAAAACGAAAACAGGAACAACGAAAATCAAAATGAACGAAAAAATTCGTACATTCGTAACTTTTTTTTTTTAGTTGAATTGGTAATTTTCTGTGTCCCTTACAATGGCGCTGCTTAACGTGCTTCGAATGGATTGAACGAAAAAATTCGTACATTCGTAACTTTTTTTTTCGATTCGTAATTTTCCGTGTCTCTTACAATGGCGCTGATTAACGTGCTTCGAATGGATTGAACGAAAAAATTCGTACATTCGTAATTTTTTTTTTTCGATTCGTAACTTTTTGTGTCTCTTACAATGGCGCTGCTTAACGTGCTTCGAATTGATTGAACGAAAAAATTCGTACATTCGTAACTTTTTTTTGCGATTCATAATTTTCCGTGTCTCTTACAATGGTGCTGCTTAACGTGCTTCGAATGGATTGAACGAAAAAAATTCGTACATTCGTAACTTTTTTTTTTTTGTTGAATTGGTAATTTTCTGTGTCCCTTACAATGGCGCTGCTTAACGTGCTTCGAATGGATTGAACGAAAAAATTCGTACATTCGTAATTTTTTTTTTTTCGATTCGTAACTTTTTGTGTCTCTTACAATGGCGCTGCTTAACGTGCTTCGAATTGATTGAACGAAAAAATTCGTACATTCGTAACTTTTTTTTGCGATTCATAATTTTCCGTGTCTCTTACAATGGTGCTGCTTAACGTGCTTCGAATGGATTGAACGAAAAAAAAATTTGTACATTCGTTACTTTTTTTTTTTTTTTCGCGATTCGTAATTTTCCGTGTCTCTTACAATGGCGCTGCTTAACGTGCTTCGAATGGATTGAACGAAAAAATTCGTACATTCGTAACTGTTTTTTTTTCGATTCGTAATTTTCCGTGTCTCTTACAATGGCGCTGCTTAACGTGCTTCGAATGGATTGAACGAAAAAATTCGTACATTCGTAACTTTTTTTTTTTTGCGATTCGTAATTTTCCGTGTCTCTTAAAATGTAATAATAGCATACACATTACATAAAATTATGAATTATGCTCCGATTACAAATCTACGAAAACAATGTTACGAAAGTACGAATAAATCAATCTTACGAAAGTACGAATGTAACAAAATCTACGAAAATACGAATGCGTCCGAATTTCGAATAAACAAAAATTAAACGAACGGAAAAACGAATCAACGAAAAAATAATTCTTACGAAAATACGAATCGTTACGAATCAACGGAAACAAATTTTTCTATTGTGCACATGTCTAGTTTCTGGAGACTTGAAGTATATCCAGCGGTCAGCAGCCATCCACAAGAATGACCTCGGTGTGAGCATTATACCAGTAGAAAAAAATAGAAGAGAGTCGCCATCGGTAAAACCGGGTGGTATTTTTTTTATATTAAAATTCCTTCATCTGGATATGCAAAAATCCTTGCTTCTTCAGGCTGAAGTAATGGAATTTACCAGAGTAGTATGAAGGATCTGAGCCACCAAAGATAATATCACCTCCCGGTCTTGATTGAGTATCTCTCATTTCTGCAATGTTCTGCTAGATCTGTGACTCCATTTCACATGTGTTCATGGGCGTCCGCAGGTAGGGGCAAGGGGGGTCAAGTGCCCCCCCCAGGAATCAGGGATCAGATCGGCACATTTATCACAGTGGCGTCGCTATGGGGGTGCGGGCAGCCAGCGGGGTGACACCATCAAGGTGCTGTCAAGCCCCCCCATCAGTGTAGTGTGACTGCGGGATCTTTTCCCTGCTCAGTCCAGCAGATAACTCGTGGCGTGGTGTCAGGAGAAAGGCGAGCTGCAGGCTGTCAGAGGTTTCCCCCACTCGCCCCCCCCCCCCCTTTCTCCTGTCAGGGAAAAGAGACAGCGGCTCTCACCAGATTCCCTGCCCAGCTTCCTGCACGCTCCGTTCCTTCCCTATTGGCCATAACTGAGGGCCAATCAAAGGAGACTAGGAGAGGAGAGCATCGTGGAACATGTAGTCCCGAAGATTGGCGACCCCATTTTCCACAGGAAGGAGTGCTACAGGACAAAGAAAGAGGCGTGTGTTGGACGTAAGCCAGATAGAGAGCCACGCTACCCAGCGCCAGATAGAGAGCCACGCTACCCAGCGCCAGAGAGAGAGCCACACTACCCAGCGCCAGATAGAGAGCCACGCTACCCAGCGCCAGAGAGAGAGCCACACTACCCAGCGCCAGATAGAGAGCCACGCTACCCAGCGCCAGAGAGAGAGCCACACTACCCAGCGCCAGAGAGAGAGCCACGCTACCCAGCGCCAGAGAGAGAGCCACACTACCCAGCGCCAGATAGAGAGCCACGCTACCCAGCGCCAGAGAGAGAGCCACACTACCCAGCGCCAGATAGAGAGCCACGCTACCCAGCGCCGGAGAGAGAGCCACACTACCCAGCGCCAGATAGAGAGCCACGCTACCCAGCGCCAGAGAGAGAGCCACGCTACCCAGCACCAGAGAGAGAGCCACGCTACCCAGTGTAAGGAAATGTGGGAAGTGTAGAGTTACCTTTAAGATTTAATAATATTGAACAAAGATGTTTTTCTGTTTTTCTGTAGAAACTCACTCTAACTCTGTTTATCTCACACTCACACTTTCTCATAACACGTTTACTTCTCTGTAGAAAATGTGCTTCTCACGGTAGCTTTTTCCTTGGCGTGTTTACCAAAAAAGTGTTTACCAGAAAATGCTAAGAACCTTGTCAAGATCATATATTGTGTGGGACATTTTTAGAGTAAATTGTGACGTTGAGTCTGAAGGCAGAAATATTATGAATGTCTTGTAGATCAATATTGATTGTATAACAAAATGCTTGAATGTGATTGGTTGTTTATGGGGCGTTCTCCCTATGCAACCCGCAACCCCCCTTTTTTTGATTATTGTATATGCTC
This sequence comes from Lithobates sylvaticus, assembly GCA_028564925.1. NCBI lineage: Eukaryota > Metazoa > Chordata > Amphibia > Anura > Ranidae > Lithobates > Lithobates sylvaticus. Next base: position 281,663,632 of record CM053031.1, read on the forward strand.
TGTATAGCTGGAAAAATAAACAAATTCCTTGATCAAACACATACGGTGTATGGTGTCTTTTTGCCTGTCTGGACAGACAGGGGAGGGGGAGGGGAAGAGAGTTTTTCCATTGACCGTCAAAGTCCAGCCGAGGGAAAGAGGAGCTGAGAGGGACAATACAGAAAACCTAACACCAGAGAGAGAGCCACGCTACCCAGCACCAGACAGAGAGCCACGCTACCCAGCACCAGACAGAGAGCCACACTACCCAGCACCAGACAGAGAGCCACGCTACCCAGCACCAGACAGAGAGCCACGCTACCCAGCGCCAGACAGAGAGCCACGCTACCCAGCGCCAGACAGAGAGCCACGCTACCCAGCGCCAGACAGAGAGCCACGCTACCCAGCGCCAGACAGAGAGCCACGCTACCCAGCGCCAGACAGAAAGCCACGCTACCCAGCGACAGACAGAGAGCCACGCTACCCAGCACCAGACAGAGAGCCATGCTACCCAGCGCCAGACAGAGAGCCATGCTACCCAGCGCCAGACAGAGAGCCACGCTACCCAGCGCCAGAGAGAGAGCCACGCTACCCAGCGCCATACAGAGAGCCACGCTACCCAGTGCCAGAGAGAGAGCCACGCTACCCAGCGCCAGAGAGCCACGCTACCCAGCGCCAGACAGAGAGCCACGCTACCCAGCACCAGACAGAGAGCCACGCTACCCAGCGCCAAACAGAGAGCCACGCTACCCAGCGCCAGACAGAGAGCCACGCTACCCAGCGCCAGACAGAGAGCCACGCTACCCATCGCCAGAGAGAGAGCCACGCTACCCAGCGCCATACAGAGAGCCACGCTACCCAGCGCCAGACAGAGAGCCACGCTACCCAGCGCCAGAGAGCCACGCTACCCAGCGCCAGACAGAGAGCCACGCTACCCAGCACCAGACAGAGAGCCACGCTACCCAGCGCCAAACAGAGAGCCACGCTACCCAGCGCCAGACAGAGAGCCACGCTACCCAGCGCCAGACAGAGAGCCACGCTACCCAGCGCCAGACAGAGAGCCACGCTACCCAGCGCCAGACAGAGAGCCACGCTACCCAGCGCCAGACAGAGAGCCACGCTACCCAGCGCCAGACAGAGAGCCACGCTACCCAGCGCCAGAGAGAGAGCCACGCTACCCAGTGCCAGAGAGCCACGCTACCCAGCGCCAGACAGAGAGCCACGCTGCCCAGCACCACCAGAGAGAGAAAGACTAAGCCACTGCCAGGGTACAGACATGCTACACTACTGACCAGAATCGCCCCCGGGGAACCCAGAGTGAGCGATCGTCCAGCCGGAAGAATCACTGCTGTAGTTTCGCTGAGTCTGGTAAGAGGGCCCGTCGGCCATTATCCATTACTTATCCTAGGGACTGTATTACGCCTGCTGTGTCTTACCATGACAATGTGATAATGACATTGTCAAAAAGGGGCGGCGCATGGGTGACCCTAAAATGATGCCCCCCCCCCCCCCCTGAAAAAAGTTCTGCGGACGCCCATGCATGTGTTGCTGGGCTTCTCTGTTCACCTATGTTCATAGGTACATAGGGACACAGGGACACTCCACTTCATTCCAGGGACACACCACTTCATTCCAGGGACACACCACTTCATTCCAGGGACACACCACTTCATTCCAGGGACACACCACTTCATTCCAGGGACACACCACTTCACTCCAGGGACACTCCACTTCATTCCAGGGACACACCACTTCACTCCACTTCATTCCAGGGACACACCACTTCATTCCAGGGACACACCACTTCACTCCAGGGACACTCCACTTCATTCCAGGGACACACCACTTCATTCCAGGGACACACCACTTCATTCCAGGGACACACCACTTCATTCCAGGGACACACCACTTCACTCCAGGGACACTCCACTTCATTCCAGGGACACTCCACTTCATTCCAGGGACACACCACTTCATTCCAGGGACACACCACTTCACTCCAGGGACACTCCACTTCATTCCAGGGACACACCACTTCATTCCAGGGACACTCCACTTCATTCCAGGGACACACCACTTCACTCCAGGGACACTCCACTTCATTCCAGGGACACACCACTTCATTCCAGGGACACACCACTTCACTCCAGGGACACTCCACTTCATTCCAGGGACACACCACTTCATTCCAGGGACACTCCACTTCATTCCAGGGACACACCACTTCATTCCAGGGACACTCCCCTTCAGGTGTGAATGGGCGTGTCACGCTAAAATGTGCTTTTTAAAATGTTTTTCATGCGACAAACGTGCACAAAAAATCAGGGTATCAGGGGAGCAGTGACAGTCCAGGCTGGAGGCTCCCTTTGCAGGTAAGGACCTGGAGAGGTTTGTTTGCACCCCCCAACATTTTTTTATCACCAGCCGCCAGGGCCAGATTAAGAACATCACAGCACAGCACTGGAGGGCTCAGTCTGACAATGTAAGTGTACCCTAATGTGCTAATATGCTGTGTATACTTGTACATTATGGTATAACCTGCCTCAGGGCCTCTAAAAAATAGTAACGTTACAAAAGTTTACTACCACTTTAATATCATTGGAACCCAGGAGCCTCTCATGGGGCCCCCTACTGACCCGCATAGTTGCCAACATTTCAAAAATATTTTCAGGGACACTTTTTGCTATATTTAGAGTAGCTGACATCCCCTATGCTCCTCTATACATCACAATAGTAATTACAAAATGAAATAAGTACTAATAATGGAGCAGAACAAATATGAGGACTGAGATTTCCTTTAGTTTTTTTTTTTATAATTAAGTCTTTATTAATAATTTTATTTATACCATTTACATTTTGCTGATTACATTTCATTAGTCTGTCCCATCATTTATTACCCCCGTGGTCTGGAGATTGGCCCTTCCGGCGGCCCCCGTCCCCGGAGGGATGTGCTGGCAGAGAGAGAGGAGAAAAAAAAAAAAAGACTGAAAAAGTTCAAGTTCTTTAATTCAGGTGTTGTAATACCTCTCCCCTAAGTGTTGGGAGTTGTTTTTTTCCTACGTGTCCTTAGTGTCATCCCCTCTGCCGAATAAAGGTGTCTAAAATTATTCCTTATGAAAGTGTGTGTGTCCTGCAGTCTTCCCCTACCGATTCTAAGTCTCCCATCATCCCCCTCAACCTTCCCCTCCTCCCACCCTCTGTGTAAGGGCTCCATCCTTGTGCTTTCTTACTCAAATGTGTTTTTCTTGAATTTGTTGTGAAAATAAAAAAAAAAAATAAAATAAATAAAATAAATAAAATAAATAAAATAAGAAATAAAAATAAGATAAATATCTTGATGAGTACATATATATATATATATATATACATACATACATACATACACACATACATATATATATATATACACACATATATATATATACATATATACACATATACACTCACATATACATACATATACACACACATATACACATACATACATACACACACACACGCATATATATACATACACATATACACATATATATATATATATACATGCACATACATACACATACGCCTGCACATACAAGCACATATATACACACACCTACGTGTATCCCTGTGTGTTTATTTAATTAGGGGGAGGGGACTCATTCCTCCCTAAGTGTTTTTTATAAAAAAGTGCTTGTCCCGATTTCCACCGTCCGTGTTCCTATCTCAAGTTTCCCTTCTCAGCCTCCCCCCATTACTTCTCCCCTCCTCCCACCCCTCCTTCCCCTGCACACCACTCCATCTAGGTGTTATTTTATTTTCTCCTTATACCCCTTCCTTATGTCTACCTTATCATGTGTGATTTGTCTTATATTTGTGAGATAATAAAAAAAAAAAAAAAAAGGAGGAAAACCTTTAAAAGGTTTTAATCTGCTCCACAACCCAATGGTCCATGGCCGCCGATAGCGCCCCTCTCCCCCCACAACAAGCATCCATCAAGTTTGTATTCAGCTTTTCCTTGTACATTACTAATTTTTAAAAACACATCGCAAAAAAGACAAGCTTATACTTTCCCCGAATAGGTTACCCAGGCTGTGGTCTCCTCCCCGTCTTTTTACTTCAGTCCCCTTCGTTTTTCCTGGCTTGTATTTCAATTTCTATTACCTTGGCCTGTTCTTCCCATCCCTCCCAGATTGCGTCATATTTCTCTTGTTCATTTCTTGTTTTATATACCCATCTTTCTGCCTCTTGCATTTTATCCACCTCTCTTTTCCAGTCCTCCAGTGTTGGGACTTTGATCTGTTTCCAATTTCTTGGTATTAGTTTCTTGGCTGCGTTCAGTAAATGCTGTATCATATTTTCTTTATATACTGCCTTGGTGTTCATAGCCCCATGGAACAGGTAGTTTTCTGGTTTCATCTCATTCCCTCCTTTTTCCATTTTCCTGATCCATGGGGCTATTTCACACCAATATTTCTTTATCTCAGGGCAGGTCCACCATATATGGAGGTGAGTTCCCTTCTCTCCGCATCCTCTCCAACAGGAGCTCTCTGCGGTTGGGTATATTTGTGCCAATCGGGCAGGGGTTCTATGCCATCTGGTTAAAAATTTATATGACATTTCCTGTGTGGCTGAGCTTGTTGACGAGTAGGTGGCTTCAATTACCTTTTTTATTTGTAGTGTCGTGAATTTATACCCTAGTTCTCTTTCCCATTCCCTTATAAAGTGTGGTATTGTATTTTTTTCCTCACTATGTACTACATGTACTAGATGTACTATTTTATACATCTGGGATAACAAATGGTTGGGCTTTAATATACTTATACACATTTTCTCGAACACCGTTAAGGAATCCTGTGATCGAGTTTGTTTATCTATTTTCTTGTAAAACTGTTTCATTTGATTATACCTCCAGCCCGTCCAGCTCGTGCTTCCGAACCTTAGTTCTAATTCCCTCTGTGACAGGATTACCCCTTCCGGGGCATATTTTAGACTCATTGTGTTTCCTTCTATTTCCCAGGGTCCTAACGCTCCTTTTTCCTCGCCTGGAGGGAACCATGGGTACCCACCCAGTGGGGCTAAGGGTGATATTTTCGGGGCGTATCTTCCTGTTTTATTCATACTGTCCCACACCGACAACGTGTTCTTCGTTAATGGTGATGTCCATACCGATAGCCCCCTATCTTTAGTTGGTATCCATGGTGCCCCTGCTAGATCTCTGCCTGCCAAATTCTTTTCCAGCAACACCCATGCTTTATTATCCTGATCGTGACACCAGTTCAAGATTCTCACGAGTGTCATTGCTCTATAATACTTTAAGATGTCTGGTAGGCCTACCCCTCCTTCTCCCTTATTCCTACATAGAGTCTTATGTGCTAGCCTTGCTCTCCCGTTTTCCCATATGAAGGCAATGAATATTTTCCGTATTTTTTTAAAAAAAAATTTGGGGTATTGGGATTGGTAGTGTGTATAGGACGTATAGAAGCCTGGGCACTATATTCATTTTTATCGTGTTTATTCTACCAAATAAAGTTATTATCTTTCCTTTCCATTTTTTCAGGTCTTCTTCTATCTTTACTAGCAGAGGGCTATAGTTTTGTTCGAACATTGTTTTTACTTCTGCTGAGATATGTACTCCTAGATAAAACAGTGATTTTTCTTCCCATTTAAATGGGTAATTGGTTTGTATTTTTGATCTCAGGTCTTTGGATAAGTGTATGGGTAGTATTATTGATTTCTCTACGTTAATCTTAAAATTTGAGAGATTTCCGAATCTCCTCACCTCCTCCATCACTTCTCTCACTGACTCTTGTGGATCTGACAGGAAGAACAGTAGATCATCAGCGTATGCTGAGACCTTGTATTCCTTGATACCCATTTCTACTCCTTTTATCCTCCTATTCTCCCTTATTTTGCACAGGAAAGGCTCTAGTACCAATGAGAAGAGTAAGGGGGATAGTGGGCAGCCTTGTCTTGTTCCATTTGTTATTTCGAATCCTTCTGATAGTGCTCCGTTTACTTTAACCCGTGCTCTTGGTCCGGTATATAGTGCGGTTACCCATCCCATCATCCGTTCTCCCAGTCCCATTTCCCTTAATACCTCTAACATAAAGCCCCAGTTCACTCTGTCAAAGGCCTTTTCGGCATCCATTGACAGAATGACTCTTGGGATCTTTTTGGGTCCATTTTGCATCCAATGTAGCAGGGGTATTGCTCTTATAGTGTTGTCTTTTGCTTCTCTCCCTACCATAAAGCCTGTCTGATCGGAGTGCACCACCCGAGTTATTTTTTCTTGTAGTCTGTTTGCTAAGATCTTTGCTAATAGTTTCGTGTCTGTATTCAACAGGGAGATGGGTCTGTAGTTAGAGCAATGTTTCAGATCTTTTCCTTGTTTTGGGATTACTGTCAAAAAGGCTGTCAGGGATTCTGGGGACATTTTCTGATTGACTGTTATCTGATTAAAGTATTCGCTTAACGGTGTTGCCAATATATTTTTAAATTTTTTATAGTATGCACTTGTCAGCCCATCAGGGCCTGGGCTCTTACCGTTAGGGAGACTTTCTATTGTGTTTTTTACCTCTTCCTCGGTTATCTGCACTTCCATCCCCTCTACCACTTCTCGTGCCAGGTTCGGCAGGGAAGACTCTCTGATATACTCCCTAATTTTTTCAGCTTGTTCCTTCTTATCCCCATCTCCTCCTTCCATTTTTATGTTATATAATTTTTTGTAGTAATTTTCAAATTCTTTTGCTATTGATTTGGTGTCTATTATTAATTTGTCCCTGGATTGGATACCGTGTACATGGGAAATTTCTTGTTGCTTTTTAAGTTGGTTGGCCAGTAACTTGCCACACTTATTCCCGCTTTCATAAAATTTATGCGCCGCATATCTGTATTTGTTTTGCGTTTTCCTATCCAGGTACAAATTATATTCTACTCTGTATTTTTCCAGCTGTCTGGCCTCTTCCAGGTTCATACTACTTTTATGTTTCTGTTCCATTTTATGTATCTTTCTGGTTAGTTCCTCCAGCTCCTTTTTATTTTCTTTCTTTTTCCTGATTCCTTGGGCTATTAAAACTCCTCTTACCACTGCTTTATGGGCGTCCCATCTTACTTGTTCTGATGTTTCCCCCGGTCTATTTTCTTCGAAATATCCCACCAGTTTTTTTTCTATTTCTTCCGATATCTGGTTGTCATCTAGTAGTGACTCGTTTAATCTCCAGATTCTTTCCTTTTGACCTCCAGATATCGGACGAAACCTCATAACTACTGGAGCGTGATCTGAGATTGTTATAGCTTTTATTTTCACTTCTTGTACGTGGTCCAAATAATACTGGTCTACCATCAAGATATCCAGCCTTGAGTACACTGCGTGGGTCTTAGAAAAATAACTGTAGTCTCTTTTTCCCTCATTGAGTATTCTCCAGGTATCCACCCAGTGCACTCGTTTCAGATATTCTTTCATCCGCTTCCATATCTTGAATGGTAGTCCCGTTCTCTGGGATGTGGTGTCGAGGTCGGGGTCCATAATTATATTATAGTCCCCTCCCAGAATCACACAACCCTCCTTAAACCCATCTAACTTTTTCCAGGTTTTTAATAAAAATTCTGCCGTGCCCACGTTTGGTGCATATATAGATGCCAACGTGTAAATTGATCCCAGAAGAGTCCCTTTTATAAATATAAACCTTCCTTCCGGGTCCGCCTGCACCTCGGTTATCCTCATGGGGCAGGTTTTCCCGAGGGCTATGGATACCCCTCTGGCTCTCGCTATTGGGGATACAGCATGGAACCATTGATTATATATGAATACCGGTAGTTTGGGGATCGGTCCTGGCCCGAAGTGCGTCTCCTGAAGGAAGATTATATCCACCTCTTGGTGACTCACCTGGTGCCACAGGCAGTCCCTTTTTTTGGAAGAGTTCAGCCCTCTCACATTATATGTCATTATTTTCACCATCTTATCCATCCTCTGATTTTTCTTTGAAATACGTTTTCCTATTTATCTTTTTTCCTTTTGGGGTTTTTTTCTTTTCTTTCTGAGAGTTTCTGTTCCACAGCCTGTCTTCCTATTCCCTTTCGGCCCATTTTCCCTATCCCGGGCCCACTAATAGAGGGGGTCCCCTGCTCGGGCAACCCTTGCCCTTCCCTCCCCCTCCCTTTTATCCGCATACTGCGGATTACAAGTCCGGCCACCGGACCGTCCTAATTGTATTGAAAATACTAAAGTTTAACCCACCCTTATCCTAGAGCCCCCCTCCCCACCCGGACCTTTTGCTTTTATTCGTCTTCTTATAATACGCCTTTTCTCCCTTTATTATTCCCATTCGCCTTCCCTCCCCTCACCCCATCCCTACCCCCCTCTAACGCCTTTATTACCTTACCCCTTAAACGGGGATACCAGCAGTGAGAAGAGATTATTATTGCCTTGTATAGACCCCTAACAGCAAAAACCATCATTAATTTCTTGTATAGTCCTTGCGAAGAGATAAAAAATAAAAAAAAAAAAAAAAAACAAGGGGGTCAAGGGTTGAGAGGAGGGGGGGGGGGCCCGAATAGCTCCTATTACCCCATCCCCTCCTTATTTCTTTGTCACAGTAGACCATTGCGTGGGGGGTTGTTTTGTGTTCATCTTAGTGTCTACTCTCCAGTCCTCAAAATCTGTTTGAGGTAATTCCAATGTTTCACAAAACTTTGTTAAGTCGTCTTTGGTACGTAACACCGCAGTTTTACCGTCTTTTGTTGCTATTAGTGAGAAAGGGTATCCCCATTGATATCTTATTTCCTTTTTTCTCATTGCGTCCAACAGGGGGCGTACCATCCTACGCTGCATTAATGTCCTTCGTGTGATATCGGGATATAGTGAAATCTCCGCCCCTTCAAAATTAATTACTGCTAATTCTCGCGCTGCTTTCATGATCTTCTCTTTTTCAGTGTAGTTATGTATTTTACAGATTATATCCCTTGGCCTTTCTTTATTCTGTCTTGTCTGGGTAGCCCGGTAAGTTATGCGGTGTACTCTGTCTATCTCGATATACTCCTTCCCGTTGAGCCCCACTATTTGTTGAAAGATCCTCTGTACTATTTCGGGTAAGTCCTTATTACTATGGGCCTCAGGTAGGTCTTTTATCCTGATGTTCTGGCGGCGGTCTCTGTTCTCTAAGTCATCTAACTGGTCTCTATAAGAGTTCATTGTGTCTTCTTGTTTCTTAATAAGCCCTTGTACTTCTCCTACTGTAAGTTTTATCTCATCCTGTTCCGCTTCCAAGTTTTCCACTCGGTAGCCCACCGCCCCTATCTCTTCTTTTAATTCTTCTGCTGACTGCTTGCATGCCCTATCCACTGAAGCTATTAGGCCTTGTATGTCTTCTTTTGTTGGTAGAGCTTTTATCAGATTTCTTAGTTCGGTGAATTCCGAATCCCGGTCTTTGCCCGTTCTCCCTTTCTTCCCGTCTGTCTGTTTTATCATTGGCTCTTGTAACTTTTCTTTCAGAGGTTCCATCGCCCGGGGGTTTTCCCCCCCTATATCCCTCTCTTCTGACTCCCCCTTTCCTCTTAAGTCTTCCTCTCTTTGTTCTCCAATTAAATTATCTGTTAAACTTTGTGGTAGATCTGTGTCTTCCCTGTCCGGGACGGCATATTGAAGATCTTGGGGATTGGGGGGATGGGTGAGATAGTTTGGGGTGTTCCTGTGCATCCCTTGCCCTTCTTCCCCTGGTTGTTCCAATGTTACTTCTCCTGCCTCCGAGGGAGTGTGTCCCAGCTCGGGAAATTCCCTCTTGCCTCTGTCCATGCTTAAGCATATATCCTTCCTCCCTTCATGATCTTTCGTGTTTTTAGGGGTACATATTGTGTGTGGGTTCCCTTCTTGCTCCATCACTGCCTCCCGTTCTCTCTGATATGTCGCCCCTGATTCTGCTAGGCTCACCTCCAACAGATGTCTACCTCTACCTCCAGATAGTTTACTGTGGGGTTGTATTTTGTATGATGTTAGTCCTGGGGAGCCTCTGCCACCGTTCTCCTGCGTCCCTTGTCTTCTTGCAGCCTCAGGGGAGCTGTTTAATGCCAACATTTCAAAAATATTTTCAGGGACACTTTTTGCTATATTTAGAGTAGCTGACATCCCCTATGCTCCTCTATACATCACAATAGTAATTACAAAATGAAATAAGTACTAATAATGGAGCAGAACAAATATGAGGACTGAGATTTCCTTTAGTTGAACTAACAAAAGTGTGCCCATTCTAGAGCTGGTAACATTGAGGATATTCAGTATAATTTTAAAGAACTGTTTTTGTGGGTAAGAGGCATAGGGGAGGAGTATGGATGGTATAAAAGTGGGAAGTATGTGCAGGTGAGGGAGAGGAATTGGTAGGGTCTAACAGTGGGCACTATGTACATGAGAGGAGTGTGGAGGGTATGACAGTGGGCAGTATGCACAGCAGAGGAGTGTGGAGGGTATAACAGTGAGCAGTATGTACAGGAGAGGAGTGTGGAGGGTACGACAGTGGGCACTATGTACAGGAGAGAAGTGTATGACAGCGGGCACTATGTACAGGAGAGGAGTGTGTAGGATATGACAGCGGGCGCTATGTATAGGAGAGAAGTGTGGAGGGTATGACAGTGAGCAATATATACAGGAGAGGTGTGTGGAGGGTATGACAGTGGGCACTATGTATAGGAGAGAAGTGTGGAGGGTATGACAGTGAGCAGTATGTACAGGAGAGAAGTGTGGAGAGTATGACAGCGGGCACTATGTACAGGAGAGGAGTGTGGAGGGTATGACGGTGGGCACTATGTATAGGAGAGGAGTATGGAGGGTATGACAGTGAGTAGTATGTACAGGAGAGGAGTGTGGAGGGTATAACAGTGGGCACTATGTATAGGAGAGAAGTGTCGGGGGGTATAACAGTGGGCACTATGTATAGGAGAGGAGTGTGGAGGCTATGACAGTGAACAGTATGTACAGGAGAGGGGAGTGTGGAGGGTATGACAGTGGGCACTATGTATAGGAGAGGAGTGTGTAGGATATGACAGCGGGCGCTATGTATAGGAGAGAAGTGTCGGGGGTATAACAGTGGGCACTATGTATAGGAGAGGAGTGTGGAGGCTATGACAGTGAACAGTATGTACAGGAGAGGGGAGTGTGGAGGGTATGAAAGCGAGCACTATGTACAGGAGAGGAGTGTGTAGGATATGACAGCGGGCGCTATGTATAGGAGAGAAGTGTGGAGGATATGACAGTGAGCAGTATGTACAGGAGAGAAGTGTGGAGAGTATGACAGTGAGCACTATGTACAGGAGGGGAGTGTGTAGGATATGACAGTGGGCGCTATGTATAGGAGAGAAGTGTGGAGAGTATGGCAGTGAGCAGTATGTACAGGAGAGAAGTGTGGAGAGTATGACAGTGAGCACTATGTATAGGAGGGGAGTGTGTAGGATATGACAGTGGGCGCTATGTATAGGAGAGAAGTGTGGAGAGTATGGCAGTGAGCAGTATGTACAGGAGAGAAGTGTGGAGAGTATGACAGTGAGCACTATGTATAGGAGGGGAGTGTGTAGGATATGACAGTGGGCGCTATGTATAGGAGAGAAGTGTGGAGAGTATGACAGTGAGCACTATGTATAGGAGAGGAGTGTGGAGGGTATGACAGTGAGCAGTATGTACAGGAGAGGAGTGTGGAGGGTACGACAGTGGGCACTATGTACAGGAGAGAAGTGTATGACAGCGGGCACTATGTAAAAGAGAGGAGTGTGTAGGATTAGACAGCTGGCGCTATGTATAGGAGAGAAGTGTGGAGGGTATTACAGTGAGCAGTAGGTACAGGAGAGAAGTGTGGAGGGTATGACAGTGAGCACTATGTATAGGAGAGAAGTGTGGAGAGTATGACAGTGGGCGCTATGTATAGGAGAGGAGGATGAAGGAATCTGGGAAGGAGAAATTTAAAGGTTTGTGGAAGGATGTTTAGGGTGTAGTGGTTAAGTGGGCCATACATGGATTGAAGTTACACCAATTAACCACTTACTACCGCTCACTGTATATATACGTCATTTTTTTTGAAGAGGGATATCTCGGTAACGGCAGCTGCTGCCACAACCAAAGTATCCCTCTTCACAGTGAGCGGTTCTGTTTCCGATAATGGTGGTCTCTGCGGCAGGTTTGCCGCGAGATCACCGTTATCGGCGGCGGGAGACCGCTGCGCAAATACGGTATTCTCTAGGGTGTTAGAAAAAAAAAAAACAATATATAATGTTTGGGGGTTCTAAGTAATTTTCTAGCAAAAAAAACTGTTTTAAACATGTAAACACCTAAAATCCAAAACGAGGCTGGTCTGGAAGTGGTTAAGCAGAGACCAGCCATAGTCGATCTATGTATGGGCTACTTGGTTTTACACAAGTCAACCTATTAACCAACTTAAGTACAACCAGCCTGTCAGGTTTTCCCCAAAACAATCAGTGCTGCCAGCTATAGTTAGCAACACTGATCATTGTATTCACTGGCAGAACACAATAACACTTCAGGAGTGATTCCCCCATTCACAGGTCAGAAGGTGAGAGGGTGTGTGGGGACAGGCTGGGGAGAGATACTAGTCAGTGGCTGGGTAGACACTAGTTAGTATCAGAGCCAGATACACACAGGTTACATATGCCGCGATTGTTAGAGTGAGAACAATAATTCTAGCACTAGACCTCCTCTGTAACTCTAAACATGTAACCTGTAAAAAAATTAAAGCATCGCTTAGTACACAAAACAAATTGTGCTAACTTTAGTGTTTTTTTTTATGAATGAAACTGTTTCTTTCCAAAAAAAACGTTTGAAAAATTGCTGCACAAATATTGTGTAACATAAAAAGTTGCAAAGACCACCATTTTATTCCACAGGGTGTCTGCTAAAACAATATATATACTGCTTGAGGCTTCTGAGTAATTTTCTAGCAAAAAAAAAAAATGATGATTTTTACATGTAGGAGAGAAGTGTCAGAATTGGCCTGGGTGGCGAGGGGTTAATTATCATAAGTAATATACAAATAATTATTATAAGCCCTGTGATGTCATCCTCTCAGTCTGCTGCAGAGTGTTCCAGCTTGTATTTATACTGGCCGCTCTGTATGGAGCTTCTGACCGACTGCACACGCATCCCTGTATCCCGGAACCATAGATGATAGCAGCCCCATATTTTAACCAGTGCTGGAGTGGGGTCTCTGTGACTCCTGATCGTTGAGCTACAACCCTCAAAGTCGATCTTTTTTTTTTTTTTAGAATTTTTTTTTTGTTGGGGGCAAATGGGCCTATCTTGAGAAAGGGGCCTGGAGCTGCAGCTCCAATAGCCCCTATGTTAATCTGGCCCTGCCAGCCGCCACTGGTAATAAGGCAGACATTCCCATGGCACTGTGAGGGGGGCCAGCAGTGTTTGTGTCCACAGGCAAAGGTGGACGTGGTCCATCCGTCTGGGCATCATTTCCTCTGTTTAGTGATGTTGCCTTTGCTATCCAGCCACAGCATGCAGAGGAGGTGGTGGACTAAGGAGGTGGTGAAACTGATGACCCTACCTAAAGGCACCATGATTTTTACACATCTATGAGGAACTGATGACTGATATGAGAGGATACTACCTGCTGCGGGATTGATAAATACCAATATACCATTTAAGAGACTTGTTTAAATTTCAATATCTACAGTCATGGGCGTCCGCAAGTAGGGGCAAGGGGGGTCAAGTGCCCCCCCTGGAATCAGATCAGCACTGTTAAATTCTGCACAGTGGTGTCGCTATGGTGGTGTGGGCAGCCCGCACCCGGGTGCCACCTGCCAGTGGGGTGACACCATCAAGGTGCTTTCAAGCTCCCCCCATTAGTGTAGGCGCTGTGACAGGAGAAAGGCAAGCTGCGGGCTGTCAGAAGTTTTCCCTGCTAGCCCCCCCCCCCTTTTATCTGTCAGGGAGAAGAGATGGCGGCTCTCACTAGGTTCCCCGCCCAGCTCCATTCCTTCCCCATTGGCCATAACTGAGGGCCAATCAAAGAAGACTAGTAAAGGAGAGCATCATGGAACATGTAGTCCATAAGATTGGCGGCCCCATTTTCCACAGGGAGGAGGCTACAGCTCGATCAAGAGAGAGATTGAGAGACTGCAGCCTGGAAAAAAGCTGAGGGAGAGAGTGCTACAGGACAAAGAACGAGGAGTGTGCTGGGCGGAAGCCAGAGAGAGAGTCACAATGCCCTGTGCCCAGAGAGAGCCACGCTACCCAGTGCCACCAGAGAGAGCCACATTGCCCAGCACCACCAGAGAGAGAGCCACGCTGCTCAGTGCCACCAAAGAGAGAGAGCCACGCTGCCCCGCGCCACCAGAGAGCCACGCTGCACAGAACCACCAGAGAGAGAGCCACCCTGCCCAGCGCCACCAAAGAGAGAGCCACGCTGCCCAGCACCACCAAAGACAGAGCCATGCTGCCCAGCACCACCAGAGAGAAAGACTAGGCCACTGCCAGGGTACAGACATGCTACACTACTGACCAGAGTTGCCCCCGGGGAACCCAGAGTGAGCGATCGTCCAGCCAGAGGGATCACTGCTGTAGTTTTGCTTGGTCTGGTAAGAGGGCCTGTCGGCCATTATCCTTTACTTATCCTAGGGACTGTACTACGTCTGCAGTCTCTGACCATTATAATGGGATAACGACGTATGGGTGACCCTAAAATGATGTCCCCCTGAAAAAGTTCTGCGCACGCCCATGTCTACAGTATCCCTATAAGTGACTATTTACTACGTATGGAGCTTTGCCTTTATTTGGATCAGGGCTACTGTGTTAGACTATTGTGCAATGATTGTGCCAGCTATAGAGCAGCCATAGGCATGCCCACAGGGTGTGCCGGGTGTGCCCAGGCACACCCTAATTATCCCTGTGCTCTGTCTGCGTTTCACACCTTTTTGTTTTTTGCTGACTGACTGCAACATGTCCCTGTGTAATTCAGTCACCAACACCAGGCAAGTGGCTTCAAGCAGCCTGCTAGATCAAGGTGAGTGAGAGAGACAGCACTGAGCAGGGCAGCGGGTGGGCAAATGATGCACTAAAGAAAAATTAAAAATAGCCAACCAATTGATGAACCTTACCCTGGCTTGTCACTATATATATATATATATATATTATATATAAATTTATATTTATTTTTACACAATATAAATATATATATGTATATTATATATATATATATATATATATATATATATATATATACAGTATCTCACAAGTACATCCCTCACATTTTTGTAAATATTTTATTCTATCTTTTGAAATGACACTTTGCTACAATGTAAAGTAGTGAGTGTACAGCTTGTATAACAGTGTAAATTTTCTGTCCCCTCAAAATAACTCAACACACAGCCATTAATGTCTAAACCGCTGGCAACAAACAGTGAGTACACCCCTAAGTGAAAATGTCAAATTTGGGCCAAAAGTGATTACACCCCTAAGTGAAAATGTCAAATTTGGGCCAAATTAGCCATTTTCCCTCCCCGGTGTCATGCGACTCATTAGTGTTACAGGTCTCAGGTGTGAATGGGGAGCAGGTGTGTTAAATTTGGTGTTATCGCTCTCACTCTCTCATACTGGTCACTGGAAGTTCAACATGGCACCTCATGGCAAAGAACTCTCTGAGGATCTAAAAAAAAATTGTTGCTCTACATAAATATGGCCTAGGCTAAAAGAAGATTGCCAAGACCCTGAAACTGAGCTGTAGCACAGTGGCCAAGACCATACAGCCGTTTAACAGGACAGGTTCCACTCAGAACAGGCCTCGCCATGGTCCACCAAAGAAGTTGAGTGCACGTGCTCAGCGTCATATCCAGAGGATATCCAGAGGAGCAGCACTGGAGGAGCGGTGGAGGAGCGGTGAGTTCACCGCTCCTTCACCGCTCCAAAGAAGCTGCTGGCAGGACTTTTTGTGACGCCCTGCCAGCGCACCGCTGCAGTGTGAAAGCCCTCGGGCTTTCACACTGCAGACAATGAAGCAGCAGTTTGAGGGCGGATTGCAGGTGCTATTTCTAACGCTATAGCGCCTGCAATACGCCCCCGGTGTGAAAGGGGTCTAAACATATAGCCAATGCTATTAGCAATGTGTTTAACCACATTACGACTGGCGCACACAGATGTACGTCGGCAGAATGGCACGGACAGGCATATGGGCGTACAGGTACGTCCCTTTGAATTTTCCGCCGTGCCATTTGCGTGCGCACCGCCGGCGGGGTGCGTGCGTGCCCGTCGCGAGCTCCGTGAGTCGGGTCGCCGCGGGGATAACCGCGATAGTTTCACAGAGAGGAAGAACGGGGAGATGCTAAAGTAAACAAGCATCTCCCTGTTCTGCCGAGTGACAGTGTCACTGATCAGCTCTCCCTGAAATCGGGAGAGCTGATCAGTGTAGTGTTACACACAGCCCCTCCCCCCTACAGTTAGAAACACTCCCTAGCACACACTTAAGCCTTCCCTAGCCCCCTAGTGGTTAACCCCTTCACTGCCAGTGTCATTTTTACAGTAATCAGTGCAATTTAATCGCACCGATCGCTGTAAAAATGACAGTGGTCCCAAAAATGTGTCAAAATTGTCCGACGTGTCCGCCATAATGTCGCAGTCATGATAAAAATCGCTGATCACCGCCATTACTAAAAAAAAAAAAAAATATTAATATTAAAATGCCATAAAACTATCCCCTATTTTGTAAACGCTATAACTTTTGCGCAAACCAATCAATAAACGCTTATTGCGATTTTTTTTACCAAAAATATATAGAAGAATACGTATCAGCCTAAACTGAGGAAAAAAAAAATTTTTTTATATATTTTTTGGGGGATATTTATTATAGCAAAAAGTAAAAAATAATGTGTTTTTTTTTCAAAATTGTAGCTATTGTTCTGTTTATAGCGCAAAAAATAAAAACCACAGAGGCAATCAAATACCACCAAAAGAAATCTATGTGGGAAAAAAAGGACGTCAGTTTTGTTTGGGATCCATGTCGCACAACCGCGCAATTGTCAGTTAAATCGACGCAGTGCAGAATCGCAAAAAGTGCTCTGGTCTTTTGCCAGCGAAATGGTCCAGTCTGAAAGTGGTTAAGTTAGACAAAAGTCAAAAATCATATTTCTCCATTTACATGGTACAGGAGGGGGTCAGAGGCTGTGCAGACATGATAAGGGGTCAGAGGCTGTGCAGACATGGTAAGGGGTCAGAGGCTGTGTGGACATGGCACAGGGGTCAGAGGCTGTGTGGACATGGCACAGGGGTCAGAGGATGTGCGGACAGAGTACAGGGGTCAGAGGCTGTACGGACAGAGTGCAGGGGTCAGAGGCTGTGTGGACATGGCACAGGGGTCAGAGGATGTGCGGACAGAGTACAGGGGTCAGAGGCTGTACGGACAGAGTGCAGGGGTCAGAGGCTGTGTGGACATGGCACAGGGGTCAGAGCATGTGCGGACAGAGTGCAGGGGTCAGAGGCTGTACGGACAGAGTGCAGGGGTCAGAGGCTGTGTGGACATGGCACAGGGGTCAGAGGATGTGCGGACAGAGTGCAGGGGTCAGAGGCTGTGTGGACATGGCACAGGGGTCAGAGGATGTGCGGACAGAGTACAGGGGTCAGAGGCTGTGCGGACATGGTAAGGGGTCAGAGGCTGTGTGCACATGGCACAGGGGTCAGAGGCTGTGTGGACATGGCACAGGGGTCAGAGCATGTGCGGACAGAGTGCAGAGGTCAGAGGCTGTACGGACAGAGTGCAGGGGTCAGAGGCTGTGTGGACATGGCACAGGGGTCAGAGGCTGTGCGGACAGAGTGCAGGGGTCAGAGGCTGTGCGGACAGAGTGCAGGGGTCAGAGGCTGTGCGGACAGAGTGCAGGGGTCAGAGGCTGTGCGGACAGACTGCAGAGGTCAGAGGCTGT
This sequence comes from Lithobates sylvaticus, assembly GCA_028564925.1. Taxonomy (NCBI): domain Eukaryota; kingdom Metazoa; phylum Chordata; class Amphibia; order Anura; family Ranidae; genus Lithobates; species Lithobates sylvaticus. The sequence continues at coordinate 281,681,503 of CM053031.1, forward strand.
GCGGACAGAGTGCAGAGGTCAGAGGCTGTGCGGACAGAGTGCAGAGGTCAGAGGCTGTGCGGACAGACTGCAGAGGTCAGAGGCTGTGCGGACAGACTGCAGAGGTCAGAGGCTGTGCAGACAGAGTGCAGAGGTCAGAGGCTGTGCGGACAGAGTGCAGGGGTCAGAGGCTGTGCAGACAGAGTGCAGAGGTCAGAGGCTGTGCAGACAGAGTGCAGAGGTCAGAGGCTGTGCGGACAGAGTGCAGAGGTCAGAGGCTGTGCGGACAGAGTGCAGAGGTCAGAGGCTGTGCGGACAGAGTGCAGAGGTCAGAGGCTGTGCGGACAGAGTGCAGAGGTCAGAGGCTGTGCAGACAGAGTGCAGAGGTCAGAGGCTGTGCGGACAGACTGCAGAGGTCAGAGGCTGTGCAGACAGAGTGCAGAGGTCAGAGGCTGTGCGGACAGAGTACAGGAGGGGGTCTGTCTCTGTGGATGGCTCTGCTCTTGCTCAGTCGCTCTGTCTATCTTTCTACCTGTCCTCCCTCCTCCTCCAGTATAGCACGATACACATCTGAGGTGATGTCTGACTAGGGTTGCCACCTGTCCGGTTTTGACCCAGACAGCCCGGGTTTTGACACATGTGCCCAGGTTTCAGCCCGCCCGAAACCCGGACACATATAGAAACTGTTCAACCAACCATCCCGGCCGCAACATCTATAGCGGCGCATCCCGATTCCCGTGCCCGCCACCTTCAATGTACACTATCTGAGTGTGCAAGAGCTGGGCAGTGGGCAGTGGGAGCGTGCGCCCTGTGACTGTCTGTCTGAATTTGTCATGTGCGAGCGGCGTTCGTAAGGGTTTGTGATTGGCCTGGTGGACTGGTCAAATGTGGACTGGACTGTGGGTGATCGTGGCCGCCCGGACTCCCTGCCTGTCTCCTGGCTGAGGTGAGGTCTCTCTGTCATCTGATCTACCACCCACCTGTCTGTCAGCCACCCCCCTCTGTCAGATACCCCCTCCCCTGTCAGATACCCCCCTCCCCTGTCATATACCCCCCTCCCCTGTCAGATACCCCCCTCCCCCGTCAGCTACCCCCCTCCCCTCTGTCAGCTACCCCCCCTCCTCTGTCAGCTCCCCCTCCCTTCTGTCAGCTCCCCCTCCCTTCTGTCAGCTCCCCCCTCCCCTCTGTCAGATACCCCCTCCCCTGTCAGATACCCCCCTCCCCTGTCATATACCCCCCTCCCCTGTCAGATACCCCCCCTCCCCCGTCAGCTACCCCCCTCCCCTCTGTCAGCTACCCCCCTCCTCTGTCAGCTCCCCCTCCCTTCTGTCAGCTCCCCCCTCCCCTCTATCAGATACCCCCTCCTTTGTCAGCTACCCCCTCCCCTCCTTTGTCAGCTACCCCCTCCCCTCTCCCCTCCTTTAGCTCCCCCCTCCCCTCCATAAGATCCCCCCTCCCCTCTGTCAGCTCCCCCCTCCCCTCTGTCTGTCAGCTCCCCCCTCCCCTCTGTCAGCTCCCCCCTCCCCTCTATCAGATACCCCTTCCTTTGTCAGCTACCCCCTCCCCTCCGTCAGCTACCCCCCTCCCCCCCTCTCTGTCATCTCCCCCCTCCCCTCTGTCATCTCCCCCTCCCCTCTGTCATCTCCCCCCTCCCCTCTGTCATCTCCCCCCTCCCCTCTGTCATCTCCCCCTCTATCAGCTCCCCCCCTCCTCTGTCAGCTACCCCCCTCCTCTGTCAGCTACCCCCCCTCCTCTGTCAGCTACCCCCACTCCCTTCTGTCAGCTACCCCACCCTCTCTGTCAGCTACCCCCTCCCCTCTGTCAGCTACCCCCAAACAGCATGCATTCCCCCCTTCTTCCCCCGCTCCAGCGGGGCTAATGTCCTGCCGCCGGGTCACACTGCACTGTCTGTGCGCTGTCTCTCTCCCACCCAGCCGCCGACGCTGATGCCACCAGAGACAGTGAATTGAGCGCCTCTGGACTGGTGTCCTAGCAACCAGGGACGCTTTTGCAGGAGAAAGCATGGTATTACAGACTTCGCTCTACTGACATCATCTTCTGCTCCACTGACGCCGTCCACTGCTCCACTGACACCGCCCACTGCTCTACTGGATGACAGAGTCTACTTTTAAGGTAGGCTTGTTCCATATTTTAACTGACATTTCTTTTATTAATTAAATCATATTTAATGGGTACACGAATACTTTTGTTTTCTTTAATCATGCCCCTTTAAGTTCCCCTACTGTTAAAGCAATTTGGCCACAGCCACTGTTTTGGGTAACCCAAAAGGTGTCCCACGTATTTTACAATCCTATAGCATCTACTACAAAAAAATTGCAGTCCGCCGCAAAAGTGATCGGGTTTGGCTTGAAGAAAATGTGGCAACCCTATGTCTGACTGACCTGGATGGATGGATGGAATTTGAAGCGGCTTTCCTTTTCTAGTCCTTATGGATGCTCTGAGCAACAGGAAGCACCTCTGCATTGTGACATCAGGATCCTTTGTGTTGTTTTGCTGCCAAGTAGAGGACAGTGACCCTGCAGCATGCCGACCCAGCAGCGGGCACAGCGCACTGAGATCCCAGCTGCAGATTCTACGACTGAGTGCCCACTGACACATGCCATGTCTGGCTGATAGGTACCCCCCACCATCTGGCACTGCACGGGTTACAGGCAGAGTAAGTGTCATCTGCAGGGGGGGGTGACATCAGCAGGCACAGGCATCATGTCTTTGGATTGTGGTGAGAAACCCACACAGGGAGAACATATAAACTTCAACACAAGCATTATCATGTTGGGGAATTGAACCAGCAACCCCAGTGCTGCTGGATGGAATTGCTACCCACTTAGCCAATGGGCAGCCTCATACATGTTCTCTGCATCTCTGTGGTGTGAACCAGCCCTAAGTCCATAGCTATGCTCAGTGTCACAAGCAATATACAATATATTGGCCTAAGTATTGGGACGCCTGCCTTTTAAACACACATGAACCAGTCTTAGTCCGTAGGGTTCAAAATTCATTTGGCCCAGTCTTTCCAGCTATAACAACTTCAACTCTTCTGGGAAGGCTGTCCACAAGGTTTAGGAGTGTGTCTATGGGAATGTTTAACCATTCTTTCAAGTGCATTTGTGAGGTCAGGCACTGATGTTGGACGAGAAGGCCTGGCCTAAGTCTCAGCTCTAATTCATCCCCAAGGTGTTCGGTTGTGTTGAGGTCAGGGCTTCCTCCAACATTGTGGGAACAGTTTGGGGATGGCCCCTTCCTGTTCCAACATGACTGCGCACCAGTGCACAAAGCAAGGTCCATAAGGTCCACAAATGCACTTCTGGAAGAATGATCAAACATTCCCATAGACACACTAAACCTTTTGACTAGATAGTGTATCTGGCAAGATTTACAGTGGTGATGCAACCCTCCTATGCATAAATTCTACATTTAGGCATAGTTTTAGGATCTGGGAGATGAGACAACTTGTCTACATGAAGTGGCATGTTTGGGATGCGAACCCAGACCCTCAGGGATGCTAAGCAGAAGTTCTAACCTCTACACCACAGAGATAACACATGTGAGAACCTCCCACACATAAATACACATAAATATTGCATTTCTTTGGACATACGGGTGATGGAATTACATTACTCAAGAGTTATTCTTCTTGATATATTTGGTGTTTCTTTGTGGGTGAGTAGAGAATAGTATTATTACCCTCAAATTGTGGGGGAATTACATTTTGATTTCTGATGTTGGTACACATATCACATTTTTTGGGTTAAAATTATGATTATTTAGAAATAATAAAAAGCACAGAAAATTGGGACTCATTTTAAATTTGCATCAGCAATGGTATTGTTTGTGCTTTGTAAAGACACCTGTGTGAGTTTTGGGTAAAGATTGTTGTGAGATGGAGAGTAACAAGTGAAAGTGACAGAGAAAAAATATATTTTATCAAAACATTCCACATTCTAGTATTCTTAAATACAAAATATTTGAAGTAGAAGCAACAATGTTGCGAAGGAAAATTTATTTCAGAGAAAGATAAATTTCATCTCAACATTAAAAGGATTTATTTGTGAAAGTTACAATTGTACCATTAGAACAGGCATGTCCAATGTCCGGCCTGCGGGCCAACTGCGGCCCGTGTTCCGGTTTCGAACGGCAACGCCTGGTAATTTTGACATGCATATCTTTTGTGGCCCCCAACGCATCCCCAAGCACACAAAAGATATACATGCTGGCTGCCTTGGAGGGGACAGGGTGGGGGCGGGACGAGCGCCGTACATACAGGAGGAGAATTTCCTGTTTACGAGCGGCCTCTGTAAAAGGAAGTCCCGTCTTCTGCGCTGCCATTGGACGACTGTTCTGTCCATCAGAGGAGGCGGGACTTTCTAAGAGGCCACTGAGAAAACAGGAGTTTATCCTGTATGTCTGTTGCCGCTCGTCCCGTCCCCTCCCTGTCTCCTCCGAGACTGAAGATGGGCGTTGATCAGGCTGCACTGATGGCAATGGTGAGTCTGCATTCAGGACAATGGGGATGCTGCATTCATGGCAATGTGGGTACTGCATTTATGGCAATGTGGGTGCTGCATTCATGGCAATGTGGGTGCTGCATTCATGGCAATGACGGTGCTGCATTCAGGACAATGTGGGTGTTGTATTCAGGATAATGTGGGTGTTGTATTCAGGATAATGTGGGTGTTGCATTCAGGACAATGTGGGTGCTGCATTCAGGACAATGTGGGTGCTGCATTCAGGACAATGTGGGTGTTGCATTCAGGACAATATGGGTGCTGCATTCAGGACAATGTGGGTGCTGTATTCAGGACAATGTGGGTGTTGTATTCAGGACAATATGGGTGCTGTATTCAGGACAATGTGGGTGCTGCATTCAGGACAATGTGGGTGCTGCATTCAGGACAATGTGGGTTTTGCATTCAGGACAATATGGGTGCTGCATTCAGGACAATGTGGGTGCTGTATTCAGGACAATGTGGGTGTTGTATTCAGGACAATGTGGGTGCTGTATTCAGGACAATGTGGGTGCTGTATTCAGGACAATGTGGGTGTTGTATTCAGGAAAATGTGGGTGTTGCATTCAGGACAATATGGGTGCTGCATTCAGGACAATGTGGGTGCTGCATTCAGGACAATGTGGGTGTTGCATTCAGGACAATATGGGTGTTGCATTCAGGACAAATGGGTGCTGCATTCAGGACAACGTGGGGGCTGTATTCAGGACAATGTGGGTGCTGCATTCAGGACAATGTGGGTACTGCATTCAGGACAATATGGGTGCTGCATTCAGGGCAATGGTGAGTCTGCAGATGGGCACTGATTAGGCTGCATTGATGGGCACTGACCCTTATTTTGCTTCACAGTTCTTTATTTAAAATGTAAAATTTGTTTCCTGAAACTTCCCTCTTCCCTCTCTGCCGACGTACATCTGTGTGCGCCAGTCGGGAAGTGGTTAAAGGGACAGTGAAGGTCTCTTTTTATAATGTATGTATTTTTTTATAAAATAAATATTTTTTTTTCTTCTGTTTGTTAATTATTATTATAGGTGATAATCTGAGTCCAAAATGGCGACACAGCTGTTTGAAGGAAAGGAGCATGCGTCGTATTATCAGAAATTCAGGTTTGAGCCATCACAAGAGATGATAGACCTTATCTTCAGTTATGTAGATGAAAGGGTGAGTGACGCTTCTGTCTGGTATTGACCACTTGTAAAATTTTAAAGAGAAGTACTTTGCTGAGGTAAGCAGAGCCACTCAAGTTATTTTATAAAGGGGTTGTCAAGCCAACACCTTTTTTTCTGTTGGACAGAGCAGGGAAGGGTATGTTTTATAGCAGAAAGTAAAAAAGATTGTTTTTTTATTTATTTTTAAAATTTATGTTTATAGCGCAAAAAATACTCCCCCCACCAAAAGAATGCTCTATTTGTGGGGGGGGGAACAAATAGGACATCAATTTAATTTATGTACAGCGCTGCACAACCACGCAATTGTCAGTTAAAGTAATGCAGTGCTGTATCACAAAAAATGGCCTAGCAATGAAGGGGGGGGGGGGGGGGTAAAGCTTCTGGAACTGAAGTGGTTAACACCGATCAAAGCAGAAAAGCACCAAGCAAGACAGCAGCACCAAAAAAAGCCTTTGTTTATATGTCTTAGTTTATCGTAACCACTTCTCCCTCACACCCCTGTTCACCCCCTATGGGGCAGAGCAATTTTTACATTTCTGCTATGGACCTAATTATTTGGCAATAACTTTGTCATTACTTAAAGTAATGCCACTTGCCACTAAAAAAAAAAAAATTTGCTTAAAAGTCATAAAAAAAAATAAAAATAAAATAATTTGAAATTTTTTTTTTTTTTACTCACCTCTAAATGCCTGTTGCTAGGGGGTCCCTCGTAGTCTGCAACCTTCAGTGCCCAGGCACTGACATCACTTCCCCTTGGCGCTGCACAGTCATCTGGGACCTGTCACGTGTCCCAGATGACTGAGCGTCGTATCACCGTGCACGGCGCGGCTCACGCAGTGGGTGCCCGGCTGTGCCCACAGTAAGGATGCCGGCGCCACAAGTGGAGCGGAGAACGAGGGAGGCTTCGCTCCTCTGCATCGCTGGACCCGGGGACAGGTAAGTGTCCGATTATTAAAAGTCAGCAGCTTCAGTATTTGTAGCTGCTGACTTTTAAAATAACATTTTTAGTGGGCACTCCTCTTTAAAGAGGAACTGCAGTCTGCTCACATAATTTGTAATAAAAACATCTTTTGCCATTCTGAAGCTTCCCTCCAATCACTTTGCATATTATTTTATATACACTGTGATTCTGTACTTGCCAAATATGCTGCAGAAATCTCCCTCCACTGAGTCTGGCTGCATCCATTTCAACTGTGGGCAGCTGAAGCTGCTGCCTGTTCACTTCCTGGATTTACACAGACACACACTTCCAGCGGCAGCTCTCTTTGGCCCTCTTATGACTCATCCCCCCCTCCCTCCCTGGCAAACTCTCACGAGACTGAGAGAAAGAGCTGTGCATGATGTCATAAGACTAGGCTAATGACCAGACAAGAAACAGGAAGTGGGCTGCTGTATAAGGGATTTACTGGCAGAAAAAAAAATGACTATCCAAAGTTAAAACAACAACAAGGGCAGAAGATTTAATAGATGGAAGGTTGAAAAAAATGACTGAAGGTCCGCTTTAAGATAACAAGGTAATACATATATTGTTTTTTTAAGGAGAAACAAGGCTTTCTTTTCATAATATTGTCTTGCAACATTGATTTTTTTTTTTTTAGGAAATAAACTGTAACAAAACGAAAAAAATGTTTTTTAGCATTGTTAATTTAAAAAAATAGTGTTACTACACATAAAAGTGTACATTTTATTCTGTAATTTAATTTGTCCTGTTTAAAATGACACTAAAATGATTATTCTGGCACAAAACATTGCAAAGTTCTTTACAAATTAAATCAAGTGTATTTTTTTCAGTCTTGCACTTTTTAAAATGGGAAATGTGTAAATATATGTTAAATGTGTAAAAATATCAACAAACAAAACAAAAAAAGTTTAAATATTAATAGCTAAAGTGATACTAAATTATTTTTTTTGTTTAAAAATACCAATCATGTTATACTTACCTGCTCTGTGCAGTAACAAATAAGCCTGGGGAATGCCCAGGAAAAAACCCAAGCCTACTTACCACCAGCTCGCAGAAAAGCAAATAAACCTTTCTAACAGTGAGTTTAAAAACAGGGGTTTAGTCCGCACGCATTTGCAAACGCATGCGTAAGCCACAGAGCCTTGTCACGGCACCTGATATCTGTGGTCCTAACACTAAACTAAGAGTGTCCCCACAGTGGAGGCCCATGCATTCTAATGGATAGATGAGGGCAGGTGGACTGAAGGGGAGCCCACCCCTTCTTAAAGATACAGGAGCACACCAAGCACCCAGCGAATTGCACAATGGCTGCAAAGGTGTTGGTGCATTGCTGGACCAATACAAACACCAACGTGATAATGATACAAAAAACAAGCCATCATCCTCATCTATAGCTGGCTATAGCAGTAAGCAGCATTGGAAGGCTGAAACAGATAACAACAAAGCCTGGGGAATGTCCAGGGAAAAACCCAAGCCTACTTACCACCAGCACATTATACTTACCTGCTCTGTGCAGTAGTTTTGCACAGAGCAGTCCAGATCCTCCTCTTCTCGGGATACATGCCTTGGGGCAGGACCCGGGTCCCCAAACACTTTTTATGACAATACCATGCATATAAGCCTTTAAAATGAGCACTTTTGATTATTCATGTTTATGTCCCATAGACTTTAACGGTGTTTGCATGTTTGAACAAATTTTTTGCCTGTTCGCATTTTCTGGTACGAACTGAATGGGGGGGGGGGGGGGTGTTCGGCTCATCCCTAATAAACACTGATTCAGACTGCTTTTTGACAGCTAGAGCTGCTGACACCTTCTCTGAGTGTACTGTAATGCTGGCTTTGATTAATCAAAGCCAACATTTGCTGTGCACTGGGGGAAGGGGGGTAGCAGAAGCAGGGCAGATAATGGATGTGCTACACACACCCTGTGTACAATGATAAAGTTTTTTTTTTTTTCCGAGTGTGTAGTACAATACTTACCAGTCGCTGGAGTCCCTCACTTTCCTCCCACAGCCAGTTCTCACAGTTGCAGGACCCTGGTGCCGACAAACTTGATGTTGGGAGCCGACTGTCACTTCTTGTAATAATTCAAGTTATTACTGTATTAATAACTATATTTCAATAATTCATATTGATGAGGAAAGTTCCACAAAATCCGTTCAGTTCTCGTGTAAAAACTCCAAAATTGATTTAATAATAAAAATAGCTAAATATTACAAAAACTATGTCAAAATGTAGAATATAAAAATAGCTTCAATAAGTTTCTTATTCTTGAAATGAAGATTGTATAAATGTATCTTTGTGTGTGTGTGTAAGAAGATTTGTCCTTCAATGTCTCCTCGTGTCTGCTCTATGAGTGAAAGTCTGCTCAAAACTATGTTACAAGCTTTTTCCTAAAATCAGCCCATGAAAACAGCCCCACCTTCCTAAAAAGGCTGGCTTAAGGTTCCTCTGGGCTATACTGTAATTCAGAAACCACAGACTTTCAATGAGCAGTATTCCCTCCCACCTTTCTAAAAAGGTGGGTGTCACTCATTCTAAGGATGTTGAAATACAAAACCTTTTAACTAATACAATATACAAGTTTCCTATCTTTTAAACCAAATACTACATATATCAGTAGATAGATTATATATATTTAAAATGTAATGTACTTAACTACTTCCTACCCGGCCACTGTATATATACGGCCGGGTGGGAGCCATCTACTTCTGATCGGACGTTCCTGAACATCCATCAGAAGTAGGGGGATCGCGCACGCGCGTGCCCGCGCCCGATGTCACCCGGACACGGCGCATCTCGGATCGGCAGGAGGGCTCTGTGATTGGCCCTCCTGATCAAATGACGGCCGTGTCCAATCACAGCCATCATGTGATGTAAGCAAACAGACAGTTGCTAGGCAATCGTCTCTCCTCTCCTCACACGGAAGTCGTCGCTGAGGAGAGGAGAGCGGATCGCTGCAGCCAGCTGGTGATCAGTGAGTATTCACTGTTTTTTTTACAGCTTTTTACTCACTGATCACCAGTCTAGTGTCACCAACACAGTAAACACACATGTCCCCACACATGTCCCCAAAACATACATGTCCCCAAAACACACATGTCCCCAAATAATAAAAACACATGTCCCCCACATATGTCCCAGTAAAATAACATGTGCCAATAATTATCTGCACACATATGTCCATGATCACTTGCACACATCTGTACATGATCATTTGCGTACATATGTCCATAATCACGTGAACCAATTATTATAAACTTAATGGAATTTTTTTTACTAAAAACATATAGCAGAATACATTTTGGCTTAAATTTATGACAAAATTTGATTTTATTGGATTTCGTTTAAAAAAAGAAAGGAGAAAATGTTTTTTTTTTCTAAATTTCTGCTATTTTTTCGCTTATATTGCAAAAAATAAAAAACGTAGTCGTGAATAAATACCACCAAACTAAAGCTCTATTTGTGCGAACAAAATTATAAACATGTAATTTGGGTACAGCATTGCATGACTGCGCAGTTGTCATTGAAAGTGCGAGAGCGCTGAAAGCTGAAAACTGGTCTGGGAAGGAAGGGGGCAAAAGTGCCCTGTATTGTAGTGGTTAATAATAATCCTTATCAAGAAATATTGTAGTATAAATAAAAAAAATTATATTTTTAGAAAATCTGTGTCTTTGGAAAAGGATGTAACCTAATCTCTTACAATGGGAGAAGGTGAATGGTCAACTCACTCTAAATTACTGCCATATGTGAGCTCTGCATAGAACTGCTTACGAAACTTCAAACAAATCTTTACATAAATATATGTAAAAAAATCTATATATATATTCCCCTTTATCCATATCTAGAATATAAAATGATATACATAAGCAAGTCAATTATACTCAAAATACCCAAATCCATTCATAAATACTGCTTTCTAACATTTCCCTCTCAAAATGATTGATTAAACAATCTTATCATTTTAAATCTCTTATCTAAATCGATTTATACCTCAAACGCATCACATTCGTATCAACACATACTTAGATCTTAAGATAATTCACCTGAATATATCTTAATTTGATTCTATATAAGAAAAAGTGAATTTCCGAAACCTTTTGCTTCATATACCTTCATATATTTTCACCCTAATGCCCCATACACACGGTCGGAAAATCCGACCACAAAATCCATCGGATTTTGTCCGACGGATTTAGTCCGACACTGGTGTTGCATACACACGGTCGGACAAAGTTGTTCGAAAATCCGATCATTCTGAACGTGGTGACGTTTGTTGCCTACGACGGGACTACGTAGAGGCTAGTAGCCAATAGCTTTGTTCTTGTAATGTGATCTGAGCATGCGTGGCACTTTGTCCGTCGGAATTCGCTACACACTATCCGAATTGGTGTGATCGGACTTTGTTGTCGGAATATTTATAGAGCAGGAGATACAACTTTGTCCGTCGGACAATCCGATGGAAAATGTCCGATGGTGCCTACACACGGTCGGAATTTCCGACAACATTGTCCGATAGGACAGAATCCATCGGAAAATCCGATCGTGTGTATGGGGCTTTAGTATTTCCTTTTTCTTTTACCAAATAAATCAATCCCCTTAATTTCATAATTCATAAATGTAACATTGTTGTACAATACTTTGAAATATTGATATCACTTCAGAAATTTATGTTTCATATTTTCACTCCAAATTAGGTTTAGCATAAATCTATAATCCATAAAACCTTTCAAATAACCTTGTCAAAATTAAACATAGAATATGTTCTTAACTTCAATTTGTTCATATATGTGAGATGAATTACATATTACAATGTAAAGTTAATCCTATCTTGTTTATGTATTTTTAAGAAAAATGTACTCTGTCTTAATTACCACCAGATGTTCCCTCTAACTAGAATTACTCTATTGTAAGGATGTTTTAACCCTTTTAACTCTGAAAGTACACTACATGTGTTTATAAAAATTGATGTGTAAAAAAATATCTCATCTTGATATGATAAACATGTCCTGTATGTGACAGGACATGTTTATCATATCAAGATGAGATATTTTTTTACACATCAAAAACATGATTATATATATATAAAAACTGCAATATATCTGATGGATACATTATTTCAAAAATTAGTAGTCAAAGTAGTCAAAAATTAAAAGTCCATTGTTTTTAGAATTTCCTCTCTTATCAGAGGTTCTCTTGAGAGTTTTTTTCCTTCTTCTTCCTGCACTCTGTAAAGTTGGAAAAAGGTTATTGAACATTAAAACGACAACAATAATTATAACGAATGAATCTCTTCTGTCAATTCTTCTCCCAGAACTGATATTCTTAAACATCAAGTTTTTGTTTTCACCTCGAAGGCCTAGAAATATTAAATTTCTTTCTTTTGGTGGCTTACAAGTCAGATCCTAAAAAAGAGTGCAGTATCATTATTGAGAATTTAAATAAATGCAAAATATACCTTCATTTACTTATTAATTTTACATACCAAAATTCTAATATTTTATTATGACATACAAAATAGAAGTTTTTTTTCGTTATTTTTGTTCGTTCGTTTTCGAACGAATGAACGAATCGTTCGAATCGAACGAATCCAATTAACGAATCGTTCGAATTGAACGAATCCGATTAACGTATCGTTCAAATCGAACGAATCTGAAAAACAACGCAAATCCGAAAAAAACTAATTAGAAATAACGAATGTACGAATGAAGAAAATCCGAAAAACTAAAACAGGAACAATGAAAATGAACGAAAAAATTCGTACATTCGTAACTTTTTTTTTTTTTAGATTCGTAATGTTCCGTGTCTCTTACAATGGTGCTGCTTAATGTGCTTCGAATAGATTGAACAAAAAAAATTCGTACATTCGTAACTTTTTTTTTCGATTCGTAACTTTTTTTTTTCGATTCGTAACTTTTTTTTTCGATTTGTAACTTTTTTTTTTCCGATTTGTAACTTTTTTTTCCGATTTGTAACTTTTTTTTCGATTTGTAACTTTGTTTTCGATTTGTAACTTTTTTTTCGATTCAAAACTTTTTTTTTTGATTCGTAACTTTTTTTTCCGATTCGTAACTTTTTTTTCGATTCGTAACTTTTTTTTCGATTCGTAACTTTTTTTTTTTCGATTCGTAACTTTTCTTTTTTCCGATTTGTAACTTTTTTTTCCGATTCGTAACTTTTTTTTCGATTTGTAACTTTTTTTTTCGATTCGTAACTTTTTTTTCGATTCGTAACTTTTTTTTTTCGATTCGTAACTTTTTTTTTTCGATTCGTAATTTTCCATGTCTCTTAAAATGTAATAATAGCATACACATTACATAAAATTATGAATTATGCTCCGATTACGAATCTACGAATGTTACGAATGTACGAATGCATCCAAATTTCGAATAAACAAAAATTAAACGAACGAAAAAACAAATCAACGAAAAAATTACTCTTACGAATGTACGAATCGTTACGAATACGAGCGCCGACTACTTACGAATGTACGAATCGTTACGAATACGAACACCGATGACTTACGAATTTACGAATTGTTACGAATCAACGGAAACGAAAAAAACGAAACGAAAATAAACGATTTTTTTTCGGAAACGAAAAAAACGAAACGAAAATAAACAAATTTTTTTGTTGTGCGCATGTCTAATACAAAACATATTTTAATAATAACATTTCTAATTTGGGGCTGGATTGGGTCTTTTCCCTCAATTTCTATTTCAATATCTTTAAACAAACCTGTATCCATTTTGGTCTGACTCCAAAGACTTTTATGTGCTCTAACCGATTGTTCCAATTCGAGATTGGTTCCTGTATGTGGCCAATTAAAATCTGAAGACATGTCAGCGACTGCTGTACAAATACTTCCAACATTACTGTACATTGAGGAGTCTATTAACATAGATTTGGGCCTAGATTTGGGCCTAGATGAATCTTTCCATATAGTAGAATTACTTCAATAATCAAATTTAATTTAAAAAAATAAAATATTCTCTGTATTTTGGCAACACCAGATCTCTATATTTGTTTTCAAAATTCCTGGAATCTCAAAATTCACATCAGAAACTTTAGCTGCAACTGTATTTTCTTTTCCATTGAAACCAATTAAATTACATTTTAGAGAATCAATATTCACATGTAATTTGTTTTTAGTTAAACTGAGTTCAGATCCTAAATCTATTAACTATTTAGTATTCTTACCATTTAATAAAACATGTACCCATGGCCTTCCACTTTCATCTGAGTGAAGTCACATATTTTAATGTTGGATAGGTCTCAGAACCTTCTTTCCTAAATCCTGATGGTGATGGAAGTAATCCATCTCTTTCATTTTCATCATTGTTTTTCATATCGATTGAACTGTCATTAACAGTCAATGTACTGATCTGTTTGACTTCTGAGGCATAAGGCAAATCAATCAAACTATTGTTTGAAGAAGAAAGAATAAATTGCTCAGAAATATGTTCTGTATTTTCTACTTTCAAAGTTTTCCTTTGTGTAATATGTAGGGAAGTAACATTTCCTGTCTGCTCTGAAATTTTAGTTCCGCCTGTGACATGTATCTCATCACCTCTGGGTGTGGCCTTACACGTGGCAACTCTCAGAACGCCATTTTGCTTTCGTCTGTCTAGACTTGTGCTAACAGCATCTTCATCATGGTCCTGGCCTATTGACCACTTAACTGGTACAAAAGATAATTTTGGTTAAACAAACCTTTCTGTTTTTGGTCATCAATCTCGATAAACCGAATATCTTGTACAAAAGACTTCTGCATAGATTATGCATTATCCTTGCTTACCCTTACATTATTCTGTAACTCAGACAACTGAATATCTTTTATTTGAATTGCACTCTGCAAATAATCTATCTGCTCAAACATACCTGAGTCTCTGTTTTCCCTTTTGTCTTTTCAGGAACTCCTGATATCATTGTATCATAAACTTTAATTAACTTAATCAAATTCCTAACCTGTTTGCTGGATTTCTTAAAAGTTAATTTTGACTTTTGTATTTTGATATTAGCTTGTAAGCATTCATTGAACATTTAACACCATAATTCATCATCTTTAACAAAACTTTGACAGATTTTTAAATTCTAATTTACTCTCATCAGACAATTCATCAATAAGATTCATACTTACCAATGGATAACCAATTGCCTTCGTGTAACACACGTTCCCTCTCTTGGTGGGAAATTACGTCATCAAGAAACAGATTTTCTTGCACGTGTGCAAACGTCTCACCAATTTTGATGTTTCTTTTTCTTCCAAGTTCAATTCAATGATGCCGAAAATTAGCTTTTTCGATTTCTTCTGAAGCTTGACTGAATAGTCAATGTTTGTGCTTATATTTCCTCTCGACAAGCGAAAGTAGAAATGATTCAAAAAAGTTCGATATTCGGACAAAAAGAAGCTGGCAAAGGCTCACCAAATGTAATAATTCAAGTTATTACTGTATTAAGAACTATATTTCAATAATTCATATTGATGAGGGAAGTTCCAAGAAAATCTGTTCAGTTCTCGTGTAAAAACTCCAAAATTGATTTAGCAAATAAAAATAGCAAAATATTACAAAAACAATTTCAAAATGTAGAATATAAAAATAGCATCAATAACTTTCTTATTCTTGAAATGCATAAATTGTATAAATGTATCTTTGTGTGTGTGTGTTTGTAAGAAGATTTGTCCTTCAATGTCTCCTCATGTCTGCTCGAGTGAAAGTCTGCTCAAAACTCTGTTACAAGCTTTTTCCTAAAATCAGCCCATGAAAACAGCCCTACCTTCCTAAAAAGACTGGCTTAAGGTTCCTCTGGGCTATATTGTACTACAGAAACCACAGGCTTTCAGTGAGCAGTATTCCCTCCCACCTTTATAAAAAGGTGGGTGTCACTCATTCTAAGGATGTTGAAATACAAAACCTTTTAACTAATACAATATACAAGTTTCCTATCTTCTAAACCAAATACTACATATATCAGTAGATAGATTATATATATATATATATATATATATATATATATATATATATATATTTAAAATGTAATGTACTTAATAATAATCCTCATCAAGAAATATTGTAATATAAAGAAAAAACTTATATTTTTAGATAACATACTGAAACTCTGTTTCTTTGGAAAAGGATGTAGCCTAATCTCTTACAATGGGGGGAGGTGAATGGTCAACTCACTCTAAGTTACTGCCATGTGTGAGCTCTGCATAGAACAGCTTACGGAACTTCAAACAAATCTTTACATAAATATATGTAAAAATCTATATATATATATTTCACTTTATCCATATCTAGAATATATAATGATATATATAAGCAAGTCAATTATTCTCAAAATACCCAAATCCATTAATAAATACTGCTTTCTAACACTTCCTCAGGAAATCCCACTCCCCACTGTGCATGTGAGAGATTGTGCAGCACTTTAAAACTGGTCCTGCGGCCTCCTGGGACGTGTGATGCCAAGTTGCATAGTTCTCACCTAGGCCTGTCAGAAAATGGCACCCGCTCCCAGAAAAAAAAAAGAAATGCCATTTCTGGCAGAGTAGGGAGTGAGGAGGAGGATGAGAAGAACTTTCACTTTCAAGTTAAGGTCCACTTTAAGTAAGGACAAAGTTAAAGTTATTGGTGACAATAGCAAGAAATAAATAAAAATTTGTTGTAATTGTTTTCAACCAAATAAAAACTATATCATATCATTATAAATGTAACCTCTTCCCACGCAGCTTTGGCATCCCTTTAAATGGGTCTTTATGCCGTGATTGTCTCTCAGTGGACATATGAATGGAAGCCTGTCCCACCAGCTTCCAATTGGGACTAGAGACAGAGAGCTGGCTATGCTTTGGCTGTGACTGTGCTGGGGGCATGCGGTGAGCGTGTTCTCAGCACAGAAATCTTGGATTTCCATGGACTCCTATGTGCAGTGTGAGGGCTTTAAAGCCCACCCTATTTGCAGCCACACATAAGCATGATGTGGGCAGCAAGAGGTTAAACTGAAAACAACACCAATGTCCTTGTGATGTATTTTGAATATGTTTCTGTCTTCCTAGGTACAGAAACCGTATGGATTTGCTGTGGACGTTGGCTGTGGAACGGGGCAGAACACAAGAATTCTCTCTCAGTACGTCAATAAAGTTCTCGGAATCGACATCAGTAAGGCTCAGATCGAGGAGGCTAAGAAAGCCACGGAGTCACCCAATGTCACATACAGGTGGGGGCATTCTAAACGTGTTTCATTAGTTATGTTTAGGGGAGGACCAGAAACCTTTTGGCCTGGGGGGAGCACACCCAACCAAGTAGCCCCTTTCCTGATATAGACAGACCTCTTTGGGCTAAAGAAAGTTTACCATGCAAAGTGTGCCATAGTCCTGCAGTAACTGGTGGGTATTCCTAAAGGACATTGTTGGGGAGATGTTGGGGTGATTGGTGGGTATTCCTAAAGGACATTGTTGGGAGATGTTGGGGTGATTGGTGGGTATTCTGAAAAGGACATTGTTGGGGTAATTGGTGGATATTCCTAAATTATATTGTTGGGGAATGGAGGGGGGGGGGGCATGCTGTTTTCTTTTGTTTGTTTGCTTACATTTGTAGAAAAAAATAAACGTGGCCCTTCTAGTGTGTAATTAACACAGTTTACCACCAGGGAGGAACTCCTAGGGAGGAAGTTTACCTGTACAGTTACTGTATATGTGACATTGTTGGTGGTTTACTGGCTGCCTCATTGGCCTGGTACACATTCATTCTAGTGTAAACAGGGTGAATGTGACTGGAACATGTCAGTGAAGGATTCATTGGGTTAGTTTTCAGTGAATTCTTTATAAACAGACCAACCCCTTTGTGTCATCTGGGCAGGGATGAGGCAAAAATGTCAGAAGCACAGAGCCCAGGGTTGTTTTTTTAATCCAACCAGATGGTGTCACTACCTTAAAGTCTAACCTATCATTTCTGCAGTTTTTGTCCAGCTGAAGAGATGCCGGTTGGTGACTTCTCTGTTGATCTACTAACAGCGTGCAATTCTGCCCATTGGTTTAACATTGAGAAGTTTCTAAAAGAGGTAATAACATACAAGTCTTCTTGTTTCATTGTTTCTGACTGCTGCACCTTGTAAAATGTGCTGTACATTAGGGATAAGCCGAACACCCCCCAGTTCACAGCAGAACATGCAAACAGGCAAAAAATATGTTCGAAAACGTGAACACCGTTAAAGTCTATTGGACACGAACGTGCTAATTTTAAGGGTTAATATGCAAGTTATTTTCATAAAAAGTGTTTAGGGACCCGGGACATGTATCAATGCAAAAAAAAGTTTTAAAGACTGATGTTTTTTCGGGTGCAGTGATTTTAATAATGCTTAAAGTGAAACAATAAAAGTGAAATATTCCTTTAAATACCTGGGGGGTGTCTATAGTATGCCTGTAAAGTGGCGCATGTTTGCCTTGTTTAGAATAGTGTCTGCACAAAATGACATTTCTAAAGGAAAAAAAGTAATGTAAAAGTTATAGCGGCTATAGTGAATTGTCGGGTCTCGGAAATACAGATAAAAGTCATTGAAAAAAATGGCATGGGATCCCCCCAGTCTATTACAAGGCCCTTTGGGTCTGGTATGAATATTAAGGGGAACCCCGAACCAAAATTAAAAAAACAAAAAGGGGGCATCCCCCCAAATTCCATACCAGGTCCTTCAGGTCTGGTATGGATATTAAGGGGAACCCTGTGCCAATTTTTTTTTAGAATGACGTAGGGGTCCTCCTCAAAATCCATACCAGACTATTCCCTTCAGGAATCAGGAATATTAAGGGGACCCCCAGATCCCGGCCTCCCCCTGTGTAAAATGGTAACGGGGTACAAATGTACCCCTACCATTTCACAAAAAAAGTGTCAAAATGTTAAAAAAAAGACAAGACACAGCTTGGGGACAAGTCCTTTATTGAGAAATAAAAAAATAAAAATGTCCCAGACCAGGCCTGCTAATGGACTGGGAGGGATCCCATGCCATTTTTTTCAATGACTTTTATCTGTATTGCCGAGACCAGACAATTCACTATAGCTGCTATTACTTTTAAATTACTTTTTTTCCTTTAGAAATGTGTTTTGTGCAGGGACTGTTCTAAATGGGAAAAATGCGCCACTGTCCCCAAACACTTTTTATGACAATAAAAAGACATATGACATATTAATCTTTAAAATGAGCACTTTTGATTTCTCCTATAGACTTTTAAAGGGTGTTCTGCAGCTTTCGAATTTGCCGCGAGCACCCCAAATTGTTCGCAATTCGCGAACAGGCGAACACCCAATGTTCGAGTCGAACTTACGTTCAACTTGAACATCGTGCTCGTCCCTACTGTACATTATATATACCTGACTGCTGAATTCTGTACAGTGTGGGGTTGATTTACTAAAGGCAAATCCACTTTGCACTAAAAGTGCACTTAGAAGTGTAGTCGCTGTAGATCTGAGGGGAAGATCTGAAATGAGGGGTAGCTCTGCTGATTTTATCATCCAATCATGTTCAAGCAAAAATGTTCCTTTTTATTTTCCTTGCATGTCCCCCTTAGATCTACAGCGACTGCACTTGCAGTGCAAAGCGGATTTTCCTTTAGTAAATAAACCCCATACTGTACTATGTACATTATGATTTAACTTACATAAGCCTAAACTGCTATATGTATGCTGTACTAAATATTGCATACAGGGGATCACTTCAATCTGTGCTATATATTACATACACTGAACGCCTACACTCTATACCCTGTGCTATATATTACATACACCTGCACCAGGGCCGGCCCTACCATGGAACCCAATGGGCCCATGGTCCCAGGCGGCATTTACAGAGGGGCGGCAGCCGGCAGTGTCAAGTGGGCAGCGTGAAGGGATACAGCCGCGGAGTCGCCATAGCGACCCGGCCCCTGCTTCAGGGGGGCGGTGCGGGCTCCATATCACATTAGAATCAATGTCAATGCGTCTCTGTGTGGAGGGTGGGCATCACCTCGGATACCAGAATGTGACCTGCATACCACTCCCCTTCACACAGGTGAGATGGGGTTGCTGAGTGGAGGAGGTGGGTCATGCACTGTGTGGAATGACAGGCAGTACTGCGGTGAACGTTCTGCCTTCCTGGTGCACAGACCCGCCTTCTCCGCACTGCCTCCGAACTCTGTGTCCTCCCTGTTTCTGTGCCTCTGTGAGTTGGTCCCACCCCCTCCTCCCTTGTCTCCTCCTCTGTCTCCTCCCCTCACCTCTCCTTTCAAGTCAGAGGCCGCTTGTGTCTTTTCACCTCCCTCTTCATTTACAACCTCCTCTCCCACCACCTGTCCTCAGTCATGGCGTGGGCCCCCTGGGGGATAAACATGCTCTCTAGCTGGAGCCAAAGAAGTGTGACTTGGTAAGAGTGGAGCCAGGGCGGGCGGAAGCGGGAATGTTAGAACATTCTGCAGTGCGGGACACAGAGCTGGTTGGTCTTCTACACACTGAGGGAGACTTCTCCTGACCCCCTCTGTACTGGGAACATCCTATATTTGGGGTTGTGACAGGAGCCAGCATGGGGGAGGGGTGAGTCCTGGATATGCTGGGTCTTTCTAGTGTACAGGCAGTAGGGGGACCACTGTGTTCATTCAGAGACCTAAAACCAAAGCCAAACAGGGCTAATAAAAGAAATATGGTAAAAAAAAAACACTGACGCTGTCCTCTGCCCTACTGACACCATCCACTGGCCCACTGACACCATCACCGTCTGCTGCTTTACTGACACCATCCACTGCATTACTGACACCGTCCGCTGCTTTACTGACACCGTCCACTGCCCTACTGACACCATCCTCTACCCTACTGACACCATCCTCTACCCTTAAGTATTTCATCAGTGACGGGGCACACTTTTTTGCTGATATATTAATGTAGATGTCATAATTTCAGGTCGATCGGGTCTTAAAGCCAGGAGGCTGTCTTGCTTTCTTCACCTACTTTGCCAATGTGGAAATTCACTACAAGGACCGCTCAGAACAGATGACTGAGGTCTTTACAGAGGTAAGTACTGAATATCTTTGTGTTTTCATTGTCCCTTGTCTTACATACTGCCTTGTCTGAGATATCGTTGTTGTATTTGTGAGTGATAAGTAAGCCTGGCGTGATATAATATCCAGTATAAGAGTTTGGAAGAAGTCACCTGCACTCCCCTTTCTTCACTGTGCCGAGCACTCTGGGGGCTTCCAGGTCTGGGTCGCTCAAAGTCAGAGCTATGCCCCGCCCACTCCATGTACAATACTTGTCTTTCCATTGGTCGGAAAGTGGCAGTGCATTGTGCTGGGGGCGTGCTGGTAGCCCTCATATGAATCCCAAGCTCCTTGGAGTTCAGGGGCCCCTCAGTATGAATATAGTATATGTTGGTACCTTTTGTGTGATCTGATTTTAAAAACTTTTATCAGCTTCAGTAATTCTGTGTGCTAAGATGTTTGCTTTAAATACAATATTAATCAGGAGGTACTTGTAAATTATAAATTTTTTAACTTGCTGAGAGTCCAGTGTTGACTCCAAATAGATTACACAGTGCACAGTATGCATTCAAGTATTACTAAACCCAGGACTCTGCATTCACTATATCTGGTCTCCCACAGTACACAGAACATGGAAATGCAATAGTTTTAGTAACTATAAACTGCTAAATACCTTTTCTCATCAGCAGTATATAGCAGTCTTATGATGACTTCTATCACTGTCTGGTTAAAGCTTGTAGGGGGAGTTTTCATTCTCCTCTGACTGCCCTATGAGACTGAAGGACCCCTGACCCTCTGCCTGGACAGTGCTGATTGGCCCTGTGCTGATCACATTCACCTTTCCACAAAAAAAAACCTCTTTAGCAATATACACCAAACTGAGCATGTGCAGAGTGTCTTCAAGGCTCTGTTTTATCAGGAGATGGACTGGGGACAGTGGAAGAAGGGGAAGATCAGAAAAGACACGATCAAACAGTCTTTTTACACAATGCAGAGGATTAACCCCTTGGGTTCCACAGTGAGCATAACAAGCATGCTTTACTGCATATACAGACTGATTTTACTGTTCTGGGTTTAGTAACACTTAAAATAAACTAACAGTTGTGCATATATAGACATATTAGGGTTGATTTATTAAAGGCAAATAGACTGTGCTGTTTGCAAGTGCAGTTGCTTCAGAGCTTAGTAAATTGGGGGAAGCTCTGCTTACTTCTATCATCCAATAATGTGCAAGCAAAAACTCTTTTTTTTTTTTTTCCTTTTTTTTTTCTTCCATGTGATTGGGTATTCTTTTCAAAGTGAAGCTTCACCTCTTTCACTAAGCTCTAGAGCAACTGTACTTGCAAAGTGCACAGTCTGTTTGCCTTTAGTAAATCAACCCCATTAATGCTTAAAACCCAACTCCAAAAATAGAAAGGACAAAAAGAGGGAGAGGAGGCGCTTCTGGGTGCAGATTTTTAATAAAAATGTAATATGAAGTAAAGGTGTTTATATGGCACTCACATTTTAGAAGTTAAAAGAAGGCATGTGGTTGTATTTTTATTCGACAATAAAAATACAACCACATGCCTTCTTTTAACTTCTAAAATGTGAGTGCAATATAAACACCTTTACTGCATATTACATTTTTTTTTTAAATCTGCACCCAGAGGCGCCTCCTCTCCCTCTTTTTGTCTTTTCAGTTTTGGGAACATGGTCTCTGTTCCCCTGTGATGGCAGCCCTGAGAGTGGATTACCCCCATCTCCCATGCCCCCACTTCCCCTAATAGACTATTTTTTTAACCAAATTGTTCTTAAACAACACCTTCTAAATACATTATTGTGGACTTCCTCTCTTACAATCACAAATATTGTGGACTCAACGTTCTTGTTACGCATAAATGCATTTTTTTAGCAAATAATTACATGCATACAGGATATATACTGTTTTAGTTTCTGTGCGCTTTTTACTTGTATTACTTAAGAATAGAAAGGAGCCCAGTCAGGGCTGGACTGGGACAAAAATTGGGCCCTGGAATTGGGCCCTGGAATAAAATGCTGCCCCCCCCCCAAAAAAAAACACACCCACCAAAAGGCCCCTACATCTATTATCTTATATCATGAGGGGGTGAGAGAGAGGTGGGAGTTTGAGAGGGGGGGTTGAGGGCAAGGGGTTGAGAGGGGGTGAGTGAGAGAAAGGGGGTGAGAGAGAGGAGGGGGCTGAGAGACAGAGAGGAGAGGGCTGAGAGACGGGAGGGGCTGTGAGACAGAGGGGGGGCTGTGAGACAGAGAGGAGGCTGTCCCCTCTGTCTCACAGCCCCCCTCTGTCTCACAGCCCCCCCTCTGTCTCTCAGCCCCCTCTCTCTCACTCACCCCCTTTCCCTCAGCCACCCCCCTCTCTCACTGTGCCCCAAGCCCACCCAGTTGTATCCTCCTGATTCTCCTCCCGGCCAATCAGAGAGCGGGACCTGAGACCTGATTGGCTGAGAGAAGGGATCATATTAGCCACTGAGAAGGAGGAGACACAGGGGAAGCCGCCGAGGAGGAGATGCCAAGCAGGAAACACCGAGGAGGAGACGCCGAGGAGGAGACGCCGAGGAGGAGGCGGCAAGTAGGAAACGCCGAGAAGGAGACACCAAGGAGGCGACACCGAAGAGGAGACGTCGAGGAGCAGACGCCGAGGAGGAGACACCGAAGAGGAGACGCCGAGGAGCAGACACCGAGGAGGAGACACCGAGGAGGAGACGCCGCGGAGAAGGTGCAGAGGAGGAGGTGCCGAGCAGGAGACACCAAGCAGGAGATGCTGGGCAGGAGATGCCGGGCAGGAGACGCAGAGCAGGAGATGCAGAGCAGGAGACACCGAGCAAAAGACACCGAGGAGACACCGAGTAGGAGACACCGAGCAGGAGACGCCGAGCAGGAGACGCCGAGCAGGAGACGCCGAGCAGGAGACGCGGAGCAGGAGACACTGAGCAGGAGACACCGAGCAGGAGACGCCAAGCAGGAGACGCGGAGCAGGAGACACCGAGCAGGAGACGCCAAGCAGGAGACGCGGAGCAGGAGAGACTGAGCAGGAGACACCGAGCAGGAGACGCCAAGCAGGAGACACGGAGCAGGAGAGACTGAGCAGGAGACGCCGAGCAGGAAACGCGGAGCAGGAGACGCCGAGCAGGAGACGCTGAGCAGGAGACACAGAGGAGGGGACGCAGAGACGCCACCACTGGTCAGAGCCATGGCTTTCCAATCAGCAGGGTGCCTTAGCTTTACTGATTGCAGAGCTTTGGGTCTGACTTAACTGAGGCCAAGTTGGGCCTTGGGAGAGAGACCACTGCTTACACACGGAGAGCAAAGGTTCATCTTTTCAGCTGCTGGCAGGGGACAGGCTTGTCTATTCAGACTGTGGCTGCTTTCACACGATCGCACATTCCGACAACAAAATCCATGTTTTTTTTCCAACGGATGTTGGCTCAAACTTGTCTTGCATACACACGGTCACACAAAGTTGGTCGGAAATTGCGAACGTCAAGAACGTGGTGACGTACAACACATACGACGAGCCAAGAAGTTCAATAGCCAGTGCGGCTCTTCTGCTCGATTCCGAGCATGCGTGGAACTTTGTGCGCTGGAATTGTGTACACACGATCGGAATTTATGACGGATTTTGTTGTCAGAAAATTTAAGATCCAGATCTCAAATTTTGTGTGTCGGAAATTCCGATGGAAAAAGTCTGATGGAGCCTACACATGGTCGGAATTTCCGACAACAAGCTCCGATCGCACATTTGCCGTCGGAAAGTCCGACCGTGTGTACGGGGTGTCACGACACATTCGGCGACCCTTCACAGATTGCTATGGAAGTGACGTTCCACGGCACTGCGCATGCGTAAGTACTTCATATGCGTTCCAAAATTGTTGCCACAATACCGACCACTGAAACCATCAGATAATGTCACGGAAGTGACGTTACACACAATACAAACACTGCGGCGGGAGTGCGCACACGGCTGGACCCCGCCCGCACAGCTACAGCATACAGCAGAATGAATGCTAATTTATACGTTAAGATGTTTGTATTGTGTGTAATGTGAGCGTATTAATTAGCATCGGCGTAGCTTGCCCAGCGTCATTGCAGCTTGCCCAGCGTCATTGTAGCTTGCCCAGCGTCACTGTAGCTTGCCCAGCGTTATTGCAGCCTTGCTCAGCGTCATTTGCATCCTTGCCCAGTGTCATTTGCAGCCTTGCCCAGCGTCATTGCAGCCTTGACCAGCATCATTGCAGCCTTGCCCAGCGTCATTTGCAGCCTTGCCCAGCGTCATTGCAGCCTTGCCCAGCGTCATTGCAGCCTTGCCCAGCGTCATTGCAGCCTTGCCCAGCGTCATTGCAGCCTTGCCCAGTGCCATTGTAGCTTGCCAGCGTCATTTTCAGTTTTTTTTTTCCCGCGGGGGTGAAGTATCGGCGTATAACACGCACCCACGACTTTCCCCCAACTTCCGTGACATTATCTGATGGTTTCACTGGTTGGTATTGTGGGCAAACTTTTGGAATGCATCGCATGCGCAGTGCAGCAGAACGTCACTGCCGTAGCAATCTGTGATGGGTTGCCGAATGTGTCGTGACAGGGGCATAAGACTTTGCACACCTTTTATTTTGATACACCCGGCAGGTATTTAGCCGGTTTAAACTGGAGGTTTAGTTGGCTTTTAATGTGGACCCTCCTTTTAAATGCAGGTCAATCATGAAATAATTATTTATTGAAAAATATCTCCATTGTCTCTATGTGTAAAGACAAAAATTTCACTTATTTTCAGGTAATGAATATCCTGGCCCCATATCAGAGTGAGAAGATTAACAATATGACGACTGCATACAAGGAAATGTATGAATCCTTCCCATACCCTGACAAAAGAAGGTCCGACTGCATCTATATATCACTCATCTGATGTGTGGTTCAAGTGGGGGGAGGTTTTTGGGACTTTAAATGAGGCACATATGCCATGTGCCTCCATCCCTACTACTGTTTGGAAAAAGAGGGGAGAAGTGGGACTTTAAATGAGAAAGGTGACTTTGTGGAGGCAGGTTAGAATTGAAAAAATTGCAGATTTTATTAATAAAAGTATCATATTAAATATGGCAAAATTAAAAACCACATATTCAGTAAGTATGCTAATTAATATTGGCTCCACCCACACGTAACATACAGGTGTGGGATAAGTAAGGGAGTTAACATACATATAGTACTTCTGAAACAATTGGTTGTAATCTTATATTGAATAGATTCATATATATACATGTATCATATACACAGCACTGACAGCGGGAGTAAAAATAATAAGTAAGACCGCAATGAATAAATACATAGGTATCAAAAAATTGGTAGTCTACTGCAGACCATGATCAATATGTCCATTACAGACACAGGTCAGCATCACTTGTGCCCGACGCGTTTCGTGTAGAGACACTCTTCAGGGGCGGATGCTCAGGTATGTCTGCAGAGTATGAAAAAATATAGGATATAACATTTTGAATGGTCATATGAAGGAAAGGCAACTTGGCCCATCCTAGATACTCACAAAAAGGGGTCCAATAGGGTAAGATGCTGTGACCATGCAATCGAGGTCCCCAAGTAGTCTTCCCCGGGAGCTGAGGTGACTGCAGCCATGTGCAACAGGGCACATCCAACAAGCCTCCCTGTCAGGGATACCCTGTGGCAGGACAGGCACACGGACGTGCGCGCGTGCACACACATGTTCCCACGAGAACAGGCCGCACTGGGCAGCGGCGCATGAACGTGCGCAGTGACACACGACAGGCATGCGTGCCCAGGAATGCACAACAGGTGCATGTGCACGCACGCTAACTCAACTTGGTGCCAGTTCCCCTTTAAAAGGACAGCAGCTGCTCCAGTGCAGTGCTGTCTGATCTGCAGCTCTACCTGAGTCTGATCCTGTACCTGCTGTTGTTATCTGATCCTGCTACGTTTGACTACTGCTGCCTTCTCCTCTCCTGACCCGGCCTGCCTTGACCCTGCTATTTCTGAACCTGCTGACCTTCTGTTGCCAAATCTCTGCCTGCCTACTGACCACTCTCTGCCTGCTGTAACTACCTGATTACCTGTGTTTGACCCGGCTTGTCTCACCTGCTTCAGTCTAGTCCTGATCCAGTCTCTGCCTAGATCCAGGGATCGCTGACCTACACCTGTTACCACTGCTGCTACTGCCTCACCAGTCCAGTTCATCAGGTGGATCTTCTCTACTCATCTGTATCAGCTACTACGGATCATACAGGCACTCCTACCTCGCTGCGCTCCTGTACCACTGTTGCAACCCCAGTGGTCCTCGAGCCAGGGCTGTAAGAGAGGTCTCCTTCTACAGTTGGGCTCTGATACCAGGTACGTTACACTCCCGATGACCCATGACACAAATTGCCGGTGTGGAAGTGAGGGAACCAAGGTGGCCCAAAATGGCAAACTAAGGTGATCTGAAAAAGTGTAATGGATGATGATGTGTGAATAAAGGTAACTATGGAATTAAGAAAGGGAGTGTGACAGCTGTGTATGCTGAGTGGGTATATATTAAATCGGATCAATGTGTGAACTATGTGGTCATAGCTATGGCAATATGTGAAAGGTGGAAGGGGATTGAATATTGAGTGATGAAGCAAAAAACTATGTGTGTAAAAATAAATAAAAATAAATAAATGTAGAAACCAAAAGTGAAAGAGCAGAGTCAGCAAAAAACGTACGGGGAAAACATGATACATATGTGTGGACCTAGTGAATGACTTACTTTGTAAGGACATGACTTGAGAAGGATGAGGAGTGCTGTGCAGCAGTGTGATATCTGGAATGTGTAACAGCAATTGTGTCAGGGGAGGCTGTTTATGAAGGCCCCGCACACGTGCACGCTGGTTGCCACCATCGTCACGCTGGCGTAGCGTGGGCTGGGAAAGACTCCGGCGGTGGCGGTAATCCCCGCCCTCCGCAGAAGTCTATATTCCCCGCCGCCGCTGCTAGGGTGAAAGTCACGTGCGCTGCGCGTTGGCGTCAGACCTGACGTCACCCGCAGGCAGCATGCGTGGCGCCGATGCTCTGTATGTTGGTTTTTAATTTTGCCATATTTAATATGATACTTTTATTAATAAAATCTGCAATTTTTTCAATTCTAACCTGCCTCCACAAAGTCATCTTTCTCATTTAAAGTCCCACTTCTCCCCTCTTTTTCCATCTGATATGTGGTAACCTCTGGTCACCGGCTCCCCCGGCCCTTTAACCACTTGCCGACCGGAGCACGACGATATACGTCGACAGAATGGCACGTACAGGCAGGAGGGCGTATATATAAGTCCCTCCTTTAGCCTGTCCGTGCCATCGGGAGCGTGCCGGGAGCGCGCCGGGAGCGGCGCGCTCCCGCGCCGGTCGGCACCCCCGTGAGTCCGATCGCGGTCCCCGCGGACTCGATCGCCGCGGGGACCCCCGCGATCGTCTCACGGGGCGGCTGAACGGGGAGATGCCGAGATAAACAGCATCTCCCCGTTCTGCCTAGCAACTAGTGACACCGATCTCTGCTCCCTGTGATTGGAGCAGAGATCAGCATTCACTAGCTGACAGCCACGCCCCCCACAGTAAAAAACACACCCCTAGGCATACTTAACTCTTACACTGCCCCCTTGTGGTTAACCCCTTCACTGCCAGTGTCATTTATACAGAAATCAATGCATTTAAATGCATTAATTGCTGTAAAAAATGACAATGGTCCCAAAAATGTGTCAAAAATGTCTGATGTGTCCGCCATAATGTCGCAGTCACAAAAAAAAAATCGCAGATCTCCGCCATTACTAATAAAAAAAAAATATTAATAAAAATGCTATAAAACTATCCCCTATCTTGTAAACGCTATAACTTCTGCGCAAACCGATCAATAATCGCATATTGCGATTTTTTTTACCAAAAATATGTAGAAGAATACGTATCGGCCTAAACTGAGGAAAAAAAATGTTTTTTATATATATTTTTTGGGGATATTCATTATAGCAAAAAATAAAAAATAATGCATTTTTTTCAAAATTGTCGCTCTATTTTTGTTTATAGCGCAAAAAATAAAAACCGCAGGGGCGATCAAATACCACCAAAAGAAAGCTCTATTTGTGGGGAAAAAAGGACGTCAATTTTGTTTGGGATCCACATCGCACGACCGCGCAATTGTCAGTTAAAGCGACGCAGTGCCGAATCGCAAAAAGGGGCCTGGTCCTTTGGCTGCAAATTGGTCCGGTCTGAAAGTGGTTAAGGGGTTCTGAATGTTGGGAATTTACTGCTAAATCTTTTCAGAAATAGCTTAGCCCCGTACACACGGTCGGAAATTCCGACCACAAAATCCGTTGGATTTTTCCCGACGAATTTTGTCTGACACTGGTGTTGCATACACACGGTCGGACAAAGTTGTCGGAAAATCCGATCGTTCAGAACGTGGTGATGCCAATGAAAAAATATAGCAAATATTTTCTTCACAAAAATAGCAAAACAGTGCAAAATAGATGACAGTCTCCCCCTCCCTTCCTACCTCCTGTCCAGGTTCCAGAGCCTCCTCATGTGCCGAAAAAACAATGTCCCTTCACAGCCGCACATGGGCGTTCTGCCTTACCCACTCTGCTCTCTGCTCCTGCCTCCTGCTGTATGCGGCTGCATGTGTCGGGACAGGGACGGATTTGCGGGGGCCCGGGAGGCTTAACAGTAAACTTACATTCCTCATCCTCACCCAGGGGCAGATCCAGAGTCTAGTCTAGAGGGGCGCTGCCAGAAAATATGTTTTTTTGGGGGCAATTTATCGGGGCAATGGCTGATGTTGGCGCTTCAATCATCACGGCACCATGGTTGTTATGGTGTCAGGATGATTGAAACACATTATTTATATTATTACATTGTTATATAAAATTAAATGGTTCAAATCACCATAATGCAGAATCAGTGGGAGCTCCGAGTGTGTCACTTGCCACCGTCGCCTGCCACCAGATGCAACTTGTCACACGTTGCACATTGTCACTTGCCACGTCACCGGCCAAAAGTTGCGGATTGTCACTTGCTACAAGTTGTGGATTGTCCACTTGCCACGTCACCTGCCACAAGTTGCGGATTGTCACTTGCCACAAGCTGCGGATTGTCACTTGCCACGTCACCTGCCACACGTTAAGGGTTGTCCACTTGCCACGTCACCTGCCACACATGGTGGATTGTCCACTTGCCACATCACCTGTCACACATTGCGGATTGTCCACTTGCCACATCACCTGCCACACATTTCGGATTGTCCACTTGCCACGTCACCTGCTACACATTGCGGATTGTCCACTTGCCACAAGTTGCGGGTTGTCACTTGCCACGTCACCTGCCACACATTGCAGATTGTCCACTTGCCACATCACCTGCCACACATTGCGGATTGTCCACTTGCCACAAGTTGTGGATTGTCACTTGCCACAAGTTGCGGATTGTCACTTGCCACATCACCTGACACACATTGCGGATTGTCCACTTGCCACATCACCTGCCACACATTTCAGATTGTCCACTTGCCACCTCACTTGCCACGTCACCTGCCACACGTTGCGGATTGTCCACTTGCCATGTCACCTGCCACACATTTCGGATTGTCCACTTGCCACGTCACCTGCCACCCATTGCAGATTGTCCACTTGCCACGTCACCTGCCACAAGTTGCGGATTGTCACTTGCCACGTCACCTGCCACAAGTTGCGCATTGTGCACTTGCCACGTCACCTGCCACACACTGCGGATTGTCCACTTGAGTGAGTGAGGGCGGAACTGCCGGGATGCAGGGCAGGCGCTGGTCGGCGAGAGATAATGTTATCTCTCTGCTCTGCCACCCGCTGATTGGCCAGTCCACCCACGAGCATGTGTACTTGTTACCAAGGCATTAGTTTGAGAAGCATCCACTCAAACCCAACCTGATTTCTGATAAAACTAAACTGATGGAGAAAACCATAAATTCAATATATATTTATATAAAACGCAACACAGGGGGTGGCAAACAAATCAGGCTCCCTCACTAAGTCACTAAGCCCAAACACCCCACCCTGCCCTGCCATCGGTTGATTGTCCGCTCAATTGCCCGCTTGCCCGTTCCGCCTGCTGGCCCCGCATGTACCCCATCCAGGTTGCGGCTTTGGCGGCTTCCCCCCTGCATCTCCTGCCGAGTCCCAGCGGTCGCTTCTCCTCCTGGCCAATCGGGTCTCAGGACCCGCTTCCTGATTGCCCGGGAGGAGAAGCAGGAAGACATTAGCGAATATTCATTTGCTAATGTCAGACAACTAGGTGGGCTCGGAGTGCAATGCTCTGTGCCCCAAGCCCACCCTTTTTGAAGCCAATTAGAGACTCAGGCTCTAATCATGTGCTTAAAAAAAAAAAAACATTGAAATCCATGCGCCCGGCGCCCTGCATGGAGATTAGGGGCTGGGGCTAGGCACATGGATTAGGTGGGCGGCACCACTGCACACCTTATGAGATTTCCTTATGAGATTTCTATAATCTCTTCATTAACTCACATTGCTATTTGCCTTTGCAGGATTGAAAACATTGGGAGCAAGATCCGAGAGCCATTGTCAAGTCTGATGGGTCTTTTTCCTTCCTTATCCGCGTTCCAGATCTATCTTAAGACTGAGCCTGAAAAAGCAAAGGAAATGCTAAGAACAGTAGAGGAAAGGTGAGAATGTAGAAGAATGGCACAGGAAATAGCAGGGAACAGAGGACAAGAAAGGTACAAATTGTGCAGCAGTGTTGTCACCCTGAGGACAGAGTGATCATAGAAGGACATGAAGATTTAAATAGTCTTTAATATAGGCGTACGCACGGGGTGTGCCGGATGTGCCTGGGCACACCCTAATCACCTTGTGCACCAGGGCTTTTTCTCATCCAGAACACGGCTCCATCCCAGTGCACACATTCTCCAGGCACACTGGTAATTAGATAAAAACAAAGGGCACACTGGCCTAGTGCATTATCCAATGACAATTTTTGTGAAGATAAAATATAAAATACACATTATCTCACAAAAGTGAGTACACCCCTCACATTTGTGTCAATATTTTATTCTATCTTTTCATGTGACAACACTGAAGAAATGACACTTTGCTACAATGTAAAGTAGTGAGTCTACAGCTTATATAACAGTGTAAATTTGCTGTCCCCTCAAATAACTCAACACACAGTCATTAATGTCTAAACCGCTGGCAACAAAAGTGAGTACACCCCTAAGTAAAAATTTCCAAAATGGGCCAAAAGTGTCAATATTTTGTGTGGCCACCATTATTTTCCAGCATTTTCACAGGTTGCCACTGGAGTCCTCTTCCACTCCTCCATGATGACATCACAGAGCTGGTGGATGTGAGAGACCTTGCGTTCCTCCACCTTCCTTTTGAGGATGCCCCACAGAGGCTCAATAGGGTTTAGGTCTGGAGACATGCTTGGCCAGTCCATCACCTTTACCCTCAGCTTCTTTAGCAAGGCAGTGGTCATCTTGGGGTCATTATCATGTTGGAATACTGCCCTGCAGCCCAGTTTACGAAGGGAGGGGATCATTCTCTGCTTCAGTATGTCACAGTAGATGTTGGCATTCATGGTTCCCTCAATGAACCGTAGGCTCCCCAGTGTCGGCAGCACTCATGCAGCCCCAGACCATGGCACTCCCACCACCATGCTTGACTGTAGGCAAGACACACTTGTCTTTGTACTCCTAACCTGGTTGCCGCCACACCATCTGAATCAGACCACAGGACATGGTTCCAGTAAACCATGTCCTTAGTCTGCTTGTCTTCAGAAAACTGTTTTCGGGATTTCTTGTGCATCATCTCTAGAAGGGGCTTCCTTGTGGGACAACAGCCATGCAGACCAATTTGATGCAGTGTGCGGCATATGGTCTGAGCATTGACAGGCTGACCCCCCACCCCTTCAACTTCTGCAGAAATGCTGGCAGCACTCTTATGTCTATTTTCCAAAGACAACCTCTGCATATGACGCTGAGCACGTGACCTCAACTTCTATGGTGAACCATGGCGAGGCCTGTTCTGAGTAGAACCTGTCCTGTTAAACCGATGTATGGTGTTGGCCACCGTGCTGCAGCTCAGTTTCAGGGTCTTGGCAATCTTCTTATAGCCTAGGTCATCTTTATGTAGAGCAACAATTCTTTTTTTTTTTAGATCCTCAGAGAGTTCTTTGCCATGAGGTGCCATGTTGAACTTCCAGTGACCAGTATGAGAGAGTGAGAGCGATAAAACCAAATTTAATACACCTTCTCACCATTCAAACCTGAGACCTTGCAACACCAACGAGTCACATGACACTGGGGAGGGAAAATGGCTAATTGGGCCCAATTTGAGCATTTTCACTTATGCCACGTACACATGATCAGACAATCTGTTGGACTTTCCAGTGGGGGTCCGCTGGACTTTCCGAACGTGCGGACTTGCCCACACACGCCCGGACTTTTACGGCGGACAATCCGCCGGAGTTTTGGTGGATGTCCGCGAGACTTTTGAAAAGAACGGACTTGCCCCACACACGGAGTAAAGTCCGTTCATTTAGAATGTGACTGCAGGTAGATGGGACTAGCGAAGGAAGTCAATGCCGCCGCCTCCCTCGGCGAGATTGACACCTTGCTAGCCCCATCGCCTGGTATGGATTTAAAGGGGAATCCCTACGCTGAAAAAACTGCGTGGGGGTCCCCCCCAAATCCATATCAGACCCTTATACAAGCACGCAGCCCGGCCGGTCAGGAAAGTGGGTGGAACGAGCGAGCAGGCCCCCCTCCTGAGCCGTACCAGGCCGCGTGCCCTCAACATGGGGGGGGCTTTGTCCCCATGTTGATGAGGACAAGGGCCTCTTCCCTGACAACCCTGGCCGTTGGTTGTCGGGGTCTGCGGGCGGGTGGCTTATCGAAATCTGGGAGCCCCCTTTAATAAGGGGGCCCCCAGATTCCAGCCCCCCACCCTATGCGAATGAGTATGGGGTACGATGTACCCCTACCCATTCAACTGGTGAAAAAAGTGTAAATAAAAAACACAACACAAGTTGTGTTTTTTTTGTGTTGTGTGTTATTAGACAGCTCCGGGGGTCTTCTTCCGTCTTGGGGGTCTTCTCGCCGGGCTCCTCCGATATCTTCTGCTAGCTCTTTTACTAGTGGAGGAGCCCAGCTTTCCCCTTTGTCACTGCCGCCGTCTGGGGGTCTTCTTCCGACTTCAGGGATCTTGTCCCGCTCTGTTCTGCCGGGCCTCCGCTATCTTCTTGCAGCTCTTTTACTAGCGCTGGCCTGGTCTTCTATCGCTGTCGCCGCCGCCTTCTGCTTCTTCTGCTTCTTTCTTCTCCCGATGTTGACACAATGCTGTCTCCGCTTGTAATGGCAGAGACATGTTGCGCGGCCACTTATATAGGGACAAGGGGCGGGGTCACCGACTCATGTCACATGGTGACCCCGCCCCCTTATGATGTCACAGTCCCGGAGGACTGTAGTATTTAAAAAAAAAGGTCATACCTCTGTACAAACTTGGGGCTGGTCTGTACAGGGATATGGAAATTCTGCTATGGAACTGGAGGAAGTGCAGCTAGAGTATAATCGAATTGCAATTGCTACTGGCACGCTCTGCTAAGTCCCTCCGCCCTGGTGGTAGACAGAAGTAGTAATTTCCTTTCATTCTTTCTGGACTTTTATGATGCAGCTGTGGGGGAACAGCCTTGGGGCTGCTGTTAGAAATCATGGGGCCCCCATAAAGCCTACCTGACAGGCATACTTGGCCAAAAACCCCAGCCCCCACCCTCCATCCTGAAATGACTCCCTTGTGTGCCCTCAGCACCTGCTATCAAAAAGGAAGGAGGGAAGGGTTTTTTTTTAATCACTGCGAGGGAACGGGCACACAGGGGGGGTCTGGTGACAGCAGGGTGACATGGGGGGGGCTTAAAAGTGGCCCAGACAACAGGGAGGTCGGGGTGATCAGAGCGGTAGAGGGTGGGGGGGGCTAAATTACTATGCAGCCAGTGGGAGAGGAGGAGAAGCTGGGAGCACCACAGCTTCTCTCAAGAGGATCAGTGTCAGCGATAGGGCAGTACAGCCTGTTCTCCTACTCAGACCCCCCTTTTAGACTGACTTAGGCCTTGTTCAAGGGGGAAAGCTGTATGGTCTTATCAGCGGCCCCTACACCCACACACAGTCCCTTAAATTATAAAAAAAACAACAGAACTTTATAGGAAGATGGTGATGTGGGTTTTAGGGATGAAGTATGAATCAATGATTTATGTTACACCATAGGCTTGCACACAGGGTGTGCCAGATGTGCATGGGCACACCTTAATCACCCTGTGAGGATTAGAGCAGCCAAACCGGGTGCCATTCACCCCATCAATTTTGCAGATTCCTTCCACCCCCCTGTCGCTGAAGCCTCTGCTTTACAGGGTGGCTGGTTTTGATAGTGACAGGGTGAGTTGTGTGTCCACCCACCCCTCCTTCCCATGGCTGTGTTGTTGGAGAGAAGGCTGAGCTCCGGTGCCTGATCTCTCCTGCTCCTACCGAGCATATAGAGGACACAGAGGGCATGTCTGTCCCTTCTTCCCATTTCTCTCCTGGCAGCGGGAGAAAACAGAGCACAGCGCTCCTCTCTCCCCCTCCCTCCTGGATGATGTACCACCAAGGATTAGGGGAAATGTAATCCGGATGGGCAGGAGTGCAAGGAAAATTAATGGAGCTACAGAATGTAATGGTCACAAGGAGGAAGGAAGACAGAACTTTTTGCAGGGATTCCATGAGATATTAGAGGCAGTCTAAGGCCCCATTCACATTATCACATAGTGGGAATGAGAGTTCCCGTTACACAATTTTGATGCAATTCTATGTGTCACATAGGGCAGCCTATTCACTTGAATGGGGCTGCCCTATGTGCATTTATTGGCTGAAAACAAGCTCCTGCTCCTTTTCAGGTGACAAGCTTCACTAGATTCTTAAAGGAGCAGTTTGCCGTGTGATAGTGGCAACCAAGATCACGCCCCGTTTGTGCTGTGATTGCCATGCGTAGCAATTCTGCCCATGATTCCAAATCGCAAAGTGTGAATAGAGCCTAAGGTTGGCGCCAATTAAGGATGAGCCCGGTGTTCGATTCGAACCCATGTTCGAATCGAGCACCGGGTGTTCGCTCGCTCGGCGAGCCCAGAACTATTGGGACCGCTCGCATCAAATTCGTGTGATGCGAGCGGCCCCGCAATGCATTGCGGCCCGCGCAGTGCAATGCTGGCTGATGATTGGCCAAGCATGCACTGTGACCCCGCATGCTTGGCCAATCACAGCGCCGGCAGCGAGGAGAGCCATAATTAGCTCAGGGTCGGCGTCGGCGTCGGTGTCTCTGTCTCTTCTTGGGCCGCTCCGCGCAATGGGAGGCTCCCGCTGTGTGAGGCTCCGCTCCGTCTGACAGGTCTTTTATAATGGAGGGCACCTGGTGACCCCGCCCCCTCTGACGCACAGGGACGTCATGGGGAATTCCATGATGGCTTTCCCCATGATGTCAGAGGGGGGCGGGGTCACCAGGTGCCCTCCGTTTTAAAAGACCTGTCAGATGGAGCGGAGCCTCACACAGCGGGAGCCTCCCATTGCGCGGAGCGGCCCAAGAAGACACCGACACCGACGCCGACGCCGACGGAAGAAGATGCCGGACGAGAAGGACGAGAAGACCAGCGCAAGAAGAAGCGGATCGGAGGAAGAAGAAAATGGAAGAAGAAGATGGAAGAAGATGAAGGAAGGAGAAGATGAAGAATCCGAAGGATGAAGAAAGAAGAAAGAAGATTTTAATAAAGGAATTGTCAAAGACTGTCTCCTGTCCTTTTTACCATTTTTGCCACTTTTTTGGTGAAATGGTAGGGGTACTTTTGTACCCCCTTACCATTTCACACAGGGGGGGGGCCGGGATCTGGGGGTCCCCTTGTTAAAGGGGGCTTCCAGATTCCGATAAGCCCCCCGCCCGCAGACCCCCACAACCACCGGCCAGGGTTGTGGGGAAGAGGCCCTTGTCCTAATCAACATGGGGACAAGGTGCTTTTGGGGTCTTAGACCCCCAAAGCATCCTCCCAATGTTGAGGGCATGTGGCCTGGTACGGTTCAGGCGAGAGGGGGGGCCGCTCTCGTCCCCCCCTCTTTTCCTGCGGCCTGCCAGGTTGCGTGCTCGGATAAGGGTCTGGTATGGATTTTGAGGGGGACCCCACGCCATTTTTTTTGGCTAGGGTTCCCCTTAAAATCCATACCAGACCTCAAGGGTCTGGTATGGATTTTGAGGGGACCCTACGCCATTTTTTTTTTTTTGGCTGGGATCCCCCTTAATATCCATCCCAGACCTGAAGGGCCTGGTTATTGAATTTGGGGGGACCCCTACGCTTTTTTTTTTTCATTTTTTTTTTTTTTTTATCAATGACTTTTTTTTATGAATGAGTTTCAATGAATCACTGTTCTCTGTGTTACGGGAGCCGTGAATTAACATTAGCCGCGAGTGATTTTAAATAGCTTTTTTACTTTCAAAAATGACACTTTGCGCAGAGACAGTTCTAAACACGGGAAACATGCGCCCCTTTACAGGCATACTATAGACACCCCCCAGGTACGAAATTTAAAGGAATATTACACTTTTATTGTTTCAATTTAAGCATTATTAAAATCACTGCTCCTGAAAAAAACGGCCGTTTTTAAAAAAAATTTTTGCATTGATACATGTCCCCTGGGGCAGGACCCAGGTCCCCAAACACTTTTTATGACATTAACATGCATATTAGCCTTTAAAATGAGCACTTTTAATTTCGAACGTTCGCATCCATTATAACTAATAGGGTTCTAAAGCTCGCACGGACTTTAGGTCCGTTCGCGGGTTCTGGTGCGAGCCGAACGGGGGGGTGTTCGGCTCATCCCTAGCGCCAATGAGTGACGACCTGCTACCTGGGCTGTCTACATCCATATACAGCAGAAGTTTGAGAGTCTGAGCTGCTGTGGACTTTTTGTGTGTGAAGACCTGGAGCAGTGCAGACCCAACGCTGGGTATCTGTGGCATACCAGAAGCAGGGACCATGGGACTAAGTCACTTAGTGCTATTCGGCCGCCATGCAAACCAAAGGGACCTGTTGCCATGTGGGCCTACTGCCTGGGTGAGCCAGTCAGGAATAGATTGTGAGGCCTGAGAATTCCAGAGCCTGCTGTCCGCCAAGCCATTAGGACCGGATTAGTTGCCTGCCAGGAGTGGTGAGATGAACTACACATCTCAACCTCTTGCCACACGCATAGTCTACACCAGTGGTCATCAACCCTGTCCTCAGGGCCCACTAACAGGTCAGGCTTTATGTATTACCTTGGGGAGATGCAGACTAGAATACTGCAGTCACTGAGCAGCAAATTATCTCACCTGTGATGTATTTCTGTTATCTTGCAAACCTGGCCTGTTAGTGGGCCCTGAGGACAGTGTTAATGACCACTGGTCTACACCATAGAGACTGATTTTACATAGCTGCTCATCTACATACTGTACATCCCTAAAGGGAAAGTGCACCACCCAAAGAAGAGCCCCACTGAAAGCCAGCCAACATTAACTATTAGGCACCAGGTACTGTCGGCTACCTTTTTAAGGGATACCCTATACATTAGGAATGCATATTCACACCTGCTGTTAAGGTTATAACCAAAGTGTGTGTACATGGATCCTGTTATTCTTCTGAGTTAGTTGATGCCATTACAGAAACTCTAATTGGACCAGGTATAGATCAATTAAACTTTTCTATAGCCTTTTTTAAGCTAGATAGTGCATGTAATCATCTGTTCATTGATTTATGCCTTGTTTAATTGCATCTACCATAATACATTTAATTAATTTACCACCAAATTTGTTGTGGCCTAATTCCTGTGTATTATTATAGAGTGGTAACTTGCCAACTTTTAAGTCACAATAAGTGTAAACTGCTTTTGGTCTATGGCCAAGTGTGTCAGTGGGGAGTGACCTATTAAATGAGTCATGTCAGGATAGAGGACCCATCATCGCCAGTGGCTCCTGTGGGGGGTAAGCGCTACATTAGCATTACTAGCAAATAAAAAATATTCGGCAATCATTATTATAAGTGTGTGTGTGTGTATGTATAAATCAACATTTTCTATGGGACACTATACAACAAAATACTCCCACAAATGTCGGCCATTGATTGAAACCATGATTTGTTAATTTGCACACACAAAAAAAGTATTTTCCCTAACAAATTTATTCAAGACCATGTTGCAAAAATGAATACACCCCAATGAAAGTCTTAGGCCCCTTTCACGCGATCGGACCGTTCAGATCTGCCTGTCAGGTTTGACGGCAGACCTGAACGGACGCTCTATGTTAGTCTATGGAGCGTCGGATGTCAGCTGACATATGACCCGGTCCGATCCGCCAAAAGCAGACGTATGGCTCTACGTCCAGATCCGTCGCTGGCGGATCGGATTGGGTGAGATCTGATGAAAATGGACACGCTGTCCATTTTCATCCGATCTCTCCATTGTGACCAGCGGCGCTCGCAAGCCCCTCCCTGCTCAGTGAGAAGAGAGGAACCTGTCATCCGCCGGTTCAGCAGAGATCAACGGAGAGATCTCCCGCTGAGCCGGCGGACAGAGGCGGGCTCCGTGGAAGCGGAGTCCGCCTCGTGTGAAAGGGGCCTTAGGAGCAAATTAACAAGAATTCAACTACAGGTGAATTCAATTATTCATTAAAGTGGTTGTAAACCCTTACAAACCACTTAATCTAGGCTTACCTGAAGGTCCAATAAATATCTCCTAAACCTACATGGTTTAGGAGATATTTAGAAAAAAAACAGGCATCGCTGTCTACGGCGCATGCGCCATAGACAGCGGCGCGCAGGCGCAGCGCGCATGCCGAGATTACGGCGATATGTCGCTTTCGTGCGAATGCGCGGGAGTGACGTCATCGCCGCTCCAGCGAATGACAGCGCTGGAGCAACGAGGCCCGGAAGTCACTCCGGGCTTGATGGCGACGGAGAAGGTCGTGGATGAGGGTCGCTTCAGGGGCTTCGTTCTCAGGTAAGTTATTTATAATGAGCTAGTATGCTATGCATACTAGCTCATTATGCCTTTGCCTTGCAGGTTCTGTTTTTTTTGTTTTTTGGAGGAGGCTTTACTTCCTCTTTAACCGCTTCCCGACCGGCCACTGCATATATACGTCAGCAGAATGGCACGGGCAGGCAGAATCACGTACCTGTACGTGATCGTGCATGTGCCTGCCCGTGGGTCGCGCGCGCGCCGCTAGCGGCGCGCTCGCGACCCGGTCGGGAGCTACGTGACCCCGGCCGCGGGACCAGCGGACCCGATCGCCGCTGGTATCCCGCGATCGGGTTACGGAGCGGAAGAACGGGGAGAGGTCTATGTAAACAAACCTCTCCCCACGCTTCCTACACTGACTGTCAGTGATCGGCGGTTCCCTGTCATCGGGAACGCCGATCAATGACGTCAGACGTACAGCCACGCCCCCCTACTGTAAAAAAAAACACAACACGTCACACTGACTCCTCCCCGCCCCCTAGTGGTTAA
Organism: Lithobates sylvaticus; assembly: GCA_028564925.1. Taxonomy (NCBI): domain Eukaryota; kingdom Metazoa; phylum Chordata; class Amphibia; order Anura; family Ranidae; genus Lithobates; species Lithobates sylvaticus. Next base: position 281,721,707 of record CM053031.1, read on the forward strand.
CCCCCTAACTACAACTGTCATTTACATAGGAATCAGTGCTATTTAAATAGCATTGATTGCTGTATAAATGACAAATGTCCCAAAAATGTGTCAAAAATGTCCGATGTGTCCGCCAAAATGTCGCAGTCACAATAAAATCGCTGATCGCCGCCATTACTAATAAAAAAAAAAATATTAATAAAAATGCTATAAAACTATCCCCTATTTTGTAAACGCTATAACTTTTGCGCAAACTAATCAATAATCGCTAATTGCGATTTTTTTTACCAAAAATATGTAGAAGAATACGTATCGGCCTAAACTGAGGAAAAAAAATGTTTTTTTATATATTTTTTGGGGATATATATTATAGCAAAAAGTTAAAAATATTGCATTTTTTTCAAAATTGTCGCTCTATTTTTGTTTATGGCGCAAAAAATAAAAACCGCAGGGGCGATCAAATACCACCAAAAGAAAGCTCTATTTGTGGGAAAAAAAGGACGCCAATTTTGTTTTGGAGCCACGTCGCATGACCGCGCAATTGTTAGTTAAAGCGACGCAGTGCCGAATTGCAAAAAGGGGCCTGGTCCTTTGGCTGCCAATTGGTCCGGGGCTGAAGTGGTTAAACAGGTGTCCAGCAGACAGTTGAATATAAAAGGGCGTTACTTAACAAAGAAGACCCCTCCCATTTCATGCTGTCAGCAATGGCACCACATGGAAGAGAAATGTCACAAGGCCAGAGAAAGAAAATAATTTCTTTACACAAGAAATGTTAAGGCTACAAGAAGATCAGCAATTCTTTACTTATCCCTCAGAATACTAGAGAAAAAGTGATACAACAAATTTAAAAAGATGGAACTACGACCATCTCACGTCCAGGCCATCCACAAAAATTAACACCTCGACAGGAGCGTCTTCTGATAAGGGTTGAAGAAAATCGCCATGCGAGTTCGCTGCAGGTAGCTAAAGACGTAGAAAGACCTAAAAAGATAGATGTTGCAATATATGTTGCCAACTTGTTCATTCCACATCTAGAAGGCTTGGTGCCGTCCTTACAAATCATGGAGGTCAAACAAAATACTAGATGGAGTCGTTTTTGTTGGAGGGTTTATTCATATTTGCATCAACTAATTTGAGTAAAACTGAAGATTTTGTAATCCAAAGTTATATTATTAACCTTACTTTCATGTAATGAGCTGAAACACATGTTCTATCAAACTCAGTTTTGTCAAAATTTTGGAAATTGTTCTTGTGCTCATTGAGATATTGATTAAAATCTTATTTTTCAAAAGGGGTGTACTCATTTATGCTGAGTTATGTATGTATGTTACATGTTTTGAGTGGAGTTTTTGAACTATTCAATGTTTGGGAATGTTCTCAGACTATACTGTACATGAATCCTCTTTCAGGTTCCTTCGGATCATGGGGACGTCCTCCACTGAGACTGAGGTTGAAGTTTGTCTACAAAACCTCCTGCTGTTGGCTTCTAAACCGCAGCGTTGATTTGGAAAACCGACGCGGAACCCTGCAAGACATGGCTGGAGACCCTGCTGATCAGTATTTGACCTTGTCAAAAGTTTTAGTACGTCAGATGTGCAAACAGAAAACTCAAGTGCAATCCTCTCTGTATAAAATCAAACCATGAACAATGAGACAAAATATCAACTGTGACAATGTAGTTAAAAGCCCAAATAAAGAAATAAATCTCTAAATATATAACTTTGTATCTTTTGTGATCATTTATCTCCACCTATCACTGTGTATGAATCCCTCCTAATAGCTCAGTCCCATACACCAGTACTCAAAAAGATCTCACCAGGGTATTGACCTTTTTATGAATTAAGGTCTCCAGTGCTTGATTAAAAGAGAAGTAAAGGTTTTTTTTTTTTTTTTAGGACTCATACTTGCCTCCTGTCCCCCGCCACCTCTGCACTGAGAACCAAGCGATTGAACACTGACGATCGTTTTGGTTTTCAGAGCTCCCCGAGCAGAGAGCTGTAGACTGTCCTCACTCATTGGAGCGCTGGGCTGTGGAGGGGGCGGCTGGCTCGGGCTCTCAGCATCTTGCTGAGAGGCTGAGCCGGGTGTCGGTCCAGTCACCTGGTGGATCCAGACTTTATTGTCGTGATGACGCTGTGCCTGGACCGACTTCTGTGACGTCAGCAGAGAGCGGAGCTCAGTCTGCTCTCTGCTGAAAACTGGTCACAGGAGTGCAAAACGAACTGCACTCCTGTGATCCATAGGAGGAGTCCAGCCAAACGAGCTTTGGCTGGACTTCTCCTTCAAACTCTGTAGGCATATATGTGGCAGCATGGCTGGTCGGACTTGACACCCATCCTCTGCAGATATGCATTGCTGTGTTGTTCTGGGGGGCGCTCCATCAGCACCACAAGAACTGTGCAGGGGCTGCCCATCCATTAAAGGCGCATGGACGACGCCCCCCCACCCCATCCATCGCTGCCTCCCCTATCCATGCGTCCGGCCCCTTTTAGGACACCAGCGCATGGATTCCAATATGGAGGGGCTGTTTTTTTGAGGCACCAATTAGAGCCAGATATAAATGAATGAATGAATGACTTGTATAGTGCAACCTATGCGAACTGAATCGCCTCAGGGCGCTTTTTGCCACTGGTGTCCATCTGTGGTATAGTGCGGTCCTTGCCCTGTGGGGTCCTGACACGCTTACAAACACATACACATATTTGGCCAATTTTATCGACAGGATCTAATTAATCTACCAGCATGTCTTTGGAGTGTGGGAGGAAACCGGAGTACCCGGAGGAAACCCACGCAGGCACAGGGAGAACATGCAAACTCCAGGCAGAAGGTGTCGTGGTTGGGATTTGAACCAGCGACCCTATTACTGCTAGGTGAAAGTGCTAACCACTACACCACTGTGCTGCCCTATAGGATGGGCTCGGGTTACAGAGAGTGCACTTCAAGCCCACCCAGGTGTTTCATAGTTACATAGTAGGTTGAATAAAGACATCAGTCCATCCAGTTCAACCTGAGCGAGTGTCTACAATTGTCCCCATCCCTGTACATTGCACACTCACAAGCCCACCCAGGTGTGTTATATTGATTCGCTGTTTTAACACTGATCCTCCTCCCGGTCAATCAGGAAGTGGGTTTTGACACTGGTCACCCGAATGGCTGAAAGGACAGGTGATCCTATTGGATGCAGAGGAGGGGAGGAGCTGGAAGCCGCCATGGGGGACATGGAGCCGAGCCTCTGCACCATGACACCCGCCATGATAGGGTAAGTGCCTGACCAACCGGCAAACAGCAGGGGGGTGGGTGCCGCTAGGGGTGGATGGGTGGTTGTTTGACACCCCCCAAAAAAAACACCACCTGCTACTGGAACTGTGACGGAACTGTCACTGTCTGCTCATGGTCAACTACCAACGATAGGGAGCTGGTAGTCCCTGGGGAACTACATGTCCCACAAGTCAAAGCTCCTCCGAGCAGGCTTTGTTCTTCCCAGGATCCACAGCAGTTCAATTTTCTCTTCCTCAGCAGTGATATTAGTGTAACACACCCTCTAAGGAGCCGCTGGTGAATTTGGTCCTATTTCTCCTTTAGGGTGCACACAGCCAGGCACACAGAATTTTCTTCACTCCTTCACTGGCTCAGAAAACAGTCTAGGGAATCTTTTTCGTTTTTTTTATTGGAACAATGAACTTGGATAGGGGTAGGGAGCATGGGATGTCCCAATAAACTGAACAATCTGAGGAGTCCCCAGTTTCTGGCTGCACTTCACAAACAGAATGTCCCACAGGATTCCTAATGCTTCTGGTGACTTCTGATGATCATCGGTTTCCTCCTGCCGATATCCACCAGGCTCTTCCTAGTGAGGGAAATGTAGACTCACATCACTATAGGACAGTTGGCCTCTTTCCCAACAACTTCCTTCTGGTTCTCTCCAGCGAGCTGAGCCAACTTGATCCCTGGACACAGATCTGTGAATAGGCCCCACCAGCTAAGCATAGCTGGGACCTCAGTGTCTTCCTCAAAGCTTTCTCAAGGATCTTGCCCCAGGGGGTAGAGCCCCAGCTCTCCTGGACAAGGCCCGGGCCCCATCAGTTTAAAAAGGTGGCCCGGGCAACTGCCAAGCAGGAGGGATGGCTGTACTGCCTTATTGCTGACACTGATCCTCTTGTGGCTCCCCCTACAGTGCTGTCAGCTTCTCCTCCTCTCCCTCCCTCCGGCTGTACTGCCAAAGGATCAGTTCTAGTATTTGCACTCTGATCACCCCACCCCCCTGCTGTCCCTTCTGTTCTGCCTTCCTGTGTGCCCCCTTCCACCCACTGTCTGGCCCCCTCTGTGTGCCGTTTACCCTGCTGCGCTGCCGGCTTCCCAACATTTACTAGGGACACACAGGGGGATCAGTTTCAGGATGTAGAAGGGGGGGGGGGGGGGGACATATTGTCATATTTACCGACTCCTTCCTTTCCTAAATGAACACAGTGAGCCATCAGTACTGTGTTTACTATGCTTCGGTTTGTGAATGAACAGGAAGCCCCAGAGTGCTTCCTATTCATTCATGTCCAGTGCAGCTGAGGCTACGGAGAAAGTAACCTAGAAATCTATCTGTTTAGATCCCTGTTATTTCACCAAAGCCCCCCAAACAGGGCAATAAAAAAATGTAAAAAAAATGTAATTATAAAAAATATTTTTAAAAAGGGCTTTTTTACATGTGCTTTGTTCTCTGAAGAGCAGTTAGCATTTGGCTCTTTAGAAGACATATTGCTTCCTCACTGCCTGCTTTAACCCCACACTAGCATGCTGCAACCACCTGCTTTGCACACAGTTGTGGGGCGCTTGCAGAACAACACTATTCACTTGAATGGGTGTTGTTTGACGGGGGTAGAATTTCTACCATGGCTGCGAAGCATAGCATTGTGGGCGTGGCATGTGTACACCCCTAGCCACTGCCTGTGTTGCCAAAGGGGGTAGCGGTTTTTGGGCAGTAAAAGTGCAGCTTATCCGTGGGGTTTTACCGTCAGTCAACTTCATGTGTGAGTGAGCCCTAAGGATTCACACAGGTACTGTGTGTGAGTGGATTGTACATTCGGTTGGAGCTGCCTGTTACCCTATGGGGGATGCAGTGGCTGTATGAACACAGCCGCAGGTCCTAATTTGATAGGTGTGTAGGTGTGGATTAGACATGTGCACAATAAAAAAATTAGTTTTTTTTCGCTTCGTTTTTCTCTTTTTTGAAAGAAAATCGTTTTTTTTTCATTTCGTTTTTTTCGTTTCCGTTGATTCGTAACGATTCGTACATTCGTAGTCGTCGGTGTTCGGATTCGTAACGATTCGTACATTCGTAAGTCGTCGGTGTTCGTATTCGTAACGATTCGTACATTCGTAAGAGTTATTTTTTCGTTGATTCGTTTTTTCGTTAGTTTAATTTTCGGACGCATTCGTATTTATTCGTGCATTCGTAACATGCGTAACATTCGTAGATTCGTAATCGGAGCATAATTCATAATTCTATGTAATGTGTATGCTATTATTACATTTTAATAATTTACGAATCGAAAAAAAAAGTTACAAATGAAAAAAAATAAGTTACGAATCGAAAAATGTTACGAATGTACAATTTTTTTGTTCAATCCATTCGAAGTACGTTTAGCAGCACCATTGTAAGGGACACGGAAAATACCAATTAAAAAAAAAAAAAAGTTACGAATTTACGAATTTTTTCGTTCGTTTTCATTTTTCGGATTTTCTTCATTAGTACATTTGTTGTTTCTTTTTTTTTTTTGGTTTTTCGTTGTTTTTCGGATTTGTTCGATTCGAATGATTCGTTAATCGAAATTCGTATGATTCGAACGATTCGTTATTCGGATTCGTACGATTCGAACGATTCGTTTAATCGTACGAAAACGAACGATTCGTTCATTCGTACGAAAACGGACGAAAATAACGAAAAAAAACTAAAAACTAAAAAAAACTAAACGAATTGCACATGTCTAGTGTGGATGAGTATACCTGAATGCACACTGTCTGTGTTTGGGGGCATACACCTGTAGCCACACACCTGTCGAATTAGGACCTGCGGCTGTGTTCGTACAGCTGCTGCGTCTCCATAGAGTAACATAGGCTGCCTGCACACAGCTCCAGCCACATAAACCACTGATTTACACTGTACAGGCCACAGCGCCTATGTGAATGAGCCCCAAGACCTCATACACACAGAGCTTTATTTATTACCTCAATATAGTTTTATCTTCTAGATTTAGCAGGGATTTTGTTGTGTTTTTATCAGTGTTCATTTCGTCAGCAAAATTAAAAGTATACCACATTTTCGTCCGCTGACGAAAACTATGACGAAAATCAATTCTGCTTTTGTTAACAAACTAAAATAAAATGAAAATGTGAGGCAGGGACTCCAGTTTCCATAGTTCTCCGCCTGTGTAGAACTTGTGAGTGCCACTGCTTCCGCTCCCAGCAAGCAAGCGGCTCGAGTCATCTGTATCGTGCTTCACTTACCAGCAGTGAGCAGACTGTGCAGCATTACAGGCCTCCGATTCCTCCGACAACCGTCCAGAGCAGCACTGTGCATTACAGGCCATCGTCTGTCCAGAGCACTGTGTGTAGGGTTGCCACCTCATCCCTTTAAACCCAAACACATTATGAATTACACAGGTTCTGAGGCTAATTTAATGCAGATAAGGCACCAAGTGAGTTTGATTACCGCCTTAATCAGCCACAGAAACTGGGTCCAGGGGCGGACTGACCATTCGGCCACTCGGGCACTGCCCGGGGGCCCCATCAAGGTTGCCAGCCTCAGTAAAACCAGGGACAGTATGTAAAACTCTGTGTTTTGTTTACATCTGTTTCTGAAATGTCCCTTACCGACATCCTTTTGGTCTAAAAATCCTGAGATTATAGCTGCCCCACCTCTCCAGTACCTTCTCAGCCAATAGAAACATGTTTGTGTATACTGTGTGTACATGTATGTGTATACTGTGTGATTGTATAAGGTGTGTGTATATACTGTGTGGCCCCATAATCTCTGATTGCCTGGGGGCCCCATAATCTCCTATTGCCCGGGGGCCCCATGAGTTGTCAGTCCGCCCCTACTTGTGTAATATATATTAGAGCGGTTGTATGCCCGCAAAAAAAAAAACCTGAAAGGTAAAGGAGTAATGAGCTAGTATGCACCGCATACTAGCTCATTATGAAATACTTACCCTAGAAGGAATCACCGGCATCGCCTCCAGGTCACCGCTGAGGGAGCTGACAGAAACTGCACTTCTTCAAGGTTTGCGGCTCCGGCGCTGTGAGTGGCTGGAGCGGCGATGACGTCGCACGGGAGTCCTTTTTCCGGCGAGGAGCTCTGATTTTCCGGCAGCATCCGCCGGACCTTCAGAGCGCATGCGCGGCTGCAATTTTCTTGGTGGTTGCAGGAAAGCAAATCCCTCGATTCCGGCATCAACATAGTCAGTGTTGATGGGGGAATCCCTCCCGCATTGCTATTGTTTTCTGCTGGTGGGGAGCCTTCCCTGCCAGCAGAGCACAGGCATTGCTATGTTGTTCTGAGGCACCCCTAGAACTGTTACCAAGTTGTGGTATTGGGAGTGACTTCTACACATCAAGATAAATGACCACAGACAATACAGGGTTATAAAATATTTTCTTATTGGTCTGATTTTATACATTGCGAATTGCGCCAAATTTCTAGTACATCTGTCATATAGAAACTGTTAACAGAATTCTGATATGGTAAAAAACTGATCAGCGGGGTCTCCAGCCATGTCTTGCAGGGTTCAGCGTTGGTTTTCCAAATCTTTGCTTCACTGAGGTTTAGAAGCCAACACCAGGAAGTTTTGGAAGCAAATTTCAACCTCTGTTTCAATGGAGGACGTCCCCATGATCTGAAGGAACCTGAAGCAGGATTCATGAACAGTCTGAAAACATTCCCAAAGAATAATACCTTGAACCTCATCCATCCAAACCTAAAACCTTTTCCACTCAAAACAGGTGGTTCATTTTTTGTTTGCAGATAATTCCCCCCTCCCTCTCTGCAAGTCCATAACAAAGGCATCATTCTCTCATAACTGGACCCTAATTATTCTGGAAAACTCTCTAAGTCAACCATTGTCAAGCAGGGTTCCATGGAACCCTAAGGTTCCTCCAGAGGCTGCTTGGTGTTCCTTGAGCTGTGGATACCGTAATTGTTCTCCTATTTGATGGTGCCTGCATAGTTCTGGGCCAAAGCCACTTGGCAAAGCCAGCTACATGACACCAATGATATTTTTAGCTGTGTATAAGGATGGCATTATGAACACCACTGTAAGGAAAGCATTCTTTTCACTGACCATCAATGTAAGGGACATACCTCTCACTGATCACAATTGTAAGGGACATTCTTTTCACTGACCTTCTCACTAATGTAAGGATCGTTCTTCTCACTAACCTTCTCACTAATGTAAGGATCATTCTTCTCACTAACCTTCTCACTAATGTAAGGAGCATTCTTCCCACTGACGAGACCAGAAGAAAGAAGATCAAAGAAGATTTTAATAAAGGAATTGTCAAAGACCGTCTCCTGTAATTTTTACAATTTTTGTCACTTTTTTGGTGAAATGGTAGGGGTACTTTTGTACCCCCTTACCATTTTATACGGGGGGGGCGGGATCTGGGGGTCCCCTTGTTAAAGGGGGCTTCCAGATTCCGATAAGCCCCCCGCCCGCAGACCCCCACAACCAATGGCCAGGGTTGTGGGGAAGAGGCCCTTGTCCTCATCAACATGGGGACAAGGTGCTTTGGGGTCCCCCCAATGTTGAGGGCATGTGGCCTGGTACGGTTCAGGAGGGAGGGGGGCGCTCTCGTCCCCCCTCTTTTCCTGCGGCCTGCCAGGTTGCATGCTCAGATAAGGGTCTGGTATGGATTTTGAGGGGGACCCCACGCCATTTTTTTTTTGGTGTTTTTTGGTTTGGTTTTTGAAAGGCCTGGTAATTGAATTTGGGGGGACCCCCATGCTTTTTTGTTTTTTTGTTTTTTTGTTTTTTATCAATGACTTTTTTTTTTATCAATGACTTTCAATGAATGACTGTTCTCTGTGTTACGGGAACCGGCAATTCATTAGCCGCAGATGGCTGCCTTAGATGACACAACAGGCCAGAAGGGTAAAGGTGTTTTAATGTGATACTGCAATGCTGTACTTAACAGCACGCACACACTACACTAATCCCCAGAATCACAGCACAGATAATGTCAGACTCAGCAGCACTGCAGAATGGATCACAGCAGATACTGTCACTGACACGCTGGAACTCACTACACGAGGCCGCCGGCGCGGCATTTTTTTATAGTGTGGGGCGTGTACTGGCGCAGTGCATTGTGGGCCGTTCGCATCACACAAATTTGATGCGAGCGGCCCAAATAGTTCTGGGCTCGATGAGCGGTCGAACGCCCGATGTTTGATTCGAACATGGGTTCGAATCGAACACCGGGCCCATCCCTACTCTACACTAATGTATGTATGAATGACACGGTCTCACTACAGTACAGTGAAACTATATGAGCGGTCCCTACTCTAGCTGCATACTATGCAAAGCTGAATGATGGTTCTCCTCACTACACTCACACTATCCCTAGACTGACACTAAACTAATATTCTACACTGACAATTGAAGCAAAATAGCACAGTATAGCACACTAACTAACTAATAGCACTGAACAGAGCCCTGTTCTATCCCTCACCACGCCAAAATCAGACTGAAAATGTCTGCCATTGAAAGAATACTTTTATACTGTGGGGCGGGAATAAGCCATGATTGGATAAAGTCATGATGACAGTGTCCAATCATGACTCTGACAGTGCTCTGTGCCCTGATTGGCTGAAGCTTTCACTGCTTCAGCCAATCGGGGCTTGCAATGCACTGTTCAGCACCACTGTTCGGCACCGCATTTGTTCGGCTGTTCATCGAACTTCCAAACGGCGAAAGTTCAGCCCAAATTTATGCTCGGGCCGAACTGTTCATCCATCCCTATACATCTCCTCCAACAGCTGTGGTTTTCTATTATTGGCAGAACCGGGACACCTATGCATGTTTTGCATTTGAACTGTACTTAATGTGAGTTCAAACAGTTTTAAATAACTGCCCACTAGCTTTTCCCTTTCTATACACACACACAGGAGCGTTGGGGAAATTGCATGCGATTCAGGCAGGGATTTCACCACATTCCTGTTCAAATCCCACTGTAAAGAATCGGTTTCGGTATCTGGAACATTTTCATGAGTATGAGTGCAAATGCTCGGTATTGATACATCCCTAGTAATTAGGTTTAGGTGATAAGCTCTCACCTTGTTTAATCACCTCCAGAGTCCAGACTGCTAGATGCCAGTGTTCTGCCAAAAACTGTCCCCCCATCGGGAGGAACGGCGTTTGCGCACTGAGTCCAGGTTCAAACCCCACCATCCAAGTGGACATACGGTAGCACTTAGTAACAGGGCCCCTCGCGGGCTAGCTTCGCTCGCCACGCTTCGGGCACGGGCTCGCTTCGCTCAGCAATTTTTTATTCTAACTCTATGTCCACTTGGATGGTGGGGCTGGAACCTGGACTCAGTGCGCAGGCGCTGTTCATCTTAGGAGACCTTCGGCGTCTCCTTGTCCTCCGTATTGCGCAAGCGCAGTACAGGGCGGACACTATGCGACACAACACCGGGAAAGAATCCATTGTTTTCTTGTGATTGTTTTTTTGTTTATACAATGTGATTTTCTCCTGGGACTTGTAATGCGTGCCATACCTGTCTAGGGTATTTTTGTGTATAAATGCTGTGCTGTGTGTTAATAAAGTCAGTCCTGTTTCACTCCAACATTGGTACTGTTTGATGCTTGGGGCAATTTTGCTATCTACAGTCCTAACTTAATAAACTGGTCCTGTATGGTAATTAGGCTGAAATCGCTATATTCTGGTTCCAGGGTGGAGGAAGCTGTAGTTTGCCAGAGATACTTGGTTGGGGTGCCAGGCATCGCAATGGGATTAGCAGTTTACATAAGAAAGATAACATATCACGGTATGGATCTTGCAAGAGCCTGTGCATTGACCAGCCTCAAGTCTATACAGAGTAATGGACCTTTTTTGGGGGTTTCATTTGTTGCTTAGTTAAAGAATATGTGAAGCTTTGTGTCCTTCTAAGAACACTCTGTCCACAGGGTGACAACACTGCTGCAAGATTTTTACCTTTATTGTCCTTCATACATACCCTGCTGCTATTTCCTGTCCCATTCACCTACATTCTCACCTTTCCTCTACTGTTCTTAGCATTTCCTTTGCTTTCTCAGGCTCCATCCTAAGATACGTCTGGAACATGGAGAAGGTCTGAATAAGACCCATCAGACCTGTTAATGGCATTCGAATCTTGGTCACAATGTTTTCTATCCTGCAAAGGCAAATAACACTGTGAGTTAAAGCGGAGGTCCACCCTAAAAAAAAAAATTGCATTAAAATGCTCCTAAAATGTTAAAAAAAAATAGAAACTGAATGCCTGTTGCTAGGCAGATCGTTCTAATCTGCCACTTCCTACACCGCGGTGATCTTCAGTCTTCTCCTCCTCACGTTGTCTTCTGGGGAAAGTGGCGCGGTGTGTTCTGGGAACTGTGTGTGTCCCAGAACTCAGCCGGCTATTTAAAAAGTGCCGTGCGACCAGGGACGGTGCTACCACTAGGCAAACTAGGCAGCCGCCTAGGGCGTCATGATGCCTAGGGGGCGCCCGGCCACTGGTTTTCCTACTCTCTTCTCTCTGCAGCAAGCAACTAAGTCTCAGCATCAGCAGGCAGCCATCCTTCCGTTCACAGATAGTGTCAGAGGCGCAGCGGCAGTGAAGGACTGTGTCTGTGTCCCAACTCCTGAATGAATGGAAGCAAGCAAACATTCATTGATGGGCACTGGTAGGCTGCATTTAATGGGTCCTGGTGAGGCTAAATGTGATGGGCGCTGGTGAGGCTGCATTGATGTGTGCTGGTGAGGCTGCATTTGATGGGCGCTGGTAGGCTGCATTTGATGGGCGCTGGTAGGCTGCATTTGATGGGCGCTGGTAGGCTGCATTTGATGGGCGCTGGTAGGCTGCATTTGATGGGCGCTGGTAGGCTGCATTGATGGGCGCTGGTAGGCTGCATTTGATGGGCGCTGATAGGCTGCATTTGATGGGTGCTGGTAGGTTGCATTGATGGGCGATGGTGGGCTGCATTTTATGGGCGCTTCGTTAGAAAGGTGGGGTTTACATGGGCAGAGAAAAGGGGGTGGGGTCAGGGGTGGAGTGAAGGGGGCGGCAAAATTAGGTTTCGCCTAGGGTGTCAAAAATCCTTGCAACAGCCCTGCGTGCGACTCACACAAGCGCAGTAGGAAATGCCCAGTGAAGCCGCAAGGCTCCACTGCCTGTTTCCCTTACTTCAAATGGCGGGGCCGGGACCTGATCCGATGAACGAATCGGCCTCGGGCGGCCGACATCGCGGGCACCCTGGACAGGTAAGTGTGCTTATTAAAAGTCAGCAGCTACAGTGTTTGTAGCTGCTGACTTTTAAAAATTTTGTTTTTTAACCGGACATCCGAGTTAATGTGAGGTAATGTAGTTATTGACGAGGTTAAGGAAAACAAATGCAATCCTCCATCCTATTATCAGTTATTTATATAGTGGGTTAATATGCTGTTGTGATGTGGAAAGTGATATAAACAAGGGGGCATTGTTGGGCACAGGTAGGCTGTATTGTTGAGCAATTATTTGGCATAAATGTTCTTTGCACAGAAAGCGCTTATTGCTCATTCCCAGCACAGTGACCAAGCTGTCACTGACATCTGCCAGTCATTGTTCCCAATCGGGAGTTGGTAAGATAGGCCCACACCCTCATCATGTGACCAGAGTCTTATGCGGCGTACACACGGTCGGAATTTGGAATTTGGATGGAAACAGTCCGATGGGAGCTTGTCATCGGATTTTCCGACCGTGTGTATGCCCATCGGTCTTTTTATGTCGGAATTTCCGACGGACTTTGAATTGAGAACCTGTTCTCAATTTTTCCGACGGAAAACCTTTCTATCGGATTTTCCGATCGTGTGTATGCAATTCCGACACGTAAAATTCCGACGCATGCTCGGAAATAATTTGACGCATGCTCGGAAGCTTTAAACTTCTCTTCTATAGTGCTGTCGAACGTGTTTTATGCCGCTGTGTTACTGACCGTCGGAATTTGGTGTGACCGTGTGTAGGCAAGACAGTTTGAGCGAAATTCTGTCGGAATTCCGACGGGAAAACCATCAGAGCTTTTTCCGACGAGAATTCCGACCGTGTGTACGCGGCATAAGTGATCACATTATTGGGAATTCCTGAAGAACCCCTTAAAGGGCCAGGGGAGCCGGTGACAAGAGGTTATAACACATCAGATGATTAATATATAACAGTAGTCGGACCTTCTTTTGTCAGTGTAAGAGATGGCTTCATAGATTTCCTTGTATCCATTCCTGAGATGTCTAATCTTCTCATGCTCATATGGGGACAGAGTAGCTTCCATCTGGAAAATACGTGTATATATATTTTTTACAGGTGAAGACAATGGTTGTATATGTAAAAAAATTATTATTTAATGATTGACCTAAAATGAAAAGGAGGTTCCACAATTGATCTTCCAGTTTAAATCAGCTAAATGCATTCCGGGGGCATCAAAATAAAAGTTGTGCAAAGTCTTGTGTTTCATTTTTTTCTGTAGAAAGCAGCCACACCCTGAATAGAAAAGCCTGTCCCCTGCCAGCAGCTGCAGAGTAGTAGGGGAAGCAATGGTCTCTCTGTGAAGGTCCAACATACTTAGAAATGGGAAGGCCAGAAAAAGAAAAACGGAAAAAAATGGGAAAAAACATTTATTTCCCCATTCTTTTCAAAGCTGTTTTTTTTTTTTATATCTGAGCTGTCCCTACTCTACACTACACCTGGTACGGCTCAGGAGGAGGCGCTCGCTCGTCCCCACCCCCTTTCCTGACCGGCCGGGCTGCATGCTCGGATAAGGGTCTGAGGTGGATTTGTGGGGGGCCCCCACAACGTTTTTTTCGGCGTAGGGATTCCCCTTGAAATCCATACCAGGTGACGGGGCTAGCGCGGCGGCATTCACTGCCTTCGCTAGTCCCGTCTACCTGGAGTCACGTTCTAAATGAACGGACTTTCCGATCGTGTGTCGGCAAGTCCGTTCATTTCAAAAGTCTAAAGATTTAACCCCGCTGGAGCGGTTATGCACAGCGTAAAATACAAGAAACAACATATCCCGCAGCTACAAAATCCTAATGGCAGCATGGGGGCTTGAGATCCCGCCATATATATAAAAAAGTGGGAGAAAGATTTGGGGACACGAGGCAATAAACAAAATATAGGAAAGATATGCGGTAGACACAAACACAGCCGAAATGAATGATAAATGCCTAACAAGGTGGTATAAAACACCAGACAAAGCATGTAAATACCAACCAGGGAAAGCCCGGAGTGCTGGCGAGGTTGCAAGGCAGTAGAAACTATGGTCCATATCTGGTGGGATTGCCCAAAAATAAAGAAATACTGGAAGGAGATCTTACAACACATAAAAGAGATTACGAATATAGTCATACCTGAAGAACCGTGGATGTGTTTGTTCCATGGGGTGGAAAGTCCAATAAGGCAATATGGAGAATCAGTGATACCTCATATGATGAATGCTGCTAAAAGCTTGTGTAGCGCTTGCTCCTGACGAGCATGCGCTATGTGTTTTTGAAAATGAATATTCCTGAAACCATAGTTGGGTTTTAGGGCTAATTCTGCTAAATTATGATTTCAGTACCAGTCTAGCTGGATTGCACTGAGTTCTACTTGGCCGCAGGTGTCGCTGTCACCGCCGGCAAGTGGGAGAACGTAGTTTGGCTGGGTGTATTGCATGCCATTCTTTCTCTCTGAACCAGCCCAGTGGGAGTGTTTATCCTGCTGTGATTTCTGGGAGGGGGTATTTAAGGTACCAAGATCACGTGCTTCGGGGTTCCGGTCCAGAAGATATCTTCTGTCTGTTTGATCCTGGTCCTCCTGACCAGCCCTCAAGGCCCTCCTGGCCTGGGGTTGCGGATCAATGCAATTCCAAGTCTTGGGGCTGGATAGCCCGAGGTGAAGCAACTGCAGGGACAGGCCTGAATGGATATCGGGGCCTAATTATTCAAGGGTGGTACGGTGCCGTCTCATCTAAGGAGAGGCCCAGCAACTGGAGGAGCATCCAAGGGAGGATTCTTCAGGAGAGGGCCGTGCACAAGGCCGGTTTTTCTGAAGGGG
This sequence comes from Lithobates sylvaticus, assembly GCA_028564925.1. NCBI lineage: Eukaryota > Metazoa > Chordata > Amphibia > Anura > Ranidae > Lithobates > Lithobates sylvaticus. The sequence goes on from CM053031.1 coordinate 281,736,972, forward strand.
CCTGGAGGCTCAGTTGAAGGACACTTTATGGATTTACACTCATACGGTATTGCCGGACCGGCTGAGAGATACTGGTACCGTATGATAGCTCTCTAAGTTTGTTTATGTCCCTCAGTTACATTCAAGTCTGTGGCAGAGACTTTTCTTTACCTAACACCCTGCCGGCTGCTAGGCCTAGTGAGAGGAGGTCTATCCAGGGGTTGTGAGAATCCAGTTGTGAAACAGTTATTCTCTGGATTTCTTCTATAAGAGACTTTCTATTCTTGCAGTCCAAAAGTACTTGAATTTTCCTCCTAACCTTTATTATACATTAGGAGACTGTGTTATCGTTTAAATAACTAACCCAAAAGGAAGATTCAGTGTCAATTTCTGCATTTCTTTGGGCCATCTACTACGGGAAACCCTAGACGGAGATGAGGTAAAGAAGGTAACCATAAGCCCAATAAAACCAGCAGCTCCTTTGGGGGTTAGTGCTACACTTGATACCCAAAAAGTGGCAAGAAACAGAAAGTCCCAAAATGAGGGACTGGATTAGTAGGATGGAGGAGACATACAACATGGAATACCTGAGATATAGTGGCGAGGAAGGTTTGGCAAATAAATGGAAAGATTGGAAGACGTTTAAGAAGACGAGGAGATATGTTGAGTAGACATGTGCAATTCATTTAGTTATGAATTCGTTTTCCGTTCAAATTCGTTATATTCGTTCATTCATTATCGTACGAATGAACGAATGGTTTACTAAAAATTCTAACGAATAACGAACTATTGAAAAGAACGAATATTAAAAACAACGAAAATACGAAATAATTAAATTAGAAACAACGAAACTACGAAAGAATGAAAATCCGAAAAACGAAAACAGAAACAACTAAAATACCGAACAAAGATTCAAAAATAACGAAAATCAAAATGAACGAAAAAAATCGAAATTACGAATATTCGGAAAAAGGAAATCAAAACAACGAAAATATGAAATAACAAAAATTCTGCTGATCGAGAATTCGAAAGAACGAATATTAGTTCTGATTCTGAAATATTCCATCCAGAGTCCAGATAGGGTGTGGTTGGGTCGGAGGCTCTGTGTTTTGGTGGATTTTTGAGTTAAGTTCTGACTTGTGAGAGAGAAATTCTTTGTTTCTTAAACATGTAAATAGAACACACATTACATAAAATTATGAATTATGTTCCGATTACGAATCTACGAAAACAATGTTACGAAAGTACGAATAAATCAATCTTACGAAAGTACGAATGTAACTAAATCTACGAAAATAAGAATTTCGAATCAACGAAAATTAGATTAACGGAAATATGAATCTTTTTTAATCAACGAAAATATAGCTCTTCCGAAAATACGAATGTGTCCGAATACGAAATATAACAAAAATACGAATTTCGAATAAACGAAAATTAGACTAACGGAAAAACGAATACACGAAAAAATAACTCTTACAAAAATACAAACGAGTCCGAATACGAACACCGACGACTTACGAAATTACGAATCGTTACGAATCAACGGAAACGAACAGAAACAAAACGAAACTAAACAAATTTTTCTATTGTGCACGTGTCTAATGTTGAGGTGATATGTTGCTAGGTGAGGGGGAACCGGGTGAAACGGAATAAAAAAAAAAAAAAAAATGTATAAAGGTCAAAGTGAGAGGAAGGGAAAGAGAAGAGGACTTTGAGGTAGGGGGTGGAAGGGGTTAGGGTAGGGGGTAGGAGGGTTTGAAATTGAATTTGATATTATATCCAATGTTGAACTTTGAAAGAAAATTTTGTATGTTGTTATTTTGATACAATAAAAATAAATAAATAATAAAGTAGGAGGATTTTTTTCATGTCGGTGTATCACCCGAGGCCATTCGTTTCACTTGGTCTATGAAAGGGTCTATAACCTCTTTAACCACTTGCCGACCGGCGCACGCAGATATACGTTGACAGAATGGCACGTACAGGCAGGAGGGCGTATATATACGTCCCTCCTTTAGCCTGTCCGTGCCATCGGGAGCGCGCCGGGAGCGGCGCGCTCCCGCGCCGGTCGGGACCCCCGTGAGTCCGATCGCGGTCCCCGCGGACTCGATCGCCGCGGGGACCCCCGCGATCGTCTTACGGGGCGGCTGAACGGGGAGATGCCGAGATAAACAGCATCTCCCCGTTCTGCCTAGCAACTAGTGACGCCGATCTCTGCTCCCTGTGATTGGAGCAGAGATCAGCATTAACTAGCTGACAGCCACGCCCCCCCACAGTAAAAAACACACCCCTAGGCATACTTAACCATTACACTGCCCCCTTGTGGTTAACCCCTTCACTGCCAGTGTCATTTATACAGAAATCAATGCATTTAAATGCATTAATTGCTGTAAAAATTACAATGGTCCCAAAAATGTGTCAAAAATGTCCGATGTGTCCGCCATAATGTCGCAGTCACAAAAAAAATCGCAGATCTCCGCCATTAATAATAAAAAAAAAATTATTAATAAAAATGCTATAAAACTATCCCCTATCTTGTAAACGCTATAACTTCTGCGCAAACCGATCAATAATCGCTTATTGCGATTTTTTTTACCAAAAATATGTAGAAGAATACGTATCGGCCTAAACTGAGGAAAAAAAAATGTTTTTTTTTATATATTTTTTGGGGATATTTATTATAGCAAAAAATAAAAAATTGTCGCTCTATTTTTGTTTATAGCGCAAAAAATAAAAACCGCAGGGGCGATCAAATACCACCAAAAGAAAGCTCTATTTGTGGGAAAAAAAGGACATCAATTTTGTTTGGGAGCCACGTCGCACGACCGCGCAATTGTCAGTTAAAGCGACGCAGTGCCGAATCGCAAAAAGGGGCCTGGTCCTTTGGCTGCAAATTGGTCCGGGGCTTAAAGTGGTTAAAATCAGACCACAAAAAGTACCAACATATTCTATATTCATGCTGAGGGGCCCCTGAACCCCCAGGAGCTTGGAATTCATATGAGGGCTACCAGCACATCCTCCAGTACAATGCACTGTCACTTTCTGGCCAATAGAAAGAGGAGTATTGTACATGAAGTAGGCGGGGCATAGCTCTGACTTTAGAGCCTGTCAGTATTTGCATATTGAGCATCCCAGGTTTGGAAGCCCCCAGAGTGCTCGGCACAGTGAAGAAAGGGGAGAGCAGGTGACTGCTTCCAAACTCTTACATCAACTTTTATATCACGCCAGGCTTACTTATCACTCACAAATACAACAGCGATATCTCAGACAAGGCAGGATGTAAGACAAGGGACACTGAAAACACAAAGATATTCAGTACTTACCTCTGCAAATACTTGATTCATCTGTTCTGAGCGGTCCTTATAGTGGACTTTCATATAGGGGAGATAGGAGAAGAAAGCAAGGCAGCCCCGTGGCTTTAAGATCCGATCGACCTGAAATGATGACATCTACATTAATATATCAGCAAAAGTGTTATGTACCGTATCTCACAAAAGTGAGTACACCCCTCACATTTTTGTAAATATTTTATTCTTTTCATGTGACAACACTGAAGAAATGACACTTGTCTACAATGTAAAGTAGTGAGTGTACAGCTTGTATAACAGTGTAACTTTGCTGTCCCCTCAAAATAACTCAACACACAGCCATTAATGTCTAAACCGCTGGCAACAAAAGTGAGTACACCCCTAAGTGAAAATGTCCAAATTGGGCCCAAAGTGTCAATATTTTGTGTGGCCACCATTATTTTCCAGCACTGCCTTAACCCTCTTGGGCATGGAGTTCACCAGAGCTCTACATATTCAGAAAATTTGGAATTCGTTAGAAAATTTATAAACAAAACGAAATTTAATGAAAAGAAACAAAATTTTACGAATTTCAAAACCACACTAAACGAATTCCAAAACGAAACAAAATCAGTAACATGAAATATACAAACAAAACACATTTTTCCTATTCTGCACATGTCTACATCACAGTATACATATAGCAGTTTAAGCTATAAGTTAAATTGTAATGTACAAGGTATGTAACAAGAAAAACACATATGTATAACAAGCAACACAATGTTCAGAAGTCCAAATTATGTCAATATGCAGCACAGTGTGCAGAGTGCAGTGGTCAGGTGTATGTAATGTACAACACATTTTATAGGTGGCAGGAGTCGAAAAAAATTGATATGAGAAGACTCAATTTGTTTTTACCTCTTTTAGAAACTTCTCAATGTTAAACCAATGGACCGCAGCACTTGCAGTTAGTAGATCAACAGAGACGTCACCAACTGGCAACTCTTCAGCTGGACAGAGACTGCAGGAACGATGGGTTAGACATTAGTGACACCATTTAGTTAGATTTAAAGCCTGACTCCGGACACTGTACTCCTGGCTTCCCTGCCCCAAATGACACAAGGCTCTGGTGGAACTATGGTATGTAGAACTAACCTGCTAAGCATTGCATCCTCACAGCAAAGGGGGCAGCGAGTATGCAGATACAAACCCCCCCCCCCCTCCTGAATGCTATTTTGATACAGCCCACATGCAGTAGAAGGATATTTTGTGAGGGATTCTCTTAAAAAATGAATGTCTCCTAAGCAAAGTACTGGTTCAGTAACAGTGGCGGTGCGTCCATAGAGGGCGCAGGAGCGCCGCCCCCCCCTTTCCTGCACCGCGCTATCACCAATAGATAGATTCATGCAGATGGTGGGCGGGGGGCACAGTGACAGCACTTGGGGCACAGTGGCAACATTTGGGGCACAGTGGCAGCACCTGGGGTACAGAGTCAAAATATGGGGTACAGTGGCAGCACTTGGTGCACAGTGGCAACATTTGGGGCACAGTGGCAGCATTTAATGGGGACAGTGGCAACATTTAATGAGCACAGTGGCAGCATTTGGGGGCACAGTGGCAGCGCTTGATGGGCAAAGTGGCTGAGTTTGATGGGCACAGTGGCTGTGTTTGATGGGCACATTGGCTACATTTGATGGGCACAGTGGTTCTTACACCAAAAACATAAACTAACTATTGCTCACCCCAACAACATAAACTAACTAATGCTCACCCCAACAACATAAACGAACTATTGCTCACCCCAACAACATAAACTAACTATTGCTCACCCCAACAACATAAACTAACTATTGTTCACACCAAAAACATAACTAACTAATGCTCACCCCAACAGCATAAACTAACTAATGCTCACCCCAACAACATAAACTAACTAATGCTCACCCCAACAACATAAACTAACTATTGCTCACACCAAAAACATAACTAACTAATGCTCACCCCAACAACATAAACTAACTATTGCTCACCCCAACAACATAAACTAACTATTGCTCACCCCAACAACATAAACTAACTATTGCTCACCCCAACAACATAAACTAACTATTGCTCACCCCAACAACATAAACTAACTATTGCTCACACCAAAAACATAACTAACTAATGCTCACCCCAACAGCATAAACTAACTAATGCTCACCCCAACAACATACCTAACTAATGCTCACCCCAACAACATAACTAACTACTGCCCCCCTCCCAGACTAAAGGTTCTTGGTTGTCCCCTGAGCCTAAGTAGTGAAACCCAGCTAGAATGTCCCCACCTGTATGTGACATTGGAGGACCCCGGGGCTTTCTTGGCCTCCTCTATCTGAGCCTCACTGATATCGGTTCCAAGAACTTTCTCGAAGTACGGAGAGAGAATTCTTGTGTTCTGCCCCGATCCACAGCCAACGTCCACAGCAAATCCATATGGTTTGGGTAACTAGGAAGACAAAAACATCTTCAAAATATTTCAGAGAGACACTGGTGTTGTTTTCAGTTTAACCGTATATAGTCATAGTAATGATTTATGTAACTTTTTGTTTTTAGTAGTAAGCATTTCTTGTTTTCTCTTTCAAATGGTTCCCCCATGCAATCACTAATGGCCCCATTTTTAAATGTGAATGGGGCCTTTGCTGACATCATATGCAGATAGAAGGTCATTCCTTTGATCTGCAGACGAACAAAACAGAGTAGGTACAAACGTAACAATGTCACTTTCTATCTTTTTTGAGATGGGGGGCGCTCGCTCATCCCCCCCTTTCCTGGGCTGCCGGGCTGCATGCTTGGATAAGGGTCTGATATGGATTTGGGGGGGGGGGTATTTATTTTTTACAATTTGGCATGGGGTTCCCCTAAAAAAACATACCAAACCCAAAGGGAACCCCATTTTTTCAATACATTTTGCATTACTAACAGATGTGATTTGATTTTTGTCATAGTTTTCGTCACTGCTGACTAAAACACTTTTGTTGACGAAATTAACACTGGTCACAAGTTGGCTCAGTTAAGATGCTGATCTGACTTTGATACGACTTCCATTCAATTCTATGGGCTGAAATCGGACAGACGTCTGACCAAAGTAGTGCAGGAACCTTTTCCAAAGTCAGACTGACACAAGTCAGACCAATTAAGGCGGCTCGCATAGGGAAACATTGATTCTTACATGTCGTGATCTCAAAGTCGGAGAAATTGACACACCAGTGTGAACTTTTTGTTGATCAGTGTTTATAAACAATGTTACTTTGTATCTCTCCTCTGATCAGGGTTTATAAACAATGTTACTACATTATTATTTAAGAAAATGAGAAACCCTTTAGGCTGCATTCACACCTGAGTGTATCGTTTTCAGGCGGAAAGTCGCGCGATTTTTGCCACGATTTCGTACAGGTCAAAAGTTCACCAATGTAAAAAGCAGAAAAACGCCTGTAATCTGCTTAAAAAGAAGCTCATGCACTTTATTTGAGCTTCAGGCATTTGCTTCAGGCGACAGAACGCACAGATGTGAACAGGGGCCATATGTGTGTACAGCAGGGCCGTTTTTAAGGCAGGGCAAAAGAGGCAACTGCCCTGGGCCCTGTCATTGTTGTGGGGCCCAAAGCATACTTGCCAACTATCCTGGTTTAAATTCCCTCATCCCTTGAGGTTTTAGTACCGTGATGTGTCCCAATATCTCAGTGTGAAGTGCTACTACTAATGCTGCCCAGCTCTGCCCTATTGTTGTGTACAGATGACTTACCTGCAGCCCTGTGTTTACATGTAAATTACCTGCATTGATATGTAAATAGCGGCGGCCGGCGGCATTGATATGTATATCATGCCCCCCTGAGGTCATATCCACAGTAATCTCTAGCAACCAATCAACAAGCAGAAATCATGTGCTGTAACCTCTAGCAACTAATCAGTGAGCCGTAATGTGTGCTGTAACCTCTAGCAACCAGTCAGTGAGCGGTAATGATACACTGTAACCTCTGGCAACCAATTCAGTAAACTGATTTTGAGTCTAGCTGCTATTTATTGTAGACTCAGAGCGAAACTGCATGGGGGGGCCCCCAAGAAAAGTTTTGCCCAGGGTCCAATCAATATTAAAGACGGCCCTGGTGTACAGCCTATGGCAATAGTGTGTGCGCCTTAAAGCTCAAACACATATGTGAGAGTGCATGTGTATATATACTGACAGTGTCAGTAAGGCAGTGGACAGTGTCGGTAGTTTTTATTTTTATTCTTTTATTTTTATTCTTTTTTTTACATATCAGGGGCCTAAACAGGGGGAATCTGCTCCACATAGGATAATTAGGGTGTGCCCAGGCACACCTGGCACACTATGTGCGCACGTCTATGACAGGGGCCATTTAAATGAATTGGATTTTTGCTTGTTGGGCGTTTTAGAACTTTTGAGATGGGCGCTTTACGAGCTGAAACCGCTCAGGTGTGAATGGGCCCTAAATGAACAAGTTCAGTAGCTCTGATTATATAAGCAAAAGGAATTCTATTTAAAATGTTAGTTGCTTTCTATTGAAGTTGGGCATAAAACGGACTGAAGTTCTCACTCACCCTTTCATCCACATAACTGAAGATAAGGTCTATTATCTCTTGTGATGGCTCAAACCTGAATTTTTGGTAATAGGACGCATGCTCCTTTCCTTCAAACAGCCGTGTCACCATTTTGGACTCAGATTATCACCTAGAATGAAAAAAATGAAAAAAATCTTGTTTTATAAAAAAAAAAAAAAATACAGTACAAAAGGGACATTATGGGGGGTGTGTCTGTGTATGCTGTAACCTGTATGGATGAGGGGGGCTGACCGTCTCCTACTGCACATGCACTGTGTCATCAGGGGGCTGACCGTCTCCTGCTGCACATGCACTGTGTCATCAGGGGGCTGACCGTCTCCTGCTGCACATGCACTGTGTCATCAGGGGGCTGACCGTCTCCTGCTGCACATGCACTACGTCATCAGGGGGCTGACCGTTTCCTGCTGCACATGCCGTGTCATCAGGGGGGCTGACCGTCTCCTACTGCACTGTGTCATTAGGGGGCTGACCGTCTCCTGCTGCACATGCCGTGTCATCAGGGGGGCTGACCGTCTCCTGCTGCACATGCACTGTGTCATCAGGGGGCTGACCGTCTTCTGCTGCACATGCACTGTGTCATCAGGGGGCTGACCGTCTCCTGCTGCACATGCCGTGTCATCAGGGGGGCTGACTGTCTCCTACTGCACTGTGTCATTAGGGGGCTGACCGTCTCCTGCTGCACATGCCGTGTCATCAGGGGGGCTGACCGTCTCCTGCTGCACATGCACTGTGTCATCAGGGGGCTGACCGTCTCCTGCTGCACATGCACTGTGTCATCAGGGGGCTGACCGTCTCCTGCTGCACATGCCGTGTCATCAGGGGGGTGACCGTCTCCTACTGCACTGTGTCATCAGGGGGGTGACCGTCTCCTGCTGCACATGCCGTGTCATCAGGGGGATGACCGTCTCCTACTGCACTGTGTCATCAGGGGGGTGACCGTCTCCTGCTGCACATGCCGTGTCATCAGGGGGGCTGACCGTCTCCTGCTGCACATGCACTGTGTCATCAGGGGGGCTGACCGTCTCCTGCTGCACATGCACTGTGTCATCAGGGGGCTGACCGTCTCCTGCTGCACATGCCGTGTCATCAGGGGGGCTGACCGTCTCCTACTGCACTGTGTCATTAGGGGGCTGACCGTCTCCTGCTGCACATGCACTGTGTCATCAGGGGGCTGACCGTCTCCTGCTGCACATGCACTGTGTCATCAGGGGGCTGACCATCTCCTACTGCACTGTGTCATCAGGGGGATTGACCGTCTCCTGCTGCACATGCACTGCGTCATCAGGGGGGCTGACCATCTCCTACTGCACTGTGTCATCAGGGGGGCTGACCATCTTCTGCTGCACATGCACTGTGTCATTGATTCCTAATCGCACCCCCAAGCATTTATCAAATGTTCGTACATCGTAGGATGCGCCAGGACGTGCTGACGTAGGTGCGCACGGGGGGAGGGGCCTGAAGCAGCGGGCGGCCTGAGACAACGCTGGCCGCGAGGAGGGTTGATGCCGGCGTCCCACGGAAGGTACGCGCCGTGCACCTCCGAGCGTCAGCATCAGGCTCGGGCAATGCCGAGTTAAGAGCCGGGCCAGCTGACGGACACTGCGGCGACCTAGACCGGGATAACCCCTCTCCACCCCACGGCAAGCATTTCCAACTGCCGACCCTGACCCCCGACGCTCTCCTACCCCTGTGAAATCTTCACCCGGAGGCCTGAGGGGGGACCCCCCCCGGATCGTGAGTACCCCCACCTACCAACCCCTTCAGTGGGGGGAAATTCCCATGACCCAGCGGTGAAAGGTAAGCTGGTGCTTTCTTCATTTATGATCAGCTCGATCAGTTAGTATCCCCCTAAGGAGGATCCTGGACCGGGGATTTCCGTGCTCAAAATTGGACTCGTAGCCCAAAGGGTATGTTGCACGAATTATTTACAGAACTCTTATAGAAAGATCGATATGCCTACAGCTGTCTGCAGCCCTTGTTTTTCTTTTTCTCTGTGTTCTATTTCTTCCTGGAGCAGGGTGTTTATTGCATTAATCTGCATGAGGGACCTTTAACTGGGCAGACTAACGGATTTTCTCTGTGTATGTATGGATGGGGAAAACGGTATTTAAGAGGAGCAACTGAACCTTAACTTACAAAAAGACTGACCTTGGTAGTGCATTGTATTTATATTGTATTTACTTTTGCAAACTAACACAGCAAGGAGCATCAGGGCCTTGTAATACAATGCTGTAAGTTACCATTTGACTTTATACTGGGATATTGCACTTATCCTCGGAAACATATCAGAGTAAGGAGATCTGGGTCCCCAGTTCGCAGCGTTGCAGATTTCACCTGTCCCACTACTAGGGGGGTAGTTCACCCCCTCAAAAAGAAGAGAAAGGTCAGGGGGAAGGAGGAAGAGAAGAGAGAAAAAAAGAAGAAAAAAAAGGGGGAGAATATATCCCTCCCCATCAAGGACCCGGAGTGGGTTCAATCGTTCTGGTATACTACACCTATTGGTATCTTTTTCCCACCTTTACCTTAAACTCCCCTAGAGGGACATACCCTGGAAAAAATCTCAAAGGCCCCTGTCGGTCCTTATATCCCTTTCATATCTGGGTCCAGTGCTGGGGATTGGCTGTGGATTGAAGCGAGTGAGGGGGAGGTCCCTTGTTCCTGGCGATCTCTAGGGGCACGCAGTGTATTCCCTTGGGGCATTGGTTTGGGCTGCCCTGCTGGGACAAAGGTAGATGTGGACGGTCTGACGGGGGGACGCTCTGGTCCCTTAGCTTGAAGTGGACGGGGCTCTGAGGAAATCCCCGAACAGAGGTGAACCGGCTGTGAGGGTAGCGACAAAATATCTCGGATTGACCCCTGCTAACTGGAGTGTTAAGGAGAGGACCGGGAGCTGGGTCAGGTGAAGGCAGGGCGGAAGGCGGAGAGTAACGGGAGCAATCTGCGGAAGTTTCCCTTCCAGCAAACTGGGGAGGAGAATTAGAAGATTCTGTAAAGGAAATATGAGCAAATCATCGAAGAAAGCCCCCCCCCAAAACCCCCAAACCAGTGGCGAGTGACATAAAGCAATACATGAGATCTGGAACTAGTCCACAACCACATAATCCGGACCAACAACCCAAAGCTATGACGGATAAAAAGAAAGCCAAAGAAAAAAGAGCGGATGTGACACTTGATCAGACACTTTCAGAGCAGGCGGTGGAGAGTGAGACGAACGAAAGTGGGCCCTTGGATCAGGGGGCGGGGGCACAGTGCCCTACAAAAAAAGAGATGGAGGAAATGCTCCAGAAGATGGAAAATACCATCAAAGGGGAATTCCATCTCCTTAGAGAAGACTGGGGCCACTTGCTGGGAAGGGTCGAAGCTGTTGAGCATAGGGTGGAGTCCCAGGAACTTGAAACTCTCAAGTTTAAGGAACAAATAAGACTTTTACATCTAAGTCAACGGGACACTCAATATAAGCTGGAAGATATTGAAAACAGAAACATGAGACAGAACATCAGAGTGAAAATGGTCCCGGAGAAGGAAGGGGAAGATCTAAGGGACACTGTATTCTCAATACTCAGCCCTCTGTTAGGTAGAGGACGGGAAGATTTTCCCAGTATCGAGAGAGTCCACCGACTTGGCAGAAGGCAGACAGCAGGATCAGGCAGACCCAGAGACATTATTGTTAGGTTTCGCCACTATGAGGACAAAGCCGACATCTGGGCTAAACTGTATCGTAATCCCCCCCCGAAATACGAGGATATTGAGGTTCAAATCTACTCAGACCTGTCCCCTCAAACATTAGAGAGGCGCAGGCAGCAGAGACCCCTTTTAGAAGCTTTGCGATCGGCGAATATAAAATACACCTGGGGGTTCCCTGCATGCCTGATTGGGTACAAGGACGGGCGCTCAGCCAGATTGTGCTTTCCGGAGGAGCTGCCAGAGTTCTGTAGTAAAATGGGCATTCAGGTCCTGGATTTGGCAGGATGGGCAGACAGGGGAGAGAACGGTTAAGCCCTCTACGGGGAGAACGGGAAGGGGAGGGGGGGGGGTGTCCGCGGGGGGAGTGAGGTGAGAGGGGGGTCCCTTGTTTTTTTCCCTTTTTTTTTTTTTTTTTTTTTCCCCCCCTCGGTGTAGGTCGGGTGAGGGATACGTTAGCTGTGATCCGTGGGCACATAGCTCGCTGCTCCCCGATTACGAATTACTATCGGGAGAACGGCTGGAGACCCCAGCCATTCAGTGCCCCACCCCACCTGGGATATTAGGAGAGACGGGGTAGGCCAGGTACTAGAATGGCCTCCAACGACTCCGAGACCCTTGAGAGGGTTAGGGAGGGAGGGGAGGGGAGGGGTGGTGGGGGGGGGGGGGTAGGCGAGGATTGGAGTGGGAGGGGAGGGGGAGAGATGGGGGAGGGGGGAGGGTGGGACAACCTCTGCATCACCTTGACGCTGCATGCCCACAGGTATAATAAACCTTGCCATAGAGACAGGATGACACTGATTAAATTTGCATCCTATAATGTAAAGGGACTCAACCTGCGGGGCAAAAAACAAAAGATCTTGGAGGAACTGAGGGGATATGGGGTAGGGGTGGTCTTCCTACAGGAGACACACCTCTCCCACACGTCCAAGATGCAAATAGCCTCAAGTCATTATCCATCCTGGTTCTATGGCGACGCTATCATCAACAGGGCAAGGGGGTGGCCATAGGATTTTCAAGGGACACACATTTTCAAGTTGAGAGTAGAGTGGAGGACCCAGAAGGCAGATTTCTGTTCCTGAGGGGCTCGCTTGGTGGCAATAAATATACCTTTGCAAACATATACGCCCCAAATATAAAACCGATCCAATTTTTAAAAGAGATTTTGTCCAAATTAAGAGACTTTAGACAGGGATACGTCATATTGATGGGGGACCTGAACTTTTGTATGGACCTGGAACTCGATAGTACGTCACGTGCCCGGGGGACAAATAAGGAACAACTTAAAATGATTAAGCAGAATTTAAGGTCAAATCAGTTGGTCGATGTCTGGAGGATACAACATCCTACAGATAGGGATTTTACCTTCTATTCCCACGTACACGGGACGTACTCCCGACTGGATCACATTTTAATCGATCATGCCCTCCTCGAAAGAGTTAAGGAAACGAAGGTGGAGATCGTCTCCCTATCGGACCATGCTCCAGTATCAATGGTTTTGGAATGCCCGGAATTACAGGCTCCCTCACCTGGTTGGAGATTAAATGAGGAATTGCTCCAAGATGAAGAAGTAGTGGAGCAAATTAAAAATGAAATAAATTTTTTTTTTTAAATTAACGACAATGGGGAGGTTCTGGGCTCAACCCTATGGGATGCCCATAAGTCTTACATAAGAGGGATTCTAATCACAAAGGGAGCTTGGAAGAAAAAAGAAGGCAGGATAAAAAAAAATGCCCTAGTAGAAGAAATAAAAATAGCAGAACAGTCCCATAAATCAACTACTGAGCCAAACAGGGATCTCTATTCAAAAATAATCTCCCTTAGAGAGGACTTAAAAGATCTGATGGAACAACAATCTAAACAAACATTCGACATAGTGGCTAGAGAGAGGTACATTTGGAGTAACAAATCTGGAAAACATTTGGCTAGAACTCTTCGGAAAAAAAAGACTCGTAACTTTATTGAAAAAATAAGAAATAAAAACGGTGACATTGAGTTCCTCTCTAGGGACATTGCTGAAGCCTTCAGAGCGCATTTAGAAGATGTATACTCGGTGGAACCGCAGGGGAATAAAATAGATAGGGTCCAGTATGGGGAAAGATTCCTTGAGGGAGCAGGTCTCCCTAAACTCTCGGGGGAGGTAAGTGAGGGGCTTGACAGCCCCTTCACGGAGGATGAAATTAAAAGGGCACTGATGTGCTCTCCGAAAGGTAAAAGCCCAGGCCCGGACGGGTTTACAAATGTTTATTATAAAACTTTCCATGAGCTATTAATCCCCAGAATCTGTGCTTATTTCAATGGATTGGGATCAAACTTTGGAATGTCGACTGAATCATTAACTGCGGACATAACTATGATCCTAAAGGAGGGGAAGGATGGAGCAGTGTGCTCGAGTTATAGGCCAATCTCGCTCCTGAACGCCTACACTAAATTATATGCGAAGGTTTTGGCGGAGAGGGTCAGGGGCCACTTGAGCACACTGGTCCATCCCGACCAGGTGGGGTTTGTCCCCGGTAGAGAGGGTCGGGACAACGGAGTCCGCGCGCTGCTGGTAATCCATAAAATCAAGAGGGCTGGGTCCCCAGGTCTACTCCTGTCGATTGACGCGGAGAAAGCGTTCGACAGGGTAGACTGGGGACTCATGTTTCAAACTCTAACCCATATGGGGTTCGGTCCCAAGATCATCCAAAAAATAGGGGTGTTGTACGCCCACCCAACAGCTAGGATAAAAATAAACGGACTGACCTCCTCGCCGTTTTTTATGAAAAATGGTACTAGGCAGGGATGTCCGCTGTCCCCCCTCCTGTTTTTATTGACCTTGGAACCCCTCCTGTCTACAATAAGGGGACACCCAGGAATCATTGGGGTAAGAGCAGATGACGAGGAACATAAACTGGCGGCATTTGCCGATGACATTTTGTTCTTCCTAGGAAATCCACAGACCTCATTGCCCCTCCTGATGAAAATCTTGAAACAATATGGGGAGATCTCTAATTTTAAAGTTAATACTACAAAGACGTTCGTCTTGAATGTTAACGTACCCCGTAAGGATCAGCAGTGCCTGCAGGGGAGATTCGAGTTCCCCTGGAAGAAACGAATCAAGTATCTGGGAATAACTCTCTCTAGGTCCCTGAAGGAAATGTATAAATCTAACTATCTCCCTCTGTTAGATGATATTGCTAAAAAATGTAAAGAGTTTAATAGCAGATCCATCTCGTGGTTGGGGAGAATTAACTCAGTAAAAATGATGATTCTACCCCTAATCACTTACAAATTTCAGATGCTCCCAATTCCATTATCGGTGATTTATCTAAGAAAGTTAAAATCCTTAATCATGAATTTCATTTGGAGACACAGGAAGCACCGTATTGCACTCCGTACCTTAAAACAAGAAAAAAAAAAGGGTGGTTTAGCGGTCCCCGACATAGAAAACTACTACTATGCAGCAGTACTGTCTAGAATTCCAGTGTGGGGATTGGATCACAGTGATAAAAGATGGGTAAAACTAGAAAAATCACTAAGTAACTTGCAATTGGGTAGTCTTATATGGAACCCAACACTTCACAGGTCCCTGGGCGAGAACACGCATGTTATAACCACTAACACATTACGAATTTGGGATAGGGTTTATAAGCACTTAAACGGAGAGTTTAATTCACCACTAATAACACTTAAAAACAATGAATATTTCCAGCCAGGGAGGGTAAAAGTGGGAGGGGGATGGGTTAAAAAAGAGGGAACACGATTGAAAGACATAATACATAAAGGAAAGATACTTTCACTCACTGAATTACGTAATAAAGGAGATTTGTTTAAGATGGATGAGTGGCGATATCTGCAGCTGTGCCATTTTGTAAGCAGCCTCCCCCAACCGATTAGGACAGGGGACAACTTGACCCAACTGGAGCGGGTATTTACTGCAGTAAAGGGACAAAAAATGATTTCTAAAATATATAAATTATTAATAGATGGGGACGATTTGGGGATACCGCCATTCATCCAAAACTGGGAGAGGGAATTGGGCACAAAAGTAGATGCACTCACGATAGGTAAAATATTGAAATTAACCCACAGGTCTGCAATTGACATCAGATCAGCTGAACTGAACTACAAAGTTGCGTCACGGTGGTATATTACCCCCGCTAAGCTCAGTATGTTCCAAACAGGGGCCTCGGCCGAATGTTGGAGAGGCTGTAATGACAAAGGGACTATGGCCCACCTTTGGTGGGAATGTAGAAAAATTAAGACCTATTGGTTAAACATATTAAGGTACGTGAAGGAAATTACAGGTAGTGAACTGGACAACGATCCCTGGGTTATCCTGCTGCACGGTACCAGAGAGGAGATAAAACAATACGAGAGGACACTGGTACCTCATCTTCTTAATGCCGCCAAGCGATCGATAGCTAGGAACTGGGGCAACTCTGAGAGCCCACTAATATGGGAATGGATAGATAGGGTGGAAGACATTCGTCAGATGGAGTCCCTAAGAGTCAGGGCTGAGGAAAGAAAGGGGGTTTTGGAAAAAAAAAATGGGAAGGCTGGCTTAAGTTCAAAAAAACCTGGAGCTATGCCGAAGCAGTTAGGACTCAGTTTTAGATCCTGTGGGAGGCATATGCATAGATAATCAGATGCACTATGGCGAGGCGTCGGGGTGATACGGAGGAAGGGAGGGTGGGGTGGTAGGGGTGAAAATAGAAAGGGAAAAGAAGAGAAAAGGGAAAGGAAAAAAGGAGAAAAAGATAAGGGAATGATCAGGGGGAAGGGTAGTTTTTCTCTCCCTTCTTTTTGTGTTATTGTGTTTTTCACAAAGTTAAAGCAAGTAATGCCACAATGATGTGACGACCGATTAGGACAGAGATGAACAGTAAAAGTTGATTCAGGTCCTATGTGAAATGTTTGAGCTGACGTGGCAAAAGAAAAAAAAAGAAAAAAAAAAAAAAAAAAAATGTTCGTACATTTTTGCCCACCAAAACGCATGGTACCACAGCTCCTTAAAATTAAAGGGCTGACCTAAAACAATTGTGCCAAAAAGCATGTGTGCTCAGACATATCAGCTGGTGTGAAGAAGGTCTAAAGGTTCTCATCACACGAAAGTGATGTTTTAGGCATAGAGGGAGTCTGGCCACTGTGGCCAGCAGAGTCAGTACCTGCTTTCCTATATGTCTATATATATTGATATAAAGCAATATACTCAGCACAGGGATGGTGGGAACCCCTTATAATGGGCAAAGCAGGTGTACCGACCTAGGAACTTAGCACAGGGATGGTGGGAACCCCTCATAATGGGCACAGCAGGTGTACCGACCTAGGAACTTAGCACAGGGATGGTGGGAACCCCTCATAATGGGCACAGCAGGTGTACAGACCTGGGAACTCAGCACAGGGATGGTGGGAACCCCTCATAATGGGCACAGCTGGTGTACAGACCGGGGAACTCAGCACAGGGATGGTGGGAACCCCTCATAATGGACACAGCAGGTGTACAGACCTGGGAACTCAGCACAGGGATGGTGGAAACCCCTCATAATGGACACAGCAGGTGTACAGAACTGGGATCTCAGCACATGGATGGTGAGAACCCCTCATAATGGGCACAGCAGGTGTACAGACCCGGGAACTCAGCACAGGGATGGTGGGAATCACTCATAATGGGCACAGCAGGTGTACAGACCCGGGGAACTCAGCACAGGGATGGAGGAAACCCCTCATAATGGGCACAGCAGGTGTACAGACCCGGGAACTCAGCACAGGGATGGTGGGAACCCCTAATAATGGGCACAGCAGGCATACAGACCTGGGAACTCAGCACAGGGATGGTGGGAACCCCTCATAATGGGCACAGCAGGTGTACAGACCCGGGAACTCAGCACAGGGATGGTGGGAACCCCTCATAATGGGCACAGCAGGTGTTCAGACCGGGGAACTCAGCACAGGGATGGTGGGAACCCCTCATAATGGGCACAGCAGGTGTACAGACCCGGGAACTCAGCACAGGGATGGTGGGAACACCTCATAATGGGCACAGCAGGTGTTCAGACCGGGGAACTCAGCACAGGGATGGTGGGAACCCCTCATAATGGGCACAGCAGGTGTACAGACCCGGGAACTCAGCACAGGGATGGTGTGAACCCCTAATAATGGGCACAGCAGGTGTACAGACCTGGGAACTCAGCACAGGGATGGTGGGAAACCCTCATAATGGGCACAGCAGGTGTACAGACCCGGGAACTCAGCACAGGGATGGTGGGAACCCCTCACAATGGGCACAGCAGGTGTACAGACCCGGGAACTCAGCACAGGGATGGTGGGAACCCCTAATAATGGGCACAGCAGGCATACAGACCTGGAAACTCAGCACAGGGATGGTGGGAACCCCTCATAATGAGCACAGCAGGTGTACAGACCTGGGAACTCAGCACAGGGATGGTGGGAACCCCTCATAATGGGCACAGCAGGTGTACAGACCCAGGAACTCAGCACAGGGATGGTGGGAACCCCTCATAATGGGCACAGCAGGTGTACAGACCCAGGAACTCAGCACAGGGATGGTGGGAACCCCTCATAATGGGCACAACAGGTGTACAGACCTGGGAACTCAGCACAGGGATGGTGGGAACCCCTCATAATGGGCACAGCAGGTGTACAGACCCGGGAACTCAGCACAGGGATGGTGGAAACCCCTCATAATGGACACAGCAGGTGTACAGAACTGGGATCTCAGCACATGGATGGTGAGAATCACTCATAATGGGCACATCAGGTGTACAGACTGGGGAACTCAGCACAGGGATGGTGGGAACCCCTCATAATGGGCACAGCAGGTGTACAGACCCAGGAACTCAGCACAGGGATGGTGGGAATTGAGCAGAGGGATCTCACCCATAGAGTCCCTTAGAAATAGAAGTTGAATGTGCATTGTCTTTACACAGCTGCATTACATGATGCGTTTAAATGTACGTCTAGCCAACACTTTTCTTCTTAGTTTTAAATAGAGTGAGGAAGGATTAGAACCCCTGTCAGGTTTGTACTGCTATCTGGGGCTCCAATAAAGTGATCTCTAGTCACTTCTTGATCCAGTGACAACATTTCACCAGATGGGCAGTGAAGGGAACTCTCCAGCAACAACATAGCCAGTAATACAAATGCTTATCTTTAGTAGAATAGGGAAGCCTAGAGCCCCAGTAGTGGTCTATATCCTCTCCTGCTCCATCCAGAACTAAAGGAACATGTTATTGGCTGACATGCACTTCTATGCAAACGAATGTGAACTCACCTCTGTGATGCCGGTGTTCAGAGATCACTCGCTGTCTCGGTCTGCTGTGCGATAAACACTCATTAGGTCGTGACACCAGTGGACCACTACCCGCCTTCCTCCTATAGAACTTTGGTGAACTTTGGACCAGGCATAAAGTTAATGACAGACCTGGTACTGCCTTCTCCAAATACCATTATTTGTTACCGCAGATCGCTGACCAGAATCCATTCATGTACAATTATAATTACTTATCGGCCAGTCCCCCATTGTACTACACACCTCAAAACCTCCAAGCACAGCAAACATACAGTACATTCAGCCCAGTGTGAGATCCAGGAACCCGGAGCCAAACTCATCCACCTCTCCATGGAGGTAGAAGACAGGAAACACACACTGCTGGGAATATGACAATGGTCCCAAAAATGTGCCAAAAATGTCCGATGTGTCCGCCATAATGTCGCAGTCACAATAAAAATCGCTGATCACCGACATTATTAGTAAAAAAAAAAAAAATATTAATAAAAATGCTATAAAACTATCCCCAATTTTGTAAACGCTATAACTTTTGCGCAAACCAATCAATAATCGCTAATTAGGATTTTTTTTACCAAAAATATGTAGAAGAATACGTATCGGCCTAAACTGAGGAAAAAAATATGTTTTTTTATATATTTTTTGGGGATATTTATTATAGCAAAAAGTAAAAAATATTGCATTTTGGTGAATGCTCTATTTGTGGGAAAAAAAGGACGCCAATTTTGTTTGGGAGCCACGTCGCACGACCGCGCAATTGTCAGTTAAAGCGACGCAGTGTCGAATCGCAAAAGGGGGCCTGGTCCTTTGGCTGCAAATTGGTCCGGGGCTTAAGTGGTTAAAAAAATATCTTTAATACTGCACTTAGGTGGCGCTTCCTTTTGTTCTCCCCCCCCTTTCTTTCTGCATACAGAGCCATCTCTCTGAGGACAGCAGCCGCCTTAATTACAGTATTACTACTTGTATTCTTGGACTACCGTTATCATCCTTATGAAGTCATGACCCCCCTTCCAATATATATACAGTATTAGTGATATTATTACTATTTGAATTGATTTTATTCGATCTTATCTTGTACTACACTGTATCCTGCGCTGACAGTTATTGTTTTTATCGCCACATCCTTAACAACCGATGAGTCATCAGCTCTCAGCGGGGGAACCCTGAATTAGCTGAATGTAAAAAGATTTACCGGCTCAAAAAATTCATGAAAAAAAAATGGCTTGGGGTCCCCCAGAAATCCATACCAGACCGTTATCCGAGTGCGCAGACCCCCCCCTCCTAAACCATACCAGGCCACATGCCCTCAATATGGGGGGTTGGTCCCCATAATGATGGGGACAATAGACATGTGCACAACAAAAAAATGTGTTTATTTTCGTTTCGTTTTTTCCGTTTCCTTTGATTCGTAACGATTCGTAAATTCGTAAGTCGTCGGTGTTCGTATTCGTAACAATTCATATTTTCGTAAGAGTTAATTTTTCGTTGATTCCTGTTTCCGTTAGTTTAATTTTCTTTTTTTTTCGAAATTCAGACGCATTCGTATTTATTCGTACATTCGTAACATTCGTAGATTCGTAATCGGAGCATAATTCATAATTTTATGTAATGTGTATGCTATTATTACATTTTAAGAGACACGGAAAATTACGAATCGAAAAATAAAGTTACGAATGTACGAATTTTTTCGTTCAATCCATTTGAAGCACGTTAAGCAGTGCCATTGTAAGGGACACGGAACATTACCAATTCAACAAAAAAAAAAAGTTATGAATGTACGAATTTTTTCGTTCATTTTGATTTTCGTTGTTCCTGTTTTCGTTTTTCGGATTTTCTTCTTTCGTACATTCGTTGTTTCTAATTAGTTTTTTTCGGATTTTCGTTGTTTTCGGATTCGTTCGATCCGAACGATTCGTTATTCGTTAAAAAACTTTGCGAATCGTTCGTTCATTTGTACGAAAACGAATGAACGGAAAAAACGAAAAAAAACAAAACGAATTGCACATGTCTAGGGGACAAGGGCCTCTTTCCCACAACCTGGGCTGTGGTTGTATAGGGTTCTGTGGGCACGGGGCTTATTGGAATCTGGAAGCCCACTTTAACAAAGGGGCCCCCAGATCCCGCCCCTCCCCTATGTGAATGAGTATGGGGTACATTGTATCCCTACCCATTCACCCCCAAAAAAGTAGTGTAGTGTGACAACAAAACAAGAGACAGTTTTTGACCTTGATTAAAAATGTCTTCTTCCCCCGCTGCTGCCGACCCGCTGAAAATAAAAAAAGCGATCCTCCTCTTACGCTGGCTCCTACCGTTCTGTCTGCTCCGATGTCAGACATTTCTTATATAACTATGGGGCATGGCCATTGGGTGACGTTAGACGGAGACCCAGCACCCTTGTGATGTCACAGACCCATAGGGCATGATGGGTCTGTGACATCACAAGGGTGCTAGCAGTGATGGCAGTGATGTCACAAGGGGGTGGGGTCTCCAGATGACCTCACCCATGCGATGGCCATGCCCCGTAGTTATTTAACCACTTCAATACCAGGCACTTAGACACCTTCCTGCCCAAGCCAATTTTCAGCTTTCAGCGCTGTCGCAATTTGAATGACAATTGCGCAGTCATACTACACTGTACCCAAACAAATTTTTATATCATTTTGTTCCCACAAATAGAGCTTTCTTTTGGTGGTATTTGATCACCTCTGCGATTTTTATTTTTTGCGCAACAAATAAAAAAAGACAGAAAGTTTGAAAAAAATAAGTTTTTCTTTGTTTCTGTTAAAATTAATTTTGCGTTTTTTATTTCACGCTTTTCAGTTTGTTTCTGAACGGCCGTTCATCAACCAGCCATGTTGCGGAATCTGAGAAGATAACCTGTTATGTATTATTGGCCTTGGAGTTATTGCTTTGACCCAAGTCCAGTCCAGGAACAGGAGGAGGATTTCTTGGACCAAAAATTGGTTGCTTTATTAATCGTGACCAATTATGTCATACGCCTTTGCTGCGGGAGCTCCAGGAGAATAATCCGGATGATTTTCGGAATTATCTCTGGGTGACGGACCCCTGCTTTCACTAACTCTTGGCATTGTTGACCCCCTATATTAAGAAGCAGGACACATGCATGAGGCTTTTATTTTATTTTTTGGTTGAATAATGATTTGATTTGTTTTATTTTCTATATTTTGAATAAATAGAATGTACTTTTTGGTTAAGTTCTATTGGCAGATATCATGTCTGATTTTATTTGTTTTCTTTTTTTAATGCACAATAAAAATAATTGTGTAGAATAATACTTGGCTGTGTGTTTTACTTCAAATGACAGTTTGGGAGTCGGCAGTTACATTTAAAAAATACAATGTAAAATTAACAAGGGACACCAACATAGTTGTATCTTTGATATAAAAAAACAACGGGGTAATAGTGTTGTGGTAACTTGAACAAAACAAAGAAAAATAAATAATAATATTATTCATTATGTCACTAGAAAAAAAAAGCCTTTTTAAATACGTTTGCAATAACTCCATCAGTCTCACCAGTAAAGCAGCTTCATTATTATCCCATTATAGAAGTAGAGAATTGTGCGCTGCATTTCGAGATTTTATAATTTACTGCGTCACAAATGTTAATTCTCCATTACGAACGCCATTTTACAAGACCGACCGCTTCTGGCTCGTCCTTGCTTCCGAGCATGCGTGTTTGTACTTTTGTCCGACAGACTTGTGTACACGGCAAATCCCACAACAGACCGTTGTTCACGGAAAATTTTAAAGCCTGCCATCCAACATTTGTCTGCGGAAAATCCGACAATTGTCCGATGGAGCGTTCAAACGGTCGGATTTTCCGCCAACAGCCTGTCATCACACTCCACCCTGCCACAGTAAATGTACGTGGGGCGGTCCTTAAGTGGTTAAAGACTATTTAAAGCTTCATGTCCTTCTATGATCCCTCTGTCCTCAGGGTGACAACACTGCTGCACAATTTGTTCCTTTCTTGTCCTCTGTTCCCTGCCATTTCCTGTGCCATTCATCACCTCCATTCTCACCTTTCCTCTGCTTATCTTATCTTTTCCTTTGCTTTCTCAGGCTCAGTCCTAAGGTAAATCTGGAATCTGGAGAAGGTACGAATAAGACCCATCAGCCCTGCCAATGGCACTCGGCCCTTGGTTTCAATACTTTCTATCCTGCAAATAGCACTATGGATTAATGAAGAGGTTAAAGAAAACAAATGCAATCTTTACATTCCTGTTATTTATATAGCGGGATCATACGAGGTAGGTCTAAAAAGTTCAGTGAATGGTATCAGAAAACAAACAAAGCAGAAGATACAAATTACGTTTACTGGACTTCAAAATAATCGCCATCCTTCACAACACACGTTCATAAAGCTTGGCAACGTTCATAAAGCTTCTGGAAACTGTTAGCAAAAACCTTGTTAGGAATCGATCGCAGAACCGCTGTCACACATCCTTTGATTGCCGCCACGTCCACAAATTGTTCGCCTTTCATGACGCTCTTCAGGCGAGGAAACAGAAAGAAGTCCGCAGGCCACAGGTCAGGGGAGTGCGGTGAATGGTCGAGAACAGGTACGCCGCACCGCGTCAAGAATGGGCACGCACAATGCGCAAGCGTGTTATCATGCAGCAACATTTCAAAAATATGGCCTGGCCCTTTTAGACTGAGCAGCCCACGGCTAATACTCTGCACCACACCGATATGACAGAAAACCCACACCAGTGCTACGGCCCACCCATACGTCACCATGCACTACATGGCTACCACACCAATACAATAGCCCACCAATGCACAACCCAACACATCAATACTACAGGCTGTATCATGTCTGCAGTCTCTGACCTTCTCCTGTAGTATGTCTGAAGTCTCTGGCCATCTCCTGTAGTATGTCTGAAGTCTCTGGCCATCTCTTGTACCATGTCTGCAGTCTCTGACCATCTCTTGTACCATGTCTGCAGTCTCTGACCATCTTTTGTACCATGTCTGCAGTCTCTGACCATCTTTTGTACCATGTCTGCAGTCTCTGACCATCTCTTGTATCATGTCTGCAGTCTCTGACCATCTCCTGTACTATGTCTGCAGAATGTCTGGGGGCTCTTTCTAACAGATTCTCTAACAAAGGTCCTCTCTGTGTCCATTAGAGCCCTTTCACACTGGGGCGTTTTTCAGGCCGCCTGAAAAAATCCGGCCCCATTCCCTCCAGTGTGAAAGCCGGCGGGCTTTCACACTGGAGCGGTGCGCTAGCAGGACGGCAAAAAAGTCCTGCTAGCAGCATCTTTGGAGCGGTATAGGAGCGGTGTATTCACCGCTCCTATACCGCTCCTTCCCATTGATTTGAATGGGAACCGCGGTAATACTGCGGCAATACCGCCGCAAAGCGCGGCGCTCTGCGGGGGGTCTTTAACCCTTTTTCGGCCGCTCGCGGGGGGTAAAACCGCACCGCGATCGGCCGAATACCGCGGGCAAAACGACGGTAAAGCAGCGCTAAATATAGCGCTGCTTTACCGTCTCCGCGGCTTCCCGCCCCAGTGTGAAAGGGGCCTTAGAGTGACCCCCTCCAGGTCCCATTAGAGTACTCTGCTTCTCTTCCTGTATTTTGTTTATTGTTAAGAGATCATGGGAGGATCCCAGGGTAATGAAGACTCCTTCGGGGAGCATGTTATCGGGATGATTGTTTGCCGCCCCCAACAAAAAAAAAAAACACCAGCCGCCACTGATGGACACTGTAACTGTTGTGACAGTGATCAGGGACAATATGACTGGTGTAACAGTGATTAGGGACACTAAGTGGGCCCTGTTACAAAGCACTGTGTAGTAGACATGTGTGATTAGTTTTAGAATTTTTCGAAATTCGTACGAATTTACGAATCCGTAGTACGAATTTTTTCGAATACGAATTCCGTACGGAATACGAAATTCCGTTTACGAATTTCGTCGCCGAATTTATTTGAATCCGACTACCAAATATCGAATTTCAACTAATATGAAAGAAATTATTATAGCGGATATAACGAATGATTCGAATGAATTCGAATGAATTCGAATGACAAAGTGTAATTTTTGCAGGAAAAATTCCGTTTACGAATTTCAGCTCCAAATTATTCAAATCCAACTACCAATATCGAATTTCAACGAATTTGAAAGAAATTATTATAGCAGATATAACGAATGAATTTGAATGAATTTGAATGATTCGAATGACAAAGTGTAATTTTTGCTGAAAAAAAAGCTATTTAAAATCACTTGCGGCTATTGCCGGCAAATGAATTGTCGGCTGTGTAACACAGAGAACAGTCATTCATTGATAAAAAAAAAAAAAAAAAAAAAAAGCGTAGGGGTCCCCCCAAATTCAATAACCAGGCCCTTCAGGTCTGGTATGGATATTAAGGGGGACCCCAGCCAAAAAAAAAAAAAAATGGCGTGGGGTCCCCCCCAAATTTCCATACCAGACCCTTCAGGTCTGGGATGGATTTTAAGGGGAACCCCGGCCAAAAAAAAAAAAATGGCGTGGGGTCCCCCTCAAAATCCATACCAGACCCTTATCCGAGCACGCAACCTGGCAGGCCGCAGGAAAAGAGGGGGGGACGAGAGCGCCCCCCCCCCCTCCTGAACCGTACCAGGCCACATGCCCTCAACATTGGGAGGGTGCTTTGGGGTCCCCATGTTGATGAGGACAAGGGCCTCATCCCCACAACCCTGGCCGGTGGTTGTGGGGGTCTGCGGCGGGGGGGTTTATCGGAATCTGGAAGCCCCCTTTAACAAGGGGACCCCCAGATCCCGGCCCCCCCCTGTGTGAAATGGTAAGGGGGTACAAAATTACCCCTACCATTTCACCAAAAAAGTGTCAAAAATGTTTAAAATGACAGGAGGCGGTCTTTGACAATTCCTTTATTAAAATCTTCTTTCTTCTTTCTTCATCCTTCGGTTTCTTCATCTTCTCCTTCCGTCATCCTCTTCCATCTTCTTCTTGCTCCGATCCGCTTCTTCTTGCTCCGGTCTTCTCGTCCTTCTCGTCCGGCATCGGCATCGGCGTCTCTTCTCGCAGGCCGCTCCTCGCAATGGGAGGCTCCCGCTCTGTGAGGCTTCGCTCCGGCTGACAGGTCTTTTATAACGGAGGGCACCTGGTAACCCCGCCCCCTCTGACGCACGGGGACGTCATGGGGACTTCCCTATGGCTTTCCCCATGACGTCAGAGGGGGGGCGGGGTCACCAGGTGCCCTCCGTTATAAAAGACCTGTCAGCCGGAGTGAAGCCTCACAGAGCGGGAGCCTCCCATTGCGAGGAGCGGCCCGCGAGAAGAGACGCCAATGCCGGACGAGAAGGCCGGAGCAAGAAGAAGCGGATCGGAGGAAGAAGTAGATGGAATAAGATGACGGAAGGAGAAGATGAAGAAAGGAAGAGCAGAAGAAAGAAGAAAGAAGATTTTAATAAAGGAATTGTCAAAGACCGTCTCCTGTCATTTTTACAATTTTTGCCACCTTTTTTGGTGAAATGGTAGGGGTACTTTTGTACCCCCTTACCATTTCACACAGGGGGGGGCGGGATCTGGGGGCCCCTTGTTAAAGGGGGCTTCCAGATTCCGATAAGCCCCCCGCCCGCAGACCCCCACAACCAATGGCCAGGGTTGTGGGGATGAGGCCCTTGTCCTCATCAACATGGGGACAAGATGCTTTGGGGGTCTCAGACCCCCAAAGCATCCTCCCAATGTTGAGGGCATGTGCCCTGGTACGGTTCAGGCGGGAGCTCTCGTCCCCCCTCTTTTCCTGCGGCCTGCCAGGTTGCGTGCTCGGATAAGGGTCTGGTATGGATTTTGAGGGGGACCCCACGCCATTTTTTTTGGCTGGGGTTCCCCTTAAAATCCATCCCAGACCTCAAGGGTCTGGTATGGATTTTGAGGGGGACCCTACGCCATTTTTTTTTTTGGCTGGGGTCCCCCCTAATATCCATCCCAGACCTGAAGGGCCTGGTTATTGAATTTGGGGGACCCCCACGCATTTTTTTATCAATGACTTCAATGAATGACTGTTCTCTGTGTTACGGATCCGACAATTCATTTGCCGGCAATAGCCGCAAGTGATTTTAAATAGCTTTTTTTTCCTGCAAAAATTACACTGTGCAGGAACAGTTCTCTATATCAGATATACTGAATCTCGAATCATTCGAAGCATTCGAAGCATTCGTTATATCCGCTATTATAATTTCTTTCATATTAGTTGAAATTCGATATTTGTAGTTGGATTTACTAACGATTCGTAACGATTCGTAACTTGAAATTGAAATTCGATATTTGTAGTAGGATTCGAATTGTTCTCTGTGTTATGAGAACCGACAATTCATTAGCCGCGTTAACGATTCGTAACGATTCGTAACTTTACTAACGATTCGTAACGATTCAAAAAAAAACTTACGATTCGTACGAAATTCGTATTTCGTACGAATTCTAACGGAATTATTCAATTACGAATTACGAATTTTTTTATATATACGAAACGGGACTAAACAAAACAAATTTTTTGACAGTTCCCATGTCTACTGTGTAGATCCGATGGTCAGCTGTTCAACTTCGGAAACTTTCAGCGTCTCCTTGTCCTCCGTACTGCGCAAGTACGGGGCGGACACTTTTCGATGGGGGGACACTTCTAGTCAGAACACCTGACTCATCCACCTCTCCATGGAGGAAAGACAGGAAGCACACACTGCTGAGAATATAGAGAGAGAATGATAAAATGTAACAACAAAGAATTGTATCCATCCGAAAAGAAACTACACTGAATACATTGTGTGTAAACAAATGTGGACACCAGGATCTCTTCATTGTTGTTACCCCCCTTGGTACACTCTGCATATAATGTGATGAAAGCAGAGCCCGGGGGGTGAAGGTGATGTCAGGTGATGTCCCGATGTGATCCGTCATGTTTACACCAGAAACACAGTAATCTGATGACTGATAGTGGTGCTGGAGTCTTATATTTAGTAGTCTTTATTTGTTAATATTATTGATATTGTCAATATTTGTACATTTTTGGAGAGTATAGACCTACAGTATCTCACAAAAGTCAGTACACCACTCACATTTTTGTAAATATTTTCTTCTATCTTTTCATGTGACAACACTGAAGAAATGACACTTGTCTACAATGTAAAGTAGTGAGTGTACAGCTTGTATAACAGTGTAAATTTGCCGTCCCCTCAAAATAACTCAACACACAGCC
The DNA here is from genome assembly GCA_028564925.1 of Lithobates sylvaticus. Lineage (NCBI taxonomy): Eukaryota > Metazoa > Chordata > Amphibia > Anura > Ranidae > Lithobates > Lithobates sylvaticus. Next base: position 281,765,056 of record CM053031.1, read on the forward strand.
ATTAATGTCTAAACCGCTGGCAACAAAAGTGAGTACACCCCTAAGTGAAAAACTGTCTGCGACTTTCTTGTGCATCATCTTTAGAAGGGGCTTCCTTCTGGGACGACAGCCATGCAGACCAATTGGATGCAGTGTGCAGCATATGGTCTGAGCACTGACAGGCTGACCCCCCCACCCCTTGAACCTCTGCAGTAATGCTGGCAGTGCCCAAACATCTATTTCCCAAAGATAACCTATGGATATGACGATGAGCAGTGGCGGCCCTTCCATAGGGGGCACTCGGGCGCCACCCCCCCCCCAAGCTTTTCACTTTAATGCCCCGTACACACGGTCGGAAAATCCGACCACAAAATCCGTCGATTTTTTTTAAACAGATTTTTTCTGACGGATTTTGTCCGACACTGGTGTTGCATACACACGGTCGGACAAAGTTGTCGGAAAATCCGATCATTCTGAATGTGGTGACGTTCGTTGCGTACGACGGCACTACGTAGAGGCTAGTAGCCAATAGCTTTGGTCTTGTAATGTGATCTGAGCATGCGTGGCACTTTGTCCGTCGGAATTCGCTACACACCTTTGGAAAAAGTCCGATCGGACTTTGTTGTCGGAAAATTTGAGAGCAGGAGATAAAACTTTGTCCGTCGGAAAATCCGATGGAAAAAGTCCGATGGAGCCTACACACGGTCGGAATTTCCAACAACTTTGTCCGATAGGACATTTTCCGTCGGAAAATCCGACCATGCGTATGGGGCATAAGAGTGACCAGACGCCGGATGCACGGCGGTCTATGGAAAGCTTCCCAGCTTGCAATCAGCTGATTTTTTTGTATAATGTGAAAGATGATCATGTTACGCCAAGTAAATGGATACCCAACATGTCACGCTTTAAAATTGCGCACACTTGTGGAATGGTGCCAAACTTCAGTACTTAAAAATCTCCATAGGCAACGCTGTGAATTTTTTTTTACGGGTTACATGTTTAGAGTTACAGAGGAGGTCTAGTGCTAGAATTATTGCTCTCGCTCCAACGATCGTGGCGTATGTAACCTGTGTCTATCTGGCTCTGATACTAGCCAGTGCCTACCCAGCCACTGACCTCACTGCACATCCCTGCTCTGGACAGTGGCTGTAATGCTGCACAGTGCTCTGGATGATGTTCTAAGGCCTGTAATGCTGCACAGTGCTCTGGATGATGGTGTGAGGCCTGTAATGCTACACAGTGCTCTGGATGATGGTGTGAGGCCTGTAATGCTGCACAGTGCTCTGGATGATGATGTGAGGCCTGTAATGCTGCACAGTGCTCTGGATGGTGATCTGAGGGGAGGCCTGGGATGCACAGTGCTCTGGAATTGTGGTCTGACTCTAAAGCCCCATACACACGAGCGGATTATCCGAGGACCAGGTCCGTCGGACCATGTCCGTCATACTTTGTCTGATGTTGGTTTTGCGTACACACGGTCAGACAAAGTTGTCGGAAAATCCGATCATTCTGAACGTGGTGACGTTTGTTGCCTACGACGGGACTACGTAGAGGCTAGTAGCCAATAGCTTTGGTCTTGTAATGTGATCTGAGCATGCGTAGCACTTTGTCCGGTCGGACAACCGTACACACGATCGGATTTGGTGTGATCGGACCGTGTTGTCGGCAAATCTTTCCAGCAGGAGATAAGACTTTGTCCGTCGGACAATCCGACGTACACTGTCCGATGGTGCATACACACGGTCTGATTTTTCAACAACATTGTCCGATCGGACAGAATCCATGAAAAAGTCTGACCGTGTGTATGGGGCTTTAGAGGCCAGTAATGCTCCACAGTGCTATGTTAGACCTTTGAAAACCAAATGATCCCCAGTGTTCGATCGCTCGGTTCTCAGTGCAAAGGCATCGGGGACAGGAGGTAAGTATGATTCTGCAGTGAAAAAAGAAAAACCCTTTACTTCTCTTTTAATCAAGCTGTAGACCTTAATTCATAATAAGGTCAATACCCTGGTGAGATCTTTTTGAGTACTGGTGTATGGGACTGAGATATTAGGGGGATTTCATACACAGTGATAGTCGGAGATAAATGATCACAAAAGATACAAAGTTATATATTTAGAGATTTATTTCTTTATTTGGGCTTTTTCCTACATTGTCACAGTTGATATTGTGTCTCATTGTTTGATTTTATACAGAGAGAATTGCGCTTGAGTTTTCTGTTTGTAATCTGACGTACTAAAACTTTTGACATGGTCCAATACTGATCAGCAGGATCTCCAGCCGTGTCTTGCAGGGTTCAGCGTCGGTTTTCCAAATCAACGCTTAACTGCGGTTTAGAAGCCAACAGCAGGAGGTTTTGTAGCCAAACTTCAACCTCAGTCTCAGTGGAGGACGTCCCCATGATCCGAAGGAACCTGAAAGAGGATTCATGTACAGTATAGTCTGAAAACATTCCCAAACATTGAATAGTTCAAAAACTCCACTCAAAACATTTTTTTAGGTGGCTTTTTAGTGGGGTTAAAGGCTTAGTCAAACCTTTTGGACCATAGTTATATTACATTCATGTTTAGGGTGTAAAACATAAGTGTGCACAGCATATTTCATTTGGGTGTGCACCCCAAAGCTTCAATATTCTATACGTGTTTGTGTGTGTAATTTATTATATATATATATAAATATATATATATATATATAAATAAATAGGATTTTAATCAATATCGCAATGAGTACAAGAACAATTTCAAAAATGTTGCCAAAACCGAGTTTGATAGAACATTTGTTTAGCTCATTACATGAAAGTATGGTTAATAATATAACTTATGTAGCGCAGGGGTTTTGCTACCCAAGTTATCATGCTAAATAGTGTGTTGTTCCTTAAGGAGGGAGGGAGACTTTTTTTTTATTAAAGTCAGCAGCTAGAAATACTGCAGCTGCTGACTTTTAAAATAAGGATACTTACCTGTCACAGGGTCCAGCGATGTGGGCACCTGAGGTTGAACCATCCCTCGGTCCTCGGATACTGCCGCCGCCATCTTCGGTATGGGAAACAGGAAATTAAGCATTGCGGCTTCACGTCACGGTTCCTTACTGCGCATGCGCGAGTAGCGCAGTGCAATCTGACTGGTCCCTGCTGTCTCTGGGACTCGTGTGTTTCCCAGCAGACAGCGTGGCGGGAGGGGAGTCTATGCCCGGAAGTGGGTGCAAATGCCTTAATGTCTTAAACAGGTATCTGCACCCCCCTCCCCCATGAAAGGTGCCAAATGGGACTCCGGAGGGGGGGAGGGTTTCCGAAAAGTGGAGGTTCAATTTTTGTGTGAACCTCCGCTTTAAGTAAGGGTTTGGCTCCCTCTAGTGGCCACTAAAACTTTGTCATGACCTTTTCTCTGTTTTAGAAGTAAACAGTTATGCATTGTGGGATTGGTAGTTTAATCAGGAAGTAACTCATGGGCTTAACTCAGTCTGGCAACCACTGACCCACAATGCCCAGTTCACTGACCCACAATGCCAAGTTACAGAACAGCCTGCTGGGTAAACAGATAAAAGGGACAGCGCAGCCATCTTTCGGCCTCTTGGGATGTCGTTCAGCAATTAAAATGCTAAAATGCAATTAAACAAGGCATAAATCAATGAACAGATGATTACATGCACTATCTAGCTTTAAAAAGGCTATAGAAAAGTTAGATTGATCTATACCTGGTGCAATTAGAGTCTCTGTAATGGCATCAACTATCTCAGAAGACTAACAGGATCCATGTACACACACTTTGGTTATAACCTCAACAGCAGGTGTGAATATGCGTTCCTAATGTATGGAGTATCCCTTAAAAGGTGGCTGAAAGTACCTGGTGGCTAATACTTAATGTTGGCTGGTTTTCGGTGGGGCTCTTCTTTGGGTGGTGAACTATCTCTTTAGGAATTTTACATTGAGGGAATCATGAATGCCAACATGTACTGTGACATAGTGAAGCAGAGCATAATGCCCTCCCTCCGAAGGCTGGGCTGCGGGGAAGTATTCTAACATGATAACTACCCCAAACACACCTCCAAAATGACCACTGCCTTGCTATAGAAGCTGAGAGCAAAGGTGATGGACTGGCCACGCATGTCTCCAGACCTAAACCCTATTGATCATCTGTGGGGCATCCTCAAACGGAAGGTGGAGGAGCGCAAGGTCTCTAACATCCACCAGCTCTGTGATGTCATCATGGAGGAGGGGAAGAGGACTCCAGTGGCAACCTGTGAAGCTCTGGTGAACTCCATGCCCAATAGGGTTAAGGCTGTACTGGAAAATAATGGTGGCCACACAAAATATTGACACTTTGGGCCCAATATGGACATTTTCACTTAGGGGTGTACTCACTTTTGTTGCCAGCGGTTTAGACATTAAGGGCTGTGTGTTGAGTTATTTTGAGAGGGACAGCAAATTTACACTGTTATACAAGCTGTACACTCACTACTTTACATTGTAGCAAAGTGTAATTTCTTCAGTGTTGTCGCATGAAAAGATATAATAAAATATTTACAAAAATGTGAGGGGTGTACTCACTTTTGTGAGATACTGTATATTTTATAATCACAACAATTGTCTTTGGATAATGCACTAGGCCAGTGTGCCCTCTGTTTTTATCTAATTACCAGTGTGCCTGAAGCATGTGTGCACTGGGATGAAGCCGTGTTCCGGATCAGAAAAAGCCCTGGTGCACAAGGTGATTAGGGTGTGCCCAGGCACATCCGGCACACCCCGTGGGCAGGCCTATATTAAAGACTATTTAAATCTTCATGTCCTTCTATGATCACTCTGTCCTCAGGGTGACAACACTGCTGCTCAATTTGTACCTTTCTTGTCCTCTGTTCCCTGCTATTTCCTGTGCCATTCTTCTACATTCTCACCTTTCCTCTACTGTTCTTAGCACTTCCTTTGCTTTTTCAGGCTCAGTCTTAAGATAGATCTGGAACGCGGATAAGGTAGGAAAAAGACCCATCAGACTTGACAATGGCATTCGGATCTTGGTCACAATGTTTTCAATCCTACAAAGGCAAATAGCAATGTGAGTTAATGAAGAGGTTATAGAAAACAAATGCAATCTTTACATTCCTATTATCAGTTATTTATATAGTGGGATCCTATGCTGTGGCGCTGTACGAGTGACATAAACGAGGATGAATAATACAGATATAGAAAACGAAGAAGGGGGGTTTTTAGCCAACCTATCGGACTATCACGGTACCTGAACGGACGTATGTCTCAATACAAAAGATTGATTCTAAATAATTTTATTAACACATAGTATACAAAAAACATATCACATATAAAAACAGTAGGGGTCATTGCAGTCCAAAGGTATACATATACATATCGCTATTGATAAATCAGAATGTTTAGACAAAACTCGCTGATAAAGTACTGGTTGACGCGTTTCGCTTAGAGCTTCTTCAGAACCAGAGCATAGCAGTTCATATATCTGTTGTACATATCAAGAAGACAAGGGGGTTATTCATGAGTGGATTGGCAGTTTTTATGTGTTTAAATCAATATATATAGTATCAATATCATTTAAGAAAAGATTGCCTACCTTACAATTCTTGTTGAAAGGGTAAGAACTGGTATATGTCAACAATACCCGGTAGGTTATCTAAAAGTGAGTCTCTCGGGGAGGCCGTTGAGAACTCGCCGAGTTCGGGGTCTGAAACCAGCAAACAGGGCATGAGCTGCAAATGAAAAAGAGGAAAAAAAAAAGGGGGGAGGAGGGAGGAAATAAATGAATCATTAAAGATTCTAGGATGAGGTTAATAGATAACCAATCCCATATATAGGTAGTATAGACAAGTATGTATGTATATCTAAAAAGAATACTCACATAAAAAGTTGGAAAAGGAACAAATAGCAGTAATAGAGCTTGGGTGTGCCGAGTCGACCAATGGCAAAATGGTATTATGCGGACAAATCTGTGGTGCCAATGTTCTGTAATTAATAATGATAATATCAAAGATAGATAAAGATACATTAGCTTCCAATTCCAGAGGCACCCTATTTATACCTTGAGGATCCAATAGGGCCCTACTCATGGGTCCCCCTTGGAGAGTAGTAATTTCAAGGGATGGCATCAACACTATACCAGGTCCAGCATCACATACGTAAGCTGTAAATAAACAAGGGGAGACCGGATATATATATATATATATATCTCCAATATGGGATATTTAAAGACATATATTGGGTTTCAACGGAGTTTAATATTGTGTATAAAACAGCCTTGCTAGTCCAAGAAACATACCTGGTAGCCGCTTGTAAGGAAGGGAACACCCCAGCTGGGAAGAATCACCAGCTCTGTGGGATCAAACTTCAATGGCTGAATCCATTAGTTGCAGGCCCTTTATAAAAAAGAAATAGAGCAGAGCTAATAACAAAGCTCATGTCAAATTTGGTGTATGCTAAGGGCTAGTTAGTCCCAAAGGCAGCACCTGGAGCAACAGGGACAGCATAATCGTCAACAAGCATTCAAGAGGAAAAATACCTACACAGAGTATGGTGAGACCAGCTTCCCAGCACTCCATCTCAGACAACCATCTGATGGAGTGCTGGTTATATAGTCTGCTTTGGCGCCAGAACTGGAAAGGGGAGGGAGGGAGCCGCCCCATAAGGCCAATTAAATGATAGTACGATCAGCTGGAGGGACCGCCAGAGAGGGCTCTAAGGTGCACTGATGCTAATACCACTGAGCGGCTGCGTCAGGTTGAGCCGAGGGGATGGGGTCCGCATATAGAGCGGCCCGTCCACCGCGGCCGAAAACGAAAGTACGCGCATGCGCGATGGGTAATGCGCGCATGCGCAGTAGTGAAGCGGGAGTAATTCCCGTCCAAGCAAGATAATGGGCTGTGACTGACTTATAAGGATGAAGGCAAAGTCAGATGGGAGGTAGAAACTCCAAAAGGAGGTAGGATCAATTAGAATCAATAACAGAGATAGGGAATAAGATACAATGAAAGTATTAAAGAGCGCAAATATTGTGAAATTATAAAAAGAGTGTAAAAGAAACAGATATTGAAAATAAAAATAAAATAATTATAAATATGAGAACTAAATTATAATAGTGGAGGAGAAAGATAAAAATAAAATAAATATAAAAATGGAATTAAAAATAAATAAAAATAAAAATAAAAATAAATATAATTATAAAAATAAAATTAAAAATAAAAATAAATAGAAAAAAAAAAAATATAGAAAAATATAAAAAATAGATAGTACAAAGAAAACATTAAATAAATAAAAATAGAAATAGAAATAAATATAAAAATAAAATAAAATTAGGATTAATGATGAAAATAGGAAAATAGAAAAAGAAAAGAAAAAGAAGAAAAAAAAAAAAAAAAAAAAAAAAAAAAAAAGAAAAAAGGAAAAAAGGAAAAAAGGAAAAAAGGAAAAAATATAGTAATGAGTAAAAATAAAAATAAACACTAAAAGGAAAACAATTTCTCTTTGACATATGCAGCCCCTGTCCAAGATGGAAAACAGGGGAAGAGCCTCCTCCGACGCCACCACCGCAACGCCTCCACCGAGGCAGCTATGGTTGGGTAAAAGTACCTTCCATATTGCCTGTTGAAATCCAAGCCAGAGGGAGATCAAAAAAATGGCTCGATAGCCCAAGTGTTTGCTGGAATCATTATACCAAACTGCAAGGTTGGAGTTCCAAATAGGTTCCCGATAAGGTAACCAAAACAACATAGTATTATTGACATTCCACTCAAGGTAATCCTCCCAAGTCCTCTCTAAGTAAATAACATAGAGATTAGATACATATAGCATTGCATATTGTATACATTAACAACAGATGTGCAGGTCAAGGAAAGCAAAATTTATACATTGTTTTTTTTTAAAAAAAAGAAAGAAAAGATTAATAATGCTTCAAAATGTCTGCTTCATTATAGAGAGTCCATAGACAGGTAGACTATACTGTATCGATGAAACCCTCCAAATCAATTGTCAAAGGTAGGGGAGGAAGAATTCCCTAGGAGGGTGGGTGGGTATGTCCTAATTATAGGGGGAAATAAGAGGGTTTAATCAATCATTGTGGCCGAGGGGCCCCTGATTTGAACAAATCCGTCCCTAGAATGGGGGAGGGGAAAGAGGAAGACCTGACTTTAGTATACAATGGGAGACATAGGGAAAAGGGGGAGATATTCATTGTAATCATAGAAAAGGCCGAAAGCTGAGGGAATCGTTCAAGCCAGGGGCCCTTAGAGCATTTAGCTTGAAGATCCATCTAGCTTCGCGCTGCAGTAATTTTTTATCTATGTTTCCTCCTCTGGGGTCCTCCATCACATGTTCCAGGGCCGTAAAGCAGACCATAGAAGTATCATTCTTATGGTACAAAGCTACATGGCGCCCTATTGGTGTATATAATAGATTTTTCCGTATATAATAGATGTGATCATAAATTCTCCTCCAGAAATTTCTGAAGGTTTTGCCTACATAGAATGCTCCACATTTACAAAAAGCTATATAGACTATTCCTTTTGTTTGACAATTAGCTGAAAATTTGATAGTGTGTGTTTCTCCATTGGGGAGTATGTAAGATGAACCCTCCAACACCCAATCGCAGTAGTCGAATATGAATAATACAGATAATACCAATACATAAAAGCCTGAAGACTAATTGCAGCTTCTGCAGCACATAGAAAGAGAGGGCCGGACGGAGTGAGTGAAAGGAATATAGGGAGGGCCGGACATGACTGTGTGTCTAGTGACACACCAAAGGGAATACAGCAGGGAGTGGTTAACAGGGGCAGCCAATAGGAAGCGGGGGGAGCGGCATTAGAAAAAGGGGGCGTCCTCCCTTGCAGTGGGGCTGAGCCTGCACTGCACTGCAACGTTGACTGCTCACTTATTCTAGGGGAGAGTAACAGCATTTATCCATACCTGATCCTCCACTCCCCTGGCAGATGGCACTCCCCTATGCTCTGGTAGTGGGCTGTCCCTTATCAGCATGCCCAATGTAAGGCTATGGACCCCATATCAGCCTTGATAATGTCAGGACCTTAGAATGCTAGAGTGTGATGTAGAAGACCCCGAGGACAGGCCTAGCAGCATGAAGGATTGAGTACATAAATCTCATTTTTTTTTGTTCCCTAGACCTAAACAAGCAAGTAACCCTAATATGGGAGCAGCCCTACTGCAAGGGATCATTTTTAAGTTTCCTGGAGTTGGGCTTGAAATTAAAAATGAGATCACAGATGTGGAATTCTTAAGATCTACCCCAGAGTAGGGACATCAGGTCAGAGAAGAATTAAGCCATGTATGTGTATGTCTAGGCAGCAGTGGCGGCAGCTCATAAGGGGTGCCGCCCCCCTAACCCATGTGCCCGGCACCTGATCTCCTTGTAGGCGTTTGAGATATATATATATATATATATATATATATATATATATACAAATATAGATATAGATATTAAATTAATGATTTTCTCCATCAGATTCGTTTTAAACAGAAATCAGGTTGGGTTTAAGTGGTTGCTTCTCAAACTAATGCCTTGGTAACAAGTACACAGTCTGTCCTCAAACAATGGAAACTTGGATACCATTGTTACATTTCAGTTGACAGTTTCAGCAGTCTATTGTCCCTATAGATAAACCCATGGCATGTATGATACCAGAGTGCCATCTTGAGGTTGAATTTGAGAGTGCCTCTCTAATTGAAAGCTACAGAGATGTTTTTTCTGTTATTCAGTTGTTATAGTAAACAACCTGACATAAAATGGTTGTCAGGGATAAGCTGGACAAGACTCTCATCATGTCTTAAGGCCCCATTCACACCTGAGCGTTTTGTAGCTTAAAGCTACAAAATGCTGGATGGGAAAAAAATCTATTATTCTCTATGGAGATGGTTCACATCTCCACTCCAAAACGCCTGAAGCTCCAAAATGCCTGAAGCTCAAACAAGTTCTGGAACTTTTTTTTTTTAAGGCAGATTTAGGTGTTTTTCTGCTTTTTACATTGGTGACCTTTTGACCTGTACAAAATCATGGCAAAAATGCAGCAAAAAACGCGCAACTTTCTGCCTGAAAACGTTACGCTCAGGTGTGACCTAAGAGGAAAAAATCTGTAACCAGCCAGAAGCCATTGAAGAAGAAGATTAGACATGTGCAATTCGTTTCGTTTTTTTTTCGTTATTTTCGTTCATTCGTTATCGTACGAATGAACGAACGATTCGCTAAAAATTTTAACGAATAACGAATCGTTCGAATCGAACGAATCCGAAAATAACGAAAATCCCAAAAAACTAATTAGAAACAATGAATGTACGAATGAAGAAAATCCGGAAAACAGGAACAACGAAAATGAAAATTAACGAAAAAATTCGTACATTCGTAACTTTTTTTTTTTTTTTCGATTAGTAATTTTTCGTGTCTCTTACAATGGCGCTGCTTAACGTGCTTCGAATGGATTGAACGAAAAAATTCGTACATTCGTAACTTTTTTTTTCCAAATCGTAATTTTCCGTGTCTCTTACAATGGTGTTGCTTAACGTGCTTCGAATGGATTGAACGAAAAAATTCGTACATTCGTAACTTTTTTTTTTCGATTCGTAATTTTCCGTGTCTCGTAAAATGTAATAATAGCATACACATTACATAAAATTATGAATTATGCTCCGATTACGAATCTACGAATGTTACGAATGTACGAATAAATACGAATGCGTCCGAATTTCAAACAAATAAACGAAAATTAAACTAACGGAAAAACGAATCAACGAAAAAAAAACTCTTACGAATGTACTAATCGTTACGAATACGAACACCGACTACTTACGAATGTACGAATCTTTACGAATACGAACACCGACGACTTACGAATTTACGAATCGTTACGAATCAACGGAAATGAAAAAAACGAAACGAAAAATAAACACATTTTTTTGTTGTGCACATGTCTAAAGAAGATACCTGATCTCCACAGCAATTGCTTTGAAAGACTGAATCCTAGGTTGTCAATGGAGATCATAAACACACAGTAACCGGAGTTAAGTAACTTTTAAGCGTATTTCTACTGTTTACAGACCATAGTTTCTGCTTATTTTCTAGGCATCTTGCTTGATATATCTGTCAGTCTTGATTTGTAGTCCTAATATTGTGATAGTTTTGTATGTACAGACATTTTGTTCAGTAAAAGCACATTTGTACACTGCAGAGGTCTCAGTTTCCTTGTTTATACTGCAAAGTAACCTTGCTAGATAGAAGCAAGCATAAAGTCCATCGGAAAATCCTATCGTGTGTACGGGGCATTAGAGAAACATGAATTGGAAGATTAAAGTTGAGAGTTCTATACATCCAGTACATTGCACCCACAGTTATATTTGTTTGTAAAATTATTATTTTAAATTAAATAGCAAAAGAATTCTGTAAATCAGATTATACTGTTCCATTTCTTAAAAGAAAAGATAAAAATTAACCCTTTAAGCCATTTCTGAAAAGATTTAGCAGTAAATTCCCAACATTCGGAACCCCTTAAAGGGACGGGGATGATTGATATATAAAAGTAGTCGGACCTTCTTTTGTCGGGGTAAGGGATGGCTTCATACATTTCCTTGTATCCAGTCTTCATATTGTTAACCCTCTCATGCTGATATGGGGACAGAATATTTAGCACCTGAAAATAAGTGAAATTTTGGTCTTTACACATGGAGACAAATGGAGATATTTTTCAATAAATAATTGACCAGCATTTAAAAAGAAGGGTCCACATTAAAACCCAACTAAACCTCCAGTTTAAACCGGCTAAATACCTCCCGGGTGTATCAAAATAAAAGGTGTGCAAAGTCTTACACTTCTGTTTCTTTACAAAGCAACCACAGTCTGAATAGAAAAGCCTGTCCCCTGCCAGCATCTGAAAAGATGAACCTTTACTCTGTGTGGAAGCATCGGTCTCTCTCCCAAGCAAACAAACCACACAACCCCCCCCCCCCCCCCCCGTCGGTTGCTAAAACCCCGGCCCCCATTCGATCAGCAAACCCCACACTTACCCCATCTAGGTCGTGGGCCTGTGTCTCCTCCTCGGTGTCTCCTGCTTGGCGGCTTCCCCTGTGTCTCCTCCTCCTCAGCAGCCAATACGATCCCTTCTCCTTTCAGCCAATCGGGTCTCAGGACCCGCTCTCTGATTGGCCGGGAGGAGAATCAAGAAGACAATAGTGAAAATTAAATTCGCTATTGTCACACAACTGGGTGGGCTCGGGGCGACCCTTTTTTTTAAGCCAATTAGAGCCGTAGGCTCCAATCATGTGTTTAAAAAAAAACCCTGATTGAAATCCATGCGTCTGGCGTCTAAGCAGATTGTAAGACATTGGTCACCTTTTTATTTTGATACACCAGGGATGTATTTCTCTTATTTCACCAAAATTGCTTGTTTAGAACTCAGGGGGGCCTCAAAAAGCTATTTTATTTACCCAATTTAATTTTAAAATTTATAAAACAAAATATACCATAAATAAATAATAGTAGGGGGCAGGGAAAGGATAGATTTTTTTGGGGCTTTTGACCACTTCAATACTAGACATGTGCACAACAAAAAAATTTGTTTATTTTCGTTTCGTTTTTTTCGTTTCCAAAAAAAATCTTTTTTTTTCATTTCGTTTTTTTTGTTTCCGTTGATTCGTAGCGATTCGTACATTCCTAAGTCGTCGTTGTTCATATTCGTAACGATTCGTACATTCGTAAGTCGTCGTTGTTCGTATTTGTAACGATTCGTACATTTGTAAGAGTTATTTTTCGTTGATTCATTTTTTCGTTAGTTTAATTTTCGTTCATTCGTTTATTCGAAATTCGGACGCATTCGTAGTTATTCGTACATTCTTAACATTCGTAACATTTGTAGATTCGTAATCGGAGCATAATTCATAATTTTATGTAATGTGTATGCTATTATTACATTTTAATAATTTACGAATCGAAAAAAAAAAGTTACGAATCGAAAAAAAAAAGTTACGAATCGAAAAAAAAGTTACGAATCGAAAAATAAAGTTACGAATGTACGAATTTTTTTGTTCAATCCATTCGAAGCACGTTAAGCAGCACAATTGTAAGGGACACGGAAAATTACCAATTCAACAAAAAAAAAAGTTACGAATGTACAAATTTTTTTGTTCATTTTCGTTGTTCCTTTTTTCTTTTTTCTGATTTTCGTTGTTTGGTTTTTCGGATTTCTGTTGCTTTTCGGATTCGTTCGATTCGTTAATCGGATTCGTACGATTCGAACGATTCATTATTCGGATTCGAACGATTCGTTCATTTGTACGAAAACGAACGAACAACGAAAAAAAACGAAACGAATTGCACATGTCTATTCAATACAAGACATTTTCACCCCCTCTCGTCCTCTTTCCCTCACCCCCCCTCTCAAACACCCATCCCCTCATGATATACAATAATGGATGTGGGGGCCTTTTGGTGGGCTTGTATTTTTTTGGGGGGGGGGGGGGCAGCATTTAATTCAATTAAAGTGGGTCGGTCTGGATGAAGTCCAGTGCCAAATTTTTGTCCCAGTCCATAGGGCTCCTTTCTTTTCTTGGAGTTGGGTTTTAAGCATTTATGGGGTTGATATACTAAAGGCAAACAGACTGTTGCAAGTGCAGTTGCTCCAGAGTTTAATAAAAGAGGTAAAGCTTCACTTTGCAACGAATACCCAATCACATAGAACTCCCAGGAGCATGGAATTCATATGAAGTCTACCAGCACAAACCCAGTACAATGCACTGCCACTTTCCGACCAATAGAAAGACAAGTATTGTACATGGAGTGGGCGGGGCATAGCTCTGACTTTGGAATCAGTCAGTATTTGCATATTGAGCGACCCAGACCTGGAAGCCCCCAGAGTGCTCGGCACAGTGAAGAAAGGGGAGTGCAGGTGACTGCTTCCAAACTCTTATACTGACTTTGTATCACGCCAGGCTTACTTATCACTCACATAGACAACAGCGATATCTCAGACAAGGCAGCATGTAAGACAAGGGACACTGAAAACACAAAGATATTCAGTACTTACCTCTGTAAAGACCTCAGTCATCTGTTCTGAGTGGTCCTTGTAGTGAACTTCCATATTGGCAAAGTAGGTGAAGATAGCAAGACAGCCTCCTGGCTTTAAGACCCGATCGACCTGAAATGATGACATCCACATTAATATATCAGCAAACGTGTGCCCCTTCACTGATGAAGTACTGATTTTAATAAAAAAATAAAACTGTATATTCTAGAATATAGAGTTCAGTGATTTGGGGAATATAATATGTAGAGTGCAGATGTTTGGTGTATGTAATATATAGCACAGGGTATACAGTGTAGCAGTTGAGTGTATATAATACATAGCAATAGTGTATAGAGTGTAGCCGTTCAGTGTATGCAATATATAGCACAGATTGTATGCAATATGCAGTACAGCATACATATAGCAGTTTAGGCTATGCAAGTTAAATCATAATGTACACTATGGGGATTATTTACTAAAGGAAAATCCACTTTGCACTACAAGTGCAGTCGCTGTAGATCTGATGGGGACATGCAAGGAAAATAAAAAGCAGTATTTTTGCCTGAACGATAAAATCAGCAGAGCTTCCCCTCATTTCAGATCTTCCCCTCAGATCTACAGTGACTGCACCTCCAAGTGCACTTGTAGTGCAAAGCGGATTTGCCTTTAGTGAATGAACCCCACAGTGTACAGAATTCAGCAGTCAGGTGTATGTAATGTACAGCACATGTTACAAGGTGTATCAGTCGAACAATGAAACAAGAAAACTTTTTGTTTGTTTTTACCTCTTTTAGAAACTTCTCAACGTCAAACCAATGGGCAGAAGCAGACGCTGTTATTAGATCAACAGAGGAGTCACCAACCACCACCACCTCTTCAGCTGGACAGACACTGCAGAAATTACAGATTAGACTTTTAGTGACACCATCTGGTTGGATTGAAAGTCCAACCCTGGGCTCTGACTTTTTTGCTTTATCCCTTCCCAGATGACACAAAGGGGTCGGTCTGTTTATAAAGAATTCACAGAAAAATAACCCAATGAATCCGTCACTGACATTCTCCAGTCACATTCACCCGGTTTACACTAGAATGAATGTGTACCAGGCCAATGAGGCAGCCAGTAAACCACCAACAATGTCACATATACAGGAACTGTACAGGAAAACTTCCTTCCTAGGAGTTCCTCCCTAGTGGTGAAATGTTACACACTAGAAGGGCCACATTTATTAATTTATTTTACAAATGTAAGCAAACAAACCAAAACCTCTCCCCCCCCCCCCCCCCCCCATTCCCCAACAATGTAATTTAGGAATAACCACCAATCACCCCAACATCCCCCAACAATGTCCTTTTCGGAATACCCACCAATCACCCCAACATCTCCCAACAATGTCCTTTTCGGAATACCCACCAATCACACCAATAATGTTCTTTAGGAAACCCCACCAATGTCCTTTTGGAATACCCGCCAATCACCCCAACAATGTCCTTTTCGGAATATCCACCAATCACACCAACATCTCCCAACAATGTCCTTTTCGGAATACCCACCAATCACCCCAACATCTCCCAACAATGTCCTTTTCGGAATACCCACCAATCACACCAATAATGTTCTTTAGGAATCCCCACCAGTTACTACAGGACTATGGCACACTTTGCATGGTAAACTTTCTTTAGCCCAAAGAGGTCTGTCTATATCAGGAAAGGGGCTACTTGTTTGGGTGTGCTCCCACCAGGCCGAAAGGTTTCTGGTCCTCCCCTAAACATAACTAATGAAACACGTTTAGAATGTCCCCACCTGTATGTGACATCGGGGGACCCCAGGTCTTTCTTGGCCACCTCTATCTGAGCCTCACTGACATCGATTCCGAGAACTTTCTTGACGTACTGAGAGAGAATTCTTGTGCTCTGCCCCGTTCCACAGCCAACGTCCACAGCAAATCCATACGGTTTGTGTAACTAGGAAGACAGAAACATCTTCAAAATACATCAAAAGGACACTGGTGTGGTTTTCAGTTTAACCTCTTGCTGCCCACATCATGCCTATGTGTGGCTGCAAAGAGGGTGGGCATTAAAGCCCCCACACTGCACATAGGAGTCCATGGAAAGCCAAGATTTCTGTGCTGAGAACACGCTCACCGCATGCCCCCAGCACAGTCACAGCCAAAGCATAGCCAGCTCTCCGTCTCTAGTCCCAATCGGAAGCTGGTGGGACAGGCTTCCAATCATGTGTCCACTGTGAGAGCCAATCACGGAATAAAGACCCATTTAAAGGGATGCCAAAGCTGGGTGGGAAGGGGTTACATTTACAAATGTCATAACAATGATATGATATAGTTTTTATTTGGTTGAAAACAATTACAACAAATTTTTATTTCTTGCTATTGTCACCAATAACTTTAACTTTGTCCTTGCTTAAAGCGGACCATCACGTGAAAGTTCTTCTCATCCTCCTCTTCACTCCCTACTCTTCCAGAAATTGTGTTTCTTTTTTTTTTTCTGGGAGCGAGTTCCATTTTCTGATAGGCCTAGGTGAGAACTATGCAACTTGGCATCACATGTCTCAGGAGTCCACGGGACCAGTTTTAAAGTGCTGCACAATCCCTCACATGCGCAGTGGGGAGTGGGATTTCCTGAGGAAGTCACAGTCAGCTCCCAACATCAAGTTGGTGGCACCAGGGTCCTACAACTGTGTGAACTCTCTGTGGAAGGAACGTGAGGGACTCCAGGGACTGGCAATCTTAGCTGTGCTACACACTCGGGCAGGCATGTACTGACCATTGGGACTACCGGGAGTACACACGGTCGGAATTTATGACAACAAATGTTCGATGTGAGCTTGTTGTCGGAAATTCCGACCGTGTGTTGGCTCCATCGGACATTTCGACAAACAAAATTTGAGAGCTGGGTCTCAAATTTTCCGACAACAAAATCCGTTGTCGTAAATTCCGATCGTGTGTACACAATTCCAACACACAAAATTCCATGCATGCTCGGAATCAAGCAGAAGAACCGCACTGGCTATTGAAATTCTATTTTCTCGGCTCTTGGTACGTGTTGTACATCACCATGTTCTTGATGTTCGGCATTTCCGACAACATTGGTGCGACCGTGTGTATGTGTAGCGCCCACCCCATTTAGGTGGGTGCTAAATAGGTTTAAATAAGGTAGTGTTAGGTAAATTTGGCCAGGACTTTGCATTTCTAGGCCTGGTTGTTTGTTTTGGGAGAGGGGAGTGACAGAATAGAGGGGGTGTGGCCACCTACACTCTGACCCAGAAAGATCCCCCTTTACCTTCCATTGGAAATGTTCTGGAAGGGAGGCGGATTTGGAACTGGAGTGCAGGCAGCTTGTATGGAGAGCCCTGGACCAATCATAAGTATAAGATTTCCTATCATTTGAGCCCAGTCTTGCCACAAAGAGTTAATCCAGCTCTGAGCAATCCTCTTTTATAGTTCAGTGAGATAAATCTTGACAAACAGAGAAAAACTTTGTCAAATCCTCCCCCTTGCTGTGAGTGACAGGTGATTTACATATCTCGTGCACTAGCCTAAGACATGCATTACTTTTTAATTCCCACCCCACTCATTTCTTCAGCAGCTCTGCAAGGATTGGCTGTTCCACACCTCAGCATGATTTGGCATGCTGAAGTCATGTGGGGACTTTTATGGGTTTTGACTGGATGTTAGTGATCATAGCAGAAGTTCAGTGTAAGAAATACACAGGAGAAAATGCATTTTGATAAGGGGAGTGTAGAGGTGGGCGGCGAGTCTACCGACATCACGACTCCACCCACCGAGCCCTGGAAAACAGACCCACCCACAAAATCTGCAGTTTTCGGGTCTCATAGCAGACAGAGGGGAGACATTTGACACATAAGTATACATGCAGGATGCATGTATATCCTTCTAGATAACCACTATTGCAGTAGTTTAGAAAGGACGAGAGTGGGTCTGCATCCACTTTAATTTGTGTTGGCAGGGGCAGGACTCGCATATAAGCTGGGGATCACATGCTTCCTAGAGGAGGAGTCGGGAGCAGAGAAGGAGGAAAGAAGTAGCGAACATGGAGCAGGCTTGAAGGCCTGGGGGTTCAGAGACCTCAGCACTGGATAGCAGGAGTGGGGTTGAAGGCCTGGGGGTTCAGAGACCTCAGCGCTGGATAGCAGGAGTGGGGTTGAAGGCCTGAGGGTTCAGAGACCTCAGTGCTGGATAGTCGGAGCAACAGCCACAATCTAATCTGGAGAAGTGGACCGGGCATACCAGCCTGGGATGTACCCGACCATGCAAAGGACGGAGGATCGACCTTCTGTGGCAATCATGGACTGTCAAAGGGAGTGCAACCCTGCAGTGCTTATGCGTCAAGGACACTTTCCTGAAGTGACGCCGGGGGGTTTTAAAATCCATAACCAACAGTGTCTTTCAGAGGGGCATTGGTCGGTTCACCAAAGGAAAGTACATGGGGACAGAAACAGTAACCAGATTACTAGAGGCTACTCATATCCTCTAACTGCAATGTAGCATTCTTCAAGCAAGCAATAAAGTTTTATAACGTTTTCATGGACTGTCTGCTGTTTATGGAATTCATGCATGGGGTGGAAGAACGGAATCAGTTAACAGAAAGGTATGAACACACCCAGCAGCTCCCAAGGGAGTAGTGCGCTACATGTGCAAGACAAGTTTGAGCCAAGATCCATCGAAAAAATGCAGGATTTTGTTGCCGGAACGACTGATCGTGTGTACGCGGCATAACACTATTTTTTTTAAATTAACAATGCTGAAAAAAAAAAGATTTTTGTTACAGTTTATTGTCTAAGGATTGTGTAAAAAAATTAATAAAAAAAAAAAAAAAAAAAATGTTGCAAGACAAGATCATGAAAAGAAAGCCTTATTTCTCCTTAAAAACAAAAACAAAAAAACAATATATGTATTAGCTTGTTATCTTAATGCGGACCTTCAGTCATTTTTTCTTCTTTCCATCTATTAAATCTTCTGCCCTTGTTATTGTTTTAACTTTGGATAGTAATTTTTTTTTTCTGCCAGTAAATCCCTTATACAGCCCACTTCCTGTTTCTTGTCTGGTGAAAAGCATAGGCTTATGACATCATGCACAGCCCACTTCCTGTTTCTTGTCTGGTCATTAGCCTAGGCTTATGACATCATGCACAGTTCTCTCTCTCACTCTGGTGAGAGTTTGCCAGGAAGGGAGGGTCGGTGAGTCATAAGGGGGCCAATGAGAGCTGCAGCTGGTGGTGTGCCTCTGTGTGTAAATCCAGGAAGTGAACAGGCAGCAGCTTCAACTGCCCACAGTTGAAATGGATTCAGCCAGACTCAGTGGAAAGAGATTTCTGCAGCATATTTGGCAAGTACAGAATCACAGTATATATCTAAACTAATATGCAAAGTGGTTGGAGGGAAGTTTCAGAATGGCAAAGATGTTTTTTTTATTACAAATTATGTGAGCAGACTGCAGGTCCTCTTTAAAGCTGAGTTCCACCCAAAAATGGAACTTCCGCTTTAAGTGCAGGTGACCCCCTGACATGCCAAATTTGCATTGTAATTTTTTTTTTTGGGGGGGGGGGGGGGGGCGGATGCCCTCTTTTTAGAGGCATCCAGCTCCCACTTCCTCTGGGGGCACCGGAAGCAAGTTCACCCCCCCCCCCCCTCTCTGCAATCATCTGGGACACGTCACAGGTCCCAGATGATTGCCCGCCTGCCCAGTAACAGTGCGCAGGTGGAACACCACTTTAATCACTTGACCACTGGGAACTTAAACCCCCTTCCTAACCAGACCAATTTTCAGCTTTTGGTGCTCTCACTTTGAATGACAATTACTCAGTCATGCAACACTCTACCCAAATGACATTTTTGTCCTTTTTTTTCCACACAAATAGAGCTTTATTTTGGTTGTATTTGATCACCCCTGCGGTTTTTATTTTTTGCGCTATAAACAAAAGAGCGACAATTTTGAAAAAAAAGCATTATTTTTTACTTTGTGCTATAATAAATATCCCCCAAAAATTTATTAAAAAAAACAAATTTTTTCCTCAGTTTAGGCCGATACGTATTTTTGGTTAAATAAATATTTTTGGTTAAAAAAAATAATAATTGATTGGTTTGATTGGATTGCTGTTTACTTCCGCATCTCCCCGTTCAGCCTCCCCGTGAGACGATTGCGGGTATCCCCGCGGCGATCGAGTCCGCGGGACCCGCAACCGGACTCACGAGGGGCCCGACCGGCGCGCGCGCGATGGCACAGCGGCATTTTTAAAGGGACGTACCTGTACGCCCTTGTGCCTGTCCGTGCCATTCTGCTGACGTACATCGCCGTACGTCGGTCGGGAAGTGGTTACATTTTACAAGTGGTCTATACCAGACAGAAGCCGTCACTCACCCTTTCATCCACGTAACTGAAGATGAGGTCTATTATTTCTTGTGGTGGCTTAAACCTGAATTTCTGATAATCAGATGCTTGCTCCTTTCCTTCAAACCGCCGCGTTGCCATTTTGGACTCAGATTACCACCTATAATAATAAACAAATAGAAGAACTACTAGCTCCCTCAAACTTAATGAATCAAAAACAGAACTTCTTATTCTACATGCAAATCATAACCCCCGAACCAAGATCCCTTGGACACCCCCCACCATCTTTGGACGGACCGTCACCACTAGGACCAAGGCCAAGAGTCTCGGAGTCATTTTTGACTCAGAAATGTCAATGGATGCGCAAATAGGAGCAGTAGTCAGTGGATCTCACCATCTGCTCCGCCTGCTACGCAGACTCATTCCCTTCATTCCAAAGGAGGACAAAGCAGTGGTAGTTGGAACAGTCATCAATTCTCGACTGGACTACGCTAACTCCCTTTACATAGGATTACCCCAATATCAACTTGCGCGCTTACAACTTATCCAAAACACGGCGGCAAGACTGATAACAGGGAAAAAACCCTGGGAATCCATCTCCCCTTCCCTGAGGAGCCTACATTGGCTAACCGTAAGGAATCGGGTCGCATTCAAGACCCTCTGCCTCACCCACAAATGCGCACATGGAAACGCTCCGCAATACCTTTGCGAGAAAATAAAACACTACACACCGAATCGCAGTCTTCGATCGGCTAATCAAAATCTTCTCCTCATTCCTAAATCCCGCTACAAATCAAAGGGGGAACGGAGATTCGCTGTCCAAGGACCATGGCTATAGAACGCTCTACCAACCGACATTCGCATGGAAGAAAACCATCAGGCCCGCAGGAAGAAACTCAAGACCCACCTCTTCTAGAAACCGATCGCCAATACAGCGCCTTGAGGCGATTCAGTTCGCATTGTAGCGCTATACAAGTTATTCATTCATTCATTCAGAAATAAGATATTTTATTTAAAAAAAATACATACATTATAAAAGAGACCTTCGGGGGTGGGGGTTCTTTTGCAGATACACTGTAACTTTATCCTGTATGGGAAAGATGAAATTGTCTCTCTTCAATGTGCACCTGTACCAAACTTCAATAATTCAGACTGAGAATATAATGGGGAAAAAAAAAATTCATAAGAGAAGCAATCATTAGGCCCCTTTCACACTGGGGCGGGAGCCGCGGTGACGGTAAAGCAGCGCTATATTTAGCGCTACTTTACCGTCGTTTTAGCCGCGGTATTCGGCCGCTCGTGGTGCGGTTTTACCCCCCGTGAGCGGCCGAAAAAGGGTTAAAGGCCCCCCGCAGAGCGCCGCCATAGCGACGCTTTGCGGCGGTATTGCCGCAGTATTACCGCGATGTCCCATTCAAATCAATGGGAAGGAGCGGTATAGGAGCGGTGAATACCCCGCTCCTATACCGCTCCAAAGATGCTGATGCTGTTCCTAATTTTGTTTCCTCGTCTATTCGTAGTTTTGTCTGTTCGTGTTCTCGAATCGTTCTTTTGAATAGACAATGTAAATGTATCTTAATATGTACGTTCGTAATTTCGTGTTCTCTAATCGTTCTTGGACGTAATGGACAGTGTATTAGTGAGAGATTTATCTTACTTAATATCTTTAGCCAATCAGCCACACTGCATTCCAGAATCTTTTTAGATGGAGTTGAGGAGGAGACTGAGAAGTCCGGTCTGGTGACTGAGTATTGGACTGGAGTAAGTACAGTACTTAAAAGCAAGCATAGGATTATTATTCTTTATTTCCTACGAAAGTACAAATCAACCAAAAAGGCAATCTCACAAATGTAACAATTACTAGAATTACGAGTAGTGTACAGAATAAACAAACAAAATTACAGAATTACAAATCATTTTGTATCAATGAAACTATATCTGTTACGAAAATACAGAAAAAAAGTCTGAATATAAAAACTTGCATCTTACGAAATTACGAATGGTTACGAATCAACGGAAACGTAAAGAAACATAAAACAAATTTTGTTGTTGTGCACATGTCTACCAATCAGGGGCCAAAGTGCGAGTTTACCTGTAAACCCTCACACTGGAGACTTGTACACCATCATCATGGTGTCCAAGGTTGGTGGGTACAGGGTCCCCCGAGGGCAGAGCGCATGTGTGACCCCCTTTGGGTGGACGTGGGAGAAGGAGAAGCCTCCTGGGTGGACGGGGGAAAAGGAGAGGACCCCTGGGTGGACGGGGGAAAAGGAGAGGGCCCCTGGGTGGACAGGGGAGAAGGAGAGGGCCCCTGGGTGGACAGGGGAGAAGGAGAGGGCCCCTGGGTGGACAGGGGAGAAGGAGAGGGCCCCTGGGTGGACGGGGGAGAAGGAGAGGGCACCTGGGTGGCCATTTAGTGAAGAAGAGGGCCCCTGGGTGGACGTTTGGAGGAGGAGACCAGGTGTATAGAGTAAGAGAGGGCCCCCAAGGTGAATGGGGGAGGAGGAAAAGGCCTCCAGGGTGGAGGAGGTGTGGCCCCCTGGCTGTATGGTGGAGAAGGAGATGGCCCCACGGTTGGCCAAAATTGGAAGAGCTGGTCCTTGGGTGGTTGGAGGAGGAGTGGGTGCCACCCTTCTCCCCCGGGAGGACAGGGACACCCTTCTCCCCCGGGAGGAAAGGGACACCCTTCTCCCCTAGGGATGGGGAGCCCATCTTGCCTATGGAAAAGAACCCCATCTCCGCTGGCAACGGGGACTTCATCTCACCTAGGGACCCCATCTTCCCTGAGGACCAGGACCCCACCTCCCCTAAGAACAGGAACCTGATCACCCTGTGTGTGCCAACCTCACCGTCCTGCCTGCCATGTGTCCTGTGTGAGGGCCCTCATGTGACAACTCTTATCAGGATTTCACCCCACTGTGTGCTCCCCCCTACATGGATACATGGATGTGCTCCCACTACCAGACTGACCCCTCTGTGTGCTACCGCTAAAAGGGGGACCACTCTGTTCTGTTTGCTCCTCCTACATGTTGGCATACTTTGTCCTCCAGGGAAGAAGCGGGGTCCCTGTCCTCCAGGGGAGAAGGGGGTGAGGAGAAGGGGTGTCCCTGTCCTCCAGGGGAGAAGGCTGTCCCTGTCCTCCCGGGGAACAATGGGGGGGTCCATTGTCCTCCCGGGGAACAAGGGGGGGGTCCATTGTCCTCCCTGGGAACAAGGGGAGGGTCCCTGTCCTTTCTGGGGGAGGAGGGCGTCCCTGTCCTTCCGGGGAAGGAGGGTGGCCCCCTCTCCTCCCCCATTCACCTTGGGGGCCCCTCTCTTACTCTATACACCCGGGTGCCCTCTCCTTAGGCCACCAGTGACCCCAAAGCGGGTCACACATGCACTCTGCCCTCGGGGGACCCGGTACCCACCGTCCTCGGATGCCATGATGATGGTGTATAAGTCTCCAGGTAAATTTGCACTCAGCTTCTTTGGCCCCTGATTGGAAAAGCAGCGGAGACGATCCAGCCGCAATCAGCACTTGACAGAGATCACAGACCAGTGGCGGCCCGTGCATTGTGGGTGCACGGGTGCTGCCCCCCGACACCTTCGCCGGCCTCCCTATTTATGTGCCTGGCCCTTTCTGGATGCCGGACACTTGAAATACTATGGCGGGGATAGGCGGGGGTGTGCATTTTGAAGCACGTGATTAGATCCAGAGGCTGCCGATTGGCAGGAAAGACCGTTAGTGTGAAAATAGCTATGCCACACAACAGGGTGGGATCAGGACGCACCCGGCACATATATGGTTCCCGGAAGCGGTGGCCAGCACACAGGAATGACATAACGATGATCCTTAATTGCAAATTAAGAAAATTATAAATATATATATTTTTTTTTTAACATGTGGTGGTGTTTGTGTGGGTCCCTAAAAACATGTTCATACATATTAGGGCCAATTTAGACAGGATCCAATTTACCTATTAGCATGTTTTTAGAGTGTGGGAGGAAACCGGAGTACCTGGAGGAAACCCACGCACAGGGAGAACATGCAAACTTCATGCAGATGGCGTTGCGGGTGGGATTCCAACCTTTTTGCTGCTATGTGAAAATGCTAACCACTACACCACTGTGCTGCCCAAATATATATCTATAGATGTAGGTTCTTGTGCCCACCAGCAGAGTGAAGTTGGGTAGATGCCACACTCCCAATTCTGGAGGCATAATAATGGTCTAGCACAGGGGTCTTCAAACTACGGCCCTCCAGTTGTTCAGGAACTACAAATCCCATCATGCCTAGTCATGTCTGTGAATGTCAGAGTTTTATAATGCCTCATGGGATGTGTAGTTCTGCAACAGCTGTAGAGCCGTAGTTTGAAGATTCCTGATTCCTCTAGCAGGTCTTGAAAAAAGGGGGTTTCTCATGTGCCTTGTATATTGCCCAAGAAATATCAATAGGAAAATACAAGTGGGTCATGGCTACATTCCAAATTTGGCACTTAACATGCACTATGATTGGCCAATCTCTGTACAACTCGATATTTCAGCAAAATAGGTAATAGGAAGACGCACTTGAACATTTAATTCAAATTATAGGAAATCAAACAGGTTCTTACACTAAATCTATTTTTTGTAAGATCTAACTGATTGCAGTGTATGGTCACCTTTACAGATCAAGATCTGAAAATATTAGCTTATTGGGTTTACAAAAACTTCTCTGTTCTTTGTAATGTTTTGATAGATTAGGGTAAAAAAAAAAAAAAACACCACATTTCAAAGCTATATTAGAAGTAATAGGAATGAGATTAGCATAAAAAAGGGTTAACTGAGAACACCTACTAATTGCCCAAATAGACACATCCAATGAGATGAAATAAACCAATTGTATTGGGCGTGCGCTATTATCAATGAGAAAACCACAGTTACCCTAGCACCAGGTGCAGTTTACATATTACTATCGTTTTGCGCTTCAAAGTGCGCCGGTTCGTGCGTTTGGTAAATGACTTTTCCAGAGCAGCAATTAAGGTATGAACTGGCGCAGCACATTCGTCTTAGTAAATCAGCCCACGGTTAACACTTTTCAACATAAGGGTTTAACATGAAAAGGTCAAAGTTGGTGCAAATAAAATATTTACAGAAAAAAAGATGTTTCAAAGAGAAAAAGACATTATACAGCCACCAAGAAATAAGGTAGAATTGGGGAGGAAGAATACTTGCAATTAATGTCCGAGGGTTGACCAGAGTTTGATTGATGAGCTGGGTAATCGTTTCTCAAACTTGGAAGATTCTGTCAGATCAAAGGGGGTGTTGACAGCGACCAGTGATTAGGGATGAGCCGAACACCCCCCCCCCCCCCGGTTCGGTTGGTACCATCTGTGGTACCATTATTATTTACCACAGATCGGTGGTCTGAACCCGTTAATGTACAATTATCATTGGGACATGTAAGAGGAATGCTGCGCCATTAAAAAAAAGGTCAAAACGATGTACATTGTCCAGTTAAACACAAATGAAAGTCATCATGCTAAAGCCAAAAGAAATTCTTACTCCCTCACCTTTATAATATGACCTTTAGGTGAAAAAGATACGGCTGTCTTCCCACTGGTGGATGCAAGCTTCTCCGACTCCAGGATCATAACCTATGGAAGAAAAAACCTAGGGCTATCCGAAGAGAAGTTTTTATTGCTAAAATGTAAATACACTCACTAAATAGATCAAACAAACTTTCAGTCATGGGGTGGCCTCATGAGGACAGTGCTACATGTCATCAAATGACTCCTGTACCTTGATCTCCTCAAGCTAGCAAGCTTGCTGCCTGGAGATCGGTGTATGGCGGAGCTCCTGCAGAAGTTATTTAATGATATGTCACGCTGCCCTCAGGAGGCAACCCCGTGACTGTAGTCTTGTATTCAACCATCTTTGGGACAAACACAAATCTATAATCAGCCAAATAAAACAAAATCCAAAACATATTTGTATATATATATATATATATATATATATATATATATGTGTAGCGCACTACTCCCTTGGGAGATGCTGGGTGTGTTCATACTTTACTGCTAACATACCTTCGTTCTTCCACCCCTGCACGATTCACAACAGAAACACTCAATAAAGGTTGAACAGATACATTTATTCTTCTTGGTTTCAGTCCATTACAATTGAGTTAAAGGAAATGTATGAGCTGCCTCTTCCTTCTGGTTCCTTAGAGTAGTTACCCTATTTATCGGCGTATAACACGCACCCCAAGTTTAGGAGGGAAGTTTAAGGAAAAAAACTTTTAGGAGGGAAGTTTAAGGAAAAAAAAAAAAAAAACTTACATTTAAATGCCCATTAATGAAGCCTTGCACTGTCCTCCTGCAGCCTTGCACTGTGTCCCCCTGAATCCTGGCACTGTGTCCCCCTGAATCCTGGCACTGTGTCCCCCTGAAGCCTGGCACTGTGTCCCCCTGAATCCTGGCACTGTGTCCCCCTGAATCCTGGCACATTGTCCCCCTGAATCCTGGCACATTGTCCCCCTGAAGCCTGGCACTGTGTCCCCCTGAATCCTGGCACTGTGTCCCCCTGAAGCCTTTCTAAAAAGCATGGTTGATTTTTATTTTTAAACTTACCGCTGCCGCCATCTTCGGCTCCTCCCGCCGCCATCTTCGGCTCCTCCCGCCGCCAGGATCTTCGGCTCCTCCCGCCGCCGCCGCCGCTGAGATATTCGGCTCCTCCCGCCACCGCCGCCGAGATCTTCGGCTCCTCCCGCCACCGACATAGACGGAGCCGGCTCCACTCGCAGTAACGCCCCCGTCCCGCCCCTTGGCCCGGCTCCTATGATGGACACAATGCCAGGCCAATGGCGGGATGTATAGGCTAGGGAGGCGGGACTGGGTGTGACTGCGAGCGGAGCCGAGTACACAGAAGACTCGGCTCTGCTCGTAGATGTCGGCGGAGCTCCGGATCGGCGGCGATTGGCGGGGGATCGGCGTATAACACGCACCCACTATTTTCCCCTGATTTTAAGGGGAAAAAAGTGCGTGTTATACGCCGATAAATACGGTAAGTCCCTTCCCCTTAATGAACTGACCGATACCCCTCTGAAAAGCACCTTGGTATATGGATGCTGGAAGTCCCAGGCCTCACCTGCCCATCTTACCTCAGGAAAGTCCAGATAACATCCCGGTCCAATCCATCCGCTTTTCAGCTATTTCCCGTTTCTTGCGAATAGGTCCATCCCAGCCGGGATGCCTGGTTCCTTCTCCCAGGGTTTCTTTGATGAATTGGTGGTAGTTGAACCATCCAGCACTGAGGTCGCTGAACCCTCAGGCCTTCAGGTTTGGTTCCTGCTCTCCAGCGCTGGGGTCTCTGAACCCCCAGGCCTTCAAGCCTGCTCCTTAGAGTTACATTTTGCTGTATCTCTGGACTTAGTTTCTTCCCATCTCCCTTCAGGAAGCATGTGACCTCAGTATATATATATATGTCCCGCCCCTGCCCATACAAATTAATGAATGGGCCAGGGCCATATACACTGCCAGCACTCCAGTCCCTGACCCGCCTCCTTTCCAGAACATTTCTTGGAGAAGAGAGGGAGGTCTTCCAGGGCAGAGTACAGGTGGTCACACCCCCCTCTATTCTACTACTCCTCCCCAAACCAAATTAACAACCAGGCCTAAACAAAAGGGTAAGGCACTGGCAATTTTACCGATTACTTGCCTATTAGCACCCACCTAAAGGTGGTGGGCGCTACACATTATATATATATATACTTTACTACGGAGAGGACTATGTGTTTTCTTCCTTTGTGTGTTTCAGCAGCTTGTATCCACCAGTGGGGAGACAGCCGTGTCCTGGCTATAAACAAAAAAATTCTATTTCTGTTTTCTGGCTCTGTACTCATCACTTTAATAAAGGGGTTGTAAAGGTTTGTGTTTTTTCACCTTAATGCATCCTATGCATCAAAGGTGAAAAAACACCTGTCAGTGACCAGCCCCCCCCCCCCGTTTTACTTACCTGAACCCTCAAACTTGTCCCACGGGGGATGCACTTTCCCTCTGCCCAGGGTTCTCGGCTCGTGATTGGTTAGATTGATAGCAGCGCAGCCATTGTCTCCTGCTGCTGTCAATCAAATCAAATGATGCGGCCCCCGTGGCCAAGTCCTGCACTGGACGCCGAATGCCCCCGCAAGGTAACACCCCGGGAGAGCGCTCCTCCCAAGGGGTTATCTGATGCGGGGAGGAGCCGCAAGAGCCGCAGAGGGACCCCAGAAGAGCAGCTTCAGGGCCACTCTGTGCAAAACGAGCTGCACAGTTATTAAAAAAAAAAACTCGAACCTTTAGTGTCCCTTTAAGTTCACACTGCATAATGCATTTTAATGCATTGCTTTTAATTGCATTGCTCTGTGACCGGGGGGGGGGGGGGGGGGGGGGTGTGGCATTTTGGCAACTTCGCCCTGGGCACTGGAATACCTTGTCCCACCACTGGGTTTTACCCTCACTTCCTGTTTGGCTATGTGACAGGAAGTGAAGCCAATTTTAAGAAAAGGGACGCAAAGCCCAACTTAAAAAAAAACAAAACACAAGCAGGGGTTTGAACACTCACTTGGTTTCCCTCAAATGCCCACAATTAGAATAATCTGGAGCTCTATTTTACCGCAGTGCTCTAAATCAGTGCTTCTCAACCCTGTCCTCAAGTGCCCCCAACAGGCCATTTATGGAGGTTTTCCTTCATCTTGCCCAGATGCTTTAAATAACAGTCAATGGCTTTGTATTTTGGACAGCTATTTTAGATAAATTCCCAAAACATGTCCTGTCGGGGATACTTGAGGACTGAGAACCACTGCACTAAGATGGAAAATGTAATACTTACCTCTCTATCTCTATGGCAGCATATGCACAATCCATGCATATGCTACCATGAAGGCACCAGGAAAGTAAATCAGCCTAGTTAAAGCGGTTCTGCACCCATCCCATAATCTTACTTTCTATCTCTTCCCTAGCATGTTAGATGACAGAATTGATGGTTCAATTCTGCATCTTTTAAGCCTACCTTGAATGCTGGCTTCATCTTTGTTGTTGTCCCTGCGGGGGTGGGCGGGGTCTGTGCGAGGATTCTCGTCATGCCGCACTGTCTCCTGGGATCTGGTGTCATTCATCCCAGGAGTCAGTGCGGACATTCGACCCGAAATCTCGCAAGATTTGCGGACGTGAAGTGTTTACACAGCTCGGCGCTGTTACCCGTGAGCATGTGCGGGAACCAACCAAAGGGAACAAGGAAGTGACTGCTTGTGGGCTTCAAATGCCCACAAGCAAAATGACAATGCTGTACTTTTTATTTTAAAAGTGCATTTTTTTTGGAAAAAACAGACATGGATACCGGACGGACACATAGCAAGTGAGTTTATTGTTAGACTCATACTATTTTTAACATGAGAAGAAAAAAAAAATAATAATTAGTGTGTGCAGAACCGCTTTAAGATGCAGCTGGGAAATCTGTTGCATGAAAAGTAACAAAAAACACATAAAACATAATACTTTGCTACAATTTTTATTGGTCAACAAAACAGGACTTGGAAAAGAGCAAGGAAAGCAAAAAACACATGTATGTTAATTTGTGTAATTTTTGCTATATGCTATGTCAGGGGTAGGGAACCTTTTTGGCTGAGAGAGCCATGAACGCCACATATTTTAAAATGTAATTCCATGAGAGCCATACAATATGTTTAAAACTAAATACAAGTAAATGTGTGCATTTTTATGTAAGACCAACACTTTTAAAGTACAGTAATGCCCCGTACACACGGTCGGAAATTCCGACCACAAAATCCGTCGGATTTTGTCCGACACTGGTGTTGCATACACACGGTCGGACAAAGTTGTCGTAAAAAATCCGATCATTCTGAACGTGGTGACGTTCGTTGAGTACGACGGAACTACGTAGAGGCTAGTAGCCAATAGCTTTGGTCTCGTAATTTGATCTGAGCATGCGTGGCACTTTGTCCGTCGGAATTCCCTACACACGATTGGAAAAAGTCCTTGTGACGAAACGTCCCTACACTCCTCGAGTGTGTTCGTCATATACCACTTCCTCCCAGTCTGAATATAGATCTCAGATATTCCAACCACTCCCAAGCACCAAACGAGACAAGACTTGCTTAGTGCTAGCATGGACTGTTTATTTAGAACCAAAATGACAAGTATTTATATACAGTAGTACTCTAACAATACACCTGTAACAAACAGGGCCGTCTTTAATATTGATTGGACCCTGGGCAAAACTTTTCTTGCCCCCCCCCCCCCCCCATGCAGTTTTTCTCTCCACCTGCTCTGAGACATACAAAAATTAGCAGCTAGACTCAAAATCAATTTACTGAATCAGATCAGGCAGCTATTGCGATTGGTTGCCAGAGGTTACAGTGTATCATACAGAGGAGGTCTAGTGCTAGAATTATTGCTCTCACTCTAACGTTTGTGGCGTATGTAACCTGTGTGTGTGTGTGTATCTGGCTATGATACTAGCCAGTGCCTCACCAGACACTGATCTCACTGCATGTCCCTGCACTACACAGACACTCCACTGACACACTACAATATACTGCAGTAATACTGCACTGTAATATACCACAGTAAACGTGCAGTAATGCACTGATATATAATGCAGGAAACCTGCTCTGACAAAATAAACTGATACTAAAGTAAAAATGAACACTCACACTGAACTATCACTAGATTCACACTAAACTGATATTCTACACTGACAATAGAAGCACAATAGCACACCAACTCTCTAGCAGCAGTGAACAGAGCTCTGTTCCATCTCTCCCCACACCGATATCACACTACAAATGGCCACTATGAGGAGAATATTTTTATAGTGTGGGGCGGGACTAAGAGCAATGAGCCATGATTGGATAGAGTCATCATTACTTTCTCTAATCATGGCTCTGACAGCACTCTGTGCTCTTATTGGGCAAAGCTTTCATTGCTTCAGCCAGTCAGGGTTCTAATGCAGTGCATTGTGGTTGTTCGGCAGGCCGAACAAACAATCGAACGCCCTGATAATTCGGGTGTTCGAACAGCCAATGTTCAGCCCAAACTCATGCTCGGGCCAAACGGGTCGCCCAATTCTAGTAACCATCGGCATCGGCATCCAGTTTTTATTGTTAAAGCATCATTGAACAAGGTGAAGCTGGTTGGTTACTATACACAGCTGCACCAGATTCTGTGTGCACCAATTTTAGCAGATCTCCCCCCATTGAGATGAGGGCCCTGAGCATGCATTTTCGCAGAATACCTCCTAACAAAGAAGAAAGCCGGGGGCTACAGCATAGTCATTTTAATGGGAGGGTAAGATGCCAGGAGATGGTATCATACCAGGCTCCCAATGCTTTTTTTCATCCCCTCGTCCCTGTCAAGTATGATTTCTGGAGACAACTCTGCATGTCTGTGCACCAAATTTAGACTTGTAAAACAAACCGAAGCCTGCGCCGCCATATTCCCTTCCTTATTTATCAGGAGCCGGCTATCTCTTCCATGTTCTTGTAGCCAGCCCTCAATGATGCACCAACAGGTCCTCCTGCCAGCCGCTGTGTGTCCCTGCTCATACAGCCTCTTGGTTTAACCTCTTGTCGCTACCAGATCATAACACCTGAGACTGGTAGGAAGGGTTCCTGATCATCCTGAGCACTGTAATTGGCTGCACAGTGATGATGTCATCTGGAGACTGTCCTACCAACTCCTTATCATCGGTAGTTGACCATGAGCAGTCAGTGACAGTTCAGTCCCAATTCTAGTGGTGCTGAATGCCCACCCAGAACACCACAGGAATGCATATATGCAGAGGATGGGTATTAAGTACCACCTGCCACATATGTGCCTAAAGCTGCCGTCAAGAGGTTAATCAAGAACCGTAGACAGAAAGTCATAATAAAGGTCAATACCCTCTGGTGGGTTCTTTGTAGGCGCTGGTGTATGGGACTGAGCTATTAGGAGGGATTCATACACAGTGGTAGTTGAAGATAAATGATCACAAAAAGATACAAATGTATACATTTAGAAATGTTTTTCTTTATTTGGACTTTTTGCTACATTGTCACATTTGATCATTTTGTCTCATTGTTAACTCTTAGGTGTATATATTTATTTCATGATTGGATTTTATACAGAGCAAATTGTGCTAGATTTTTTCCATTTGTACATCTGACATATTGAAACTATTAACAGAACGTGGACATGGTAAAATTCTGATTAGCGGGGTCTCCAGCCATGTCTTGCAGGGTTCAGCGTTGGTTTTCAAAAATCTTCCTTCACTGCGGTTTATAAGCCAATATCAGAACGTTTTGTAGCCACATTTCAACCTCTGTTTCACTGGAGGACGTCCCCATGAGCCGAAGGAACCTGAAACAGGAATCATATACAGTATAGTCTGAGAACATTCCCAAAGATTGAATCTTTCCAAGCCTAACTCCACTCAAAACTGTTTTTAGGTGGCTTCCAATGGGATTAAAGGCTCAGTCTACCTTTTTGGATCATGCTAATATTACATTCATATTTAGAGTGTAACATGAATCATTGATGCATACTCCATCCTCAAAACCCACATCACCATCTCCCTGTGAAGTCATGTTATTACTTTTATAATTTAGGGGGCTGTGTGTCAGGACTGTGGATAAGGCCATACAACCGGCCCTCCTGTACCAGGCCCCATCAGTTCAAAAGGGGGGTCTGGGAACCTGCTGAGCAGGAGAACAGGCTGTACTGCCCTATTGCTGACACTGATCCTCTTGAGGCTCCCCCTGCAGTGCTCCCGGCTTCTCCACCTCTCCCTCTGGCTGCACTGCAGGGGAATCGGGTTCTAGTATTTGTGCCCCCCGGCTCTGATTACCCCCAGCTCCCTGTTGTCTGGGCCCCCTTTTGAGCCCCCATGTCACCCGTTTTCACCAAGCCCCTGTATGCCCTTTCCCTCGCAGTGCTGCAGACTGCCCTCTCCTCCTTCCCTCCGACAGCAGCTGCTGAGGGCCCCGTGGCTGTTCCCCCACAGCTGCATCATCAAAGTGCAGAAAGGATGAATGGAAATGACCACTTCTGTCTACCACCAGGGCAGAGGGACTTAGCAGAGCGTGCCAGAAGTATGCAATTCAATTATACTCTAGCTGCACTTTCTCCAGTCCCATAACAGAAAGTCTGTACTCCCGTACAGACCAGCCCCAAGTTTATACAGTGGTATGGACCTTTTATTAAAAATAACCCAATATCTAATATTTAAGAGGTCCTGTCATGCTTTTTTCTATGTTTACATTCCTTGTAATAGGAATAAAAGTGACATTTAGTTTTTAAAACAGTGTAAAAATACAAAATAAAAGGTAAAATAAATAAGAACGAGCGGGCGCAATTTTGAAGCGTGACATGTTAGGTATCAATTTACTCGGCGTAACATTATTTTTCACAATATTAAAAAAATCGGGCTAACTTTTACTGTAATCTTATTTTTTTTATTAAAAAAAGTGTATTTTTTGCCAAAAAAGTTTGCTTGTAAGCTTGCTGCTCAAATACGGTGTGACAGAAAGTATTGCAACGATCGCCATTTTATTCTCTAGGGTGTTAGAAAAAAAATGTATAATGTCTGGGGGTTCTAAGTAATTTTCTAGCAAAAAAAATCAGTTTTTAACTTGTAAACAACAAATCTCAGAAAGAGGCACAGTCCTTAAGTGGTCAACTGACATTTGCGCGGTCGTGCAAGGCTGTACCCAAACAAAATTGATGTCCCTTTTTCCCTACTAATAGAGCTTCCCTTTGGTGGTATTTGAACACCTCTGCGGTTTTTTGCGCTATAGACAAAAAAAGAGCATCAATTTTGTAAAAAAATTTAATATTTTTAACTTTTTGCTATAATAAATATCCAAAAAAGAAAGCATTTCTTCATCAGTTTAGGTCAATATGTATTCTTCTACATATTTTTGGTAAAAAAAAAATAAAAAAATCGTAACAAGCATATATTGATCGGTTTGCACAAAAGTTATAGCGGCTACAAAATAGGGGATATATTTATGTCATTTTTATTATTTTCTTTTCTTTTACTACTAATGGCAGTGATCTGCGACATTGTGACAGCCAGATCGGACACTTTTGACACTTTTTGGGACCACTGACATTTATAAAGCGATCAGAGCAAAAAATATCCACTGATTACTTTATAAATGTCACTGGCAGGGAAGGCTGCCAGCCACACGCATCAGTTCTTTTAGTGGCATTTGATCACCTCTGCGTTTTTTTTTTTTTTTTGAGCTATAAACAAAAAAAAAAAGACTGCCAATTTTCCCTATTCTGTCTCTGCAGGGAACGATCGGCAGACATAGAGTCATCTGGACCTGCTGATTGGCTCCCACGCTGGCCAATCGGCGCACCCTCAAAAGCTAGTGCACGGACTGCCGTACTGGTACTGCGATTCACACAGCCGAGCCACCTTGTGGCAGTATAACTGCGGTGGGTGGTCGGCAAGTGGTTGAAAAAATTATTTTAGCCCTGAAGATTACATAAAACCCCCAATTATATATTTTCTAAAAGCAGACATCCTAGAGCCGTGATGGTGAACCTTGGCACCCCAGATGTTTTAGAACTAAATTTCCCATAATGCTCATGCACTTTTTTTTTGTTACACAATATTACCACAAAGGTCTAGGAAGCGCAAAATTTCAGTAAAGCAAATTTTAGGGCACATGTGTAGGCACCCCGATGCGTGCATTTACATTCATACGTATGGATTATGTGAGGGTGGGGAACCTGAAAAATAGACAGACTGTCTAGCATGGGCGTCCACAGGTAGGGGCAAGGGGGGTCAAGTGCCCCCCCCTGGAATCAGGGATCTGATCTTAAATTCAGCACAGTTGCGTCGCTATCAGGGTGCAGGGAAGCCCCCCCATCAGTGTAGTGTGACTTTGGCTCTTTTCCCTGCTCAGTCCAGCAGAGAACTCAGCAGCAACGTGACAGGAGAAAGGCGAGCTGCGGGCTGTCAGGGAGAAGAGACGTGGCTCTCACCAGTTCCCCACCCAGGTTCCTGCCCTCTCCGTTTCTTCCCTATTGGCCATAACTGAGGGCCAATCAAAGGAGACTAGGAGAGGAGAGCATAATTTCCCACAGGAAGGAGGCTACAGCTTGATCAAGAGAGGGATTGAGAGACTGCAACCTGGAAAAAGGCTGAGGGAGAGAGCGCTACAGGACAAAGAGGAGTGTGCTGGGCGGAAGCCAGAGAGAGAGCCACGCTGCCCAGCTCTACCAGAGAGAGAGCCACGCTGCCCAGCACCACCAGAGAGAAAAAGACTGAGCCACTACCAGGGTACAGACACTACTGACCAGAGTCGCCCCCGGGAACCCAGAGTGAGCGATCATGGGATCACTGCTGTTGTTTCTCTGGGTCTGGTAAGAGAGCCTGTTGGCCATTATCCATTACATTATCCTAGGGGCTGTACTATGTCTGCAGTCTCTGGCCTTGATAATGTGATAATTTACATTGCCGAAAAGGGGCGGTGCATGGGTGACCCTAAAAGGATGCCCCCCCTGAAAAAAGTTCTGCAGACGCCCATGCTGTCTAGTCTGTTTTTTTCTATACTATTCTGTTATTTTCTATTCTATTCTTTTCTATTCCATTCATATTTGAATCGATTCTATTTGAATTTTGGGAAATGGTTCTATTCTATTGTTTTTTTTTTTTTTAATTCTATTATTTTCCATTCTATTATAGTCTATTCTATTTTTTTTCTATTCAAATTTATTCTATTTCAAATTCAAATTTCAGATGGTTATATTCTTTGTTATTCTATTCTATTTGTTTTTATTATATTCTAGTCTATTCTGTTTTTATTTTCTATTCTATTTTGTTCTGTTTTACTCTATTATATTCTATTCTTTTATTTTCTGTTATATTCTTTTCTAGTCTTATTTTTTTTTCTATCCCTTTATTTTCTATTCTATTGAATTCTCTTTGGAAATTGGAATACTATTCGATATTAAAACGAACCGCGCTTGTATAGCTAAGATCACTTTGTCCTCAGGGTGACAACACTGCTGCACAATTTGTTCCTTTCTTGTCTTCTGTTCCCTGCTGCCATTTCCTATCCCATTCACCTCCATTCTCACCTTTCCTCTGCTGTTCTCATCATTTCCTTTGCTTCCTCCGGCTTAGTCTCAAGACAGATCGGGTACATGGGGGAGCTCTGAATAAAACCCAGCAGCGTTGCCAATGGCATTCGGATCTTGGTCTGAATGTTTTCTATCCTGCAAAGGCAAACAGCACTGTGAGTTAACGAAGAGGTTAAAGCAAATGCAATCTCTACATTTCTATTGTCAGTTATTTTTTTAGAGGGATCCTATTCTGTGGCGCTGTACAAGGGATATAAACAAGGATAAATACAGATAACACCAATACATACAAGCCTGACAACTAATTGCAGCTTCTGCAGCACATATAAAGTATACTGTATGTTAGTAATACATTAAAGCCCAACTCCGTGTTGCTGAGCCTGCACTGCAATGTTAATTGCTCATTTATTCTAATGCCCCGTACACACGGTTGGATATTCCGATGGAAAAAGTCTGATCGGGTTATGTTGTCGGAAAATCCAATCGTGTGTGGGCTCTAGTGGGCTTTTTCCGTCGGAATTTCCGACTGAAAAAAATTTGACAGCAGGATCTCAAATTTTCCGACAACAAAATCCGATCAGACTTTTTCCGATCGTGTGTAGGGAATTCCGACGGACAAAGTGCCACGCATGCTCAGATCAAATTACGAGATCAAAGCTATTGGCTACTAGCCTCTACGTAGTTCCGTAGTACGCAACAAACGTCACCACGTTCGGAACGTTCGGATTTTCTGACAACTTTGTCCGACCGTGTGTATGCAACACCAGTTTCGGACAAAATAAGTCGAAAAAAATCGGACGGATTTTGTGGTCGGAATTTCCCACCATGTGTACAGGGGCTAAGGCTGGGTTCACACTATTGCCACATGCAGCTCACAGCAGGGGGTCCGGTGTGTCTCCATTCACAGTTTCAGGTCTGATTTTCAGCCCGAATTTTAGGCTAAATTCGGACCTGAAAATGGACCAAATACAAAAAATAAAAGTATGGGACTTTAAAGTGGTTGTGAACCCTTACAGACCACTTTGGCCTACAGGTAAGCCTAGATTAAAGCTTACCTGTAGGTCCAAGAAATATCTCCTTAACCTGCACCATACTACTATGTTTCAAGTTAGCTTACTTGATACTCATGTTTGGCATGCTTTGAGCATTTACCCCTCATGTACATTGTTATACATCCTTTTACTCATGTCAATAAATGTATACGTTTACAATGTTACAGCCTGCCTCACTTAAAGTCCCTACTTTTATTTTTTGTATCCAGATTAGGGATGGAGGTGCACAATCTCCTGCTATGCAAATTGGAATTGGAAAACCTGCATCCAACTTGCATAGGTGTAAACCCAGATCTTCTTAAGCCTGTAAGAACAAGTAGAATGATCTTACTAGATACTGGTCACTCTGAGCAGTATTGAGTGGGCTCCATGCTGACCAAGATGGTGGATGTGGCTGGGCGGAGGGCAGTGTACATGCCTCAAGGGGATGAGACGTGCACTTCTCCCCTCTCCCACTCCTGTGGATGCCCTCCCCATTAGTGATCTTTCCTGTGTGGTCATTTTCTGTGTTGCATGGAGGAAGTGATTGGCTGTTGGGGCCATGACTTCTGGATTGTCATTTCCTTTTGTTATTCATGATTAAAACCAAGTGGCTGTGCTCAGGTTCAGGTCAGTTGGTTGAGCGATGGAGCTAAGATGGTGATGTCTGTTTACTTGGGGAAATGCGGGAGACATGGGTTTGTTTAAAGATGCATTATACCAAAAGGCTGAAAGGGCGCTTAATAGCGCAAGAGTATAGTGTTTTTTCCAAGACAGTTAAGATGGCGGGCCAGTTTAGGAGTGAACAGAACCTCCTGCACAGTCGGATCAGTAGGCTGTCCGATGTGTTAGGTAGGTTCTGCTTTGCAAAAGAACACATTTTTCATCTTTTGGTATAATGGCAGAATTTTAATTGTATGTTTGTTATGTATAGGATTTGTCAGTAATTTTTTGGGATACTTACCTCCTCTATAGGACCCATTTTTAAAACAACCTAAAATGTTTGTGTAAGTAACTGTATGTTGTGTGATATGTTTGTGATGCATATGAGAAATAGAAATGTATGAATTGTGATTATTATCTTTGTATGGGACCAAGACACATGTCCCCATAAGTGTAATAATATTTTTTAGTAAAGGGTTTGTTTTGAAGTTGCCTTTGAAAATGGCTGCCGCATATTCAAGTGGCCATGTGGCTAAGAGGGGGAAGGGCGGCCATGCATTGCTGGAAGCACTTACAATAGGAGCTGTTCCTTTCTGTGGATGGTCTCAGGTTTCTAGGCAAATAGCATGGGGGGAGCACTCTTGTTTTGAGATGAAAAGCTCAAACATGCAACCATCGCTGTTTGTATTTCTCTTGTTGTCTTTTTCTTGTGGAAGCTGATGCCAGAGTTAAGTATATGACCTTTCTTTGGGAACAAGAGTGTATGTTTGAGTCTGTGTTATTTTGTGTTTTATGTAACGTTGGCGGTTAGGGGTCTGTTGTTTGATTGGATAGCCTGTGTCTATGGTTAAGTGTGCATTCTCAGTTGTTTTAGTCAGTTTTTTGTGGAGAAAGTTTTGGTTTTCTAGTGAAGAAATCTCGGTTTGGGCTGGTTTTGGCGGGATCAGCAACTGCATTTCAAATGTTTGTTTTACCATGTGGTCCGATTGTCGTCGGCCATTTTGCTATCTACCATGTGGTCCGATTGTCGTCAGCCATTTTCTTGTAGTCACCATGTGGCCCAGCTTTCGTCTGCCATTTCCTTGTAGTCACCATGTGGTTGTGGCTTGATTTTCGTTTGTTGCAACTGACATTTCCTGTCTGCTATGTTTTAGTCATATTGGAATTGCTCTGCTTTTGGGCCAGGTTTCTAAGTTTGGTATGAGTTAAGTAGTACGGTCTGTTCTGTGTTAAAAATGTGATTTTGGTTTGTAGAGGCGCAGTTTTGGTCTTGTTATACGGGAGAAACCGCATTTGAAGGATTTTATACTGTTTAGCCTGTAAATCATCCCAGGGTGGAAATTGCTCCGATTTAAGGGGTGAGACTCTGAGAACTGAGAAACTGTTTTGTTTAATGTTAAACTCACAGTCACTGACTGCCCAGGGAGATATGGGAGTCGAGGGGGAATCCGGGGGATTCCCTCCCCTTTGCAATATAGGGGGTTTATTCCACCCTTTCCTTGACAAAAAGGTTTTAAAATTGTTGACGTCTCCTATATGATTCTAGCCATAGATTTAGCTAAGATTTAGATAAGATTAAGCTATTCCAGGCTTTCCCTCTTCATGTCCATTGATTAATAGTTGGTTGTTATTACAGCTATTGCAGTGTAAGAGTGGTGCTCTGTAGTTCTGTGCCAAAAGTGTTGGGACAACAAGCCATAGAGTAGACGCCTCTGTTAGGGTTTCTAGTTGGGGGACTGGACCAGATATAGTGGTTGACGTCCGTCAATCCATCATAAAAGAAGGTATCGGGCGGTGCTCTCCTAAATGGGTGCAATGGTTTCCCTGGACACAGGTGTAAGACGAAAAGCAGATTTGAATCGCCATGGGTAATGAGCAGTCCATGCAAGGGAAAGAATGCGAGGCTTCCCACAGTCAGACGGTTACACAGTACATGAAGTCTAGTTTTGGGGAAAAGGCCATTAAACCCCTTCAAGATTGGCATATATGGTCAGAGGGTACAGTAAGGTGTATTCCTTTGGAAGGTACCTTTGATGTCTGGAGGTACGAAACCCCAGAAAAAAAAATACCTTGGAAGTAGCTTG
The DNA here is from genome assembly GCA_028564925.1 of Lithobates sylvaticus. Taxonomy (NCBI): domain Eukaryota; kingdom Metazoa; phylum Chordata; class Amphibia; order Anura; family Ranidae; genus Lithobates; species Lithobates sylvaticus. The sequence goes on from CM053031.1 coordinate 281,805,289, forward strand.
ACTGTGGCTTCAGAAATCTGTAATGATGAGTGGGTTAATGGATGTGTAGTACAAGCTTGTGTGATTAAAATGCTCATGCCTGTTTTTGAACTTTGTGTGGCTGGCCCATACAAGGTTTTCGAGCTGCTCTCGTGTTTTTCCCAATGTAATTTTTTCTATTGCTAAAAGAGTGAAGGCAGCATTCCATCTGGTTGTTTGGTTTTTTTTTTCATTTTTGTTTTGGGAACTATGAAATATCTCCCCCACATTTGTATCTAAATGTTTGTCTCATGTTTTAGAATATGTTAGAACCTACCGCGACAGCCCTCCTACGCGTCGCGGCTGTTGTATTTTAGTAGGAACATGAAAGTAAGGGTTACAGAGGGTTTAGTTGTTGTCGGTTTTGAGGAATGTCAGTGACAATTTACCAATGTAGACGAATGTTGTATTGTTTTCCATTCTTTGCAGGTTAAATTAGAAGGATAGAGTAATAACTTTTGTTTATAAGTATCTTTTCAGGTCCAAGAAGTCTCTGAATATAAAGCATAGAAAGCAGGTGTATGTAGATAGCTGTACACATGCATAAATACACACGCTTAAGAAGGTAAAAGTATCATAGGCTATTTCACTGTTTCATTGTTTTTTTCTGCACCATTCTAAACCCTGCGTGTCTTCCTCCAGTTTACAAGGAGAAAGAAAATGGGGAGATAATGGTGAGAATTACAATTTTCAAACCAATAATACTATCCGCTCTGATTCTAGCCAAGTTTGTGACCTAGTAGGATGACATGTTCCACAACTGTCTTTCTTTGATGAAACTTGAATCAGCAAGCAGCAGTCCGGTGAAGGAGGCTCCCATCCCAGATGCTAAGAACCTTTTTGTCAATGGTTCCAGGTATTACACCCCAGATGGTAAGATGCAGTGACCACAGTCATTGAGTTAGGTTTGTTTGGAGGTCAACCAAAAACAGGGTTGTACTTTCCTCAGCAGCTGTCGACATTCTCAGCTGATGGGGTGGGTGCAGTCACTGTAACATGAAGTTCAAAAGGTCCACCACAGGGTTCATGAGTCCCTCCTGGACCCTGACAGAATAACCAGTTTACATTCTTTCCAACCAGGTGACTGGGTCGTTGTAAAGAAGCTTGATGGACGAGACAACTGGATCCATGCCAGCCACTGCAAGAAGCTGCTCAACTACACCAAAGGATGAGGAGTATCTTTGTTTATTTATATTTTTTAGTTTAGTATATTTTGGCAAGGGTAACGATGAAAAGCATCCCAACTTATTGTTTAAAGTGTATTCTACAACTAGCTAAGGAAGCGAACAGGACCAATTGTTGGGTCTACTTTGAATCTCCACCAAGCTTTAGTACCCCAGCGATGACAGCGGTACATGCTATATATGATGTTCATATTGGTATGAGGAGTTTTGACAAGCTAGTATAAACTCCAAACAGACACTTGTCAATAGAATTTAACGATACATTTCTAGAGGGTAAAATTAGTTATAGTTTTAACAATAGCTCTGGTTCTTGCCAGTTTTGGTATCGGGACAACTAGGTAGCCCACAAGTGTGCTTCAACTTTAGTTTGGTATTTATGCGGGTCTACAGCTTATAAGGTAATTCCCTCTAATGCAAGAGGTTCATGCGTCCTGGTGAAACTCGTCCCAGCATCTTATGTCACAGCCGATCATGAGGATCTGATGGCGCAAGAGAAGGTAAGCATGGCAGGGACAGCTAGATGGGAAATGTTCACCAACCCCGACCAGGTCTGGGCATGGTTTCCTGCTTGTACACAGTGGGGGCATGAGCTTATGAAACGATTAAACATTTTCTCATCCAGTGTGGATGGGATGTTTAATGTAACTGTTGAAGCTATAAGGAAGTTCCCACAATCAAGACCTTTCTATTAAAATATGACCCATGATTATAATATCTGTTGGCATCCAAGGGGGGTTTCTGTGAATTCATATGTAAAGATTGTTGTACCTGGATTGGGGATACTAGTGACAAAGTTCAGGCCCATATGGATAAGGTTTAGATCCTTGCAAGGCAAATCCAGAGCTATAGCTAGTGAAGGTTGAAGTCCTTTTAAGGGGCTGGGAATCTTTGAGGATTTTATTTTTAATTTTTTAGCGGATCATGGTTGAAGGAAGTAGGGGTATATATACTCATGTTGTTTTTGATTCTATCTCTTCTATATGCTGTGATGGGGTACTACTGTTGCCTGATTAGACGAGTGAACAGAGCCCGAGCAGATGACCACATCTTCCTCTCTGAGATGAGACGCCCCGAAGCCCAACCCACGTACAAGGCACAGAGGATCCCAAACTGACCAGCCTTCATATCCTCCTCTAAGTCATCCCTCCCGAAGAACAGAGTCTACTGTGTCAAGTCAAGCCGTGTTTTCCTTTTTATGGACTTAAGGACTGGTTAAGAAGATCAAGATTCATCGAGGAACACATGGGCGTATATGACAAAGAGGAGGGGCTGTTGTGGACATTTTATTATGTGTGTTTTAAAGATTGTCATCTGTCTCCCTGTGTCAGATTTAACCAAGGAGCGTTCTATCAGAGTTGAATCAGGACCAGCGGTAAAACCGTCAGTATGAAAACCTTCTCAATGGCTTCAATGTTTGTGTGGGCATTTGCTGGTTTGTACGTTTCAAGCACAATGCTCTGGGCTTCTTGCCTTCAAATGTCTATGCACATTTGAGAAGCAAACTCCACATAACAAGAGAAACATATTATATCACTGTTGTGGCTACGCTATCCCTTTTGGATACATATCTGCTTTTATAAGAGGACATTGATATCCCCCTTGTTGGTATTCTCGTACAGTATCTTGACAACATGAATTCCTGTTTGTCATTTTCTTTTGTTGTCCATGAATAAAACCAAGTGGCTGTGCTCAGGTTCAGGTCAGTTGGTCGAGCGATGGAGCTAAGATGGTGACTATGTCTGTTTACTTGGGGAAATGCGGGAGACACGGGTTTGTTTAAAGATGCATTATACCAAAAGGCTGAAAGGGCACTTAATAGCGCAAGAGTATAGTGTTTTTTCCACCACAGAGATGCATTTAATCCAAAAGAGAAGGTGACACTCCCGAAGGTTGAAAGGTGATCACTCAGTGATAAAGTCTTTTTTGAAATATCAATAAGCTACAAGCTTGTCGAAATGTCCTGAGGAAGGGGAGCTTCAGAATGAGCTTGTTGAGTGTTCACCTTCCAATCCCCTTTATCTTTTCAATTATAAGTTGTGTCTTGTCAGATAGTGGAGGAGCAAGCAGTGCTGGATCTGTAGACTTTCCATTAGAGAGACATGAAATGAAAGGTTAAAGTTGAGAGTTCTATACAGTCAGTGCATTGCGCACACACAGTTCTATTTATTTATTTATAAAATAATGTTAAATTAAAATAGCTAAATAAATAAATCAGACTATATTCTTGTAAGGCCCCTTTCACACGATCGGACCTTTCAGATCCGCCTGTCAGTTTTGACGGCGGATCTGAACGGCCGCTCCATGTTAGTCTATGGAGCGTCGGATGTCAGCGGAGACATGTCCGCTGACATCCGACCCGGTCCGATCCGCCAAAAGCAGACGTATGGCTCTACGTCCAGATCCGTCACTGGCGGATCGGATCGGGTGAGATCTGATGAAAACGGACACACTGTCCGTTTTCATCCGATCTCTCCATAGAGACCAGCGCCGCTCGCAAGCCCCTCCCCGCTCAGTGAGCAGAGAGGGACCTGTCATCCACGGAGTGATCTCCCGCTGAGCCGACGGACAGAGGCGGGCTCCGTGGAAGCGGAGTCCGCCTCGTGTGAAAGGGGCCTAATCCTGAACAGAAAATAAAATTGACCCTTTAAGCCATTTTCTGAAAAAAAATTGGCAGTATGACATTGTAAATTCCCAATGTTCAGAACCCCTTAAAGGGTCGGGGGAGCCGGTGACCAGAGGTTACCACACATCAGATGATTGATATATAGATGAAGTCGGACCTTCTTTTGTCAGTATATGGGATGGATTCATACAGTTCCTTGTATCCATTCCTGATATGTTGAATCTTCTCATGCTCATATGGGGTCAGAATATCTTCCACCTGAAAAATAAGTGAAATCTGTCTTTTTACACATGGAGACAATAATTCTTTCATGACTGACCTGCATTTAGTTTAAGTTCACATCTATGCAACTGCACAAAAAAAAAGATAAAAAACACACACACACGGTGTGGGGTCCCCCAGGGCCATACCAGGCCCTTCAGGTCTAATATGGATTCGGAGGGGATACACCCCCCCAACACCAAAATAAATAAAGAAAATGGCATGGGGTACCCCAAAATCCATACCTTATCCGAGCATGCAGGTCAGGAAAGGGAGGGGACAAGTAAGCGCCCCCTACCCCACAGCACGTTGCCCCCATGTTGATGGGGACCAGGGCCTCTTCTTGACAACCCTGGGCTGTGTTAGACGGGGTCTGCAGGCAAAGGGCTTATCGGAATCTGAAAGCCCCCTTTAACAAAATGGACCCCTAGATTCCACCCCCCATGTGAATTGGTATCGGGTACATCGTACCCCTACCCATTCACCCCGAAAAGCAGTAATATGTTAAAAAAAAAAAACAAGAGCCGGTTTTGACAAGTCCCTCCATTGAAAAGAAAGAAGACCACTCCGGGCTTCGTTTTCAATAAAGGACTTGTCAAAATCAGCTCTTGTTTTTTTAACATTTCACTGCTTTTTGGGGTGAATGTACCCCTACCCATTCACATAGGGGGGGCTGGGATCTGGGGGCCCCCTTTGTTAAAGGGGGCTTCCAGATTCGGATAAGCCCCCTGCCCCATGACCACAGCCCAGAGTTATTGGGAAGAGGCCCTTGCCAGAACCCCACGCCATTTTTTAAAAAAAATTGGCAAGGGAGGGGTCAGGCTGTCAGTGCTCAGACAATAGGCTGAACACTGCATCAAATTGGTCTGCATGGCTGTCATCCCAGAAGGAAGCCTCTTCTAAAGATAATGCACAAGAAAGCCCGCAAACAGTTTTGCAGTGTCATGGTCTGGGGCTGCATGAGTGCTGCCGGCACTGGGGAGCTACAGTTCATTGAGGGAACCATGAAAGCCAATATGTACTATGACATACTAAAGCAGAGTATGACCCCCCTCCCTTTAGAGACTGGGCAGCAGGGCAGTATTCCAACATAACGACTCCAAACACACCTTCAAGACGACCACTGGCTTGCTAAAGAAGCTGAGGGTAAAGGTGATGGACTCGCCAAGCATGTCTCCAGACCTAAACACTTTTGAGCATCTGTGGGGAATCCTCAAATGGAAGGTGGAGGAGCACAATGTCTAACATCCACCAGCTCTGCGATGTCTTTATGGAGGAGTGGAAGAGGACTCCAGTGGCAACCTGTGAAGCTCTGGTGACCTCCATGCCCAAGAGGGTTAAGGCAGTGCTAGAAAATAATGGTGGCCACACAAAATATTGACACTTTGGGCCCAATTTGGACATTTTCACTAAGGGATGTACTCACTTTTGTTGCCAGCGGTTTAGACATTATGGCTGTGTGTTTAAGTTATTTTGAGGGGAAAGCAAGTTTACACTGTTATACAAGCTGTACACTCACTAATTTACATTGAACAAATTTCTTCATTGTTGTCACATGAAAAGATAATACAATATTTAGAAAAATGTGGGGGGTGTACTCACTTTTGTGAGATACTGTATAAGTATGGATGTCACACCACTTCCCCAAAGTCAATCTTTCTAAAACTGAGCTTGTAATATTTCCTCCTCCCCGATCCCCTACCCATGACTTTACCATTGAGATCAACGGCACAACCATTGGTCCTTCCACACACGACAGGGTCCTGAAGTGTAATCCTAGACTTTGACCTCTCCTTCATCCCCCACATCCAATCACTGGCCAAATCTTGTCACCTTAACCTCCACAACACTTCCTGACTACCACCACCACAAAGCAACTTATTCACTCCTTGGTTATTTCCAGCCTTGACTACTGCATCTCCCTCCTCATTGGTCTACCTTTACACAGGCTATCCCTCCTTCAGTTTATTATGAATGCTGCTGCCAGGCTTATACACCTTACTGCTGCTGCCCCTCTCTGCCAATCCCTCGCTTCCACTTCCCCACGGTATAAAATTCAAAATACTAACCACAACATCGCCCCCAGCTACATCACCAACCTCATCTGCAGATATCGCCCTCTCCACTCTAGTTACCTCCTCCCACTCTCGCCTCCAGGACTCCTCCAGAGCCTCTCCCATCCTCTGGAACTCCCTGCCCCAGCATGTCCAGTTCCTCCCCTGTCCACATTTAGGCAAACCCTAAGAACTCACTCATTCAGGGAAGCCTACCCCACCTCCACCTAAGAACTGTAACCGAGTCACCTCCATCAGATCATCCCCACCGCTATTACCTTGTGTACCTCCTCCCCCTCCCTTTAGACTAAACTCCACCAGTAGGAAGAGCTCCTCCCTCTGAGAAGGCATCATATGATGTCAGCCTGTGCGCCACTCCTGCGTGCCCCCGGGGGTATGCAGCACGGCGATCGGGGATGAGGAGTGTCCCTCGGACACAGTCTCTCCCCGATCAGGGTAAAGAGCCAATGAAATTGGCCCTTTTCCACGTGACTGGCTGTGTCCAATCACAACCAGTCACAAATGTCAACAAACGGCTGTAGTGCCGTTTCCGGGTTCTCCTTTTCAGTGTGTCAGGAGGGGGCCTTAAAAAATATATATATATCTTGTATCGCAAAAAAAAAAAAAAAGTGGTGAATACCAAAAGAAAGCTCTATTTGTGGGGAAAAAAATATAACAATTTTGTTTGGGTACAGTGTAGCATGATTGAGTAATTGTCATTCAAAGTGTGAGAGCTCTGAAAGCTGAAAATTGGTCTGGGCTAGACATGTGCACTGACAAAAAATTCATTCATTTTCGTTTTCGTTTCATTCGTTTTTTTGCTTTTTTCGGAAATTCGGAAATTCGGAAAATCGAAAATTCGCGAATTCGGAAATTTCGAGAATTTTCACATTTTTTATTTTTCGGATTTCCGAATTTTCGAATTTTCGAATTTCGAATTTCGGAATTTTCGAATTTCGAATTTTCGGATTTCGGAATTATCAAATTTCTGAATTTTGGAATTCGGGAATTCAAAGATTTGAAAATCCCAAAATTTGAAAATCTGAAAAAAAGAAAGAAAATCAGTTTAATTAATAACTATTAAATTAACGAGTATGAATTTATCCGAAGTTACGAATTATCTGAAATAACGAATGCCGCATCTAAACAAATGGAACGGAACAAATTAATAATAAATAATTCATAATAAATAATAATAAAAAGGTTTTATTATTATTATTGTTTTTTATTATTATTATTAGATTGTTACGTTCCATTTGGTTAGATGCGGCATTCGTTATTTCAGATAATTCATAACTTCGGATAAATTCGTACTCATTACGCTCACTAACAGACAAATTTGAAAGGGAATTCCAATACCTATAATTTAATAGTTAGTTATTATTTAGTTTTTAACAGATTTTCTTTCTTTTTTTCAGATTTTCGATTTGTCAAATTTTTGAATTTCCGAACTCCGAAAATTCGGAATTCCGAAAATCCGAAAATACGAAATCCGGAAATAAAAAATTCGGAAATCCGGAAATTAAAAATTCGGAAATCCGAAAATGCGAAATTCGGAAATTCAAAAATTCGGAAATTCGGGAATTTCGGAAATTCGTCATTTCGCAAATTTTGAAATTCGGGAATTCGGAAATTTTCGGAAATTTAAAAATTCAGAAATTCGGAATTAACGAATTTGTCAAAATTCGTTAAAAAACGAATAAGGAACTAAACAAATGGCACATGTCTAGTCTGGGCACGCAGGGGGTTTAAGTGCCCTGTGTCTTCCTGTATTGAAGTGGTTAAACACTGATTGGGGCTCCTTTCTATTCTTGTAGTTGGCTGTTAAGCATTAATATGGTTGATTTACTAAAGGAAAACAGACTGTGCACTTTGCAAGTGCAGTTTCTCCAGAGTTTAGTAAAAGAGGTGAAGCTTCACTTTGCAAAGAATACCCAATCACATGGAAGGAAAGAAAAAAAAAAAAGTTTTTGCTTGCACATGATTGGATGATGGAAGTCAGCAGAGATTGCCCTCCATTTACTTGAGAGCTGGAGAAACTGCACTTGCAAAGTTCAGTCTGTTTGCCTTTAATAAATCAACCCTAATGTGTCTATATATGCCCAACTAATTTGTTTATTTAATGCATACTGTGCACGAAGTAATCTATTTGGAGTCAACACTGGACTCTCTAAGTGAAAAAAAAAATATTTATAAGTACCTCCTGATTAATATTGTATTTAAAGCAAACATCTTTCTTAATACATAGGATCACTGAAGCTGACCAAAGGTTTTAAAATAAGATTACACAAAGGTACCAACATATACTATATTCATGCTGAGGGGCCCCGGAACCCCCAGATTGTGTGTATGAGGGCTACCAGCACACCCCCCAGTACAATGCACCGCCACTTTCTGACCAATGGAAGTATTGTACATGGAGTGGGCGGAGCATAGCTCTGACTTTGGAGTCAGTCAGTATTTGCATATTGAGGATCCCAGACTTGGAAGCCTCCAGAGGGTGCGGCACAGTGAAGAAATGGGAGTGCAGGTGCCCATTTCCAGATTCATAAATCAGACTTATGCCAGGTTTTCACTCACAAAGACAACAGTGACTGAAAACACAAACCTATTCAGTACTTACCTCTGCATAGACTTGAGTCATCTGTTCTGAGCAGTCCTTGTAGTGGACTTCCATACGGGGCAAGAAGGTGAAGATAGCAAGGCAGCCTCCTGGCTTTAAGATCCGATCGACCTAAAATGATAACATCTACATTAATATATCAGCAAAAGTGTGCCCCTTCACTGAACAGAATGAAATACTGATTTTATTTAAAAAAATTATATTTTAGCATAAAGTCTTCAGTGATTTGGGGAAAATAATGTATAGCAGTGTATATAGTGCAGACGTTTGGTGTATAATATATAGCACAGGGTATAGAGTGCAGCAGTTCAGTGTATGTATGGGGAGTAGCATAGGGGCAGAGGGGACGTGGCCCCGGGTGCAACATTTAGATCCAGAGTTACACTGTCCTGTCCGGTGGCCCGCTTGCTTTCCCCCCCTTGGACTGCGCTTTGTGACCACCACTCTGTGATGGACGAGCGGCGGACATGGGTGCCCACTGCCCTGTGAAGAAGTTGTCACGTGCGGCCCTGTATGGGACTCGGGAGACAAAAAAGTTTGTGTTGCCAGCCCATCGGGCCCCGGGACGTGGACATGGTCGGGGGAGGGGCGAAGACGTAGTGTCAGTATAGTAATCAGGTAGGTCAGTGTAGGAACCAGGTAGGTCAGTGTGGTGGTCAGGCAGGTATGTGTCATGGTCAGTATGGTCAGTGTAGTGGTCAGGTAGGTCAGTTTAGTGGTAAGGTAGGTCTGTGTAGTGGTCAGGTTGGTCTGTGTAGTGGTCAGGTAGGTCAGTGTAGGAATCAGGTAGGTCAGTGTAGGAATCAGGTAGGTCAGTGTGGTCAGGCAGGTATGTGTGGTGGTCAGGCAGGTATGTGTGGTGGTCAGGTAGGTCAGTTTAGTGGTAAGGTAGGTCTGTGTAGTGGTCAGGTTGGTCTGTGTAGTGGTCAGGTAGGTCAGTGTAGGAATCAGGTAGGTCTGTGTAGTGGTCAGGTAGGCCAGTACTACTGTACTAGTGGAAGGGACTGCTACAAGTCCATAGGTTAGGGGGCGCAAATTACTTACCTTGCCATGGGCGCTGAGAACCCACCCTATGCCACTGAGTGTATGTAATATATAGCACAGAGTATAGAGTAGCAGGTCAGTGTATGTAATGTATAGCACTGTGCATAGTGTGCAGCAGTTAAGAAATTGCAATGTATAGCACGGTGTAGAGTCAGCCCTTCGTTCCTTTGTATGTTCAATGGCTCAACCCACATAATTACTCACAAGCAACCTGTATCCTCCTTCACCTCCTATATACCAGCTGGGTGCTCATGTCCAGAAGTCCACTCTTGATCCACTGACAGCACACACTGAAAACTTCTGCCAGAAGCCACACCCCTAAAATGGTACACTCATTATTAAGCCATGTGTTGGGTGAAAAGCGGTAGAGCATGGCTTCCAGCAGGAATTTTCAGTGTGTGCTGTCAATGAATTAAACAGCAGTGGAGCAGAGGGTTTGGGTGAGCGGCCTGTCTTATTGGAGTTTAGTTTGGTGTATGTATTGCATAGCACAGTAAACAGATTGCAGTGATCCACTGTATGCAACATACAGCACAGCATACATATAGCAGTTTAGGCTATTTAAGCAAATCATAATGTACAGGGTGCAGAATGTAGCAGACAAAATGCATAAATTGTACAACTGTCTGCAGTATTCAACATGCAGCACATTGCTCAGGAGTCCAGATTTTGTTAACATGCAGCACAGTGTACAGAATCCACGGTCAGGTGTATGTTACATACACGTGCAGCAGTCAGAAACAATGAAACTGTTTGTTTTTACCTCTTTTTGAAACTTCTCAATGTTAAACCAATGGGCAGCAATACTTGATGTTAGTAGATCGACAGAGAAGTCACCAACCGGCACCTCTTCAGCTGGACAGACACTGCAGAAAATGAGAGATTAGACTTTAAGTAGTGACACCATCTGGTTGGATTGAAAGCCTGTGCTCTGTGGGCTCTGTGCTTCTGACTTTTCTGCCTCATCCCTTCCCAGATGACACAAAAGGGGTTGGTCTGTTTATAAAGAATTCACTGAAAATCACTCAATAAATCCTTCACCTGACATGCTCCAGTCACATTCACCCTGTTTACACTAGAATGAATGTGTACCAGGCCAATGCAGCAGCCAGTAAACCACCAACAATGTCACATGTACATTAGCTGTACAGGAAAACTTCCTCCCTAGGAATTCCTCCCTAGTGGTGAACTGTGTTTATTACACACTACAAGGGCCACATAATTTTTTTACAAATGTCAACAAAACAACAAACAGCATGCCCCCCATTCCCCAAAAATATCCTTTAGGAATACCCACCAATCACCCCAACATCTCCCAACAATGTCCTTTAGGAATACCCACCAATCACCCTAACAATGTCCTTTAGGAATACCCACCAGTTATTGCAGCACTATGACACACTTTTCATGGTAAACTTTATTTAACCAAAAGAGGTCTGTCTATACAGTGCCTTGCAAAAGTATTTACCCCCCTTGGCTTTTTACCTATTTTGTTACATTACAGCCTTTAGTTCAATGTTTTTTTTTTTTTTATCTGAATTATATGTGATGGATCAGAACACAATAGTCTAAGTTGGTGAAGTAAAATTAGAAAAATGTATACATAAAACAATTTTTCAGAAAAAAAAAAACTGAAATAAAACCCCCTTTGTTAGCCCATAAAAAGCTCTGGCGCAACCAATTACCTTCAGAAGTCACATAATTAGTGAAATGATGTCCACCTGTGTGCAATCTAAGTGTCACATAATCTGTCATTACATATACACACCTTTTTGAAAGGCCCCAGAGGCTGCAACGCCTAAGCAGAGCTGCAGAGTTCCACAGCAGAGACTGGAGTATCTGTACATAGGACGACAATAAGCCGTACGCTCCATAGAGTTGGGCTTTATGGCAGAGTGGCCAGAAGAAAGCCATTACTTTCAGCAAATAACAAAATTACACTTTTTGAGTTTGCGAAAATGGCATGTGGGAGACTCCCAAAATGTATGGAGGAAGGTGCTCTGGTCTGATGAGACTAAAAGTGAACTTTTTGCCCATCAAAGAAAACGCTATGTCTGGCGTAAATCCAACACATTACATTACCCAAAGAACACCATCCCCACTGTGAAACATGGTGGTGGCAGCATCATGCTGTGGGAATGTTTTTCAGCAATCGGGACTGGAAAACTGGTCAGAGTTGAGGGAAAGATGGATGGTGCTAAATACAGAGATATTCTTGAACAAAACCTGTACCACTCTGTGTGTGATTTGAGGCTAGGACGGAAGTTCACCTTCCAGCAGGACAATGACCCCAAACACACTGCTAAAGCAACACTTGAGTGGTTTAAGGGGAAACATGTAAATGTGTTGGAATGGCCTAGTCAAAGCCCAGACCTCAATCCAATAGAAAATCTGTGGTCAGACTTAAAGATTGCTGTTCACAAGCGCAAGCCATCCAACTTGAAGGAGCTGGAGCAGTTTTGCAAGGAGGAATGGGCAAAAATCCCAGTAATAAGATTTGGTAAGCTCATAGAGACTTATCCAAAGTGACTTGGAGCTTTGATAACCGCAAAAAGGTGGCTCTACAAAGCATTGACTTTAGGGGGGTGAATAGTTATACACATTGACTTTTTCTGTTATTTTGTCCTATTTGTTTGCTTTACAATAAGAAAAAAACATCTTTAAAGTTGTGGGCATGTTCTGTAAATTAAATGATGCAAATCCTCAAACAATCCATGTTAATTCCAGGTTGTGAGGCAACAAAACACGAAACATGCCATACTGAATACTTTTGCAAGGCACTGTATATCAAGAAAATAGATGGGCCAAAGCCCTGTTGGGTTTGCGGCAGACTTTTCGAACATCTCAAAAGTTCGGAACTGAATAGCGAACCCCATTGAAGTCTATGGAACCCAAAACGAAAAAAATCAAAATTGACTATTTTGAAGGCTTATATGCAAGTAATTGGGCATACAATGGTTATGGGAGTCTGAGTACTGCCCTGGGGACATGCATGAATGAAAAAAAAGTTTGTAAAAATCATACATTTTTAAATGAACAGTGATTTACTGATGCTTAAAGTGAAACCATCAAAATGAGAAATAAAAATTCCTTTAAATGTAGTGCCTCGGGGGTCCCTTTAGTCCCTTAGCTGTAGCAATGACATTTATAAAGCCAAAAAATTACTTTCCACTCAAGCTTTCTTTATTTTATAAACAACGGTTCGGGGAGCCAGTCTGTATGATGGAGGCCACAATTGTGCACTAGGAAAAGGATTAGAGATTTTTTTGATAAATTCTGGAGTCTCTTGCGCAGATTTGGATAAAAGTAACAAGTGCAGAAAAATTGGTCTTTGTCTGTCTGTCAGTGGTGCCTTCACACTGTAACCCTATTGAGGTGCTCTTGATTAAAGCAAGAATTGGACTCGCTGTCAAAAATTGCAATGATATGCACCTGACAGGTTTGGAAAAATTGGTCCTTAGGTAGCATAGACAGTCTTTCAGAGATTCCAGATCCAGAAAGCACTTAATCAGCGACATCAGCATCAGGGGCTTGATAGTTGCTGCTAATCTAGAAAAGATTCATTTTGATAAATGTCAGCCGGTCCACAGAGTCTCTATTTATCACTAAACCCCTGGCAGCACTGAATGCCCATTTGGAAAGCACGTTTGATGCAGGGCAGCCCAGCAGCTCTATTGCATACTAGGCAAGTTCTGGCCCATAGGCGTCCGCAGGTAGGGGCAAGGGGGGGCAAGTGCCCCCCCTGGAATCAGGGATTGGATCAGGAGTGATGACCCCTATCACCCCTTTCTGTCACCCCCCTCTCTCTCTCTCTCACCCCTCTGTCTTTTTCACCCCCCTCTCTCTCTGTCACCCCCTCTGTCTCTCTCTGTCACACTTCTCTCTCTTTGTCACCCCCTCTCTCTCTCTCTCTCACCCCTCTGTCTTTTTCACACTCCTCTCTCTGTCACCCCCTCTTTCTCTCACCCCCTTTCTGTCTGTCACCCCCTCTGTCTCTTTCTGTCACCCCCCTTTCTCTCTGTCACCCCCTCTGTCTCTCTCTGTCACCCCCCACATGTATGCAGTTTCTGACAGTCTCTTGTGCCATGTCCGCAGTCTCTTGGGCCATGTATGCAGTTTCTGACAGTCTTAGGCCATGTATGCAGTCTCTGATCATCTCTTGTGCCATGTCCGTAGTCTCTTACAGTCTCTTGAGCCATGTATGCAGTCACTGACAGTCTCTTGGGCCATGTCCGCAGTCTCTGACAGTCTCTTGGGCCATGTCCGCAGTCTCTGACCATCACATGTACTACGTCTGCAGTCTCTGACAGTGATAATGTGATAATGACATTGTGGAAAAGGTCAGAGCATGGGTGACCTTAAAAAGATTGCCCCCCCTGAAAAAAGTTTTGCGGACGCCCATGTTCTGGCCAGTGGTCTATTCTCATGTAACCCAGTGGATCGTCAACTGGAAAGCTCTCCATATCTGTTTTCACCCCTATATAATCTCCCACCATATGATGAAGATGCTGCCGATGGGATGTGGAAGCTGACAGCCCTGGGCGCAGAGGACTAAAAAATGTTTTGAAAGGCATCACTGCTCCTCTCTTCACCAACAGAAGCCTCAAAACAACGTTTTCCATGAGACTGTAACCTATCAGAGTCAGGAAAGGCGTTAAATAAACTCCTCTTTAAGGTGTCCTCAAGAGATTTCATCTTCTGCTCTCTGTGGGGATGGGATGAGTTTTGAGTAGGGGTGCATCGAATAGAAATTTTGGTGCCAAAACCAAACGACAGACGCCCATCAGGAGGAGAGGATGGGGCTTGGGAGATGAGGATGGCAGGAGACCCCGCTCGTCGCCGTCACCCGCTGCCCCACCAAGACAGGGTAAGTGCCGGGCAGACAGCGAGCAGGCAGGGGGGGGGTCACACTGTCGGCATTCGATGGCAGCATTTAATGGGCACACTGGCAGCATTTGATGGGCGTACTCTGCGCTGAGCAGGCAGATGGCAGGTGCGTGTTTGCTCCACTTGTGCGGTGCGGACACGGACATAGACCACTGTTCTCTATGGGCTGGTCAGACTGTAATCTAATCCACTAGATGGATGGGGAATGGATCCATATCCGTCTGTTTTCATTGAGCCATGATTGGATATTGTCATCATTACTTTCTCCAATCATGGCTCTGGCAGTGATCTGTGCCCTGATTGGGCAAAGCTTTCATTGCTTCAGCCAATCAGGGCTTCCAGTGCACTGTGCAGCACATTGTGGTCATTCGGCGGGCCGAACAAATGGTTGAACCCCCCGATAATTCAGGTGTTCCTCTAAACGGTCGAACAGCCAATGTTCAGCCCGAAATCATGCTCGGGCCAAACCGTTTGCCCAACTCTAATCAGGAAAGGGGCTACTTGGTTGTATGTGCTCCCCCAGGCCAAATGTTCCTAGTTCTCCCCTGAACGCAACTAATGAAACACATTTAGAATGTCCCCACCTGTATGTGACATCGGGTGAAACCGTGGCTTTCTTGGCCTCTTCTATCTGAGCTTCACTGATGTCGATTCCAAGAACTTTCTTGAAGTATGGAGAGAAAATTCTTGTGTTCTGCCCAGATCCACAGCCAACGTCCACAGCAAATTCATATGGTTTGGGACACTAGGAAGACAGAAACATCTTCAAAATACATCTCAAGGACACTGGTGTTTTCAGTTTAACCTCTTGCTGCCCACATCATGGAAAGCCAAGATTTCTGTGCTGAGAGCGCGCTTACCGCATGCCCCCAGCACAGTCATAGCCACAGCATAGCCAGCTCTCCGTCTCTAGTCCCAATTGGAAGCTGGTGGGACAGGCTTCCAATCATGTGTCCACTGAGAGCCAATCACAGTGGTCACGTGATTAAGAACTCTGTCCTGCCCTCCTCAGCATAAAGACTCATTTAAAGGGATGCCAAAGCTGGGTGGAAAGGAGTTACATTTATAATGTCATAAAAATTATAGTTTTTATTTGGTTGAAAATAATTCCCAGCCTCCACCTCACTCCCTACTTTACCAGAATTGGCAGGTTTTTTTTTGTTGTTTTTTTTTCTGGGAGCTGGTATAATTTTCTGACAGGCCTAGGTGAGAACTATGCAACTTGGCATCGGGACCATTTTTTAAGCGCCGCACAATCTTTCACATGCGCAGTGGGGAGCTGGCTGTGATTCCGTGAGAAAAAGTCAGTCAGCTCCCAGCTTCAAGTTGGTGGCACCAGGGTCTGGCAACTGAAAACTGGCTGTGGGAGGAAAGTGCGAGACTCCAGGGATTGGTAAGTATCTTGGCCATGCTACACAAAAAAAAAAAACACACACACAACTAACTATCATTAATCACTTCAATACAGGACACTTATACACCCTTCCCGCCCAGACCAATTTTCAGCTTTCAGCGCTCTGGCACTTTCAGTGACAATTACTCAGTCATGTAACACTGTACCCAAAGAAAATTTTCATCATTATTTTCACACAAAATATAGCTTTCTTTTGGTGGTATTTAACCGCTTGCTGACCACCCTATGCAGATATACTGTGGCAGAAGGGCACGTACAGGCAGAATCGCGTAACTGTACGTTGCCCTTTAAGAGGCGGCTTGCCAGCGTGCGTTTGCCGCCGCCTGCGCGTGTGCGCGCCCACGTCAAGCTCCGTGAGTCGGGTCGCGGGTCCCACGGACTCAATATCCGCGGGGATACCCGCGATCGTCTCACAGAGAGAAAGAACGGGGAGATGCTAATGTAAACAAGCATCTCCCCGTTCTGCCTAGTGACGGTGTCACTGAACTCTGCACCCTGTGATCGGGAGCAGAGATCAGTGACATGCCACACGTAGCCACGCCCCCCCCCCACAGTTAGAATCACTCCCCAGGACATACTTAACCCCTAAACTGCCACCTAGTGGTTAACCCCTTCACTGCCAGTGTCATTTACACAGGAATCAGTGCATTTGTATAGCACTGATTGCTGTAAATGTCCGATGTGTCCGCCATAATGTCACAGTCACACTAAAAATCGCTGATCGCCCCATTACTAGTAAAAAAAAAAAATATTCATAAAAATGCCATAAAACTATCCCCTATTTTGTAAACGCTATAACTTTTGCGCAAACCAATCAATGAATGCTTATTGCGATTTTTTTTACCAAAAATATGTAGAATACATATCGGCCTAAACTGAGAATAAAAAAAGTTTTTTTATATATTTTTGGGGGATATTTTTTTGAAATTATAGCGCAAAAAATAAAAAACGCAGGGGTGATCAAATACCACCAAAAGAATGCTCAGTTTGTGGGAAAAAAAAGGACTTTAATTTTGTTTGGGAGCCACGTCGCACCACTGTGCAATTAAGTTAAAGCGACGCAGTGCCAAATCACAAAAAGTGCTTTGGTCTTTGGCCAGCAAAATGGTCCGAGGCTTAAGTGGTTAATCACCACTTTTTTTTATTTTATTTTTTTGCGACATAAGTGAATAAAGAGCGAAAAGTTTGAAAAAAAAAAAACACTTTTTTTTAGTTTCTATTATAACATTTTGCAAATAAGTAATTTTTTGTTCATAAATTTGGGCCAAAATGTATACTGCTACATATCTTTGGTACAAATAACCCAAATAAGTGGATATTATTTGGTCTGTGTGAAAGTTATAGAGTCTACAAGCTATGGTGCAAATCATTGAAAATTGATCACACCTGAACACATACACCGCCGGCGCCGAGCGGAACACGAGACCACCACGTGACCTAGAACCAGGTCACGCCTGCGCCACCATCGTCATGGCGTCATGGCGTGCTGAAGTCAGCTAATACCCTCACATACTCCACACAGAGGCAACTCAAGCCTCACTGTGGATGATCAGCCAGCGTGACTACAGAAGTAACATTATGAAGGCCACCTAAACCCAAGAACCTCAACCTAATACTTGCTTGGCAGGCGATATACCTGTTAAGTGTGACAGGGTGTATAATTCCTGTTGCAAATGTGTACAGCCCTGGCCACTGTAATGGGGGGCAGTTGGGTGGAGGGGTGGTAAAAAACAGGGATAATCTATCAGGGTTTTACCACCCCCATAGCTGCCTTTTAGGGGTGTAGGACACAGGTCCTCTGTGGCAGGCGACATCTCTTTGTTAAGGGGAGAGGACCTGAAAATGCCTCGAAATCCACCCCCCAGCACAAGTCCTCGTCCCCCCTCTCCCATCACTCCAACATATGTACTGTGCACCCGTTACCTGTCCCCCTCCTCTGTATCCAACCATACCCAGTGACAGACCTCACATAAGCAGGCTCTAGCAGTCCAATGTTACCCAACCCCTCTCCTGTCTATGAGAACACCGGAGCCGAGGAGGGAGGGGATCCTCAGTAGCTCGGTGAGGTGTAAAGGCTGTCAGAGGAGAGATGGAGGTGTCAGCTGCCACAGAGGGGCAATTGCTGAGTGTGGGAGCCCAGGCAGGAGATGCGTGGAAGGTGTCCTAGGTGCCCACGCTAGCGTGTCCCCAGCCAGTTACTGTTCAAATGCCAGTTACTCCTAAAAAAAAAAAAAAGGGTAAAGTACACAGCCTCACCCAATGCCTATAATAATAATACCTCTTAAGGTGCCCTTCTCCCCACTGGCCCCTCCTCTCTTCTTGTCCATCCCGGGTTATTGCATGTACAAGCACCTGGGGTGGTCGGGAGGGAAGGAGGGGTCGGCGGGGTGCAGTGCGGAGAGAGAGGTATTATTACAGCCACTTCCCATGCTAGACTGCATGTGTTGCAGAGCCTCTCATGGGGCCCCCTAATGGCCCCAGGCAGTGCCCGAGGGCCCGAAGGGTCAGCCTGCCCCCATGCCCAAGTGTGAACAGGGTTTAAAGATCAACCTCCGTTGAGCAGGGATTCTTACACATAGATCGAAATTCAGCCAGTCCCTGCTGAACCAGTCGAAAATTGCCATTCTGACACAGAGTATTGCAAAGTTTATTACAAATTACATCAATTAGTTTTTTTCTTAATTTTTACACTTCTTTAAATGTGACACTTATACAATTAACATACAAAACCAATAAAAATGGGGGATAAAAAGTGTTTAAACAGTAAGTTAGAAAATAGAACAATTAAACAGCAGCTAACTGACAGTTAGCTCCTGTTCACACCAGTGCAACTTGTCATGTGATTTGACAGGTCCAAAATCGCACCCTATTGTCGGCAATAGAACTGTTCAAATCGGTGTGATGTTGACTTTGCGGTGCCGCACAGATTTGAAAAAAGGTTCCTGCGCTATTTTTTGCACTTTTCCGATACGACTTGCATAGACCTCTGTGCATGAAGTCCCACAGATGTCAGCCAAGTCACACCTGAAGTCGCACTGACCTGCAGCTTTGAAATCATGCAACTTCAAGTGAAGTTGTACAATTTCAAAGTGTGAAATTAAGTGTGAACGGGGGCTTGAAGTGGTTCTAAAGGATGAAGGTTTTTTTTACCTTTGTGCATTCTATCTATGAAGGTAAAAAAGCTTCTTTGTGCAGCTGCCCCCTCAGCCCCCACAATACTCACCTGATCCCGATCCAGTGAAGTGCACAAGCGCTAAAGCTCTCCCAAGTCTCTCCCTCCTCATTGGCTGAGACAATGGCTCCCACTGCTGTCAATCACAGCCAGTGAGGAGGGAGTGGGGGGCAGGGATGAGCCGTGCTCTTGGTGTCTCAGACACATAGGAGGTGGCTCAGTAGTGAGCATGCATGAGTGCCCCCAGAGCAAGCAGCTTGCTATGGGGGGCACTCAGCAGGAGGGAGGGGCCATAAATGTCAGTGGGGGGGTAGAAGAGGAGGATCAGGGCTGCTCTGTGCAAAACCACTTTATTAGAAGCACATGTCAATAGAAGGTCATCTGCAGATAAATGAAACAGATCAGATATAAAAGTCACAATGATATTTTCTATCTCCTCTGATCAATGTTTATAAACAATGTTACTTTGTATCTCTCTATCTCCTGTCTGATCCAGGTTTATAAACAATATTACTTTGTATCTTTCTATACTGTGGTCCATTTTTTGACAGCATCATCTATTAGAGCATCTGTATTTACACAGTAACTGTAATTTTCACAGCTAGGAATTTTGGGCAAGTGCAAGAGGAGAAATAGAAGGACAGGACAGTATATACTATAAACCCCCAATATGTTTAAATTAAGTATTTTTTTTTTGTTGTGTGTGTGTGTAGCACACTAGGGCATCCCATTTATTAAACAATCATTTGCTGAATGTCAAAACACTTTAGTGCAGTTTTGCTGTAATTTCTCCATATACAGCAATCCCTGTGATAGTTAGCACCATCTAGTGGCCAAAATGTGGTATATTTTCCTCATTGAGGTATTTCAGAAAACGATGCTACATGTTAGCCACTAGATGGAGCTGATGATCATAGGGATTGATCTATTAGAGAAATTATAGCCAAAATTTGTGTGACGTGCACAATTGTGGAAAATAAAAATGTAAAAATAAATTTTTTGGAGTTAGACCCTCTGTCATGTTTTAAATTTTAACTCGCTTCCTGGTGGCACCATTAATTGGGACAGGAAGTTGGGGGGAAATCTGCCTATTGGGTCACAGACAGCAGTAAGAACCCGACAGCACCCTTCCCTGCTCTGTCTAATAGAACAAAAAAAGTTTTGACTGGACAACCCCTTAAAGAAAATAAATAACTCAGTGGCTCTGCTAATCTGCCAATCTAAACAAAGTAATTCTGTTTTAAATTTTACAATTGCCCTATTTTTTTTTAGCTGGGCGTATACCAGACAGAAGCAGTCACTCACCCTTGTATCCATGTAACTGAAGATAAGGTCTGTTATTTCTTGCGATGTATCAAACCTGAATTTCTGATAATCAGACGCATGCCCTTTTCCGTCAAACTGCTGTATCACCATTTTGGACTCAGATTATCACCTATAATGATAAAACAGAAGAGAAAATAATAGTAAAAATAATAGTAAAAATAAAAGGGACCTCTGGAGGGTGGGGTGCCTGGTCCTTTGCAGATACACTGTCACTGCATGGGCAAGATTAAACTGTTTCTCTTCAAAGTGGACCTATATCAACAATTCAGACTGGAAATATGATGGAAAAAAATGCATAAGCAGGAGTTACCATGTAGAAAAGTAATTAGATCCCGAGGCAGCTGAAGTTCTAAGCAAATAAAAAAAAAAAAAAATTGGCCCCACCCCTCAATGCCTCCCTATTGGTCAGTGAGGCCGTCCGTTACATTGGTATAGGAAATCCTGGGAGGGGCCACAGCCAATCTAGACTTTTACAGAAAAAGGTGCTATTTGCATGCGACTTTAGCTGCCTGTATATCTAGAGGTTATCTTGCCATGTGACCTCGGCTTATGTGTATTTCAGACTGAATTGCCCAGATTTATAACAGCCTTACTATGAGAACTGATGGATCTGCACTCTTTGAGGCAGATCCAGGCTTTTGGAGGCTTTTAAAGCGGATCTTCACCAATCCCACCCACTTCCTAACATCACTCGCACTCCTCCCCTTCCTCTTACAATCACAACTTTATTTTATTATTTTTAAGCGAGAATGGCTTATGGAGTACCCACAGCTCCCTGGGATATCCATGTCCTAGGAGGGGCAGGGTATTCTACTGCATATATGCCACGTCATCAGGGACTGACTGCCTCTTCCTTTTGCAGATGGCCCCCCTGATGACCAGTGTTTTTTTTGGGGGAACGGCAAACAACCCCCCCCCACTCACTGTCTGCCGGTCCTCCAGCACTTACCCTATCTAGGTGCGGGCATTAGGCACCGGCTTCTGTGTCCTCCTCGCTTCTGCCGTGTGTCTCCTTCCCGCCTCCTAGGCATCCAATAGGATCACTCGTTCTTTCAGCCAATCGGGTGATAGGTTTCAGACCGGATTGGCCTGGAGGAGGATCAGTGTTACGTAGTGAATATTCCTTCACTATTGCAACACACCTGGGTGGGCTCTGGATACAATATTCTGCGTCCGGAGAACATCCTATTTTGAAGCTTATTAGAGCTTCTGGCTCTAATCAGTGCTTCAAAAAACACTCCTCCCGCAATAGGAACTCATGTGCCCAGCGTCCTGCAAGGGTCCGGATGCATGCATAGGGAGGGTGGCGGCATGGATGGGGGGGAGCACGCATGCGCCGTTAATGGACTGGCTGCACCTGCTGATGACACATATGTGTGCCATGTGTATATCAGGGGACTGGCCTCCTGATGACATCATAGAAGATGGTGGTGGAGGACCCGGTGTACTGCACCGATATGGCAGATCCCTACAGAATACTGCTGGATTGGTGTAAGGTAGGTTGGAATTTGAGAGAGGGAAGGGGGGTGGGGGGTGTGAGTTGTTGGTTGAGACATACGTCGTCGGTTTTCTTTTAGACCCCCAATCCCTCCATAAAAAGTACCTGTCACCACCTATTACTGTCACAAGGAAAGTTTACATTCCTTGTGACAGCAATAAAAGTGATCAAATTTAAAAAAAAAAAAGCGCCGCCTTCCACCGCGAGCTCGCACAGAAAAGAAAACGCATACGGAAGTCGTGCCCGCATATGTAAACAGTGTTAAAATCACACATGTGAGGTATTGCCGCGATCATCAGAGCGAGAGCAATAATTCTAGCACTAGACCTCCTCCGTAACTCTAACCTGGTAACCGTAAAACATTTTTAAAGCGTTGCCTATGGAGATTTTTAGGTACCGTAGTTTGTCGCCATTCCACGAGTGTGTGCAATTATAAAGCCTGACATGTTTGGTATCTATTTACTCTGCGTAATATCATCTTTCACATTATACAAAAAAATTGGGCTAATTTTACTGTTTGGTTTTTTTAAAATTCATGAAAGTATCTTTTTCCCAAAAAGTTGCGCTTAAAACAACGCTGCACAAATACCGTGTGACATAAAATATTGCAACAATCGCCGTTTTTTTTCTCTAAATTCTCTGCTAAAAAGATATATATATATAATGTTTGGGGGTTCTAAGTAATTTTCTAGCAAAAAATACGGATTTTAAACAGAATTGTCAGAAATAGGCTTGGTCATGAAAGGGTTAAATTTGTTTATCACTACCAGGTGTGTGTCTGTTTTTGGTGATAATCCACAGCCAGGATAACAGTATTTTCCACATGTGTCTTTAAATGTGTTTGCAGTAATTTAATTTAATCAGGTGTGCCAGAGGGGCTGAGGTCATTCTTGGGGTTGAGGTGGAGTTCAGAGAACCCAAATTTACCAAGTGGCTCCTTCGGGGGGGGGGGGGGGTGGCGCTACACGTGGGGGCTCCTACGGAATTTCCTGTTCTGCTAGCAAAACAACCAAGACAACATCCTTAACTAGCTGAGATCCGCGCTATAGCCAAATGACGGCTACAGCGCGGATCTGTTGTGCCAGGAGCACGTCATATGAAGTCCTCCCCTTCTGTGCACTCCAGGGAGCGCGCGCTCTCGCCGTGTCACTGGGCACCCGATGCGCGTGCCCAGCGGCCGCGATGTCCGCTGGGCACCCGCGATTGCCCGGTAACACAGCGGGACCGTGGATCTGTGTGTGTAAACACACAGATCAACGGTCCTGTCAGAGGAGAGGAGCCGATGGTGTGTTCTCTGTACAGAGAAACACCGATCGGTCTCCTCCCCTTGTGAGTCCCCTCCCCCCACAGTAAGAAACACTCCCAGGGAACATAATTAACCCCTCCCCGCCCCCTAGAGGTTAACCCCTTCACTGCCAGTGTCATATATACAGCAATCAATGCATTTAAATAGCACTGATTGCTGTAT
The DNA here is from genome assembly GCA_028564925.1 of Lithobates sylvaticus. Classification (NCBI taxonomy): domain Eukaryota; kingdom Metazoa; phylum Chordata; class Amphibia; order Anura; family Ranidae; genus Lithobates; species Lithobates sylvaticus. Next base: position 281,828,861 of record CM053031.1, read on the forward strand.
AAATGACAATGGTGCCAAAAATGTGTCAAAAATGTCCGATGTGTCCGCCATAATGTCGCAGTCACAATAAAAATCGCTGATCACCGCCATTACTAGTAAAAAAAAAAATATTAATAAAAATGCTATAAAACTATCACCTATTTTGTAAACGCTATAACTTTTGCGCAAACTAATCAATAATCGCTAATTGCGATTTTTTTTTTACCAAAAATATGTAGAAGAATACGTTTCGGCCTAAACTGAGGAAAAAAATGTTTTTTTATATATTTTTTGGGGATATTTAGTATAGCAAAAAGTAAAAAAATATTTTTTTTTTTTTTAATTTGTCACTCTTCTTTTGTTTATTGCGCAAAAAATAAAAAAACGCAGAGGTGATCAAATACCACCAAAAGAAAGCTCTATTTGTGGGGAAAAAATGATAACAATTTCATTTGGGTACAGTGTCGTATGACCGCGCAATTGTCATTCCAAGTGCGTCAGCGCCGAAAGCTGAAAATTGGTCTGGTCACAAGGGGGGTTTAAGTGCAAAGTAATCAGGTGGTTAAAGGCATCAAGATGGATCCTGTCGATGTGAGCCCAGAAAGTTCAGGCTAAGTAGCCTCGTTGGCAGAAGCTACCTTACCGACACCTGTAGCCATAATAGGGCCAGAGTTCATTGCTGCCTTGGAAGAGTTTGTGGCAAAGTGTCAGAAGCGTAGTCCATTATACACTGGGTCCAAATACCAAAAGCTGGGAACCTTTTCTGGAAAACAGCCAGTTCCTATCAGTGAAGAGAGTTTTGAGGAATGGCTGCAGCCAGCCATGCAAGCCTTAGATGAGTGGGACATCCCTGAGGCTCAGAAAAAGCAGAGAGAATCACTGAGAGTTTGAGGGGTCCAGCCTCAGAAGCCATTCACAACCTGAAACTTAGCAAACAGGACTGTACTGCTCACGACTATCTTGCAAGAAGTGTTGGGGAGAACAGAAAAGGCCTCTGACCTTGTGTACCAGAACTCCTTTTGAAGACATACTTCAGCTCAAATGTAAGCATTTTTAGCAACAGTTTTTTTTTTTTTTTTTTTTCCTTTTGGGATAAAGGTTTTACATAAATAAATAAAAGCTGATCAATGTGAGCATCCCTGCCATTTTTAAATGATTTGTCTCAACCATCTAACTGCTACATATGCAGGACAGCTTGCTCTGTTGAAAAACAAAAGATGTATTGGCCAGGTCACCAGGTGAAAATAAAAGAAAAAAGGCCTAAAAAAAAAAAAAGAAATTCAGCCATCACATCTAAGAATTGGTAAGCTGCATAATTATAAAATTCTGCTTCGGAAGCGCTGCCCATTCATTGCAATGAGCAGGGGCATTTTGGGAGTGCTGTATACAGCGCTCCCAAAGATGTTGCTTGCAGGACTTTTTCTAACATCCCTCAAGTGCACCACCCCAGTGTGAGAGCACTCGGGCTTTCACATTCAGGCGGAATGGGAGGCAGTTTTCAGGTGCTTTATAGGCGCTATTTCTAGCGATAAAATGCCTGAAAACTGCCTCAGTGTGAAAGAGGTCTAATGCCCCGTATACACAGTTGGAAATTCCGACCACAAAAGCCGTCGGATTTTTTTAGACGGATTTTGTCCGACACTGGTGTTGTATACACACGGTCGGACAAAGTTGTCGAAAAATCCGATCATTCTGAACGTGGTGACGTTCGTTGCGTATGACTGGACTACGTAGAGGCTAGTAGCCAATAGCTTTGGTCTTGTAATGTGATCTGAGCATGCGTGGCACTTTGTCCGTTGGAATTCGCTACACACGATCGGAAAAAGTCCAATAGGACTTTGTTGTCGGAAAATTTGAGAGCAGGATCTCAAACTTTTTCCGTCGGAAATTCCGACGGAAAAAGTCCGATGGAGCCCACACACGGTCGGAATTTCCGACAACATGGTCCGATAGGACATTTTCCGTCGGAAAATCCGACCGTGTTTATGGGGCATTAGTCATTTTTTTAAATCAATATAGCATATTATAGACTCGTAATCCTTTCTATGTTATTTACCCATTTATTTTTTTTTATTTTTGCCAATTATTTGAACAAAAAGAACTGTAATCCCAATTACCTTAACTACTTCCCACCCGGCATGGGAGCCGTCTACTTCTGATAGGACGTTCCGGAACGTCCTTCAGAAGTAGTGGGATCGCACGCGCGCGTGCCCGCGCAGTGGCGCGATCCCGATGCACTCGTGTCACCCGGACACGGCGCATCTCGGATAGGCAGGAGCCGTCTACTACTGATTCCGGAACGTCACAGCGGGGCGCGATCCAGATGCTGCCGTGTCACCCGGACACGGCGCATCTCGGATCGGCAGGAGGGCTCGGTGATTGGCCCTCCTGATCACATGACGGCCGCGCCGAATCACAGCTGTCATGTGATGTAAGCAAACAGCTGGTTGCTATGCAATCGGCTCTCCTCTCCTCACACGGAAGTCATCGGTGAGGAGAGGAGAGCGGATCGCTGCAGCCGGCTGGTGATCAGTGAGTATTAGCTGTTTTTTTTACAGCTTTTTACTCACTGATCACCAGTGTAGTGTCCCCACAGTGTAAACACACATGTCCCCACACATGTCCCCAAATAATAAAAACACATGTCCCCAAATAAAAACACATGTCCCCAAATAATAAAAACACATGTCCCTCACATATGTCCCAGTAAAATAACATGTGCCAATGATTATCTGCACACATATGTCCGTGATCACCTGCACACATCTGTACATGATCATTTGCGTACATATGTCCGTGATCACGCGAACCAATTATTATACACCTAACGGAATTTTTTTTACAAAAAACATGCAGCAGAATACATTTTGGCTTAAATTTATGACAACATTTGATTTTATTGGATTTCTTTTAAAAAAAAAGAAAGGAGAAAATATTGTTTTTTTTCAAAATTTCCGCTATGTTTTCGGTTATATCGCAAAAAATAAAAAACGGAGTCGCGAATAAATACCACCAAACTAAAGCTCTATTTGTGCGAACAAAATGATAAAAAATTTATTTGGTTACACCATTGCATGACCGCGCAATTGTCATTGAAAGTGTGAGAGCGCTGAAAGCTGAAAATTGGTCTGGGAAGGAAGGGGGCGAAAGTGCCCAGTATTGTACTGGTTAAGAATAAAAAAATAACCTTCCCAGTTGGAATCCCAGTTAGCATTCCAGGTACCTTCAGATCTATAATTCTTAACTATAACTTTAACTACTGGAATAAATTACTAAACATACTCATTAGAAGTAGAAATCTAATTCGAAAACCTCATTTCTATTTAAATCTAGCCATGTTTTGTGAGCAAACTTCTGAAATTCCTGTACCTGTTGTTGCAATGTTTGCAACCACACTTCTCTCTATACAATAGGTTGTAAATAACTAAGTATGCCAATCTCAAAATATATAAAAGAATAGACATTCTTCCTCCTGTGATCAACTCAAAAAGTTAACAAATCCTATATTTCTAAAATACTAAAGCTTTTAAACTAAAAATATAAGTCACCCAATTACCTTTTTCTTGAATCCTCTTACCCTATTTAGACTTAATAATACAATTCATATGTTCTACAACACCTGAGTACCAAGGATGATAAGAAACATAAAAAGTTTGCTGAATGCTTAAATTGCATACATGTCCTTCATTACCTGTCCTATAAAATTAAAAACCATTGTCCGATTCCATGGTTTGAAACCCAACCCCAATGGGATATGACATAAGTTCTTAACTTTATTAAAACAATATTATTTTTTGCTAGAATGACCTCAATTCATTTATCAAAAAACATTAACTACAACAAAAGCATCCTTGTATCCTCCTTTAGCAGGTGAAAAAATTGAATATACCGTAAATACTCGAGTATAAGTCTAGTATCATGGTGCCCATCTGCAGCTGTACTGTGATAGACGCAACACTGATACAATGCTGGGAAACTGTATCAGTGTTCCGTCTATCGCGGACGACAAAGGGGGCGAGGCTTTTTTACAATGGACGGCCCCCGAAGAGACTGCATGACACAGTGGGAGACACCTGCTGTTTTAGTTATCACAGGTACAGCTGCCGATGGGCATGACACATCGGGAAACACCCGCTGTGTTAGTTATCACAGATACAGCTGCAGATGGGCACAGTGAGGCTGCAAATGGGCACAGTGAGGCTGCAAATGGGCACAGTGATGATACAGGTGGGCACAGTGAGGCTGTTAAACTCTTGTTAAACTCCCTTCCATCGAAAAGTTTTATCCCTATTGTGGGGTCACCAGTATGGTATTTGTACATTTAAATCATATCCCCTCTCAAACGTCTCTTCTCCAGAGAGAATAAGTTCAGTGCTCACAACCTTTCCTCATAACTACGGGATGAGCCGAACACCCTCCTGTTCGGTACGCAGCAGAACATGCGAACACCGTTAAAGTCTATGGGACACGAACATGAATAATCAAAAGTGCTAATTTTACAGGCTTATATGCAAGTTATTGTCATAAAAAGTGTTTGGTGACCCGGATCCTGCCCCAGGGGACATGTATCAATGCAATTTTTTTTTATTTTTTAAACAGACGTTTTTTCGGGAGCAGTGATTTTCTTAATGCTTAAAGTGAAACAATAAAAATGAAATATTCCTTTAAATATTGTGCCCGGGGGGTGTCTATAGTATGCCTGTAAGGTGGCACATTTTTCCCGTGTTTAGAACAATAAGGCAGAAAAATTACATTTCTAAAGGAAAAATTGTCATTTAAAACTGATCGCGGCTGTAATGAATTGTCGGGTCTCGGGAATATAGATGAAACTCATTGAAAAAAAGAGCATAGGATCCCCCCCCAGTCCATTACCAGGCCCTTTGGGTCTGGTATGAATATTAAGGGGAACCCCAAACCAAAAAAATATTAAAATTGCGTGGGGGTCCCCCTAAAAGCCATACCAGGCCCTGCAGATCTGATATGGAAATTAAGGGGAACCCCGCGCCAAATTAAAAAAAAAATGATGTAGCCCCCCCAAAATCCATACCAGACCTGAACTGGTATGGATTTTAAGGGGAACCCTGCGCCAAAATAAAAAAAAAAATGACGTAGGGGTCCTCCAAAATCTATACCAGACCCTTATCCGAGCACGCAACCTGGCAGGCTGCAGAAAAAGAGGGGGGATGAGAGAGCGCCCCCCTGAACCGAACCAGGCCACATGCCTCCCCCCTGTGTGAATTGTTAATAGGGTACCCAATTGTACCCCTACCATTTCACAAAAAAAGTGACAAAATGCTAAAAAGACAAGAGACAGCTTGGGATAAGTCCTTTATTAACATTTATGGGACATTTTTATTTTTTTATTTTTTAATAAAGGACTTGTCCCAAGCTGTCTCTTGTTTTTTTTACCATTTTGACACTTTTTTTGTGAAATGGTAGGGGTATATTTGCACCCCGTTACCAATTCACATGGGATAAATTGAACTCTTATTTATGCCGCGTACACACGAAGGGACAATCCCGCGGGATTATCCGCTGGACTGAAGTCCAGCGGATAATCCCCTCGTGTGTGGGCGCCGGCGGACTTTTTGGCGCCAAAGTCCGGCGGACTTTTTGGCGCCAAAGTCCGGCGGACTTTTTGGCGCCAAAGTTTTAAGTTTGGTTTTAAAATTATCCGCTGGACTTGGCAGTCCAGCGGACAATCCCGCCGTTAGTAGGCAAGTCCGCGGGACTTTTGAAAATGAACGGACTTGCCCACACACGGAGCAGTCCGTTCATTTCGAACGTAACTTCAGGTACGTAGCTAGCGTAGGCAGTAAATGCCGGCGCGCTAGCTCCGTCACCTGTCATGGATTTAAAGGGAATCCCCACGCCGAAAAACGGCGTGGGGGTCCCCCCCAAATCCATGTCAGACCCTTATCCGAGCACGCAGCCTGGCAGGCCAGGAAAGGGGTGGGGACGAACGAGCGCCCCCCCCCTCCTGAGCCGTACCAGGCCGCGTGCCCTCAACATGGGGGGTGCCCTGGGGAAAGGGGGGCCGTGCGGCCCCCCCACCCCAAAGCACCTTGTCCCCATGTTGATGAGGACAAGGGCCTCTTCCCGACAACCCTGGCCGTTGGTTGTCGGGGTCTGTGGGCGGGGGCTTATCGGAATCTGAGAGACCCCTTTTATAAGGGGGCCCTCAGATCCCGGCCCCCCACCCTATGTGAATGAGTATGGGGTACGATGTACCCCTACCCATTCACCTAAGGTGTAAAATGTAAAGTAAAAAAAACACACACACTTTTGAAAAAATAGTTTATTGCACTGCTCCGGGGGTCTTCTTCCGTCTTGGGGGTCTTCTCGCCGGACTCCCCCGCCATTTACCAAGCTCTTTTACCGAGCGGGGGAAGTCCGGCTACCTTCTTCGTCGTCGCCGCCGTCGTCTGGGGTTCTCGGTCCGCCTTCGGGGGTCTTCCGGGGGTCTCTTCTGTTCTTGCGGCGGTCGTTGTCTTCCGCGCCGCCGGCGCCTTGTCCTTCTTCTTGTCCTTCTTCTTGTCCTTCTTGTTCTTGTTCTTCTTCTTCCGATGTTGACCCGACGCTCTCTCTGCCCGGAATGCCTGTGCCGCTCTGCGCTGGGACTTATATAGGGGCATGGAGACAGGGTCACATGTTCATGTCACATGGTGACCCCGCCCCCTTGCGATGTCACAGTCCCAGCATCCTCCGTAATGAGGCCCTTGTCCTCATCAACATGGGCACCCCCCATGTTGAGGGCACGCGGCCTGGTACGGCTCAGGAGGGGGGGCGCTCGTTCGTCCCCACCCCTTTCCTGGCCTGCCAGGCTGCGTGCTCGGATGAGGGTCTGACGTGGATTTGGGGGGAACCCCCACGCAGTTTTTTTCGGCGTGGGGAGTCCCTTTAAATCCATGCCAGCTTACGGAGCCAGCGCGGCGGCATTTACTGCCTACGCTGGCTACGTAATCTGAAGTCACGTGCTAAATGAACGGACTTGCCGATGAGCGGCAAGTCCGTTCATTTTCAAAAGTCCCGCGGACTTTGGCCGGCGGATTATCCGCCGGAGAAGTCCGTGCGTGTGTGGGCAAGTCCGCACGTGTGTGGGCAAGTCCACACGCTCGGAAAGTCCAGCGGACCCAGCTGGAAAGTCCGGCGGGATTGTCCGCTGGACTAGGTTCGCCGGCAAAAGTCCGCACGTGTGTACGCGGCATTAGAGACACTAGGGTTGCCATCATCCCCAAGAATACTAGATTTGTAAACCTCTTAGAATGGGATTTTAAAGGCAACAAAAAAACTGAATTTGTATAAAGTATATCAATTTATTGTACAAAAGGATAGAATTCTAGCATAATATACATATTTCACATATGGATATAAAAACAACTAATGCCGCGTACACACGTGCGGACTTTTGCCGGCCAAGTCCGCCGGACTTTGGTGCCAAAAAGTACGCCGGCGCCCACACACGAGGGGATTATCCGCTGGACTTCAGTCCAGCGGATAATCCCGCGGGATTGTCCCTTCGTGTGTACGCGGCATAACAGATGCTTGTAAATGATACATAAACAGATGAATGATAATTCCAAATTCCAATTCACATGGGGGGGAGGCCGGGATCTGGGGGTCCCCTTGTCAAAGGGGGCTTCCATATTCTGATAAGCCCCTGCCCGCAGACCCCCACAACCACTGGGAAAGGGTTGTGGGGATGAGGCCCTTGTCCCCATCAACATGGGGACAAGGTGCTTTGGGGGGCTACCCCAAAGCACCCTCGACATGTTGAGGGCATGTGGCCTGGTACGGTTCAGGAGGGGGCGCTCTCTTGTCCCCCCTATTTTCCTGCGGCCTGCCAGGTTGCGTGCTCGGATAAGGGTCTGGTATGGATTTTGGGAGGGACCCCTATGGCATTTTTTAAAAATCTTGGCGCAGGGTTCCCCTTAAAATCCATACCAAACCTGAAGGGTCTGGTAGGGATTTTGGGGGGGACCCTACGCCATGTTTTTTTTAATTTGCCGCAGGGTTCCCCTTAATTTCCATATCAGACCCGAAGGGCCTGGTATGGATTTTAGGGGGACCCCCACACAATTTTTTTTTAAATGTTGATTTAGGGTTCCCCTTAATATTCATACCATACCCAAGGGGGCCTGGTAATGGACGGGGGGATACCATGCTCTTTTTTTCAATTATCTGTATCTATATTGCCGAGACCTGACAATTCATTACAGCCGCGATCAGTTTTAAATTACAATTTTTCCTTTAGAAATGTCATTTTGCTGCGGTACTATTCTAAATACGGGAAAAATGTGCCACTTTACAGGCATACTATAGACACCCCAGGAACAATATTTAAAGGAATATTTCATTTTTATTGTTTCACTTTAAGCATTAAAAAAATCACTGCTCCCGAAGAAACTGACATTTTTAAAAACATTTTTTGCATTGATACATTTCCCCTGGGGCAGGACCCGGTCCCCAAACACTTTTTATGACAATAACTTGCATATGAGCCTTTAAAATTAGCACTTTTGATTTTTCATGTTAGTGTACCATAGACTTTAACGGTGTTCCGCCAGCTTTCGAATTTTCCGCGAACACCGCATAGGATGCATTAAGGTGAAAAAACACAAGGGTTTACAACCCCTTTTAAGACTAAACCTTTTTCTGGCACTTGCTGCTTACAAGTTAAAATCAATAATGAATTATTGCTAGAAAATTACTTAGAACCCCCAAACATTATATATATATTTTTTAGCAGAGACCCTAGAGAATAAAATGGGGGTTGTTGCAAAATTTTATGTCACACTGTATTTGCACAGCAGTCTTTCAAATGCAATTTAAAAAAAAAAAAAAACACTTTAATGATTAAAAAAAAAATGAAACAGTAAAGTTTGTATAATGGGAAGATAATGTTATGCCGCGAGAATTGTGAGAGAATTGTGATCTTTATTCTGAGCAAAAAAAAATCATGATTCTCATTTTAGCCAAAATCGTGCAGCTCTATCATACAGTATGAGTGAATGAAACACACTAAAGCCTCGTACACACGATCGGATTTTCCGACTGGAATTGTGGGATGACAGGCTGTTGGCGGGAAATCCGACTGTTTGTACGCACCATCGGACAATTGTTGTCGGATTTTACACGGACAAATGTTGGATGGCAGGTTTTCAAATTTTCCTCGGACAAATGTCTGTTGTCAGATTTTCTGAGCGTATGTACACAAGTCCGTCGGACAAAAGTCAAAAGTACAAACACGCATGCTCGGAAGCAAGGATGAGCCAGAAGCGGTCGGTCTTGTAAACTAGTTTTTGTAATGGAGAATTAACATTCGTGACGCGGCAAATTATGAAATCTCAAAATGCAGAGCACAATTCTCTTCTTCTTTAATAGGATAATAATGAAGCTGCTTTGCTGGTGATACTGATGGAGTTATTGCAAACACATTTTCAAAGGCTTTTTTTTTCTAGTGATATCAAGAATAATATTATTGTTTATGTAACTGCCTACTCCCAACCTGTTGTTTGAAGTAAAAACACATAGCCAAGTATTGTTCTCCACAATTTTTTTATTGTGCATTAAAAAAAGAAAACGTGAAAATGAGACATGCTATCTGCCAATAGGGATGGGCCTGGTGTTCGATTCGAACCCATGTTCGAATCGAACATCGGGCGTTCGCCTGCTCGGCGAGCCCAGAACTATTTGGGCCGCTCGCATCAAATTCGTGTGATGCGAGCGGCCCGCAATGCACTGCGCCAGTTGCAGTGCATTGCTGGCTGATGATTGGCCAAGCATGCACTGTGACCCGCATGCTTGGCCAATCAAAGAGCCAGCGGCGAGGAGAGCAATAATTGGCCACAGGCAGGATGCCTGTGGCCAATTATAGCTCAGGGGGGTTAGTACACGCCCCACATTATAAAAGGCTGCGCCGGCGGCCTCGCATATTGTGTTGTGTTCCAGCGTCAGTGTCAGTGTCAGTGTTATGTGCTGCTGACTGCTGACATTATGTGCTATGATTCTGGGGATTTGTGTGTGCGTGCTGTTAGTACAGCATTGCAGTATCACATCTGGGGGGTGTCTATAGTATGCCTGTGAAGGGGCGCATGTTTCCTGTGCTTAGAACTGTCCCTGCAAAAAGTGTCATTTTTGCAGGAAAAAAAGCTATTTAAAATCACTCGCGGCTAATGTATTGACGGCTCCCGTAACACAGAGAACAGTCATTCATTGAAAGCATTCATAAAAAAAAAAATTGATAAAAAAAAAAAAAAGCGTGGGGGTTCCCCCAAATTCAATAACCAGGCCCTTCAGGTCTGCTATGGATATTAAGGGGGACCCCAGCCAAAAAAAAAATGGCGTGGGGTCCCCCTCAAAATCCATCCCAGACCCTTGAGGTCTGGGATGGATTTTAAGGGGAACCCCAGCCCAAAAAAATGGCGTGGGGTCCCCCTCAAAATCCATACCAGACCCTTATCCGAGCACGCAACCTGGCAGGCCGCAGGAAAAGAGGGGGGACGAGAGCGGCCCCCCTCCCTCCTGAACCGTACCAGGCCACATGCCCTCAACATTGGGAGGATGCTTTGGGGGTCTGAGGCCCCCAAAGCACCTTGTCCCCATGTTGATGAGGACAAGGGCCTCTTCCCCACAACCCTGGCCATTGGTTGTGGGGGTCTGTGGGCGGGGGGCTTATCGGAATCTGGAAGCCCCCTTTAACAAGGGGACCCCCAGATCCCGGCCCCCCTGTGTGAAATGGTAAGGGGGTATACCCTTACCATTTCACCAAAAAAGTGTCAAAAATGGTAAAAATGACAGGAGACGGTCTTTGACAATTCCTTTATTAAAATCTTCTTTCTTCTGGTCTTCCTTTGTTCATCCTTCGGTTTCTTCATCTTCTCCTTCCGGCATCTTCTTCCATCTTCTTCTTCCATCATCTTCTTCCTCTGATCCGCTTCTTCTTGCGATGGTCTTCTCGTCCTTCTCATCCGGCATCTTCTTCCATGGCGTCGGCGTCTCTTCTGGGCCGCTCCGCGCAATGGGAGGCTCCCGCTGTGTGAGGCTTCGCTCCGTCTGACAGGTCTTTTATAACGGAGGGCACCGTGTGACCCCGCCCCCTCTGACGCACGGGGACGTCATGGGGAATTCCCTATGGCTTTCCCCATGACGTCAGAGGGGGGCGGGGTCACCAGGTGCCTTCCGTTATAAAAGACCTGTCAGACGGAGCGAAGCCTCACACAGCCGGGATCTGTGGGTCCCCTTGTTAAAGGGGGCTTCCAGATTCCGATAAGCCCCCCGCCCGCAGACCCCCACAACCAATGGCCAGGGTTGTGGGGAAGAGGCCCTTGTCCTCATCAACATGGGGACAAGGTGCTTTGGGGGTCTGAGACCCCCAAAGCATCCTCCCAATGTTGAGGGCATGTGGCCTGGTACGGTTCAGGAGGGAGGGGGGGCCGCTCTCGTCCCCCCTTTTTTCCTGCGGCCTGCCAGGTTGCGTGCTCGGATAAGGGTCTGGTATGGATTTTGAGGGGGACCCCACGCCATTTTTTTGGGCTGGGGTTCCCCTTAAAATCCATCCCAGACCTCAAGGGTCTGGTATGGATTTTGAGGGGGACCCCACGCCATTTTTTATTTTTTGGCCGGGGTCCCCCTTAATATCCATAGCAGACCTGAAGGGCCTGGTTATTGAATTTGGGGGGACCCCCACGCTTTTTTTTTAATTTTTTTTATTTTTTATCAATGACTTTTTTTTTATGAATGGCTTTCAATGAATGACTGTTCTCTGTGTTACGGAAGCCGTCAATACATTAGCCGCGAGTGATTTTAAATAGCTTTTTTTTTTCCTGCAAAAATGACACTTTTTGCAGGGACAGTTCTAAGCACAGGAAACATGCGCCCCTTCACAAGCATACTATAGACACCCCCCAGGTACGAAATTTAAAGGAATATTACACTTTTATTGTTTCAATTTAAGCATTATTAAAATCACTGCTCCTGAAAAAACGGCCGTTTTAAAAAAAAAAATTTGCATTGATACATGTCCCCTGGGGCAGGACCCGGGTCCCCAAACACTTTTTATGACAATAACATGCATATTAGCCTTTAAAATTAGCACTTTTGATTTCGAACGTTCGCATCCATTATAACTAATAGGGTTCTAATGCTCGCATGGACTTTAGGTCCGTTCGCCGGTTCTGGTGCGAGCCGAACGGGGGGGTGTTCGGCTCATCCCTATCTGCCAATAGAACTTAACCAAAAAGTGCATTCTATGCATCCAAAAATATAGACAATATAACAAATCAAATCATTATTCAACCAAAAAATAAAATAAAAGCCTCATGCATGTGTCCTGCTTCTTAATACAGGGGGTCAACAATGCCAAGAGTTGGTAAAACTCCGAAAATCATCCGGATTATTCTCCTGGAGCTCCCACAGCAAAGGCATATGACATAATTGGTCACGATTAATAAACCAATTTTTGGTCCAAGAAATCCTCCTCCTCCTGTTCCTGGACTGGACTTGGGTCAAAGCAATAACTCCAAGGCCAATAATAAATAACACGTTATCTCCTCCGATTCCGCAACATGTCTGGTTGACGAAATGAAAAGCGTGAAATGAAAAGTGCGAAATGAAAAGCGCTAAATGAAAAGTGCGAAATGAAAATCACTAAGGCCCCTTTCACACTGGGGCGGTTTTCATGCGGTGCGGCGCTAAAAATAGCGCCTGTTCACCGCATGAAAAAATCCGGCCCCTTTAACTCCAGTGTGAAAGCCGGCGGGCTTTCACACTGGAGCGGTGCGCTAGCAGGACGGTAAAAAAAGTCCTGCTAGCAGCATCTTTGGAGCGGGATAGGAGCGGTGTGTTCACCGCTCCTATACCGCTCCTTCCCATTGATTACAATGGGAGACCGCCGTAAAACCGCGGCAATACCGCGGTTACCGCGGTAATACCGCGGCTACGGCGGCGCTCTGCGGGGGGTGTTTAACCCTTTTTCGGCCGCTCGCGGGGGGTAAAACCGCACCGCGAGCGGCCGAAAACCGCGGTGAAAACGACGGTAAAGCAGCGCTAAATATAGCGCTGCTTTACCGTCACCGCGGCTCACCGCCCCAGTGTGAAAGGGGCCTAACTGAAAAACGCTAAATGAAAAGCGGGAAATGAAAAACGTGTATCATTCACCAAACTTCTGAATGATAAACCACAGCTATCCTCAACATCAAGGAAGGTGTCACAGCTTATCTTATCTGGTTTCTCAGACAGAAAAAAGGCTCCAATAGTGTGATAAAAGAGAAAACGGAATCACACTATTGGAGTCTTTTTTCTGTCTGAGAAACCATTGGAGACCTTAGGATAAGCTGTGACACCTGCCTTGATGTTGAGGATAGCTGTGGTTTATCTATCCATGCCTGATATATCCATCCCTCTGGTGAGTGTGAACCCCGAAGGGGAGTGTGATACACGGGCTTCGGTGTGGGGTGTTTAATTGTGTGATATAGCAAGACCACCATCTGAGGTTTCTGGGACTTTTCCATACTATCTGTATGGCTGAAATGGCATCGCACAGACATCGCTTGTGATTTGCACTGCATTGCGGTGCGAATCACGTGCGATCTGGCACCACGCAGCAGTGTGAACCGGCACTAAAAGTTGACAAAGTGACTTTTTCATGATTAATTACACAACCAAGGCTCTGTCCCTCACATTGCATCATTTGAGCCAAGATGTACCTATCTCCCACTTCAACTGACAAGCCTTTCTTTTTAACATGCAATTGCCACTAGACAAAGCTTTGTGAATTAACACCTCATGTTTGCCTTGTAATAACACCTTTAGCCCAGGTTCACACTACTGCCATCACAGACATTGCATGTGATTCGCACCCGCACTTAACAATGTAATGACACCCGCAGCGGTTTGCAGAAGGCAGTGTGAACTGCCTGCAGAGAAATGCGATGTGGGAATCTGCGATGTAATCACGCTGGTTCCCGCATCGCATCAGTGTGAACCTAGGCTAAGGCTGCATTCACACCTGAGCATTTTCAGCTCGTAAAACGCTCATCTCAAAAGTTTCAAAACGCCCAACAAGCAAAAATCCCATTCATTTAAATGGCCCCTGTTCACATCTGAGCGTTCTGTCGCCTGAAGAAAAACGCCCGAAGCTCAAAGTACATGAGCTTCTTTTTAGGCAGATTACAGGCGTTTTTCTGCTTTTTACATTAGTGACCTTTTGACCTGTACAAAATCGTGGCAAAAACGCGCGACTTTCTGCCTGCAAATGAAATGCTCAGGTGTGAATTTTGCAGTGATTTTTACCTCGTTTTTTTGCCGCGATTTTGTACAGGTCAAAAGGTCTTCAATGTAAAAAGAAGAAAAACGCTTGTAATCTCCCTAAAAAGAAGCTCATGTACTTTTTCGAGCTTCAGGCGTTCTGCTTCAGGCATTCTGCTTCAGACGACAGAACGCTCAGATGTGAACAGGGGCCATTTAAATGAATGGTATTTTTGCTTGTTGGGTGTTTTGGAACTTTTGAGATGAGCGTTTTACGAGCTGAAAACGCTCAGGTGAGAATGCAGCCTTAGGCCCCTTTCACACTGGGGCGGTGCGGACGTCGGCGGTAAAGCAGCGCTATATTTATCGTTGTTTTAGCAGCGGTATTAAAACCGCACCGCTAGCCGCCGAAAAAAGGTTAAAAATATATAATATATTATTTATATATATATATAATATATAAAATATATAGCCACGCTGCCCCATTGATTTCAATGGGTAGGAGCGGTATAGGAGTGGTGAATACACGGCTCCTTCACCGCTCCAAATATGCTGCTAGCAGGACTTTTTTTTACCGTCCTGCCAGCGCACCGCACAAGTGTGAAAGCCCTCCGGCTTTCACACTGGAGTGAAAGGACACGCTTTTCTCAGGCGCTGTACAGGCGCTATTTAGTGTAACCTGAGAGGTTTTCAAAACAAATGGTACAAAACCCACAATGTGTCTGACCTGTAGTATTGGACAATGCACTCCTAACACATTTTTGTAAAATAACCAATGAAATTGTCTCGTCTCCCACATACAATTGAATGTAAAATGGTTGAGAAAGATTGCTATATTAATCAAAAATACTAAATTAATAAGGCCTTTCCTGTTATTAAAAGTTTTTGCCCTATATCCTCAGTAAGCCTTAATAATTAATTAAAAATTTGTTCGGACAGATGTTGTGTCTGCAAATGAATTCTCGAGAAAAGTTAGTAAAGCCCAAAAAAATCTTAAAACAATTACTTTAGTAAGTAATAAAACCTTTTCAAATATTTTTTTCTTTTTCTCATCCATGAACCCTCTTCCAGATATCTGGAAGAGTTAACACAAAAATGTGTCCACAGATGAAATTAAAACTGTCATGGCATGTCTGGCCAGTCCGTGTAACTGGATCTGCATTTCTCTGTTGGTAGTACACTCCTAAATGTCATGTACTTTCCCAAGAGTGCCGAAGATAATCTATTGGGTTATGTGACCTTACCAAGCTCGGTCATCACACTGGATAGAAACATTGATCATTTTTATTGGATTGAAATTAGCTTTTTACTGCTGCTGAACCCAAACTGCTCCTGGTCTCTGGTTTTCTTTCTGTTCCCCCCCCCCCCCCCCCCCGGGTATAATTGTACATCTGTATTCCGATAAGATTGGTAGGTAAATCATCACATGAGTGGACTTCTCCTCCCCTTTCTCCCTTACCCCCCCACCCTTCCTTCCCCTCCTTTTCCCCTCCTTTTCCCCCACCCTTCTTCCCTCTCCCACCTGTTTCCACCTGTCTCATCCACTCTTTCTCTCTCCCTCCTCCCCCCTCCCCATCCCACATTTCCTTCTTCTTCCCCCCTTCCCTGCTTTTCCCTTCCCTATCCCAATCTCTTACCTTCTTTCCTTTCCTACCCCTTCCCCCTTTTCCTTTCCCCTTTCTTTCTCTGTCTTTTCTCTGTCTTTTCTCTGTCTTTCCCCTCTTTTTCCCTCCCCCTCCCCCACCCCTTCCTTTCCCTCCAGTCTTTATTTGCTTATATATATATATATATATATATATATATATATATATATATATATATATTGTGACAGTACAGTTCCCTGTCCTAGTAAATGTCGCCCAGGGTTCTCAAATATGCAGGTTGAGGGGCTCCAGGGGTATTTCATGTGGAGGAATCTGTTTTATCAGTTTCCTCCAAAGTTTGTAAAATCCAGTTGGGGACCTGGAGCCTGGAGATTCGATAGCGTTATGGGTGGGAC
The DNA here is from genome assembly GCA_028564925.1 of Lithobates sylvaticus. Taxonomy (NCBI): domain Eukaryota; kingdom Metazoa; phylum Chordata; class Amphibia; order Anura; family Ranidae; genus Lithobates; species Lithobates sylvaticus. The sequence continues at coordinate 281,845,086 of CM053031.1, forward strand.
GGAATCTCCAATCCTGGCACCGGGTTTTGGGAACAGTCAGGAGTCTGGCTGGTTGATTGAGCAGGTGGATCCTGGGCTTATAGCAGAGTCAGGATTAGGGTTCTGGGCTCCACCCAGAGAGACAGGAGGTCTCCAGAGAGTGCAGATGTGCACTAGTGAATGCCAGAGACCCAAGTCTGAGGATCAGAGCAGTGAGGTGCTGTTTTCTAGAGAGACGCTTTGTGCATCTAAGGAGACAGATGAGAGCCTGAAGTGGAAGGCCTGAGCAGCAAGGAAGCTGAAAAGAGGTACAGTAGTTGTACGGGAACCCTGTTATATGACCAAGAGGGCTGAAGCGTAAAGCCTAAGTGGCAGTACTGCTGAAGAGAGCCAGGTGGCTTAGCATTTTTCATTCGTTATTGTTTTTGGGAGAAGAACCCCTGTGTGGGCATTCAAGTGCATGAACTTTCCTTTATTTTTGTTCCTTTTTAATAAAAGTGGGCTACCATGCCCTTAAACTAAAGTTCTTGTTCGCTGTGAACTTACTAAAAAAGGCATCTACCACTGAGCTAGACATCCCCCAATGTCACAAGTGGTGTTCGAATGCGGGCAGAACTGGAGATCCCTGAAAAAAGTAAGTTCATCTGTTTTATGAACTGTGTTTGTGTGCATGAGACAGCACCATCTGTGTGTGCAGCTGAGAAAAGCAACTTGCTTTAAAGAGACAGTGCTTCATTTTTTTCTGGAGTGACTAAGTATGGGGCGATCAAAGTTCCTAAAAGAAGCAAGGTTTGCTGAAATGAGAGACCGAGCTCTGTGGCTGGTGGGGTTGTTACCACCCGACCGAGCCCCATACAGGCCTGATCAGAGTTTATCAAGGAGAAAAAGGGCTGGGGTTGTCCCTAGCAACACGAGTGCACAGGTGACTGCTGTTATGGAGAGTCCACCAGCGTTTGAATCTGCAGTGGATTGGTGCAAGTGGCACCTGGCAGGAATTAACCAAGCTACAGAGGAAAGCAAGCCAACCCTCAATGCAAGGAGAGAGGCTGATCAAAGGCTGAGGCCGAGAGTGGTTGCCCATAGCAACGCAGAGGAAGCCAGTCGGGGCTGTCTCTGTACCATGGGCTATGTCTAATAAGGATCGTGGCAAGTGGCTTGAGGAGCTGATACAGCATGTTGGAGAGAGCCAGCAAAGTTCTGCTGGGAGAGTGCGGTCTCCCATGGCAACTAGAGTGAAAGTGGTGCCGGAAAGGAGGAGCTGCAGTGGAGATTTGGCTCGGCGTCCCCACAGAGAGGCCTATGCATTCCAGCCAGCTGGGAATCGCCAGGAAAGAATCGCTTTGGAAAAAAATCGTCCAGTACCATGCCTGGAATGTGGCCAGCTGGGGCATGGCGTGTTTTCTTGCCCTAGGTTATGGAATACAGCTGGAGATAATGTTGCTGAGAAAAAAGTTTTGTCTGCAGGCCCAGATTCCTGTGAAAATATGTTTGCAGTCACCCCTAGCAACAAGGAGTTTCCTGTTGTGCCTGCAGGGGGTGCTAAACAGTGGGAGATGCCTGCTGTAGTTTCCTCCCATGGCCACTAGGGAAAGTTGGCCAGTAAAAGTGCAGCAGAGGACTGGTTCATAAGACAACGTACTCAAATGAAGATGGTGACCCCAACTACTGCGGTGGGTAAGACTGTCTTTAATGAAATGATGGCTGGAACTTCTGATTTCATGTATAAAAGGACTGGTTACGAGACTGTCCATAATGATGTGAGAGTGACCCCAGTTAGTGGGGCCACTGAATGTGTGCTTGAGAATGACTTTTCCCTATACAGTGGGGATGCAGGGGTTAAAGTCCAAACAGAACCTGTGTTGATGACTAAAAGTGTTGTGTCTACTGTCTGTCAGTCTCAAGTTGGCAGTGGTCTAAGACAGCCTGCAAAAGCTAAAAATGCTATAAGTGTTACTGTTAATGAAAAGTTTGCTGCTGTTGGGAAAACCCCAGGTTCTTTCAGAGCAAAAGTTATTACAAATGGCATGTTGCCTGTAGCAACTGGTGGTAAGACAGCACAGTTGTCCCCAGAAATCTCCAGGGCACTTCATGTATTGGAGTCGGAGGTTGCCCTGGACAACTGCGATGTCACTCTGGTGGGACAGAGTGGAACTGTACCGTGTAATGGTAATGTGTTAGTGCAAGCTGTTAGTACTAAAAATGTGCAGGTAAATGGTGGGTTAACACAACCTGTGAAAAATGCAAAGGTGTGTGAGGTTTATGAAGCGCCAGCCGAGCAAGGTGGTGAATATGGTGTATTGCAACCTGTGTCAAAACCTGTGTTACCACAGTCTGACATGATTAACAATGACTGGTGTATTGAGTCTGCAGCTAAGCCAGTCTGTTATGTGTCTCCTTGGACAGATGGATCGGTGCTGAGAACCGCTGAAGGGAGCGCACATACAATAGATTGGGATAGTTGGGGTAAAAATCTTATCTCCCTGATAGATAAGGCTTTTATGCACAAAAATAAGGTGGACACGGTTTCTGCTGTGCCAGCAGGAGGGACTGCAGAACAGCTTGTACCTGAGGGCGCGGTGGCTGCTGCAGGGGTTAACCCTTGTGAGCAGGATGAACCATATAAGGGTGAGCACACAGCAGAGACCTTGCCTGTGACCAACAAAACTGAGGTTGACATGGAGTGTCAAAGTGACGTTGTCACTGGTAATGTTCTAGAGCAGTTCACTGATGCTGAGCCTGAGAAGTTGAGTCTAACACCTGGCAGTGCTCTGGTGGAGCACCAGGCTGTGTTTACCTCCAGCTGGGAGGAGGTTCCGTTAACCGTTGCAACTTTTCAAGTCTCAGAAAGTGAGTCTCTCTGCATCCCCAGTGTCATGAAAGTCCCCAGGAAGGTCTGGAGTTAAGGGCCTGGTTCATAACCAAAGCATTAAAAGAGATGTTAGAGCTTTGGGTTGTACAGCCAATCTATACTAGTGTGTCTCCTCCACAGTTTGACGGGCTGGTACTGCAGAGTACCACTAGGTGGAGCACTGAATGGCAGGCTGTATAGAACAAAGAACAGGACAGGGATTGTTTATTCCTGAATTTGTTACTTTTGTTAAAAGTTGCCCCAGCGTATACTGCACCAGTGGAAAAACCACATGAGATGGAAGGGCCAAGTGTGGACCCGAAAGCAGCAGAGATCTTGACCGGGGCTAAAACGAAGGTGGTTAAAGAGCCTGGGGTCCCCAGTCTAATGTTTGGTTTAGGTGACAAACCTAATAAGGTCCCCAAGACAGGGGAACGGATAAGGAGTGCGGTAAAAATTGTATGTGGATCAGATGAGAGCTTGTCTGTTCAGGTGGATAAAAATACAGATGGCATCAGAACAGGTCAAGTGGTAGGAAAGCTGCCTGCAGAGTGGGCGAACCCAGGGGAGGTGACGTCCTGTGAGGTTCCTGTGGGCGATGGTGGGCCTCCGGTATGGGTGCCCTCTGCAGACTCTGCCCTAGCAAATGCTGGAAAAAAAGGCACTGACATGTGCAACATTGAGAGGTCTAATGTTGGTTTGAATAGGTCTGTCAATGATGAACCAAGTAATGTGTTAATGGTACATGGTGATGTGGTGTCCAAAGGTACAGGTAAACCTGGTAAACAATTAGTGAATGCTAAGTCCAGTACCAGAAATAAGAGGAGGGGTCCCGTTATAAACACCATAGAAATAGGCCCCCTACAGTCTCAGAACAGTAATGCTGAGAGATGTTTTGGGAAACCAGGAAACTTGAAGTGTGGAGGCAGAAGGGTTGGTAGAAGGACCAGGGGTACCCTGTTAAAATTTCAGGAGAGGAAGTCCTTATGGAAATGCACCCGGAAGAAGAGTCAGGAAGGTCTCAAAACCCATAGCAGAGTGACAGGGGGGGCAAAGAGAGAGACCCCAATGGAAGTGGTGGGTTGAGTTCCCCTTTAGAAGTGAGATTGGACAGGGTTTGACTTCCGTAAGCTGTTGTTGGCACATAGGTGCCAAAAGTAAACTATGTGTTTCGCCCTCTGGTTCGAAACAAGGGGGAGGGATATGTGACAGTACAGTTCCCTGTCCTAGTAAATGTCGCCCAGGGTTCTCAAATATGCAGGTTGAGGGGCTCCAGGGGTATTTAATGTGGAGGAATCTGTTTTATCAGTTTCCTCCAAAGTTTGTAAAATCCAGTTGGGGACCTGGAGATTCCATAGCGTTATGGGTGGGACGGAATCTCCAATCTCCAGTCTGGCTGGTTGATTGAGCAGGTGGATCCTGGGCTTATAGCAGAGTCAGGATTAGGGTTCCGGGCTCCACCCAGAGAGACAGGAGGTCTCCAGAGTGCAGGTCTGCACTAGTGAATGCCAGAGACCCAAGTCTGAGGATCAGAGCAGTGAGGTGCTGCTTTCTAGATAGACGCTGTGTGCTTTGAAGCTGTGTGCATCTAAGGAGACAGATGAGAGCCTGAAGTGGAAGGCCTGAGCAGCAAGGAAGCTGAAAAGAGGTACAGTAGTTGTACGGGAACCCTGTTATATAACCAAGAGGGCAGTACTGCTGAAGAGAGCCAGGTGGCTTAGCATTTTTCATTTGTTATTGTTTTTGGGAGAAGAACCCCTGTGTGGGCATTCAAGTGCATAAACTTTCCTTTATTTTTGTTCCTTTTTAATAAAAGTGGGCTACCATGCCCTTAAACTAAAGTTCTTGTTCGCTGTGAACTTACTAAAAAAGGCATCTACCACTGAGCTAGACATCCCCCAATGTCACTATACACACACACACACACACACACACACACTATCCAGATTTAATGGTCTCTGCATAAATCCCGCATGTCTGCTGCGAAAAGAAACCTTGGTGGCTGACATATCTGCTTGGTCATTGAGTCACTGGTAAGCAGCTATGGCCTTTATCTCTTTCTGCTGTTTTGCTATACTTATTGTTTATGCTCTGATATATTATATTAGATTCCTTATGATTGTTGATCTATACTATCTATTTTATAGATTTCTCCTCCTGAAGAAGCGGTTCTTTGATCGCAAAACTGTTGAGGACTAGGGCAACCCTGCCTTCCTCTGACATCACGTGGCGTCAGAGGGGGGGTGGGGTCACCCGTTTACATCACCGGGTGGCCCAGCCCTCAGCTATATAACAGCTGTCACCACGAAGAAGCGTCACTCGACAGGAGCCTCCCATGCAGCTGTTGCAGATTTTATTTCCTTCTTTTTTCGGTCCATCGGGCGGTGTGAGATGGATCTACATCGCGGGACATTTTTATTTTTTAGTAAAGGACTTGTCCCAAAGTGTCTGTCTTTTTTACAATTTTTGACACCTTTTTTTTGTGAAATGGTAGGGGTACAATGTACCCGTTACCAATTCACATAGGGGGGGGGGGCAGGATCTGGGGGTCCCCTTGTTAAAGGGGGCTTCCAGATTATGATAAGCCCCTGCCCACATACCCCCACAACCACCGGGCAATGGTTGTGGGGATGAGGCCCTTGCACCCATCAACATGGGGACAAGGTGCTTTGGGGACCCCAAAGCATCCTCCCCATGTTGAGGGCATGTGGCCTGTTATGGTTCAGGAGGGGGGGCGCTCTCTCATCCCCCCTCTTTCTGCGGCCTGCCAGGTTGCGTGCTCAGATAAGGATCTGGTATGGATTTTATGGGGGACCCCTACGCCATTTTTTTTTTATTTGGTGCAGGGTTCCCCTTAATATCCATACCAGACCTGAAGGCCCGGGTATGGATTTTGGGGGATGCCCACGCAATCTATTTTAAAATTTTTGGTTTGGGGTTCCCCTTAATATTCATACCAGACCCAAAGGGCCTGGTAATGGGCAAGGGGGAACCCATGCCATTTTTTTTTTCAATGAGTTTTATCTATATTGTCGAGACCCGTTAATTCATTACAGCCGCGATCAGTTTTAAATGACTTTTTTCCTTTAGAAATTTCATTTTGCTGTGGTACTGTTCTAAACATGGGAAAAATGGGCCACTTTACAGGCATACTATAGACACCCCCCAGGCACGATATTTAAAGGAATATTTAATTTTTTATTGTTTCACTTTAAGCATTATTAAAATCACTGCTCCTGAAAAAATTGCAGGTTTTATTGAAGATGAAGAATTGTTTAAGGATATAAAATGTACGGTAATCATGTAAATTTAATATGTAAGGAAACAAATTTGTAATAGAGTATTGAAAAGAAAAAAAAATGGCCTTTTTTAAAACTTTTTTTGCATTGATACATGTCCTCTGAGGCACGACCCGGGTCCCCAAACACTTTTTATGACAAGAACTTGTATTTAAGTCTTATAAAAAAATCAAAAGTGCTAATTTTAATTTGTGTCCCATAGACTTTAATGGTGTTCACCCAAATTTTTTGCCTGTTCGCAAGTTCTGGTGCGAACCGAACCGGGGGGGTGGGGGGGGGATTGTTTGGCTCATCCTTATTGAGGACTGTATAAATCTGTAAAAATACTCTTTAACCAGTTATCAGCCTGGAAGTCTACAAGTGTAATTAATTAATATTTTATGATAATCAAGCTTTGTGGTTGGTGCCGAGATAGTCCATTTTTTTTTTTTTTGGAGGCTATAGTTGACAGCCTAAGCAACTGTCCCTATCGCTCTCCTCTCTCCTTATGCCTCGTACACACGATCGGAATTCCGGACAGAAAAAGACCAATGAGTGCTTTTCATCGGAAAATGCGACCGTGTGTAGGCTCCATCGGAATTTAGCTGTCCGAATTTCTGACAGCTAAGAATTGAGAGCATGTTCTCAATTTTTCCGACGGAAAAGGTTTCTATCGGAAATTCTGATTGTCTGTAGCAATTCTGACACGTAAAATTCCTACGCATGCTCGGAAACAATTCAACGCATGCTCGGAAGCATTGAACTCGGCTCATTGTAGTGTTGTACGTCACCACGTTCTTGACGGTCGGAATTTGGTGTGACCGTGTGTAGGCAAGACAGTTTGAGCGGAATTCCATCTAAATTCCGTCTGGAAAACCGTCAGAGCTTTTTCCGACGAGAATTCCGATCGTGTGTACGTGGCATTATAGATAAATTACTGTTTTGGATGATGGTACCTTTTTTAAGTTTAATCAAATTCTGATAATGATTGAGGCTAACTCATAATATTTTTTTTTTTTTTTTACCACTTCAGATAAAACTTTATGTGGGACCAAGTCAGTTGCGCCCTTCATCTCTGCCCCATAATGTCTTAGCATCACTGTGTTTTTTCCTTTTTGCTTCTTTATCCCTTTTGAGGGTTATTGCAATTACTCCCTCCCCTTTTCTCTTTCCTTTCTCTCTTCTTTTCTTTTTTTTTTTTTTTCTTTCCTCTTTTTTTTTTTTTTTTTTTTTAAATATTGTGAATTTAGGTGATTTACATCAATCTTCACGCTTACTTGGGAAAGAGAACCGCTAAATATTTATACAAAAGTAAACATCATAATCCATCTCACCCCTCGTAGATGAACTTTTATACTTTTAACTACTCTCCCTCTATTTCCCCACTAAACCCCTTCCCTTCCCCCTTACCGTCCCCTTCCCCCGTACCGTACTCAGCCTCATGTTAATGATTTTCTTCTTTCTCCCTTTCCCTATATTTTAGGTTTCAGACCAGAATTTATACAGCCTTTTCCTCCCACTTACTAGGTCCTCAAAGCCTCCATATAACTCCAAGTTTTTTAAAAAAAATTCCAACACTCCCATTTTTCCTTCGTACCCTTCTTTTCATGCCCAGCATTATTTTTCAAACACTCCATTGTATACGTGTTTTTAACCGCATCAACCCACTCCCAAAGGGGTGGGATTTCAGGGTCCTGCCACCTCCTGGGGATTACTCTTTTGGTGGCGTTCAAAAGATGTGGGACCAGTGTTTCTTCATATTGCCTAACTCCCCCTGTAGTAGCATGCATCAGGACCACCCATGGGTTATTTTCTACCTCAAATTGTGTAATTTCCTTAATATATTTCAATATTGAGTCCCAGTATTTTTTTATTTTATGACACTCCCACCATAGATGACCCATAGTCCCTATTTGTTTGCAACCTCTCCAACAGTTAGCAGAGGTGCCCTGTTGAAATTTGTTTAATTTGTCAGGGGTCGCGTACCATCCAACCAAACACTTGTAGCTCATTTCGGCGGTCCTTACATCTACCGCCGAACTATGGGTAAGTTTTAATATCTTCTTAACCGTGCCCATATTAATTTGTGAACCCAACTCCCTCTCCCACTTCTTGATGAATGGCGGGATCTCCAGCCCATCTCTTTCCAACAGTAGTTTATATATTTTTGATATTGTCTTTTTGGTATTGTCTGCTATACATATACGCTCCAGTTTTGTCAGATCACTGACATCCCTCAAGGGTTGGGGTAACGTTTTCACAAAATGACCTAACTGGAGATGCCGCCATCCATTGTGAACATTTCATTCTTTTTTTGTAAATCCTGGAGTGCCATTATTTTTCCCTTATCTATAACATCCCCTAAGCGTGTATTGTCATTTGTTATCCAATCCCCTCCTACCTTTTTACTCCCTGGTGGGAGTTCTCCTTAAGTGCAATCAGAGGTGAATTGTAATTTCCATTAAACATCTTATAAACTTTATCCCATATTTTAAACGTATTCCGTGTGATTATGTGTGTTTTTTTTTTTCTCCCAGTGCTCTAAATTTTGGGGGATTCCAAAGAATCTTCCCAAGATGTGCATTACAGAGTGCCTCTTCTAAGTCAACCCATCTCTTATCACTATACTTTTTTCCCAATTCTGGAATTCTTAATAGAACTATCCAGTAATAATAATTTACTATATCCGGGACTGCTAAACCCCCCTGACTCTTATCTTGTTTTAAAATTTGCAAGGATATTCTATGTTTCTTTTTCCATACAAAATTTATTAACAGAGCTTTTAGTTTTCTTAAGTACTGATGTGGGAGTGGAATAGGGAGCATCTGAAATTTATGTTATTACGGGTAACATCATAATTTTTACGGCATTTATACGCCCTAACCACGAAAGTGGCTTGACTTGGCATTTTTTTTTTATTTCCTCTAGTAGGGGGAGATAGTTTATTTTATAGATTTTACCCATGGTGTTAGACAAATTTATTCCTAGATATTTTATTTGTTTCTTCCACTCAAATTTGAAATCTCTCTTTAAACTCAGCTTCTCATTCTTATTTAAATTGATATTTAAAATGAAGGTTTTTGATGAATTAATTCTAAAGTTCGATATCTCTCCATATTGGAGTAACATTTTTAAGAGATTGGGCATTGACTTCACAGGAGTTCCTACATAGAATAAAATGTCATCGGCAAATGCCACCAGTTTATGTTCCTCACCTCTTGCCGAGCAGCCTTTTATGTCTGGGTCTCCTCTTATCATGGCTAATAGGAGTTCCAGGGAGAGGACAAAGAGAAGAGGGGACAGTGGGCATCCCTGTCGCGTCCCATTGCGCATTTTGAAAAGAGGGGATAAGACCCCATTTATTTTAATATTAGCTTTCGGACGATTGTATAAAACTTTTATTTTCTGGATAATCTTGGGGCCAAACCCCATATACTCGAGTGTTTTAAACAAGAACCCCCAGTCTACCCTGTCAAACGCTTTTTCGGCGTCTATTGTCAAGAGTAGACTGGGGGTTCGAGCGTCTTTCATCGCCTGTAGGGCAAGCAGAGTTCGAACGCCGTTATCTCTGCCTTCCCTGCCTGGTATGAATCCCGCTTGGTCTGGATGGATCAGTGTGCTCAAGTGGCCCTTTATATGTTCCGCCAGAATTTTGGCGTAAAGCTTCGTGTCAAAATTTAACAAAGATATAGGCCTATAACTTGAGCACACCGATCCGTCCTTGCCTTCCTTCAACAAAACAGTGATCGTTGCTGAAAGAGAAGCCTCGCTCATGCCAAATTACGTCCCCAAACCATTCATATACCGCAGGAGTCTAGGAATCAAGATTTCTTTATATGCTTTATAATAGGATACCGTAACCGACCAACCCCGCCCTACTCTCCTCCTGCCCTAAAGTGACCAACCCCGCCCTACCAAGAAAGTAATTTATTTTCTCTCTATCTCTTTTTCTATTACCTTTAGGCTCAACTGAATATAGCTCTTCATAGTATTCTCTGAAGGAAATTGCTATGTCTTTAGATCCATATTTCATCTCGCCTTTTTTAGTTTGAATTTTTTCTATGTAATTTTTGGTTTTGTTTTTTTGCAGCAATCTCGCTAAGTATTTGATTGATTTATTCCCCCATATGTAGCGTTCTTTAGCAATCCTATTATAAGCCTGTTTTAGCCTCTTGTTCAGCCAGCTCTTTCAGCTCCTCTCTTTTTGCCACTACTTCTTGATATAATACCCTGTTGTGACCCCGGTGAGACTTATGTCTTTGTTCTAAGTTATTTATTTCAACTTGTAAATTCTGTATTTTGCTTGTCCTCTCTTTTTTTTTTCCAAGATGCCTTTGCGATTAAAATCCTCCTAATGAATGCCTTATGGGCGTCCCATAGAGTTGACTCCTGTACTTCCCCATTATCGTTGGTTTGGAAGAACCATTCCAATTCTTTTCTTACATACTCCCATATCCCATACTCCCATATCTCCTTATCCCGTAATAACTCATCGTTTAATTTCCACCCACCTGAGGGTTGCTTGTACTCTGGTATATTTAGTTTCATGGACACCGGGGCATGATTGGACAGCAAAACTATCTCAATATTAGATTGAATGACTCTATCTAATAGACCGTGATCAATAAAAATGTAGTCAAATCGGGAGTACGTCCCGTGTACCGGGGAGAAGAACATATAATCCCTTTTTTGTGGGTGCTGGATCCTCCAAACATCTATCAGTTGGTCCATATATAACTTTTTTTTTATCGATTTTAGCTGAACGTTCCTAGTCCCTTGTACATCGGACGTACTATCGAGCTCTGGTTCCAGGCAGAAGTTTAAGTCTCCCATTAGAATTAAATAGCCTTTCTTAAAGGCCCTTCATTTCACTAGTATTGCTTCAAAGTATTTTATAGGCTTTTTGTTGGGAGCATAAATATTGGCTAATGTTAACGTGGTTCCATAAAGGGTTCCTCTTAAAAAGAGGAATCTTCCCTCTGAATCAACCTTTCTATCCTCCAATCTAAAATGAGTATCCTTAGCAATACCAATAGCCACCCCTCTTGCTCTGCTTGAAATTGTGTCCCTATAGTACCAGGTTGGGTAAGCCTTTGAGAATAGTTTGATATTAGAGGTGTGTGAGAGGTGGGTCTCCTGTAGAAAGACCACATTGGCCCCATATCTCCCAACCTCCTCCAGAATTTTATGACTCTTACCGGGGGAATTCAGGCCTTTTACATTATAAGTAAGACATTTAAATTCTGTCTTCATTTCTTAAAGAAGGTGTTTTTATTTTTTTTTTCATTTTGACACATTTGTAAAGCGAGTAGAGTTGGGGTTTCCCAGTTATATTTGATGTTTTCTTTACGCAAAGACTCCAATAGAGGTCTTTGATGTCTTCTTTCTAGTGTTCGCGCCGATAAGTCAGCGTATATCTGGATTTCGGTACCCTCGTACTTTAGAGGAGAGTTTCCACAAATTTTCAACCATAGGTTTTCTTTATCTTTGAAATAACGAAATCTTACTATTATGTCCCGGACTTTACCAGTTTCTGAAAAATCTGACCTTCCGATACGATGCACTCTTTCGATCACTGGGAACTGCCCTTCTTCTTTTCCGTTAATCGGACCAAATATACTTCTGACAATTTTTTCCAGGTCTTCCCCCTATTGTTCAGGTATCGCACGGATTCTCATATTTTGTCTTCTGTCTCTATTCTCTTGATCTTCCATTTTGTATAGCATTTCCCTCTGGTTTAGTTGGGACGTTTTCAATTGTGTCTTTAATTTATTGATTTCTTGGTCCATTTTATCTGCTCTCTCTTCCACCACCTCCACTCTGGTCAATAAATGGCCCAAGTCCTCTCTAAAGGTGTTGATTTCTGTTTTTATCGCATTTTCCAATCTTAACAGCATCTCCTCCATTTTGGTTGGTAATTGAACCCCGGCCTGCTGATCATCCGCTCTGCTAATCTCGACCTCACTTTCTGTTGTACAATCGTCTCTCGATTGGTCATGGGTCTCATCTGATTTCCTCATATTTCCCTTACTCCTTTCCATAATGACTTTCGGCAGGGGACCGATCCCCGATGTTGTTGGACTTGCTCCTTACCTTAGATACTGTTTAATGGTACTCGTATCCCCCTTCGGGGTTTTTGGGGCCCCTTTCTTAGTCGATTTGTTTGTGGTTTTACTCATAATGTCCTTAACTCCTCTAATTCTTTTCCCTAGCTTGTTATCTCGCTGGTCCCTCTTTTCCCTATGTGGCCAATAGCCGAGGTAATTAAAGAAATGGTGTACTGTCACCCCAAATAGTTTTCCGAAAAAATATATGTATAAGGTTTTCCCCGTGGGGTTTTCAGGCAAGGATGAAGACCATATGTGAAATCATTAATAATTTATTTTTCTAGATCAAAAAGGGGACAACTAGAAATTGTACAGGAAGTATAAAAATGTGAACTCTGGTTTACAGGAGACTTCCAATGGATACAGACAAATATATATACAAAAACTCTTGAACAAGACATGAAAAAACGTACCATAGATTCAGATGTTGACCCTAATGAGAATGCACCTACTACCACACGAGGGGGGCAGTCCTCTCATGTTGTAGTAGGAGATTTTGAGACCACCACATTCGATGCCGCACTTATCAACCAACGCCCCTCCAATATCACTGAAGGTACAACCTCTCAAACGACTTTAAACTTCGCCTGGGGAGTGCACTCCCCAATGAACATCAAAGGGGGAAGAGGGATGGAATCCCCAGTGATACGCCACAACCCCTTAACGTAATTACCCTGTCCACATTGTCTATAACTAAGGCAGAAACTGCACTCCTATCAAAGGGCCTGAATTATTGTCCAGAACAGTATAAATTTATTTGAATTGATCACAGATTTACATCTGTTTGCTAGGACATTACTTTTAAAATGTCAATATGCACCTTTACCTACCAAAAATGAATTAGATTGCACAGATTGGTCTAGATACTCAATGCGTGAATTTGGAGCTTTACAGGATCTAACATTACTATCTAATGAAAATCATACTGAGGACCTGATTGACCAAATCGATTTGATGGCTTTGTTTGCCGAAGTTGAAAAATCAACACAGCCAGAATCCATTATTTTCAAAAAACCCTCTATTAAATTTCCACCGCTTAGCACAAATGCAAGTATCCATACATTTGTTAAGCAAGTCCTACGGGATATTACAAAAATCCAATGCATCCCTCAGGATGCAAGGAATCTATCACCGGAAGAAAATAAGGCTTTAAAAACACTTCAATCCAAGGCTACCTTGGTCATTAAACCCTCGGATAAGGAAGGAAATGTTGTGCTAATGGACCACTTAAGCTATAGATCTACGTCTAAAGATACTTAATAACAAAGAATGGTACAAAACTGTACATCAGTGGCAAATTAAGAAATCCTATCAGGTCTTCTATGATTTTGTTGATAAGTCATTTAGAGAAAAAACTATTAATCAACAACTGTATGACTATATCAGAACCAAGCACCCGAAAGAACCTACATTCTATAGCACTCCCAAAATTCACAAAAGCTGTAGTAACCCAACCGGACACCCTATAGTGTCGGGCAATGGAGGCATTTCAGAGAACTCGAGTAGGGTAATTGATGCATATTTCCAACCATTTGTTATAGCCCTCGCATCCTTTGTCAAGGATACTATACATTTCCTATCCAGTATCAGATCATTAAGTATACCAAAACATGCGTTTTTGGTTACTATTGATGTTGAATCCCTGTATTGTTCAATTCCTCACGTATCGGGCCGACAAGCAATCTACAATGTACTCTCCTACAATTCTAAGTATGATAAATCTTTCAATGCATTCATTTTGGATGCACTGGAATATATTTTAAATAATAACTTTTTTTCTGTTTGACTGCTCCCACTACCTCCAGGTACAGGGCGTAGCGATGGGGACATGTTGTGCCCCATCCTACGCCAATCTGTACCTGGGGGAGTGGGAGAAATCACTCCCCAGAGACGAGGGCCTCGTCGGGTACCCGGACCAGATAATTATCTGGCTCAGGTACATTGACGACGTCTTTGTCATCTGGGGAGGCTCTGAGGCAGCCCTTTTGGAGTTCTTTGAGTTACTTAATGTCAATACATTTAATCTAAAGTTCACTATGAACTATGACCCTCATATGGTGACATTTTTGGACGTGAAGGTGAAGACAGACCCTATGGGTAACTTGACCACCACTTTATACCGGAAAGAGACTGCAGGGAATACGGTGTTGCACGCCAAAAGTTTTCATCCCTCCCCGCTTCTAAAATCAATACCGTACGGACAGTATTTCAGATTGAGGAGAAACTGCTCTAATGATGATTTTTTCAAAATTGAAGCCGGTCTCTTGCAAAGTCGACTGTTAGACCGTGGTTACAGTCGCAATTGCCTAAGAAAGGCCTACAACCGTGCTTTCAGTCAAGAAAGGAAAGTTCTTTTAGACAAAACAACCCTTATAGTGAAAGCTAAGGACGAAAAAAACTCGCATGATAATGCGCTTTTCGACACAGCATTTAGCAATTACTAACATACTCAAGAGACACTGGCCTATCTTGAGTGACGATGAGGTGATCAAACATTTTGTATCACCTTTTCCATCGATCACTTTCAAACGGGCAGTGTTGCTTAAAGACAGACTGGTAAAAAGCGAGTACAAAAAACCCAATAAAAAACACTGTATAACACAAGGCACTTTTCAATGTGGAAATTGTGCCCATTGTCGCTTTATACGAAGAGAGATAACATTCATGTTACCGGATGGGGAGACTTTTTGACCCAAGCACTACGTAAATTGTCAGACGGTTGGTGTCGTATACTTGATGACATGCGAATGTGGTGCATTTTATATAGGCAAAACTAAACAAAAGTTCTGGTGTAGGACCTCCAAACACGTCTATAGCATGGAGACAGGGAATATCTATCTTCCCCTTGGTCGTCACGCAGCCATATACCACAACTACATAATGCCTAAAATTTAATTTGTCGCTCTCGATCGGGTACACATTCCCGATCGAGGAGGCGACTGGAATAAGGTATTACTTCAGATAGAACAGAAATGGATATATACACAAAAGGCTAATATATATCCAGGCCTAAATGAAGCTGTATCGTTTGTTCCTTTTTTGAAAGGATACACATCAGGGAAAACCAGTTAAGGATAATGTGTAGTGATAAACGTCACACTCTTTGATGGATAAAAGTATACACTATGATTGAATGAGCCATATATGCTATATTCACTAAGTGTACTAAATATTGACCTATTGACCCAATGTTTGATACTGACACTAGCTACTAATAAATAAAATATCTTTATTGTAATATGTACTGAGATAATTACTATCAACATCCATTATTATTTTTCTATATTATTTTTACATCCTTTCTTCACACAATCCTAATGGCTACCCTGTATTGTAGTATGAAAACATATGGATAAAAACCTGACTAATAGCCGGCAGATATTTCTCAAAACGAATTTATCTACTGAAGATACCAAATAGCCTGTCCTTTAAACATTCCTCTTCTAATTCCAAGTCAAAGTTCGCTATTACTAAGGCCCCTTTCACACTGGGGCGGTTTTCAGGCGGTACAGCGCTAAAAATAGCGCCTGTACACCGCCTGAAAAAACCGGCCCCATTCACTCCAGTGTGAAAGCCGGCGGGCTTTCACACTGGAGCGGTGCGCTAGCAGGACGGTAAAAAAAGTCCTGCTAGCTGCATCTTTGGAGCGGTGTAGGAGCGGTGTATTTACCGCTCCTATACCGCTCGTTCCCATTGAAATCAATGGGAAACCGCGGGGATACCGCCAGCAAACCGCCGCTGCAGCGGCGCTTTGCGGAGGTTTTTAACCCTTTTGCGGCCGCTAGCGGGGGTTAAAACCACCCCGCTAGCGGCCGCATACCGCGGGTAAAGCGATGGTAAGCAGCGCTAAATATAGCGCTGCTTTACCGTCGCCGCCCCGCACCGCTCAGGTGTGAAAGCAGCCTTACTAATAATAAATTAAATACTAATTTAGTATTATAGATGAAGACTTTAAACATTATAAATTCAGCAATTATGCACTATTTGACCTTGATACTATGCAACGGATGACTACAAGATACCTAATGACATGTATGTGTATCCCCTGTAAGATGTTAAGCAAAAAATGTCTTTCTTTTGTTTGACCAATCTCTCCCCGGGATGCCACACATCGTGCCACCTGACTGCCGGTCGCAGGTTGCGGACCAGTGCTTCCCGGCAAGGTAAGAAGACAGGGGGGAGGGGGTCACTTCAACTCCCCGTCTGATGCGCATGCGCTAGCTTTTAGCTGCGCAGCACAGATACGCTTGCCGGCGGCGTCCCTTGATTGCAGCCAGGCCGTGCGAGGTGCGCTGTGCGCATGCGCGGGAAGCGCGCTGCACGCGCACAGTGCGCGCACAGTGCGCGCACAGTGCGCGTGATGGTCATCTGATGTGCGCGGTTCGCGCATGCGCGCAAGCGCGCACGCATGACGTCAGACGCTTTTCAATGGATACAACGGTAGTTCCGGAGCACACAGTGCTCTCCGGGACGCCGGGGGGGGGGGGGGGGCAGCAACAGGGCCGCCATTGGACGGCCAGATGCCGGCATCATTGGTGGTGAGGGGCACACCTGACAATTAATGAGCACACCGGTTTTCTATTCAATTCTTTAATTAAAAAAACTCCCTATATATACTGAATGTTCAACAAAGCTGGTTGTCACTCTGAACTCTGGGAATCTCATCCAACACATGATTCAAAGATAGGTATGTACTTGTCTTATTGCCACTTTCGGAATACTAATTTAATTGGGGGTTGACCATGGCATTATATAGAAGATCTTGGTACATCCTCTAGAGCAACACTAACTATATCCTTTTGGCTGTATTTTATTACAGCCTCCGCTACAATTACTGCGGCTCTGGCAGCTTATCATAGGCTTACCCTGGTCATCTTTGATACCAGCACAAGTAATATCAGCCATAACAGGTAAATTTCTATGCTTATGCTTTATTTATTCATTGACACTTCTATTACCCAATATGTCCAATATTAATATTATTATATTTTCAATTTTTGCTGCACACCACTTTCATTATTTCTTGATAGTTTTACTATCACCATCATCACTACTTACCTTATTGCACTTTACAATATTGTGTAATTATTTAATTTAATTTACCTATGTATTAAAATTTGCACAATTTTTGGCACATGATTCTCTTCTTTTTATACATTTTTTCACGAATCACTCACTTTCACCACTATTACATACAAGACCCATATATATGGCATGCGTGTCCAGGTGTAGGCGCACGTACAGTGGTGTGAAAAAGTGTTTGCCCCCTTCCTCATTTCCTGTTCCTTTGCATGTTTGTCACACTTAAGTGTTTCGGAACATCAAACCAATTTAAACAATAGTCAAGGACAACACAAGTAAACACAAAATGCAATTTGTAAATGAAGGTGTTTATTATTAAAGGTGAAAAAAAATCCAAACCATCATGGCCCTGTGTGAAAAAGTGATTGCCCCCTAAACCTAATAACTGGTTGGGCCACCCTTAGCAGCAACAACTGCAACCAAGCGTTTGCGATAACGTGCAATGAGGCTTTTACAGCGTCCTGGAGGAATTTTGGCCCACTCATCTTTGCAGAATTGTCCTAATTCAGTTACATTAGAGGGTTTTCGAGCATGAACGGCCTTTTTAAGGTCATACCACAACATCTCAATAGGATTCAGGTCAGGACTTTGGCTAGGCCACTCCAAAGTCTTCATTTTGTTTTTCTTCAGCCATTCGGTGGTGGACTTGCTGGTGTGTTTAGGATCATTGTCCTGCTGCAGAACCCAAGTTCGTTTCAGCTTGAGTACACGAACAGATGGTCGGACATTCTCCTTCAGGATCTCTTGGTAGACAGCAGAATTCATAGTTCCTTTTATCACGGCAAGTCTTCCAGGTCCTGAAGCAGCAAAACAGCCCCAGACCATCACACTACCACCACCATATTTTACTGTTGGTATAATGTTCTTTTTCTGAAATGCAGTGTTCCTTCTACGCCAGATATACTTGGACACACACCTTCCAAAGAGTTCCACTTTTGTCTCATCGGTCCACAGAATGTTGTCCCAAAAGTCTTGGGGATCATCAAGATGTGTTGTGGAGAAATTGAGACGAGCTTTGATGTTCTTTTTGCTCAGCAGTGGTTTTCTCCTTGGAACTCTGCCATGCAGGCCATTTTTGCCCAGTCTTTTCCTGATGGTGGAGGCATGAACGCTGACCTTAACTGAGGCAAGTGAGGCCTGCAGTTCCTTGGACGTTGTTGTGGGGTCTTTTGTGACCTCTTGGATGAGTCGTCGCTGCGCTCTTGGGGTAATTTTGGGCGGCCGGCCACTCCTGGGAAGGTTCACCACTGTTCCATGTCTTCGCCATTTGTGGATAATGGCTCTCACTGTGGTTCGCTGGATTCCCAAAGCTTTGGAAATGGCTTTATAACCCTTTCCAGACTGATAGATCTCAATTACTTTCTTTCTCAATTGTTCCTGAATTTCTTTGGGTCTCGGCATGATGTGTAGCTTTTAAGGATCTTCTGGTGGACCTTACTGTGTCAAGCAGCTCCTATTTAAGTGATGCCTTGATTGTGAACAGGTGTGGCAATAATCAGGCCTGGGTGTGGCTAGAGAAATTAAACTCAGGTGTGGACAACCACAGTTATAGTATGTTTTAACAAGGGGGGCAATCACTTTTTCACACAGGGCCATGATGTTTTTTTTTTTTTTTTTCACCTTTAATAATAAACACCTTCATTTACAAATTGCATTTTGTGTTTACTTGTGTTGTCCTTGACTATTGTTTAAATTGGTTTGATGTTCCGAAACACTTAAGTGTGACAAACATGCAAAGGAACAGGAAATGAGGAAGGGGGCAAACACTTTTTCACACCACTGTATGTACACGCATGCACGTATATCACACCATTTCAACAATCATATTTGTCCGTAGTTCATAAACATATTGCATGTTATTACTACCAAGACCAACTAAGAACAACAGCTCTAATAATATGGTGCATATATATACATATATTAAACTAATAATTTAACATAAATGAGAATATGTTCAGTGGAACGCATGTTCCACTATAGAACATTATCATTTTGTTTTTAGACCTTTCCTTAATCTAGACCCACAAAGTACCACGAGTAGTTATACAGTCCTCCTGCCCAGCGTTTGTAACCAGAAAAAACTGTCCTTCAAACATTCAAGCCTTAGCAGGGGGTAAGTTATTATGTAGCTCAGTGTACCTGCGTGAAAGACTTTGCTCCGGGCGTTTACTGGTCTCCAGCTATGATACCTCTAGGGGAAAAAAAAGGTAGGGAGCATACGGACCATATGGACCTGAGGGTCACCTGGGAGTCACAGAGGGGGAATAGTTTCACTTCCAATCCTTATATCAACTGAAACATCCTCTCTTGACGTTTACACATTGAAATTATTGACATTTTAAACATTTATCCATTAAGACCGTTTTAGGTTCCCAGGTCCCCTATCCTGCATTGACTGCTATAATCATAGGTTAGGATGCCGGCTTACCTCCCGATGATATGTGTCTTCCTTCAGTGTTTTATTAAATAATATACTCACGGGTACGCCTGCCTTAGCTCTGCAGGGTTGCTACCTCCTATGCTTGTATGCATCTCCCATGCTTTAGCCTTCGGTGGAGGGGTGGAAGAGGGGGAGGTGGTGAGGAGTGTCGGAATACAAGGAGATGTGAGCCGCTGCAGCTGGCCGCCGAGACCAAGGAAATTGCGTCGTCCCCGCCGCTCCGCCTGCCAATGTCTTGCTGCTTGTCTTGCGGCCGGTCTTCCCGCAGCGTTCTATGCTGTTCCTTCCCGGGGAGTAGTGAACCCACACACGGTGCCTCTCACGCTCCGTGGTGTTCCAGCGTACTCCCCAGCCTTGCGCCTGCTATCATCAGCCTGCGGGCTCTGACCCCTCCCTCCTTGTCTGGGCTCTACGTCAGCACGTCCATCCCCTCCCTCCGACTCCCGTGAATGGGGCTAACTCATAATATGAGCTTTTTACTTCGTTGTTTGTGAGTATTCTGGTCTTTACTGTATTCTTAATAAATGTACTTGTCAGTAATACTGCGCAATTACGTTTTTTATACCTATTTACATGATGTGGTGAGAGTCTGTCTAAGGAGGATCCTATTAGTGTTCATGCAATCTATCTCTCCATGTGTATGGTGAAATCTAAGTGGAGGATTTTCAAATGTGTTTGACTGTTTTTGATTAAGTAGTCCACTCAATGGGGTAAGAGTCAATGTGAACCTTTCCTTCTTGGTGACGGATTCTTCCCAACACTTTCCTTTGTGTGGACCTACACCTATTAGACTATTTTTATTGAGATGTCATATTTTATCAAACATTGGGACTTTTTATTAATTCTTAGTGCTGCACAGATTGCCCATGAACTGCGATTGGCCAATTCCCCGAGAAAAACTCCTCCCCAACCAAAGTCCTTACTCTTACCAGAAATACTTATTACAAAAACTTTTAACAATTGGCTTTTACAAATTTCAGATTGAACAAAACTTTCATATTTTAATATTTTCTGGGTAGCCTCAAGTAAATTAGGACAATCTGCTACCTATCATTTATTAAATCCAAGTTTGAAAATCTTTTGTAAAAATTGCTTAATCCCTAACTTATTATTAACTGCAACCAGATCTGTAGGATTTTTGTTAAACACTAAACACCAGGTTATTTTCCATTTATCTAATTTACATACAGTTCTTTCCGCAATCTCAAATCAATGGATTTTTCTGAAAACTTTGTTCTGTCCCTTTTAATGTGTTTAGAATGAACATGTGTAATAACACACATTTTCTGTTGACTTTTAGGGCTTAAATATTCATAAAAATTTTACATGCAGCATTAAACTTAATTTCCTTATTAACCACTTCCCGCACAACCTATAGCAGAATGATGGCCGGGCGGGGGTTCAGTTATCCTGACTGAGCGTCATATGACGTCCAGCAGGATAACAGCCGCTGCATGCCCATGGGATGCTGCCAGGACCACCAGGGATTGCCACCACACTGGACCACCAGGTATGCCACACTAGACCACCATGGAAATGCCAATCAGTGCCCAGGAATCTGCCAATCAGTGCCCAGGCAGCTGCCAATCAGTGCCCATCCCCAATGCCCGGCAGTGCCACCTATCAGTGCCCGGCAGTGCCACCTATCAGTGCCCGGCAGTGCCACCTATCAGTGCCACCAATAAGTACCCATCAGTGCAGCCTTTCAGTGCCCAGCAGTGTCACCTATTTGCCCATCAGTGCCCACAAGTGCCACCCATGAGTGCCCACCAGTGCCGCCTATCAATGCCCATCAGTGCTGTCTACTAGTGCCACCTATAAGTGCCCCCTCATCGGTGCCACCTTATCAGTGCCAATCAGTGAAGGAGAAAACTTATTTATTTACAAAATTTTATAACAGGAACAAAAAAAACTTTTTTTTTTTTTTTTTTTAATTTTCAGTCTTTTTTTAATTGTTTAGCAAAAAATAAAAAACGCAGAGGTGATCAAATAACACCAAAATAAAGCTCTATTTGTGAGAACAAAATGATAAAAATCATGTTTGGGTACAGTGTAGCATGACCGCGCAATTGTCATTTAACTACTTCAATACAGGACACTTACACCCCTTCCTGCCCAAGCCAATTTTCAGCTTTCAGTGCTGTCGTTGTTTAAATGACAATTGCGCAGTCATGCTACACTGTACCCAAACAGAATTTGTATAATTTTGTTCACAGAAATAGAGCATTCTTTTGGGGGTATTTGATCATCTCTGCATTTTTTTTTTTGTAAACAAATAAAAAAAAGACCTAAAAACCTCAAAATCCGACTTTCAAACTAGCTCACCCAAAGAGAACATCTGCCTGCGTACCTGCAATGGGGGCTTTTTCTAAATAACGTGAAGCTTAGTCCCATTTAAAACCAAATGCACGGGCCTCCAACCCGTTTATTCCTGTAAGACTCTCTTACCTTCCCTGCTTACCAGTTTTTTTTCTACTGGTTAGGACTGTCCTTGGCAGAATCTTCACGTACGTAATGCCACGCTTTGTCACAAACCAGAAAGTCCTTCCTGGATCTTAAAATAGCCTGAAAAACACTGTCCAGATGGCCTTGTCAATCAACCTCGTAGGCTGGGTCTTTTTTTTTTTCTCCGTGGAAAGCAGCAAACTTGTCTAGAGGTGAGAAAAACCGCAGGACCGATAACTGGAGTTAAGATTATTCTTCTTCTTTCAGGTCCGCATCTCCACCAAAATGTTAGATATTTGTTTCATAGTAGAAATTGAAGAATCCTTAGCTCGTAGGATACCTAAGAAAAAGTGTTTATTCTTCACAAAGCAAGACAAGACTTGCGTAGTGACATAGTATGGCTTCAGATCATCAAAAGGAGAAAGATATAGATATACATCAGATGTTGCAATCTTCCAGAGTGTTAATTTCCTTCCTTCCTTCCCTCTCTCTTTCTTTTTAACTATATATGGTTTGATCTATATTAAGACACATACCTCATCCTAACATAATAACATAGAATCTCAGAATAGAAATACATACACAACAAGATTACTTTTCTGTAGACATGGGAACTGTCAAAAAATTTGTTTCGTTTCGTTCCATATTTAAAAAAAATCGTAATTCGTGTACGAAATTCAGTTCGAATTCGTATGAAATACGAATTTCGTACGAATCGTAAATTTTTTTCGAATCGTTACGAATCGTTAGTAAAGTTACAAATCGTTAACGCGGCTAATGAATTGTCGGTTCCCGTTACACAGAGAACAATTCGAATCCAACTACAAATATCGAATTTCAACTAATACGAAAGAAATTATAATAGCGGATATAACGAATGCTTCGAATGATTCGAATGAATTTGAGATTCAGTATATCTAATATAGAGAACTGTTCCTGCACAAAGTGTAATTTTTGCAGGAAAAAAAGCTATTTAAAATCACTCGCGGCTAATGAATTGTCGGCTCTGTAACACAGAGAACAGTCATTCATTGATAAAAAAAAAAAAAAAAAAGCGTAGGGGGTCCCCCCAAATTCAATAACCAGGCCCTTCAGGTCTGGTATGGATATTAAAAAAATGGCGTGGGGCCCCCCTCGAAATCCATACCAGACCCTTTATCCGAGCACACAACCTGGCAGGCCGCAGGAAAAGAGGGGGGACGAGAGCGGCCCCCCTCCCTCCTGAACCGTACCAGGCCACATGCCCTCAACATTGGGAGGATGCTTTGGGGTCCCCCCAAAGCACCTTGTCCCCATGTTGATGAGGACAAGGGCCTCATCCCCACAACCCTGGCCATTGGTTGTGGGGTCTGCTGGCGGGGGGCTTATCGGAATCTGGAAGCCCCCTTTAACAAAAGTACCCCTACCATTTCACCAAAAAAGTGTCAAAAATGGTAAAAATGACAGTAGACTGTCTTTGACAATTCCTTTATTAAAATCTTCTTTCTTCTGGTCTTCCTTCTTCCTTTCTTCATCCTTCGGTTTCTTCATCTTCTTCTTCCATCTTCTTCTTCCTCCGATCCGCTTCTTCTTGCTCCGGTCTTCTCGTCCGGCATCTTCTTCCATGGCGTCGGCGTCTCTTCTCGGGCCGCTCCGTGCAATGGGAGGCTCCCGCTGTGTGAGGCTTCGCTCCGTCTGACAGGTCTTTTATAACGGAGGGCACCTGGTGACCCCGCCCCCCCCCCTCTGACGTCATGGGGAAAGCCATAGGGAATTCCCCATGACGTCCCTGTGCGTCAGAGGGGGCGGGGTCACCAGGTGCCCTCCGTTATAACAGACCTGTCAGCCAGAGCGAAGCCTCACACAGCGGGAGCCTCCCATTGCGAGGGGCAGCCCGAGAAGAGACGCCGACGCCATGGAAGAAGATGCCGGACGAGAAGGATGAGAAGACCGGAGGAAGAAGATGATGGAAGAAGATGCCGGAAGGAGAAGATGAAGGATGAAGAAGGAAGACCAGAAGAAAGAAAATTTTAATAAAGGAATTGTCAAAGACCGTCTCCTGTCATTTTTACAATTTTTGACACTTTTTTGGTGAAATGGTACCCCCTTACCATTTCACACAGGGGGGGGCTGGGATCTGGGGGTCCCCTTGTTAAAGGGGGCTTCCAGATTCCGATAAGCCCCCCGCCCGCAGACCCCCACAACCAATGGCCAGGGTTGTAGGGATGATGCCCTTGTCCTCATCAACATGGGGACAAGGTGCTTTGGGGGGGACCTCCCAATGTTGAGGGCATGTGGGTACAGTTCAGGAGGGAGGGTGGAGGGAGGGGGGCCGCTCTCGTCCCCCCCTCTTTTCCTGCGGCCTGCTAGGTTGCGTGCTTGGATAAAGGGTCTGGTATGGATTTTGAGGGGGACCCCACACCATTTTTTTATTTTTTTTTGGCTGGGGTTCCCCTTAATATCCATAGCAGACCTGAAGGGCCTGGTTATTGAATTTGGGGGGACCCCACGCTTTTTTTTTATATCAATGAATGACTGTTCTCATTCACTGTTCTGTGTTACGGAGCCGACAATTTATTAGCCGGCAATAGCCGCGAGTGATTTTAAATAGCTTTTTTTTCCTGCAAAAATGACACTTTGTCATTCGAATCATTCAAATTAATTTGAATCATTCTAATTCATTTGAATCATTCGTTATATCCACTATAATAATTTATTTCGAATTAGTTGAAATTCGATATTGGTAGTTTGATTCGAATAATTAATTTGGAGCTGAAATTCGTAAACGGAATTTTTCCTGCAAAAATGACACTTTGTCATTCGAATTCATTCGAATCATTCAAATTCATTTGAATCATTCGTTATATCCGCTATAATAATTTCTTTCATATTAGTTGAAATTCGATATTTGGTAGTCGGATTCGAATAATTTGGCGACCAAATTCATAAACGGAATTTCGTATTCGAAAAAATTCGTACTACGGATTCGTAAATTCATACGAATTATGAATTTGTACGAAACTAATCGCACATGTCTACTTTTCTGTCCTCTGTCAAAGACATATTGAAGTAACCTTCAGAAACTAACATTATTACATTATAACATTCATATATATATGTAGCAAGGGCCCCAACCCCTAGAGGCCTAATGGTGACCTCCAGAGTCAGGTAGAGCTGACATTCTCCTCTGTAAAGTGGGTTACCAGCATAAGCGTGAGCAGGGGGTGTGCCAGGTGTGCCTGGGCATACCCTAATCACTATGTGCGTTGCCGATTCCCCCTACTTTCCCGGGCTTCCCCTCTTGTTGGCCCCCACCCTGCTGGCTCTCCTCTCCCCCCGGCTTGTGTGAGAGATGTTTCAGGATAAAGAGCGGGAAGTGACTAATAAATAGTTCCTTTTCTAAATGAACACAGTGAACACACTCGCTCACTGTGTCCATTTATAACAGAAGCATAGCAAACTGTACCTAGTGTATTTAGCACCTAGTGGACAGCAGCTGCAGGTTTTTTCTATTTTATTATATTCATTTCACATTTAGTTTACCACGGTTTGTTACCTAGCATGAGTATTGATCTGTTTTATAGTAAACTGTGTTTACTATGCTTCAGTTTGTGAATGAACAGGAAGCCACTCAGTACAGAACACTTCCCATTCATTCACTGCCCTGTTCAGCTGAGGCTGCAGAGAAAGGCATGTGTGCTTGAGCTTTGTGGTGCACACCCCAATGCAATAGGCTGCGCACACCTATGGTTACCAGGCATGGTGGGTATGATGCAAGAAGAAATGCTGGACGCCAGTCACTTTTTGAATGCAAAGAAAAGAGATTTATTGTCTCTTAACAAGAACTGGGGGAGAGAGGGTTACGGCCAGGACACCCTTGAGTAGATGCAATGCTAATTGGCAGACTCTGAGACTTCTAAAGGTAGACAGCTATACATATATATATGGCAACTAATCTTGCAACATACAAGGTAGTTGTACGTAACTCTTGGTAACATAGAATAGTCAGTTTCTTATCTCACAGTATCTCACTGTAGATCCTCACTCACTGAGCTCACAGTCTCTCACTAGACTTCCAGATCTCAGTCATCACTGGATCCCTCTGCGCTCTTCCACAGCTATCCCGCTGTAAACTCCTCAAGCGTCACCCCCGCTATCCTGCTGGGTTCCTGGCTTGGCACTTGCTGAAGCTTTCCCACTTCTTTACCATCCCCTGCTCTGGTACTTGCTCAAGCTTACTCACTGTAGTTTCCAGTAGTAAGATGGATGGTCCCTTAGTAGCGACAGCTTCCCTTCTACCTCTGACCACAACTGGTTCCCTGTCCGGCTGAATCTTGGTTGGACTCCAATCCTGCAGTCCTGACCCTACGCTGCTTCTCCTGCTCCTGTATAGGCCACAGGCAGCCTAACATCCAGGTGTCCCCAGGATAGGCCTCAGGCTACCGGCCTAGCAGCCCAGGGGGATATAACACACGTCCACCCAGGCAGTCTTCCAGGTGGCACAGAACCCCTATCACCTGACTCCACCAAAATAAATAGGCTCTCCCAGCAGGCCAAGGGACTAAAGAAACCCCTGCCAATTGGCTGAGACACCCCATCCATTCATACTCTGACCTTGCAAAGCCTCCTGTCATTCTGATGTCACCAGCCACAGTGCCACCTAGTGACAGAACAGGTGTTACATCCTCCCCCTGCCTAGAAATCTATGTCTCGGAGTTTGCAACAAAAAATGGAACTCTCAAACCTGAGAGTGAATGTCCTGGCAAAAACTGGGATAGGTAGGGTAACAGGGAAGGATAAGCAAAATAACAGTACATGGCGTACCACATGAAGTAGGTATACATTGCATATGTACAATAACAGCAGACCTATCACCTAACTATCTACTATATACACCTAAAAAAATAGAAAATATTAGCATTATTATGCAAGCGGAGGTCACTGTCTCTCCTTAGCCAAGGAAGACGTAATGGGTGCAGGAACACCTGAAAGAGAGAGAAAACACAGAATAGAAATACATCCTATTCCTACGATAACACAGTGCAGTATATACATAAGTGAATGTTAATTACCCTCAGCCGAGAGCAGCAAAACAGCGCATCTCTCTCTCTCGATGAAAATTGGGCCCCACCCCCTCGAGGGTGCCACCCCTTTTCACAACAATCCTAAAGAAGAACTCTAGCAACTTCTATTAAACAATGTTGACAGTATGTAGATCAGGACTCACGCAGGTTGGCACTGCCACGCCACCCAGTGGTCAATTTATCCAGAAAACAGTCCTTGTATAGACATATATAACATTTTAAGTTCAATTTTCAAGTTTGAGGTGAGAACTTGTCCTTTTTGACACAGCTTAGTCTACTTATTAAACACCCCAGTGTCCTCGAAGCCCCAAAGTCCATCAATATTTCACTCAGTGTGTGATCACATATCAATAACAATTTCCCAGGAGTTTCCCTTCTTCTTAGCGATAACTCCGGGGACAGGAGGCATGGCTGTAATTAAACAGCAGTAGGCCATGCCATAGTGCAAGGGACCGCAGTTCCCAAAGGCGAAGTCCATCCTTGGGTCCCCTTGCAGTTTAAATCTCAGTCTGTCCACAACACAGCCGGGGACCGAGAATAATTTTCTTCATTAACAAAGAACAGCACACGTTGAAGTCTCTCAACTGCAAATCAACATGTCACTCTCAAAGTGAGGTATACTGGCGTTCCCAGAACCCAGGCCAGCATGACTCACTTGGGGCACTTCATAAAGTGTATGAAGGTAAAAAGCCTTCAGATTTTACAACCACTTGAACCCCATGGAGCCGACACCTCCCGCCCCTTTAATGGGTTTAGGATGCCAGAAAGTGG
The DNA here is from genome assembly GCA_028564925.1 of Lithobates sylvaticus. NCBI lineage: Eukaryota > Metazoa > Chordata > Amphibia > Anura > Ranidae > Lithobates > Lithobates sylvaticus. Next base: position 281,873,099 of record CM053031.1, read on the forward strand.
GATGGGGTTTATGATCATGTGACCGCTGTGATTGGCCACCAGTAACTGTGTTGGGCAAGGCGCTTGCTCTCGGTACAGCTGTATTTACAAAAATGCATGCAAATATGCAGTCGCTTGGCGCCAAGGCCCACCCGCCGAGAGGCCACATATAGTACATGAACATAATTTTTGCCTGCTCCGGTTCAGGGGAGCACTTAACATACTCTCCCTAGTCAGTGTCCCTAATCCTACGATGATGCTGCACTGGTGACAGAATGTAAAAAAAAAAAATGTGAAAAAAAACTAATTTTGGAGTACGATATTGCATGACTGCAGTTACCAGTTAAAGTAGTACAGTGATGAACAGCAAAATACGCTCCGTTTATGACAAGGGTAAAACCTTCTGGAGGTTAAACTTTTCACAATTATCTCACTTTTGCTTTTCAACTCCTTGAATTCATTTATAGTAAATGAAGCCTCATTCAATGTAATCTGGGGATAGGGGTGGGTACCATCATCCTAAGTAATTGTATATTGGAAAGAAGGGGGAAGTACCTGGAGCTGCTCCAAACATGCCCCACAGCACTAGAAAGTCAAGGACTATCTCGGTACCCAAGGATTAAACCAGTTTAAAAGAGATTCAAATTTTACAATTTATTGAAGAACAGACATGGTTAAAAACAGTTTGTACGAAAGTACATACAATGTGCACTCAAAATCATGCACAGTAATGAAAGCAGATATGTAGAATCCAGAGATTTATTGTAGATAAAAAAAAGGTAACCACCGCTCCAGGACTATCCTTCTAAGCGAATGCTCCTACTCCTGTGTGGGAGCCCCAGGTGCTGGCTAATGACACAGCAGATTGGAAATCAAGAAGAACTCCGGACAGCCGCACACCGGGAAAAGATAAAATTCAAAAGGTTTATTTAAAAAGCAGGAATCACATCAATCCAAGACACGACCAAGCAGGATAAGGGGGTACAGAGCTGACGCGTTTCGCACTATGCCTAGTGCTTACTCATAGCTAATGAACTCTCAAATGAATATCAAATATATATGGTTTCAAAGTGTATGTCATATAATGAAATGATTGAAAAAAGCTGTTACAAGCAGCTGAAATCCAGATTTGATTGAATCCCAACATGTGTTGCTGGACTGACCATTCAAGTTGAGAGTTGCCAATTAGAAAAACCAAACCAAATTAAATTAGAAAATAAGTCAAAAATGTAAAACGTGATAAAGAAAAACGTGTACATGTGTTTCCGTGTATACACGGATATGCATGTGTACGTGTAAATCTAGAAGATTAAACCTAGACCTTAGTGGGTTTTGAAAAAATTGTGTAGTGTGCAGAAGTGGTAGAACAATAGTGAATATTAAATGTAAAAACTCTATATATAGATGCACTAATCGTTTTATTATATGTATTCTCATTGTACAGTATGTGAACCATGTAAATAAAAATGAATTAACCACTTCAGCCCCGGACCAATTGGTAGCCAAAGGACCAGGCCCCTTTTTGCGATTCGGCACTGCGTCGCTTTAACTAACAATTGCGCGGTCGTGCGGCTCCACAACAAAATTGGCGTCCTTTTTTTCCCACAAATAGAGCTTTCTTTTGGTGGTATTTGATCGCCCCTGCGGTCTTTATTTTTTGCGCTATAAACAAAAATAGAGCGACAATTTTGAAAACAATGCAATATTTTTTGCTTTTTGCTATAATAAATATCCCCAAAAAATATATAAAAAAACATTTTTTTTTTCCTCAGTTTAGGCCGATACGTATTCTTCTACATATTTTTGGTAAAAAAAATCGCAATTAGCGATTATTGATTGGTTTGCGCAAAAGTTATAGCATTTACAAAATAGGGGATATTTTTATAGCATTTTTATTAATTTATTTTTTTACTAGTAATGGCAGCGATCAGCGATTTTTATTGTGACTGCGACATTATGGCGGACACATCGGACATTTTTGACACATTTTTGGGACCATTGTCATTTATACAGCAATCAATGCTATTTAAATGCATCGATTCCTGTATAAATGACAGTTGTAGTGAAAGAGTTAACCACTAGGGGGAGGGGAGGGGTTATGGGCTGTGACGTGTGTGTGTTTTTTTACATTAGGGGGCGGGGCTGACGTCTGACATCATTGATCGGCTTTCCCGATGACCGGGAACAGCCAATCAATGACAGGCAGAGTAGGAAGCGCAGGGAGAGGTTTGTTTACACATACCTCTCCCCGTTCTTCAGCTCCGTGACCCGATCGCGGGACACCAGTGGCGATCGGGTCCGCTGGTCCCGCGGCCGGGGTCACGGAGCTCCCGACCAGGTCGTGAGCGCGACCCACGGGCAGACATTTAAAGGGCCACGTACAGGTAGGTGATTTTGCCTGCCCGTGCCATTTTGCCGCAGTATATCTGCGTTAGGCGGTCGGGAAGCGGTTAATAAACATTGACTTGGATAAACTGACTAAAGAGTCGTGTATGGAAATAATTGAATAAAATATCCAAGTATGTGACCTCCTGTTTGGGAGTGTGAGTGAAAAATCAAACATAAAAGTGTATTGGCTATGGCTATGTGTATATAAACATAACCAATTATCCATATTTGATACATCCGCTAGACAAAGTTACTAAAAAGGGCTCGCTGGGGGGGCGTGTCCGGATGTGAAAGGCAGCGGACGTGTTGGTGAGGAGCTCTGGGCATCCTAAAATCAATCCTGAACCATCCGCCTATCTAAAGGCATAAAAACAATCTAAATACCTGCCTGGCTGTCCTTCCACACATCCCGGTGCAGCTCGTGGCAATATTGTGAGGAACCGGCCCGTAAGCACCCAGGACGCCATTGATACTCCACGGCTGGGTCCGCAGACATCCTTCTGGACTCCATCCTGCCTGAGGGACCCCATCCTGGTCTGGTGGAGAGGTAGGGGAACCCCCTCATCACCCTCCCTGCCCCTCCGTGTGCCGGAGAAGCCCGTGGATCGACGGTAACAGCCGCGGCCTAGTGCGGCCTAGTGAGGCCTGCCAGACGCCGCTCTTTCCTACACTGCCGGCCGGCGGAGGGACGCCGCGGCCGACCTCGCCTGGAATCCGGAGCGCGGAACCGGCCTGGGGGAGAGGTAAGAAGACCCCCTTAACGCTCAACCTGTCTTCCAAGAGTCTGGGGAGCCCGTGGGTCCGCGGAAGCCGCCCGTCGCAGCCGCGACCTGGTGCGGCCTAGTGAGGCCTGCCGCACACCGCCCTTTCCTGAACCGCTGGCCGGCGGAGGAGCACCTGGAACCCTCGGCCACCCCATCACCCCTCCATCTTCCTGCGGGATCTACCCATAAATTTGGGTGGGGACTGTGCTGGTTAGGGAGCCCTGGGGCCCAAAATCCCTGCCACCCTCCTGCCTCTATCCTTGCTCCCAGGGCCTTCCCTGCACAGCCCTTCTCACTAGGCTGCAGCTGCACGTGGGCTTGCCAGTGGGACTGAGGGAGACTGCTGCCCACCTCTCCAGGCTGTTCCTTCTGACACTCAGAAACCTGCAGTCTATCCCTAGAACTCTCCTGATTGCTGACTTGGGCCCTGAGAATAGCCCCCTGCTGATGCTGTGATCCCCAGCCCGATCCTCTTTTGGGACATTGTCCATAAGCTGCAGGCTGATCATCCATCTGCTCCCCTCGCCCCCAGCTTCATGGGCCCTAAGAACCGGCCGAAACCCTCATCCACGCCAGGCCGCCTGGCCCCTGCACCGGAGGCACAGCCTGACCCTTCTCATAGGGAGACTGCAGGCCCTGCTGACCGAGTTGGCCATGGAGCCTGAGGCATCCCCGAGTGCGGCTCTCCCTGCCCCGTCATCCCAAGACAGCACTGCACTGATCCTGGCTGACATTGAACAGAGCAAAACCTCCATGCTGGTGAGAATTGACCGCCTCGCAGAAGAATGTAATCTCATTAGGAATGACCTGGATAAGATCAGGGGTAGGCTGACTGAATCAGAATCCAGAATCTCGGCCACTGAAGATCTTACAGCTACCCACACCAACACCATAGCGGACTTGCAACGCACGGTACAACTGCTTGTCGCTAAATCCGATGACGCAGAAAACAGGGCAAGACGCAACAACATCCGAGTCCTGGGTCTCCCGGAGGGGGAGGAGGGAGACCGGCCATCTGAGTTTGCGGAGGAATTCTTTTAAAAACCTTCTGGGCCTTACGGATATCTCCCCGACCTACGTGGTTGAGCGTGCCCACCGGGTGCCCACGGGACGCTCTATCCCTGGTGCGCATCCCCGACCCTTCCTGGTCCGCTTCCTCAACTTCAGAGACCGTGACAGGATCCTCTCCGCAGCTCGCAAACACCCCTCACTTCCGTACAGCAACTCCTCCATCCTACTGTTTCCGGACTTCTCGGCCGACCTACAGCGCAAGAGGAAGTCCTTCAATGATGTCCGTAAACGCCTACGGGAAAAGGACATTAAGTACAGCATGATGTATCCCAGCCGCCTCCGAGTCCCTCATAATGGCTCGGTAAGATTCTCCGACTCTCCTGCTGATGCAGAAGAATGGCTGAATGCCCTGCGGTGAGCACCAGAAGCTATCCTTCACTACGAGTTGCTTTCTGACAGCTACCATAAAGACTCTATGTTACTCCCAAATCCAGGCTCAGGGGGGTGGTTTATCAGGTCACAAGTTTTGTGGTATAAATCCTTGGGTATCATCACCTAATGCTGCTGGCTGATGCCTGAGCCCCTTACGCAGGACTCACTCGCCATTTTGGGTGGAAGACCAATCCACCCCAAGAAGCTGGCCCGTTAGACTTACCCCTGATGGCAGTATTCCTCTTTTTGTATTTTTTCCTTTTTTCCTCCCACATTGTATTAGAGCCTGTGATCACGATAGATCCTTCCACATCCTTCTACCCCGGAGCTACCTTGTTCGACACAACTCACAGAAGGAACTAACCCCCCACACAGCTTTTCCTTTTTTTTTTGGCTACGTCAACTGATTGACCTGCTATTCTCCACTCATCTGGAGAGACTTTAAAATAGCCATAGGTTGAGCCCGCAGCTCCATCTCAGGGCTGCAGAGGACTGTAGTGTGGCCTAGTACTCAGGCTACCACTTTACAATGTTGTGTTTGGTTTTGGGTATAGACCGCATCCCGGCCCTTCCCCAGTGTTTTTGGGGGGTGCCGGGTACCGGTAGGAAAAGCACACAGTGCTTGGGAAGTTGTATTGTTCTCTATGTTTACTATAGGTTAAGTGTGGTTGGCTCCAGCTCTAATAACACTCATCAAGTGGGTATCAGGTGGGACTCATTCATCCTACAGGTAACAATTCTCCCCTGGGATCATGGCGTCACGTGATCAGGGAACAATGTCGGTGATATCCTGGAATGTCAGAGGCCTCAACTCCAAATTTAAAAGGGCACTGATGTTCCGGTATGTCAGGGCGCACAACCCGCAGGTACTGATCCTACAGGAGACCCACTTGGTGGGTGGTAAACTGATGGCCTTGAGAAAGCCCTGGGTTCAGAGAACTTTTCATGCCACGTATTCCTCATATGCCAGGGGGGTCTCAATACTAATAAATAAATCTTACCCGTGCAAAGTTGAAGCGGTCCACACAGACCCCCATGGCAAATTTGTTATTGTGGTATTGACGGCCTGGCAACAAAGGTATGTTATTGTAGGAGTCTATATCCCCCCACCTTTCAAACCGGAAGTGCTATACACTATTTTGGAGAGGATTGCCCCGTACTGTCCAGCTAAATTACTAATTCTAGGAGACTTCAATAACACCCTCTCCCCTGATCTTGACAGGCCCAGGCCATCACAGTCCCATAATGGGGATCTGCTGGGGTGGGCACACTCGGCAGGGGTTACTGAGGTGTGGCGGTGGTTACACCCCCAGACCAGAGCTTACTCATGTTTTTCTACCTCATTTAAAACCTCCTCCAGAATTGATTACACGTTTGCAAATCAACTTATGTTAACTGATATAGTGGAGGCGGCATACCTGCCGAGTGGGCTCTCGGATCATTCCCCCCTGAAGATCACCATGCGGACCCGAGAAAAACGTAGTGGCTCCATGTGGCGCCTTGGAGCCCACTGGATCTCCCATGACGAGATATCCAATCAGGCCCCACAAACATTACGGGAATATTGGGAACATAACGCGGGGTCATCCTCTCCTTCCACTGTATGGGACGCCTTCAAGGCATTTACTAGAGGACACTATATGTCAGCAATAAAGGCGGTGAAGATAAATCAACAAGCCAACACAGCGCGGTTGGAAGGGGAGATTGAGGAGGCTTCAGCCACTTACGGGTCAGACCCCTCGGTCTCCAATTTCGAACGGCTGCAGTCCACCAAAAGAGATCTCCAACTCCATCTCACTGAGGTCACTCGTTTGGAGATGTTCCATACCAAACAGAGATTCTTTGAACAGGGGGATAGAAACGGTAGAATGCTAGCGATGATGTCCCATCACGACACCCCTATGACTCTGATTCCCGAATTGATCTCGCCTACAGGTGAATCTATTACCTCCCAGGAGGGTATCCTGGGGGAGTTTCAGACCTTTTATCAGACACTATACAGTACCGCACTGCCGCAGGATATGACTCCTGGCGAGATGGCGCCTCTCCTGGACCCCCTGGCTCTGGGGTGGCTATCAGACGAGGAGAGGTCCCATCTAGTCAGACCTATCACTGCGGAGGAAGTACATGCTGTTATTAACACGTTGGCAACAGGAAAGGCCCCGGGACCAGATGGTCTACCCGTCGAATTTTACCGGTCTCATGCAAATCTTCTGGCCCCCCTGTTGGCGGATCTATATACCCGATGTCTAGAGGAGGGGGCGCTCCCACCCTCCATGGCAGATGCGCACATTATCTTAATCCTTAAGCCCAATAAAGATCCCAAACAGTGCGCATCTTACAGGCCCATAGCACTTCTCAATGTTGACTTCAAAATTCTGTCTAAATTAATTACGGTTAGACTCAACCCGCTACTGCCCTCCATTATAGACACAGACCAAACTGGATTCATGGCACACAAATCGACGGATATCAACCTCCGCAGACTGTTCACCAACTTGCAGGCCAAACATGACAATATGGGCACTAGAACGGTTGCCTCCTTTGATATCGAAAAGGCATTCGATTCGATCGAATGGCCATTTCTCTGGGAAACTCTGCAGAGGATGGGATTTCCGCTGGTTTTTATTGCCTGGCTGCAAACCATGTACAAATCTCCAAAGGCGGCTGTCAGGCTGGGGGGCGACGTCTCTCCCCCCTTCCCACTATCCAGGGGGACCAGGCAGGGCTGCCCTCTTTCTCCAGCACTGTTTGCCATTGCTATGGAACCGGTGGCGGAGGCACTACGGGTCTCGCCCCACATAAAAGGACTAAAATTAGCATGGCTGGAGGAGAGGGTAGATCTGTACGCGGATGACCTCCTACTATTTCTGAACGACGCAGACCCCTCCCTTAGAGGAGCGCTGCAAGTATTAACGGACTTCTCCAAAATAACAGGACTACGGGTGAACTGGACAAAATCCCAAATTGCTAGCTATTGACCCTGAGGCAAAAAGACTAGCCCCGCCAGATCTCCAACTGCAATGGGTAGACGAAATGGTGTACCTGGGGGTGCGCGTCTCGAGAGACGCATCCAGCTTTATCCCCCTTAACCTAGAACTGGTGGTCCAAGGAGTGAAGACCAAACTCAAAGCCTGGGAGAACCTTCCCCTATCCTTATTAGGCCGCATTAACTTAATCAAAGTGAAAATCATACCTAAATTTACTTACCTATTCCGTAATTCCCCACAGTGGATACCTTGCTCATTTTTTACGAAACTGAACCGCATTTTCTCCTCCTTTCTCTGGGGCCAAAATCCCCCTAGGTTTAAATTGTCCGCACTGATGCGTCCTGTGTCGTGGGGGGGTTTGGCGTTTCCGGACTGCCAGAAATATTTTCTGGCAGCCCAGCTGGTCACGGCAGTTTGGTGGCTAGTGCCGGACACGTCCAACCCTGCGGCAGTTCTGGAGGCTGCGGTGGTCCGCTCTGTGGAGGCCCTAACACATTTACCTCTCCGGGGTCCCAAGGCTCCATACGATTTGACCAACTCCATGTGCACGACTCTAAAGGCATGGAGGGCGGGACTGAGACTTGAGAAATTCCCACGGAATGCAATCTCCCCTCATGCCCCCCTTTGGAACAACCCTACCTTACCCCATTTTTACACACTGCCGGACCCCAAAATATGGGCTAAGTGTGGTATTAAACTGGTATCTGACCTCACTTCAGGCTCCGGTATACACTCCTTTGATCACCTGGTGTCCCACAACAATGTACCCACCGCGCATCTATTCCGCTATATGCAAATCTCTCATGCGCTTAAAGCCCAAATAATACCCAACGACACGCAAATAGTGCAATCCGATCTGGAGAGGGTCACAAGATATGAATGCACCAGGAAACCGACTTCGGTCCTGTATGCGCATCTCCTTAGGGTCTCCTCTCCGGATCTGTCAAAGCTCCGCCAGCGATGGACACATGACATTCCGGGACTAGACTCTGAGGACTGGGAGGACATATGGGATTTTTCCCTTCAAAATCCTGATCTCACTTCGAGACCGTCTCATACAATACAAAATACTACACCGGGCATATATAACCCCGTATAGATTGCATAAAATGAAAACCTCCCTGTCCTCGGAATGCTGGAGATGTACAGGGGATCCGGGCGACTTTATTCATATCTTCTGGTCCTGCCCAGCAATTGAAAACTACTGGTCACAAGTACTATCTGTAGTGCGAGAAGTGGTGGGAATAGATATAGCCCTAACCCCGCAGATATGCCTTCTAGGCCTAGTAGAAGAACTAGCCCCCAGGATCGCAGAGAGAACTCTGATAGGACTCCTGCTTTTCTATGCCAGGAAAATGATCACTCTATGTTGGAAAAAAAGGGCCCCACCGTCCATAATGCTATGGAAAACACATGTCAATAAAGTACTATCACTATATAAGGAAACATACCAAAATAGGGGATGCCCCAAAAAATATGATAGAGTGTGGGCCAAATGGCTAGCAGAGGCCTCCACGGCAACCGCGGACTGATTGAGCAGGTACATAACACCAATATACGGGTGGATGTGATATTGCTACATTGAGTGCCTTTTTTGTGAGTTATAAACTCTGATACAGGTTCATTTGCTATCTATTATGGTCCCTTGGGTCTTCACTGAAAGATCTGATCCTTAGATATTTCAATTGAGCGGGAGCCAACACAACACTAGGTTGGTTGTATGTTCTTTTCTTGTAGATGTGCTACAGCTGTTTGTCACTAATAATGGAAGCAGTCCAATTGCCAGCTGGCACTGACTCCTGCGTGGGTCTATTCCAAAGCTGTGGCAGGTTTACTGATGTTTGTTATTTGTTTGTATGTTTTTATACTCAATAAAAAGATTTTCAAAAAAAAAGGGCTCGCTGAACAACACATGTGGGGATCCAAACAAGTACATCCAAAATAGGGTTACATTATAGTCATGATAAAAAAACAGATGTACAATGTATCATAAACTAGCAGTGCTCCTTAAAAGTGTAATTTCATAGCGGTACACATATATTAAATGTTGTGAGTGTTGTGACTCTTCATTGTGTAGTTTCAATAAAGTGAATAACATAAAATAATGGTGACTCAACTCTATTAAGAAAATGTTGAGAATAATAAAACACTAAACATTAATGGAATTAGTGATCGTGAATAATGTAAAAAATATATATATATAAATAAATTCTCTGTCATTTATTATTGTGATTCTACCATATTGGTAGCCTGCACAAGACACAAATGGCTGTGTCTCATAATTGGTTTATAGCAGAACCCTTATTACTAAAAATACACACAAGCAGAGTGGATATTAAATTTCTGTTACATGATTTATGTGTATAGATTTTTGTGGCCAGTAACTGTAGTTCATCTCTCTAAGACCTTATTTTTATATAAAATTGACACAACCTATGGAAAATGTAGACTCTAATGGTATAGATTGCCTGTAGTACTAATTGGGTGTGTATTATTATAACCAGCAAGAGAGGTATATTATATATTTATAACCGACAAAGGGGCCTCTATGGGGGCGACATTTTCGCCCTCCCTAGCCAACCTTTACATGGGTTGGTGGGAGAGGTCCCGCATCTTTGGACATGATGGTCCCCGTCGAAAGGATACCATTTTCTTTGGTCGATATATAGACGATCTCCTGTTCATCTCTAGCGATGAACAAACTGATCTACATACCTGGCTTATGTACCTCAATGACAACAATTTAAATCTGCGATTCACAGGTACCTTAAATGCCAATGTTATAGAGTTTTTGGACATCAAACTTTCAGGGGTTGATGGCAAAATAGTTACAGGTCTTTACAGGAAGCCTACGGCAGGCAATGTCTTACTCAGGGCAGACTCTGCGCATCCGGGTCACACCATTAAAGGTGTTCCATTCGGCCAGTTTCTAAGGCTGAAACGCATTTGTAGTACCCCTGAAACTTTTCATGCTGAAGCCAAATTGATGGCACAAAGGTTTGCAAGCAGAGGATATCCAACTACCAATATAGACAAAGCCTATGCAGCTGTCAATACAATTTCCAGAGATAGTTTACTAAAAGAAAAAACCTGTAACAAGTATCTACATAATTCTCCTCTCTCCATAGACAGAGTACCTGTTTTTTCCACACCATTTAGCACTGAATATACTAATATCAAAAAAATCATCATGAAGTATCTTCCCATCTTATATGGTGACCCAGCCTACACTAGGGTCCTGTCAAATGGGATTAAGGTAGTTTCCCGGAGGGCCCCCACTTTGGGCAACTCCCTATCGCCCAGTCTCTTTTTAACACATCAGCCACAATCCAATTGGCTTCATTTTAAGGGCAACTTCAGATGTGGTCAAAAAGGATGTGCCTACTGTACACATATAAAAAATGGTCCAGTCATCCAGTCCTGTACAAATAAAAAAACGTTTGAAATATCTTGCCAAATCCAGTACGTGGGTCGCACTACACGCCATTTAAAGGATCGGTTATATGACCATCTATACGACATCATTAAGAATAATTCCACTAATGTTGCAAAACACTGGAACCTGGTTCATGCAAAGGATGTTTCAAGTTTGTTTATACAAGGGATCGAGAAAATTGTTACCCCCAAACGTGAAGGGGATAAGTTCCGCACACTGTGTAAACGTGAAGTTTACTGGGTTTTTATTTTAAATACCAGAATCCCGTTTGGCTTAAATTTTGAATTGGATGTTTCCCATTATTATGATTGAAGGATTTTTTCTGGATATTATTATTTAAATTTCAACAAATCAAATTTTACTATATACGTTTACATTTATTATTCTAAGGTTTGGAACCTCCCCACCAACACGATTCCTTCTTTTTCCGTTTTCCTTTCCTTTCCCGGATGCGCAGAGTCGCCAGATGCAGTAGATGTCATTCAGCCGATATATTCTTTATTGACTGTGAATATATATGGATGCAATCTTGTTTATTGAAGCTTGTTACATCTAAGTTAATACATAGACACCTTCAGAGGTCCCATACACACACCGATATCGGACACAGGTGTCAGCTCTGTACCCCCTTATTCTGCTTGGTTGTGTCTTGGATTGATGTGATTCCTGCTTTTTAAATAAACCTTTTGAATTTTATCTTTTCCTGGTGTGTGGCTGTCCGGAGTTCTTCTTGATTTCCAATCTAATGAAAGCAGATAATAGACAAATAAACCCCAATGAGGGGGAGCTGAGATGTGTATCCTGATGAGATCCTCTACATGTTTCACGGTTACCACTGCTTCGTCAGGAGAAAAAGGGGAGGGGAAAGGAGAGGAAACGACGGGGGGAAACGGGGAGGGGGGAGAAAAAGGGGGAGGATGGAAGGGGAGAAAAGGGGGAAGGGAAAGACAACATAGAAGGAAGGGGAAAGGACTAGAGTATGGGGGGGGGGGAGAAAACGGATAGGGAAATAAAACAGGGAAAGTAACCATACACCATAGACATAACAACACACATGTCTAAATCAGAAAACACCGACCCACATTGTCAATCACATGTATCCTATATAGATGCCGGGGGCAATGTGTGGGCAAAGGAGGGCAGTATGTCCCAAAGATAGGAGATAGGCTGTGGCAACGTAGCGACAGCAATACTGGGAATACTCCAGATAGGTCAGTTGCAGTTAGCAATCAGTCTGCTGTAACAGATAGATGAAAGTACATTTGGATTGGAGACATGACAGCCGACGACAATAAGTCCAAAGCATTGACTGACAAATAGATACACATTACTGAGTGCGCAGACACCAACCACCACTGAGTAGAATTAAAGTTATAGATATAGCTATAGATAGATATAGAATATCACTTTAAGAATTGATAATACACTTGTTTTATATTTTCTCTTCTAGATGTTCTCCTTTTTTTTTTTCCCTTCGTTCTCCTTCACTTGTGTTTCAATTCCTCGGAAAACAAAACTACAGGATATGTGACAGCACAAACTACTGATAATAACCCAGAAAGCTGCTAAAAAAGACTTCCTTATCAAAACCAGTCTGAACCGACCAAATATTGCTTGCTACTGAGAAGATATGGACATTGATTGGACTAAACTATACGATCACACCTAGGATACATTTAATACACACCCATATCTTATGCATATTCATATGTATAAATTGTATAACCTGTAGATGTAAGCTCAGAAACACTTTCACTTTACTCTTTGCTGAGAATTGTGTATTGTGTTTCTCCACTGCAGTGCATGGAATGAAAGCACTGTTTCATTATTTTAAGATCTGGACTCACTATCTCATCATCTGTCTTGTTTGGAGACCCCTAAATTGGATTTAACACCACCATAGTGGAGGGTGCCGCTAGCATACATCACAACTTGTGTGCATTTAATAGCAGACTTACCACAACCATCCACTCTGCCAGACTTGCCCCTGGATGCAGCCGTCTGACTGAGGGCTGCTGTATGTGCCCTATAAGTGTCTCTAACCCGGCCCACGCCAGTGGCGCTGGCTGAGGCCGGCGTCCGACGCCACCGGGTTGTCTATTCACACCGCGCATGCGTGGACGATGCCGCGCAGACGTGTGACTAAGAGAGGAGGCGGCTGAGAGCTCAAGGTAGGAGGGGAGAGCCTCCCCCAGCTGAAACGGGGGCCCTCCCTCATCCTGGAAAGGCACATGCTGCCAAGGAGGAAATAGTAACCCTCACACTGCAAGCTCACCCAGGGATTGTACAAAAGCGAGAGAAGGTAAACTTAACCACTTCGGACTGGAATCTATGATGTAAACCTATGTGGTGTCCCACAGTGGTGAATTTGCCACTGGACGAATAATACAGACGGTCTCTCATTCTTTGTCTAAGCTCTCTCATAGTCTTGCCTACATAGAATGCATTGCAGGCACAGAAAATGAGATAGATGACTCCCCTAGTGCCACAATTGGCATGTTTAGGGGACGAAAAGAGTTTTCCATTGGGGAGCACAAAGGTTGTGCCCTCTAGAATCCAGGGTCACCGTGGGCAATGGCCACAACGAAAGGTACCCCGGGGGCCAGTGAACGCTGGGGGCTCCACCCAATAGTGGCTACTGGTAAGTCTGTCTCAAATGAAAGTTGCCCTGCGGAACACTAGTTCCGGGTTGGACCTGACATACTTCCCCAGAACATGATGGTCAGTTAAAAGATGCCAATGATCCAAAAGGAGGCCCTGTAGTACACCATGGTGGGTAGTTGCTGGTTGCTTTACACGAGGAGGGCCATAGAGTAACAATGATCTGGTCCGTGCAAAGGCCTTATTAAAAGGCCTTCCTGAGATTGGTCCGAGTATACCTCTGTGCTAAAAGCCACTTGCGTAAGGCAGCAGCTGGAATATAAAAATCCCTGTCCTCTGTGCAGTTACGGCATAGCCTAAGATATTGGACATACAGGATGCTGCGTACCAGAGAGCAGTGATGGGCACTAGAGGCATGAAGCAGTGTGTTGCTTGCTGTAGGCTTGCGGTAAAAATCTGTACCAATTTGGCCACGGGAATACTTGACAATCTTTAAGTCAAGGAAAGGGATGCGATTGCGATCAAAACTGAAAGTGAAGCGTAAGTTAAACTGATTCATATTCAGGGGATCGATAAATTCATTAAGCTCGAGTTTGGTTCCTGTCCAGATGATAAAAAGATAGTCAATAAACCTGTACCAACAAAGGACATGATTTAGAAAGGACTGTAGAGACTCATAAGCAAAGACAGTTCTCTCCCATCCTCCCAAATAGAGATTGGCATAAGAAGGTGCACATGATGTGCCCATGGAAACTCCCTGAGTTTGCAGGTAAACCTGCTCCATATATGTGAAGTAAGTTTTAGTCAAAATAAACTGAAGTAAATTGAGTAGAAAATTATTCAGGGGCCAGGTGTTCCTATCCTGCTCCATCAAGAAGGTCCCAGCCATCCAGACGCCTTGCTCGTGGGGGATACTCTAGTACAGGGCCTTGATATCTATAGCCATGAGGAAGGCATCCGGAGGGACCGGGACCCCCTCAATGTGTCGAAGGAGGTCTGTGGTGTAGCATATATAGGAGGGTAGACTCAGTACATGTGGCATAAGGAAAGCATCCACAAACCTACTTGCGTTTTCAGTCAGGGACCCCCAAATCCCCCCTCCTAGCACAAATCCTTTTTGCCATCCCTTCCCGACACCAAACCCCCTAAATTACCAATCCTAGCACACCTTCCCCCAAATTTTTCCTCCTAAAACTATTTTTACCTCCTGCTGCCCCAAAATCCCCCCTCCCAAAAAAAAATCCCATCCCCAATCTCCTTGAAGTGCCCCCCCACCTCACATAATACCACAGTGCCCAGGGCAGCCACCCTTATGCCCACCCCTTGTCCTGGCACTGGTATGATGCATAACAGTGATGTATGACTTGGCAGTTTCAATTACCTGTGTAATGTATATTATTACAGTCAATAAAGTTAAGAAAAAAAATCAGTCTTCTTCGGGACCCCAACTTTTTTTTTTTTTTTTTTATTCCAAATGTGGTTTATCATTCATTTTAGTTTACTTTT
This sequence comes from Lithobates sylvaticus, assembly GCA_028564925.1. Classification (NCBI taxonomy): domain Eukaryota; kingdom Metazoa; phylum Chordata; class Amphibia; order Anura; family Ranidae; genus Lithobates; species Lithobates sylvaticus. The sequence continues at coordinate 281,888,206 of CM053031.1, forward strand.
TTTATTTGTCATATAACTCCATTTCTATGTTGAGGGGCCCCCAAACTTGAAGTGTCCTCCAAGGACTACAGTGCCTTGCGAAAGTATTCGGCCCCCTTGAACTTTTCAACCTTTTGCCACATTTCAGGCTTCAACCATAAAGATATAAAATTTTAATTTTTTGTGAAGAATCACCAACAAGTGGAACACAATTGTGAAGTGGAACGAAATCTATTGGATATTTTAAACTTTTTTAGCAAATAAAAAACTGAAAAGTGGTGCGTGCAAAATTATTCGGCCCCTTTACTTTCAGTGCAGCAAACTCACTCCAGAAGTTCAGCGAGGATCTCTGAATGATCCAATGTTGTCCTAAATGACTGATGGTGATAAATAGAATCCACCTGTGTGTAATCAAGTCTCTGTATAAATGCACCTGCTCTGTGATAGTCTCAGGGTTCTGTTGAAAGCGCATCATGAAGACCAAGGAACACACCAGGCAGGTCCGTAATACTGTTGTGGAGAAGTTTAAAGCCGGATTTGGATACAAAAAGATTTCCCAAGCTTTAAACATCCCAAGGAGCACTGTGCAAGCGATCATTTTGAAATGGAAGGAGTATCAGACCACTTCAAATCTACAAAGACCTGGCTGTCCCTCTAAACTTTCAGCTCAGACAAGGAGAAGACTGATCAGAGATGCAGCCAAGAGGCCCATGATCACTCTGGATGAACTGCAGAGAACTACAGCTGAGGTGGGAGAGTCTGTCCATAGGACAACAATCAGTTGTACACTGCACAAATCTGGCCTTTATGGAAGAGTGGCAAGAAGAAAGCCATTTCTCAAAGATATCCATAAAAAGTCTTGTCTAAAGTTTGCCACAAGCCACCTGGGAGACACACCAAACATGTGGAAGAAGGTGCTCTGGTCCGATGAAACCAAAATCAAACTTTTTGGCCACAATGCAAAACAATATGTTTGGCGTAAAAGCAACACAGCTCATCACCCTCAACACACCATCCCCACTGTGAAACATGGTGGTGGCAGCATCATGGTTTGGGCCTGCTTTTCTTCAGCAGGGACAGGGAAGATGGTTAAAATTGAGGGGAAGATTGATGCAGCCAAATACAGGACCATTCTAGATGAAAACCTGTTGGAGTCTGCAAAAGACCTGAAAGTGGGACGGAGATTTATCTTCCAACAAGACAATGATCCCAAGCATACAGCAAAATCTACAAAGGAATGGTTCACAAATAAACGTATCCAGGTGTTAGAATGGCCAAGTCAAAGTCCAGACCTGAATCTAATCGAGAATCTGTGGAAAGAGCTGAAAACTGCTGTTCACAAACGCTCTCCATCCAACCTCACTGAGCTCGAGCTGTTTTGCAAGGAAGAATGGGCAAGAATTTCAGTCTCTCGATGTGCAAAACTGATAGACATACCCCAAGTGACTTGCAGCTGTAATCGCAGCAAAAGGTGGCTCTACAAAGTATTAACGCAAGGGGGCCGAATAATTTTGCACGCCCCACTTTTCATTTTTTTATTAGTTAAAAAAGTCTCAAAAATCCAAAAGATTTCGTTCCACTTCACAATTGTGTCCCACTTGTTGGTGATTCTTCACAAAAAAATAAAAATTTTATATCTTTATGTTTGAAGCCTGAAATGTGGCAAAAGGTTGAAAAGTTCAAGGGGGCCGAATACTTTCGCAAGGCACTGTAAATCCGGCACTGGGAGATCTGTTTATTGGGGAGGGGTGCTACGGGGTGGGGAGCTCTGTATTGGGGAGGAGGGAGGGCCTCTGTTCTGGGGGGCTAGGGGTGGGGGAGCTTTGTATTGAGGGTGGGAGGAGAGGTGAGCTTTATGTACTGGGGAGGAGGGAGGACCTCTGTTCTGGGGGGCTAGGATGGGGTAGCTCTCTATTGGGGTGTGGGAGGAGAGGTGAGCTTTGTGTACTGGGGAGGAGGGGGGCTAGGATGGGGTAGCTCTCTATTGGGGGGTGGGAGGAGAGGTGAGGTTTGTGTACTGGGGAGGAGGGGGGCCCTCTGTTTTGGGGGTCTAAGGGTAGAGGGAGCTCTGTATTCGGGGTGGGAGTGTACTGCAGAGGAGGGGAGACCTCTGTTATGGGCAGCTAGGGGTGGGAGGTGCTCTGTACTGGGGGTGGGAAGAGAGGTGAGCTTTGTGTACTGGGGAGGAGGGTGACCTCTGTTCTGATGGGCTAGGGGTGTGAGGAGCTCTGTATTGAGTGGTGGGAAGAGAGGTGAGCTTCTTGTACTAGGGATTACAGGGTTCCTCTGTTCTGGGGATATACGGGTGGAGGGAGCTCTGTATTGGGGGTGGGAGGAGAGGTTTGTGTACTGGCGAGGGGACCTCTGTTTTGGGGATCTAGGGGTGGAGGGAGCTCTGTATTGGGGGGTGGGAGGAGAGGGGAGCTTTGTGTACTGGGGTTTACTCACACAGTTAAGAGGAAGAATGAGAATCTTCTGCTGTTGAAAAAGTGCAAGCTAAATCCTATATTATTATGCTATATGTTAATTTATTAATCTATTTACTGTGAAATTACTGGTTGGAAGTAAACTGTAATTTGTTTGTTAAGCCACCTACTTGAGTACAGTTTTTTGAAAATATAGTAAATGACCTTAAAAACAATATATAATAATTATTTGTATATTACTTATGGTAATTAACCCCTTGCCACCCAGTCCAATGCTGACACTTCTCTCCTACATGTAAAAATCATCATTTTTTTGCTAGAAAAAAATACTCAAATATATAATTTTTTTTTTTTTTTCCATGAGACACCCTAGGGAATAAAATGGTGGTCATTGCAACTATTTATGTTACACGGTATTTGGCAGCAATTTTTCAAACCCCCTTTTTTTTGGAAAGAATCTGTTTGATGAATGAATAAAAAAAAACACTAAAGCTAGCCCAATTCTTTTTGTATAATGTGAAAGATGATGTTACACCGAATAAATAGATACCTAACATGTCACGCTTTAAAATTGCGCACACTTGTGGAATGGAGCCAAACTTCAGTACTTAAAAATCTTCATAGGCCACGCTTTAATTTTTTTTACAGGTTACATGTTTAGAGTTACAGAGGAGGTCTAGTGCTAGAAGTATTGCTCTCGCTCTAATGTTTGCAGCGTATGTAACCTAGCCAGTGCCCCACCAGCCACTGACCTCACCGCACGTCCCTGTACTACACAGACACACTACAATATACTACAGTTATACTGCACTGAAATATACTTTGTTTAAACGTGCACTAAAATATACTGCAGGAAACTTTCTCTGACAAAATAAATTGATACTAAAGTAAAAGTTAATGGTCACGCTAAACTATCACTAGATTCACACTAAACTGATATTCTACACTGACAATAGAATCACAATAGCACACTAATTCCCCGTTCACACGGTCAGATTTTCTGACAACAAATGTTCGATGGGAGCTTGTTGTCGGAAATTCCGACCGTGTGTAGGCTCCATTGGACATTTTCCATCAGAATTTCCGTCACACAAAATTTGAGATCTGGATCTCAAATTTTCCCAAAACAAAATCCGTTGTCGTAAATTCCGATCGTGTGTACACAATTCTGACGCACAAAGTTCCACAGATGCTTGGAATCAAGCAGAAGAGCCGCACTGGCTATTTAACTTAATTTTTCTCGGCTCGTGTTGTACATCACCGCGTTCTTGATGTTCAGAATTTCCGACAAGATTTGTGTGACCGTGTGTATGCAAGACAAGTTTGAGCCAACATCCGTTGGAAGAAATACATGGATTTTGTTGTCGGAATGTTCAATCATGTCTACGCGGCATAACTCTCTAGTAACATTGAACAGAGCCCTGTTCTATCTCTCCCCACACCGATATCACACTGCAAATGGCTGCTATGAGGAGAATATGTTTATAGTGTGGGGTGGGACTAAGAGCAATGAACCATGATTGAATAGAGTCATCATTACTTTCGCCAATCATGGCTCTGACAGTGCTCTGTGCCCTTATTCTGCAAAGCTTTTATTGCATCAGCAAATCAGGGCTTCCATTGCACTGTGCTGTGACGTAGTGCATGGTGGTCATTCGGCGGGCCAAACAAACGGTCAAACACCCTGATAATTTGGATGTTCAAGCAGCCAATGTTCAGCCCAAACGCATGCTCGGGCCAAACCGGTCGCCCAACCAATCAGCTTCTAGGTTTTATTGTCAAAGCATCATTGAACAAGCTGAAGTTAGAAGCTGGTTGGTTACTATACACAGCTGCACCAGATTCTGTGTGCACCAATTTTAGCAGATCTCCCCCCAACTGAGATGAGGGCCCTAAGCATGCATTTTCACAGAATACCTTCTGACAAAGAAGAAAGCCGGGGGCTACAACATAGTCGTTGCAATAGGTGAGTAAGAGATGCCAGGAGATGGTATCATACCAGGCTCCCAATGCTTTTTTCCATCCCCTCTTACCTGTCAAGTATGTTTTCTGGAGACAACTCTGCATATCTGTTCACCAAATTTAGCCTTGTACCACAAACCGAAGCCTGCGCCGCCATATTCCCTTCCTTATTGATCAGGAGCCGGCTATCTCTTCCATGTTCTTGTAGCCAGCCCTCAATGATGCACCAACAGGTCCTTCTGCCAGCCGCTGTGTGTCCCTGCTCCTACAGCCTCTTGATTTAACCTCTTGTCACTACCAGGTCATAACACCTGAGACTGGTAGGAAGGGTTCCTGATCATCCTGAACACTGTAATTGGCTGCACAGTGATGACGTCATCTGGAGACTGTCCTACCAACTCCCTATTGTCGGTAGTTGACCATGAGCAGTCAGTGACAGTTCAGTCACAATCAGGGCCGATCCTAGGGTCACAGACGCCTGGGTGCAGAAATATTTCTGGCGCCCCCTCATGGGCGTGCTTATCTTACTAACTCCTCCTCATTACAAATGTTTCTATGGCAATGACTCAAACACAGAGATGCTCCCCTAAGGAGTCTTCATTACCCAGGGATCCTCCCATGATCTCTCAACAATAAACAAAATACAGTAAGAGAAGCTGAGTACTCTGTTGGGACCTGGAGGGGGCCTCTCTGATGGACACAGAGAGGGCTTCCGTTAGAGAGTCTGTTGGAAAGAGCCTGCAGACATGATACAGGAAATGGTCAGAGACGGCAGACATGATACAAGAGATGGTCAGAGACGGCAGACATGAGACAAGAGATGGTCAGAGACGGCAGACATGATACAAGAGATGGTCAGAGATGGCAGACATGATACAAGAGATGGTCAGAGACTACTGAATTGATACCAGAGATCAATGGATCAAATGCAGCCTCATCAGTGCCCATCAAATTCAGCCTCATCAGTGCCCACCAATTGCAGCCTGCCAGTGCCCACCAATTGCAGCCTGCCAGTGCCCACCAATTGCAGCCTGCCAGTGCCCACCAATTGCAGCCTGCCAGTGCCCAAATGCAGCCTCATCAGTGCCCATCAAATGAAGCCTCATCAGTGCCCATCAAATGCAGCCTCATCAGTGCCCATCAAATGCAGCCTCACCAGTGCCCATCAAATTCAGCCTCACCAGTGCCCACCAAATGCAGCCTCACCAGTGCCCACCAATTGCAGCATCACCAGTGCCCACCAATTGCAGCCTCACCAGTGCCCATCAAATGCAGCCTACCAGTGCCCATCAAATGCAGCCTACCAGTGCCCATCAAATGCAGCCTACCAGTGCTCATCAAATGCAGCCTACCAGTGCCCATCAAATGTTGCCTACCAGTGCCCATCAAATGTTGCCTACCAGTGCCCACCAAATACAGCTTATCAATGCCCATAAAATGCAGCCTACCAGTGCCCAGAAAATGCAAGCTACTAGTGCCCACCTAATACAGCTTATCAATGCCCAAATGCAGCCTACCAGTGCCCACCAATTGCAGCCTTATCAGTGCCCACCAATTGCAGCCTTATCAGTGCCCATTAAATGTTGCCTACCAGTGCCCATCAAATGCAGCCTACCAGTGCTAATCAAATTCAGCCTTTCAATGCCCACCAAAATGCAGCCTATCAATGCCCACCAAATGAAGCCTACCAATGCACACCAATTATAGCCAGCCAGTGCGCACAAATTGCAGCCAGCCAGTTTCCCTGGATTACACAGAGCGCCTACGATCTCCTGCTGTCACGAAGCTTGGATTGAAATCTCCCGGGCAGCCACTGTAACAAAGTCCCGCCTCCTAGACTGGCTCGCGGCTTCTATAATACACTTATTCAATTTCACTGCATTGGATCAGTGTTCCGTCTATCTCACAGGAGCCGTCAAGGAGGCGGGACTTTGTTACAGCACCGTCAGGCATTTCAGACCAAAGCTTGTGCAGTGTGTGTGATACACACAGAGCCAGTGCAAGGATTTTTGCCTACACAGGCAAAGGTGCACTTTGCCACCCCCATGATTGTCCCAAATCCCCCCTTCCCTCACAAACAGCCCCAAAAGTGTTCTGATCGATGTGTAGTATGATACTGTGTTGTACACATTATACAAGGTTTACCTTTAAAGTGGTAGTAAAGCTGGCTTTGTGATTTTTACCTATAGGTAAGCCTATAATAAAGTCTATAATAAAGCTTACCTGTAGATAAAATGCATATTTCCTAAACCTGCACTGTTTAGGAGAAAATGACCCTGCATGCAGCCTGTGACGTCACCAGTACATGTGCTCTGAAGGTCCGACATAACGTACGGGACCTACAGAGCTTTGTGCCGGAGCCAAGGGCTTCTACGCGCATGTACGGGAGTGACGTAATTGCAGCTTCAGCTGCTCATACAGCCATAGGCTGCAAACCCAGAAGAGAGACCAGTAAAAGATGGAAGCCCTGTCAGTGGTGACAGCGCAGCGCTGGAGGGCTTCGTTCGAAGGTAAGTTTTTCATAATGTGTTAGTATGCAATGCATACTAGCACATGATGCCATTGCCTTACAGGTGCTTTTTTTTTTTTTAACTGCTGTGGTTTACTGCTGCTTTAAGGCCCCTTTCACACAGATGTTTCGAAGGAGTCCGTCTGTCCATTTTTCAGGCGGACCTGATTGGACCATCTATCCTCCTCTATGAAGAAGCAGATGTAAATGGACATGTGTCCATAAACACCTGCCTGCATCCAATCCGATCCGCTAACCCTTGTGTCAGGAAGAGGAGCGGCCCCTCCCCCTGAGCACTGCCTTATGCTCACACTGGTGTTCTGAACACGCACAAAGAGAGAAGGAGGGAGGGGAGCACTCTGGCACTTCAGCGCCCCCACCCCTGCGGCGCCTGGGTGCGCTGCACCCAGCGCACCCTGCCCAGGATCGGCCCTGGTCACAATTCTAGTGGTGCTGATTGAATGCCCACCCAGAACACCACAGGAATGCATATATACAGATGACGGAGAATTAAGTACCACCTGCCACATATGTGCTTAAAGCTGCCGTGAAGAGGTAATCAAGAACTGTAGAAAAAAAGTCATAATATGGTAAATACCCTGGTGGGTTCTTTGTAGGCACTGGTGTATGGGACTGAGCTATTAGGAGGGATTCATACACAGTGGTAGTTGAAGATAAATGATCACAAATGGATACAAATGTATACCTTTTAGATATGTTTTTCTTTATTTGGACTTTTTGCTACATTGTTACATTTGATCATTTTGTCTCATTGTTAACACTTAGGTGTATATATTTATTTAATGGTTGGATTTTATACAGAGCAAATTGTGCTAGATTTTTCCATTTGTACATCTGACATATTGAAACTATTAACAGAACGTTGATATGGTAAAATTCTGATTAGTGGGGTCTCTAGCCATGTCTTGCAGGGTTCAGCGTTGGTTTTCAAAAATCTTCCTCCACTGCGGTTTAGAAGCCAATACCAGAACGTTTTGTAGCCACATTTCAACCTCCGTTTCACTGGAGGACGTCCCCATGAGCCGAAGGCACCTGAAACAGGAATCATGTACAGTATAGTCTGAGAACATTCCCAAAGATTGAATCTTTCCAAGCCTAACTCCACTCAAAACTGTTTTTAGGTGGCTTCCAATGAGGTTAAAGGCTCAGTCAAACTTTTTGGATCATGCTAATATTACATTCATAAGTGTAAAGCCCCATACACACGGTCGGACAATCCGCGGACCAGGTCCGTCGGACCATGTCCGTCATACTTTGTCTGATGTTGGTTTTGCGTACACACGGTCGGACAAAGTTGTCGGAAAATCCGATCATTTTGAACGTGGTGACGTTTGTTGCCTACGACGGGACTACGTAGAGGCTAGTAGCCAATAGCTTTGGTCTTGTAATGTGATCTGAGCATGCGTAGCACTTTGTCCGGTCGGACAACCGTACACACGATCGGGTTTGGTGTGATCGGACCGGGTTGACGGCAAATCTTTCCAGCAGGAGATAAGACTTTGTCCGTCGGACAAACCGACGAACACTGTCCGATGGTACATACACACGGTCTGATTTTTCAACAACCTTGTCCGATCGGACAGAATCCATGAAAAAGTCTGACCGTGTGTATGGGGCTTAAGATGAATAATTGATGCATAATTGATGAATAATTGATGCATACTCATCCCCAAAACCCACATCACCATCTTCCTGTGAAGTCCTGTTATTTTTTTTATAATTTAGGGGGCTGTGTGTCAGGATTGTGGCTAAGGCCATACAGCTGGCCCTCCTGTACCGGGCCCCCATCAGTTCAAAAAGAGGGGCCCGGGAACCTGCTGAGCAGGAGAACAGGCTGTACTGCCCTATTGCTGACACTAATCCTCTTGAGGCTCCCCCTGCAGTGCTCCCAGCTTCTCCTTCTCTCCCTCTGGCTGCGCTGCAGGGGAATTGGTTCTAGTATTTGTGCCCCCGCTCTGATCATTCCCCCACCTCCCTGTTGTCCGGGTTCCCTTTTGAGCCACCATGTCACCCGTTTTCACCAGGCCCCCATATGCATATTGCAGTGCTGCAGGCTGCCCTCTCCTGCTTCCCTCCGACAGCAGATGCTGAGGTCTCCGTGGCTGTTCCCCCACAGCTGCATCATCAAAGTCCAGAAAGGATGAATGGAAATGACCACTTCTGTCTTCCACCAGGGCGGAGGGATTACGCAGAGCGTGCCAGCAGTAATTGCAATTCAATCATACTCTAGCTGCCCTTTTTCCAGTCCCATAACAGAAGGTCTGTACTCCTGTACAGACCAGCCCCAAGTTTCTACAGCGGTATGGACCTTTTATTAAAAATAGAGAAATAAAGAAAAATAAAATTTAAAAAAAAAAATAAAACTATTGCTGTAATAGCTTTAAAAGGTGTTAGTTGGATTTGGGCTTTCATTTATTGCTTACTTAGCCCTTTCGCTGATGATTTTTATTTTTATTGCACACATGCTTAACCACTTCAGCCCCAGAAGGATTTACCCCCTTAATGACCAAGCCATTTTTTTGCGATACGGCACTGCGTTGCTTTAACTGACATTTGCGCGGTCATGCGACGCTGTCCCACAAATAGAGCTTTCTTTTGGTGGTATTTGATTTGATTGCGGTTTTTATTTTTTGCGCTATAAATAAAAAAATGCCACAATTTTTAAAAGAAAAAATATATTTTATACTAATTGCTATACTAATTTTCTATTATAAATATCCCCCAAGAAAAATGAAAAAAAGAAATGTCTTCATCAGTTTAGGCCGATATATATCCTTCTACATTTTTTTTTTTTTTTACCAAAAATATTGCAAAAAAAGCGCATATTGATTGGTTTGCACAAGGGTTATAGCGTCTACAAAATAGGGGGTAGATTTATGGCATTTTTAATATTTTTTTTACTAGTAATGGCGACGATATGTGAATTTTAGCTGTACTGCGTCATTGCGGTGGACAGATTGGACACTTTTGACACATTTTAGGACCATTGACAATTATACAGCGATCAGTGCTATAAAAAATGCACTGATTACTGTGTAAATGTCACTGGTAGGGAAGGGGTTAACACTAGGGGGCGATCAAGGTGTTAAATGTGTTCCCTGCTAGGTGTTTCTAACTGTGGGGGGATGTGACTGACTAGAGGAAGAGCCAGACTGCTGTTCCTACTTAGTAGGAACAGACGATCTGTCTCTCCTCTCCTGACAGAATGGGGATTTGTGCATTTACACATACACGCGCATTCTGGCTCTCATGCCCGCAATCGCGCGGGGCTGGCGGACATCGAGGGCGCCGGCCATGCGCATCGTGTCCCCAGTATTCCAGCGGGCGCGCACCTGCTAGAGCTGTTTAAAGGGCCGACGTACAGCTAAATCGATTCACGGGGACCTGCCGCAGTATAAGGACGTCAGCAAGTGGTTAATGACCAGGCCATTTTTTGCGATACGGCACTGTGTCATTTTAATTGACATTTGTGCAGTCGTGCGACGCTGTACCCAAACAAAAGCGACTTCCTTTTTTCCCCACAAATAGAGATTTCTTTTGGTGGTATTTGATCACCTCTGGGGTTTTTATTTTTTGAGCTATAAACAAAAAAAGAGCGGCAATTTTGAAAAAAAATCATTTTTTTTCCCTTATATAAATAATGTATTCATAAGTTTAGGCCAATATATAATCTACATATTTTTGTTAAAAAAAAAAATCCTTAGTTAGACTTACCAGTGACGGTATTTCTACGAGCCTTTCAGGACAGCACCTTGAAGAGAGCGTAGCTCCACTTCTTAACAGGAAACACTGCGTGATAACGCCCCTTTAAAATCAGCTGCTTCCACCATGCCTTCAGTTGTTACCGAGAATTCCTCTGACATGCTGGAAGATATAAACAGACAATTACCGAGCCCAACGATTATAAACTATACATAATAACCTAGGGAGGGAAGTAGGCTGCTGTCCTGAAAGGCTTGTAGAAATACTGTCACCGGTAAGTCTAACTAAGGTTTTCTCCCTTCGCCTTTCAGGACAGCACATTGGAGATGATAACCGAGAACTTACTTCAGGGTGGGACCACTGCTTGTAAAACCTTCCTGCCAAAGGACTGGTCTGAGGCTGACAGTAGATCCTGCCTGTAGTGCCTTATGAAGGTTGAAAAACTGGACCACGTGGCAGCCTTGCATATCTGCTCTGGTGATGCCCCGTCACTCTCTGCCCGTGTAGAGTGAGGCAATATTCCCTCCGGAGGTTCTAACCCTAAGGACAGGTACATTTCTTTAATAGCCTGTTTTAACCACCTTCCTAGGATACTTTTGGAAGCTTTATCCCCTTTGTGACTTCCTTCCAATATGACAAAAAGAGAAGATGACTTTCTGAGATTCTTTGCTACTTCCAAATACTTTAGGAGGCACCTTCTGACGTCCAGAGTATGGAAGGCTTCTTCTCCTGGACCAGAGGGCATGGGACAGAAAGTAGGGAGTATGATCTCCTGTGTGCAGTGAAAAACTGAAGACACATTAGGTCGGAAGGCTGGATCTGTCCTCAGCACTATCCTGTCCGGCAGACATCTCGTAAAGTGCTCCTTGATTGATAATGCCTATATTTCGCTGATTCTACGTGCAGACGTCATTGCAACCAGGAGAATTGTTTTAAGGGTCCGGAATCTTAAAGCTGTCTCTTCTAGTGGTTTGAAAGGTGATTTAGTGAGTCCCTGAAGAACCAAAGATAAATCCCACTTGGGAAAACTAATAAGAGACCTAGGCCTAATTTTTGCCATAGCTTACAAAAAAAAAAAATCGGACAGGGTGTTTTCAAAAGAAAAATTATAATGCAGCTACCTGCTTCTTGAGAGTACTTGCTTCTAAACCTTTCTCCATTCCTTCCTGGAGAAATTCTAAAACTGAAATGGTGCTAACAAAATTAAATGTTCTTGCAGGAACACCAGGAATGGTAACACTTCTAGACTTTGAAGTCAATAGCCCTGGTGACCTTCTTCCTACTTGCTAGAAGAGTGTAGATACGTTTTTCTGATAGCCCCCTTTTCCTTAGAATTTCTTCCTCAGAAACCAGGCGGTTAGATTGAGGTATGCTGGATCTGGAGTAGGGATGAGCCGAACACCCCCCCGTTCGGCTCGCGCCAGAACCCACGAACAGACCTAAAGTCCGTGCGAGCATTAGAACCCTATTAGTTATAATGGATGCGAACGTTCAAATTTAAAAGTGCTAATTTTAAAGGCTAATATGCATGTTAATGTCATAAAAAGTGTTTGGGGACCTGGGTCCTGCCCCAGGGGACATGTATCAATGCAAACATTTTTTTTAAAAATGGCCGTTTTTTCAGGAGCAGTGATTTTAATAATGCTTAAATTGAAACAATAAAAGTGTAATATCCTTTCCTTTAAATTTCGTACCTGGGGGGTGTCTATAGTATGCCTGTGAAGGGGCGCATGTTTCCTGTGCTTAGAACTGTCCCTGCAAAAAGTGTAATTTTTTCAGGAAAAAAAGCTATTAAAAATCACTCGCGGCTAATGTATTGACGGCTCCCGTAACACAGAGAACAGTCATTCACTTTTTGCAGGGACAGTTCTAAGCACAGGAAACATGCCCCCCTTCACAGGCATACTATAGACACCCCCCAGATGTGATACTGCAATGCTGTACTAACAGCACGCACACACAAATCCCCAGAATCATAGCACATAATGTCAGCAGTCAGCAGCACATAACACAACGCTGACAACACAACACAATATGCGAGGCCGCTGCCGCGGCGGCCTTTTATACTGTGGGGCGTGTACTAAACCCCCTGAGCTATGATTGGCCACAGGCATCCGGCTTCCCTTACTGAAACCTCTGTGTTGGTTTGAAGTGTTCTTAGAGCCAACTGCATTATTGCTACCTTCTCCTGTGGGAGGAAGATTCTTTGTTCTACTGAATCTATCTCGTATTCCAGAAACCTCACTCTTTGAGGTATCAGATTTGATTTCTGGAGATTCAGAAGCCAACCTAGGCTGTTTAGATGTCATTGGTGATTGACCACTACCTCAGGGCTCAAAATTTCAAGTCCTGAGCTACTAGCCAGGCCTCAAGGGTTACTCGCCACCAGTTGTCCCACCCAACCCCTACTTTGCACCACCCCTAAACATGCCCTTATAAATTATCTCATGAAATGACACTTAATAGTTTTATGCAGAATTAAGTGTTAAGTATTAACAACAACTTTATCCATGCCCATCAATGCAGACTCACCCATGCCCATAAATGCAGCCTCACCTGTGCCCATCAATGCAGACTCACCCGTGCCATCCAATGCAGCCTCACCCATGCCCACCAATGCAGCCTCACCCGTGCCCACCAATGCAGCCTCGCCCGTGCCCACCAAAGCAGCCTCACCCGTGCCCACCAATGCAGCCTCGCCCGTGCCCACCAATGCAGCCTCACCCGTGCCCACCAATGCAGCCTCAGTCGTGCCCACCAATGCAGCCTCACCCGTGCCCACCAATGCAGCCTACCCATGCCCACCAATGCAGCCTACCCATGCCCACCAATGCAGCCTGCCCGTGTCCACCAATGCAGCCTGCCCGTGTCCACCAATGCAGCCTGCCCGTGTCCACCAATGCAGCCTGCCCGTGTCCACCAATGCAGCCTGCCCGTGTCCACCAATGCAGCCTGCTCGTGTCCACCATGCAGCCTACCTGTGTCCACCATGAAGCCTCCCTGTGTCCAACATGCAGGGGAACAGAGTAGAGGAAGAGGATTGGCTTCCAGATGATCAGAATGCCGAGGGACATCACTGGAACAGCTTTCATTTCAATAGCAGTGTGTTCCCGCCGCTTGGAGTCACATACAGCCCCGTTCCCCAGCCGGGGAACTTTGATACACATCAGTTGTCCCAGTTGATCTGTCTACAAAGTCCCGGGACCAGGGCTGTGTGTGACAGTGAGTGCGGGGAGTGCTATTGAAATGAAAGCCGTTAGGGATGTTCCTCATGCTCTGATGATCCGGCCGCGTGCTCTCCTCTCTTCCCCTCTGTGAGAAGGACTCCCATACAACCCACCTGCTCCCAGGCAGCCCTTCCTTGACAGCCCTCAAAATCCACTCGCAAAATGCAAGCAGGCGAGTGGAATGTTTGAGGGCTGCACTACTGATCTTTTGTTTCTGCGAACTACTGCACTACTGATCTTTTGTTTCTGCGAACAGAAGTAGATCGTTCAGATAAGGCACTGTGGAGATCCCCTTCAATCTCAGGGACTCCAGAGTCTCTGTCATCACTTTCATGAACACTCTGGGAGAGGAGGAGAGGTCGAAGGGCAGCGCCCTGAACTGAAGGTGCCTAATCCCCCCCTCCTCCCAATTGACTGCTAGTCGCAGGAGTTTCTGCGATGTAGCTGCAATTGGTATATGGAGATAAGCATCCCTCAGGTCGATGGATGCCATGCAACAGTTGGGGGGTGAGTAAATTCTTCACAGAGAAAATCGTGTCCATCCGGAAACCTTTTGTACTTTATAGATTGGTTCAGAATCTTCAGGTTGAGAATCAGACAAAATTTCCCAGATGGTTTCCTGATCAAGAAAATGTGGCAGTAAAAACCCCTCCCTTCTTGGTCCTTTGGGACTTGGGAAATGACACCCTGTTGCATCAGTTCTCTCAGAAGAGACGTCATCACCAGGGCTTTTTCCTGATCCCTCAGAAGGCTTGTAATGTAAAACCAGCTTGGGGTGTCTGTGAAAATTCTAGCCGATAGCCTTGACTTCAGAACTTCAGAACAAAATGGCTTTTTGTTGCTTTTTCCCAACCTGGCAGGAAGGCCAGCTGCCTCCCACCTACTGGTAGATGGTCGTCATTGCTTTTTTGAGCTTTGCTCAGGGGGGTCCAAAGAGCCCCCCTCCTCTGCCTCTCCCCCTTTGAGGATTCCAGGGTCTTTTCTGGGTCTGATCTTTTTTTTTAAGGGCTTGCTGAAAAGGACGAAAATTCTTCCTTTGCCGCACCACTCTTTTTCTGTGGAAAAGCTTTCTTCTTATTCGCCGTTCTATCAAGGACGGTCTCTAATTCTGGCCCAATCATCAGATCTCCTGTAAAGGAAAATCCACGAACTTTACCACACAGTGCCCAAATCATACTCCCCTATGTTGCTTTAGAGTCTCCCCCCATGCTGCACGGCTAATGGAACGGGTCATCCTAGCAGACAGCTGCAGGCTCTAACTATCACACTAAACAACCACCCATCCAGTGAAGAAAGGAAAGGAAAGACGACTCTGTCTCCTCCATCATGAGCGCTGCAGCAGCCGCCTGTGTGCTCCTTAAATGAAGCTCCTCTGGCATCCATCACTCAGGAGCAGAAGAAATTCCCGGCCAGATGACCCGCCTGTGTTCCAGCAGCCAGAACCACGTGTAGCTACGCCCCACCGGAAGTCACCGCCCCCCGGAAATGACATCACCCGCCATCCAGGACTTGGCGCCGACATGCCGAGACCTGGCATGGATGCTCCATCTGAGCACATCCTCAGCCCCCCCCCCCCAGGCACCCGGGGCAGATGACCACCAGTGGACCCTAACATCTGTGAGCCGGCGAAGGAACGGGCACCGGAGCAACCCCCCTCTCGTGTGGGAGGTAGATGGACTGGTCTGATGACAGAAAAATAAAAAAAGGTACTGCCAAAACCCCCTCCTTGGAGAGAGTGCAGCCCCCCTGGTTCCCCAGCAGTTCTTCCACCATGGTGGAGGAAACACTAAAACTGATGGCAGGGTGGAAGCAGCTGATTTTAAAGGGGCGTTGTCACGCAGTCTTTCCTGTTAAGAGGTGGAGCTACGTTCTTTCCAAGGTGCTATCCTGAAAGGCGAAGGGAGAAAATAAAAATAAAGAGCACAATAAGCATATATTGTTTCGTTTTCGCAAAAGTTTTATGCCCCGTACACACGGTCGGAAATTCCGAAGGAAAATTCGGCCGTGTGTGGGCTCCATCCGACTTTTTCCGTCGGAAATTTAAATTAATTTTGAGATCCTGCGCTCCAATTTTCCGACAACAAAGTCCGATCAGACTTTTTCCGATCGTGTGTAGGGAATTCCGATGAACACGAAAGTGCCACTCATGCTCAGATCAAATTACGAGACCAAAGCTATTGGCTACTAGCCTCTACGTAGTTCCGTCGTACGCAACGAACGTCACCACATTCAGGATGATCGGATTTTCCCACAACTTTGTCCGACCGTGTGTATGCAACACCAGCGTCGGACAAAATCCGTCAGAAAAAATCTGACGAATTTTGTGGTTGGAATTTCCGACCGTGTGTACGGGGGCATAGTGTCTACAAAATAGGGGATAGATTTATAGCATTTGTAATATATATTTATGTGCTTGGGGATGGCAAAGCAGAGCACTTGATACAGGACGATGGCACGTGGGGGGGCTTCCACCTAGCAGGCAGGAGCGTGCTTGCCAGATTTACACACAATCCCAATGCTGCAGCCACAGTGATTTGTACGTAAAACACCCAGCTGTCAGGTTTGTCTGACGTACAGACCTGGCAGTGAGGGTCTTGCTAAGGATTAGAACTGTGCAGAACAAAAAAAAAATTTGTTTTGATTCGTTATCTACATAAACTCGTTTGTTTCATTCGTTTTCGGAATTCATTTTCAAATCAGTTTCGAATTTGAAAAATTTTACAATTTCCAAAGAGAATAAAATAAAGGAATAGAATAGAAAATAAAATAATATAATATGAGTAAAACAGAACAAAATAGGATAGAAAATAGAACAGAACTGAATAAAAAAAAAAAAGAATAGAATAATAGAAAGATTATAACCATCTTCTGAAATTCAAATAGAATAGAAAAGAATAAAAAAAAAATTATAGAATAGAAAATATTATAGAAAAAAACCCAGAATAGAATGAATATACCTATCTTCCTATTCTAATCTATTCTTTTCTATTCAAAATGATTCTATTTGAATTTTAGAAAATGATTATACTCTTTGTATTCTAATCTTTTCTATTGTTTTTTTTTATTATATTGTTTATTATATTCTTTTCTATTCAAATTTATTCTATTGGAAATTCGAATTTTAGAAGATGGTTATATAGTCTATTCTAATCTAGTCAGTTTTTTCTATTGTTACTTTCTATTCTATTCTTTTCTATTCCATTCAAATGCAAATTGATTCTATGAATTTTGGGAAATGGTTATATTCTATTCTATTGTTTTTTTAAATTCTATTCTTTTTCTATTATAGTCTATTCTATTCTTTCGTATTCAAATTTATCCTATTTGAAATTCGAATTTCAGATGGTTATATTCGATGTTATTCTATTCTTTTTTCTTTTAAATCTTTATTTATTTCATAATTTTTCAACAAACACCATTCCATTATAACAACAAACTTTGTACAATTTACTCCCCTTAATCCCCCACCCCCCTCCCGTCCCTGCCTTGCAAGATGGTCTGAAAAGATCACGCAAATACAGGTCAATTTGTTCCCGTATATAGCTACATTCTTTCCCTCTTTGCCTAAAAATAAAAAGGGGGAATCAGAGTCCTTCTATTGTCTAGTTATCTCTTCAAAATATCTCCATGATTTTCTAAAGTCCTCCCAGCAGTGCCACCTTCCCTCTCCTTCCCCAGTATTAGCCCTATCTTCCCCGTTAGGTTCTACTCTTTCCAATTTTTGTTGTAAGTTCACTCGGGCAATCCATTCCCCTATCCGCGGGCTCTCCGATTCCATCCATTTCTTTGGGATTAAGTTTTTAGCCTCGTTTAATAGAGTGGGAATTAATGAACCCCTGTATTGTTTCAAGGGAGTATCGGTCCCGTGGAACAATACCGCCCATGGATCGTCCGGGATATTTTTTTTTGTAATAATTTTAATCAGGTCTAGAATTTGTTTCCAGTATTTTTTAATGATGGGACAATCCCACCATATATGTGTCATCGTGCCGGTGGCCCCACAGCCTCTCCAACACTCGGGGGATTTGTCCTTTTGGTATTTACTCATTTTAACAGGGGTTATATACCAGCCCGAAATACACTTATAGTTGACTTCTATAGTTTTAATATCTAACGCAGCACCGTGCATTAACTTAAATATCTTATCACTTCTATTTATACTACAAGGAGCCCCTAGTTCCTCCTCCCATCTTTTGACACATGGGGGGACTCCCGTGAAACCCTCCCGTATTAACATTTTATATATGCGTGAAATGTTATTTCTGGTTGAGGGACGCATACAAATTCTCTCCATTACGGTGTAGTCATCCCCGCATCGAATTGGTTGCGGCAGTCCCTCTATGAAATGTTTCAACTGGGTATACCTCCAGGTCTCAATCGACATTAACTCAACCTCTTTACTTAACTCGTGAAAATTGTTTATTTTTCCTTGTATGGTGATATCCCTTTAACGCACGTCCCCCTTTTTAATCCAATTACCCCAAAGTTTACTCCTTCCTGGCTCAAAAAAAACATTATTTTTTAGATATATCAGCAGGGAATTATATTCCCACTTATTATTTCTATGCAACCTATCCCATGCTTTCAATGTGACCCGTGTCATTTCATGTGTTTCCTCCCCTATTATCCTAATTATTTTGGTGGATTCCATATGTCGTGCCCCAAATACCTATTGCTTAGTGTATTTTCTAAATTCAACCAACTCTTTTTATCCCCCTCTTTTGCCCATTCCTTAACTCGTGAAAGTGCAATGGCGCTAAAATATTTCTCGAAGTCAGGCAAGGCAAGCCCCCCCCCCTGTTTTTTCTCCCTTGACAAGATTTCTGCTGCAATACGTGGCTTCTTATTAGACCATATAAATTTAGAAATAATACTTTTTAAAATTCTGAAAAAAACTTTAGGGACCGATAGTGGGAGCATTTGGAACTTGTAATTTACTTTTGGGGCGATAATCATTTTTACCGCATTGATTCTCCCCATCCACGACAGAGGACTTAATGTCATCTTTTTTTATTTCATTTTTAATCTCGTCTAGTAAGGGGATATAGTTTATCAAGTAAGTCTTCCTAATGCCGCGTACACACGAAGGGACTTTTCCCGGCGGACCTAAGTCCAGCGGACAATCCGCTGGACTTTCCAGCTGGGTCCGCTGGACTAAAAAGCGAACGGACTTGACCACACACGATCACGCAAAAAGTCCGACGGTTCACGCGATGACGTACAGCACGTACGACGGGACTAGAAAACGAAAAATACTAGAAAAATACTTGCTACTGAGCATGCGTCCTTTTTGGTCCGCCGGACCATACTACACACGGCCGGATTGTCCGCTGGACTGCTAAGTCCAGCGGATAATTTTAAAACAAAACTTAAAACTTTAGTCCGCCGTACTTTGGCCAAAAAAAGTCCGCCGGCGCCCACACACGAGGGGATTATCCGCTCGACTTCGGTCCAGCGGATAATCCCGCGGGATAGTCCCTTCGTGTGTACGCGGCATTAGAGTGCCTGACAGTCTCACTCCTAGGTATTTAATATTCTCCCTCCATGGGAAATGGAACTCTTTTATCAATCGGGCTGCTTCCACTTGCTTAATATTAATATTGAGGATCTCCGATTTGGTGAGGTTGATTTTAAAATTTGAAACATGACCATATATTTTTAGTACTTTGAGCAGATTGGGTAGAGTAGTTCGGGGGTTCGTTAAGAATTAAAGCACATCGTCGGCGAAAGCCGCTCACTTGTGTACCCAGGGCCGGAGTAACATAGGGGCTATTGGAGCTGCAGCTCCAGGCCCCTTTCTCAAGATAGGCCCATTTGCCCCCAAAAAAATAAAAAAAAATAATAAAAAATAAATTAATAAAAAGACTGACTTTGAGGGTTGTAGCTCGGCGATCAGGAGTTACAGAGATCCCACATTTAGCTAAAGACCTACTCCAGCACTGGGGCTGGAGATACAGGGCTGCTTGCACAGCCTGTCAGAAGCTACATACAGAGCGGCCAGTATAAATACAAGCTGGGACACTCTGCAGCAGACTGAGAGGATGAGCTCACAGGGCTTATAATAATTATTTGTATATTACTTATGATAATTAACCCCTTGCCACCCAGGCCAATTATGACACTTCTCTCCTACATGTAAAAATCATCATTTTTTTTAAAATAGAAAATTATTAAGAAGCCTCAAGCATTATATATATTGTTTTAGCAGACACCCTATGGAATAAAATGGTGGTCTTTGCAACTTTTTATGTTACACGATATTTGCGCAGCAATTTTTCAAACGTTTTTTTTTTTGGAAAGAAACTGTTTCATTCATTTAAAAAAAAACACTAAAGTTAGCACGATTTTTTTTGTGTACCTAGCTATGCTTTAAATTTTTTTACAGGTTACACGTTTAGAGTTACAGAGTCTAGTGCTAGAATTATTGTTCTCGCTCTAATGATCATGACGTATGTAACCTGTGTGTATCTGGCTCTGATACTAACCAGTGCCTACCCAGCCACTGACTAGTATCTCCAGCCTGTCCCCACACACCCTCTCACCTGCTGACCTGTGGATGGGGGAATCACTCCTGCAGTGTTATTGTGTTCTGCCAGTGAATACAATGATTAGTGTTGCTAACTATAGCTGGCAGCACTGATTGTTTTGGGGAAAACCTGACAGGCTGGTTGTACTCAAGTCGGTTAATAGGTTGACTTGTGTAAAACCAGGTAGCCCATACATAGATCGACTATGGCTGGTCTCTGCTTAATTGGTGTCATTTTAATCCATGTATGGCCCACTTAACCACTACACAGTCCCTAAACATCCTTCCACAAACCTTTACATTTTTACTTCCCAGATTCCTTCATACTCCTCTCCTATACTTAGTGCCCACTGTCATACTCTCCACACTTCTCTCCTGTACATACTGCTCACTGTCATACCCTCCACACTTCTCTCCCATACATATAACAACCTAGCACCCGCTGTCATATCCTGCACATTCCTCTCCTGTACATAGTGCCCGCTGTCATACATTTCTCTCCTGTACATAGTGCCCACTGTCGTACCCTCCATACTCCTCTCCTGTACACACTGCTCACTGTCATACCCTCCACACTCCTCTCCTGTACATAGTGCCTTCTGTCCTACTCTCCGCACTCCTCTCATGTACATAGTGCCCACTGTTAGACCCTCCACAGTCCTCTCCCTCACCTGCACATACTTCCCACTTTTATACCATCTATTCTCCTCCCCTATGCTTCTTACCCACAAAAACAGTTCTTTACAATTATACTGAATACCCTCAATGTTACCAGCTCTAGAATGGGCACATTTTTGTTAGTTCAACTAAAGGAAATCTCAGTCCTCATATTTGTTCTGCCCCATTATTAGTACTTATTTAATTTTGTAATTACTATTGTGATGTATAGAGGAACATAGGGGATGTCAGCTACTCTAAATATAGCACTTGTAAAAAAAGTGTCCCTGAAAATATTTTTGAAATGTTGACAACTATGCGGGTCAGTAGGGGGCCCCATGAGAGGCTCCTGGGTTTCTATGATATTAAAGCGGTAGTAAACTTTTCTAACATTACTACTTTTTAGAGACCCTGAGGTAGGTTATGCCATAATGTACAAGTATGCACAGCATATTAGCACATTAGGGTACACTTAAATTGTCAGACTGAGCCCTCCAGTGCTGTGCTGTGATCAATCCGGCATGGCCCGGGCGCTTCCATCTTCACCCGGTCTTCCTTCTGGGTTCTGTGCCTTCAGTCACTTGCCTTGGCTGGGCTGCGTTGATGTTATTCCCACACATGCTCATGTGCATCCTCTTTCTCTCATCCCCCCTTTCTCTCTCATCCTCTTTCCCTTACCCCTCACATCTCTTTCATCCCCTTTCTCTCTCTCTCTCTCTCTTTAATTTAATTTGTTATAACAAAAAAATTGTTTGCATTTTTATTTATTTATTTATTTATTGTTTATAAAAGGCCCCACCAAAATCCTCAGCACCAGGCCCATGATGTTCTTAATCTGGCCCTGTGTGTACCTCACCTCCCACCCTAATCCCACTTATATCAGATGTGTTTCGTATAGTAGATAGTAAAGGTTCTAAGGATAATACAAACAAAAGAGGGGACAAGGGACAACCTTGGCGTGTACCGTTTTTCATAACAAAAGGAAGCGAGAGCAAGCCGTTCACCCTGACCTTCGCCTGCGGATGGTAGTATAAGGTCCTTATCCAACTTATCATTCTTGGTCCTATCCCCATGACCTCTAAAGTTGCAGACATATGTCCCCAGTCTATCCTGTCGAACGCCTTCTCGGCATCCATGGACAGGAATAGACTGGGGACCTTACCCATCCTACTGGCCTGCAGCAGTAATAGGGCCCTAATCCCATTATCTCTTCCCTCTCTTCCCGGAACAAATCCAACCTGGTCGGGATATACTAATTCAGACATCTTTACCTTTAGTCTATTGGCCAGTACTTTCGCGAAAAGTTTGGTGTCTACGTTCAAGAGAGCTATGGGGCGATAACTCAAACACAGCGTTTTGTCCTTTCCCTCTTTCAAAACCAATGTTATTGATGCCATCAAGGCTTCTTTACCCATTGCACAGTCCCCCCCAACAGATTCCAATACTGACATAGTCTGGGCACCAGTATATCCCTATATCTTTTAAAGTAGGTTAAAGAAAATCCTTTGGGCCCGGGCTTTTACCAGTAGGGGAACTCTTCAAGGCTTCATATATTTCCTCCTCTGTGATGGGTCTATCCATATTCAGACTATCTTCAGATGACAGTGAGGGGACAGAACTATTCCTAACAAAATTCTGGCAATCTTCTACTTCAGCTTGTATAATCTGGCCTTTTGTTTTAACGTCGTAGAGGGCTTCGTAGTAAGTTTTAAACTCATTGGCTATATCTTTAGTTAAATATACCATTGGTCCTGCTTTGCTTTGTATTGTATCAATAAAGTTAATTTCTCTCTTTTTTTTAAGCATTCTTGCTAAATGTTTACTACTTTTGTTTCCCCATTGATGTCTATCTCTATCAAGTTTATGGAACCATTTCCTCGCCTCTTGGTCTATAACCGTTTTTAATTCTTCCCATGGGAGTCCGCAGAACTTTTTTCAGGGGGGGGGCATCATTTTAAGGTCACCCATGCTCTGACCTTTTCGACAATGTCATAATCACGGTCAGAGACTACAGACCTAGTACAGGTGATGGTCAGAGAGTGCAGACATGGCCGTAGAGACTGTCAGACTGCGGATATGGCCCAAGAGACTGTCAGAGATTGCGGATATGGCCCAAGAGACTGTCAGAGACTGCGGACATGGCCCAAGAGACTGTCAGAGACTGCATACATGGCCCAAGAGACTGTCAGACTGCGGACATGGCCCAAGAGACTGCGGACATGGCCAAAGAGACTGTCAGAGACTGCATACATGGCTCAAGAGACTGTAAGACTGCGGACATGGCACAAGAGATGACCAGAGACTGCATACATGGCCCAAGTGACTGTCAGAAACTGCATACATGTGGGGGTGACAGAGAGAGACGGGGGTGACAGAGAGAAAGGGGGTGACAGAAAGAGACAGAGAGGGTGACAGAGAGAAAGGGGGTGAGAGAGAGAGGGGTGACAGAAAGAGACAGAGGGGGTGACACAGAGAGAGGAGTGTGACAGAAAGAGACAGAGGGGGTGACAGAGAGAGACATAGGGGGTGACACAGAGAGAGGAGTGTGACAGAGAGAGATAGAGGGGGGTGATAGAGAGAGAGGGGGTGAAAAAGACAGAGGGGTGAGAGTGAGTGGGGGTGACAGAGGGGTGATCAGGGCCGGACTGGGAATAAAATTCAGCCCTGGAAAAAATTTCATACCAGCCCCACAGCGTTATTATACCAGCGCAACATCATTATTTTCTGGTTCATGAAAGGGAAGACCATACATTATTACTATATATATATATATATATATATATATATATATATATATATATATATATATATATACATATACATATACACACATATACACACATATACACACATATACACACATATACACACATATACACACATATACACACATATACACACACACATACACACACACATACACACATACATACACACATACACACACACATACACACATACATACATACACACATACACACACACATACACACATACATACACACATACACACATATACACACATACACACATACACACATACACACATACACACATACACACATACACACATACACACATACACACACACACACACTGATGGGGAGAGCACCAGGGGCAGAAAGAACAGGGGTGGGGAGCACGGGGGGGCTGGACAGCACTGTGGGTGGTGGGAAGCACTGGGGTGGGAGCTGGAGACTGATGGGGAGAGCTGGAGAGCACCGGGGTGGGGAGCACGGGGGGGCTGAACAGCACTGTGGGGGGGGGCTGAACAGCACTGTGGGGGGGCTGGAGAGCACGGGGGCAGAAAGAACAGGGGTGGGGAGCATGGGGGGCTGAAGAGCACTGTGGGGGGTGGAGAGCACTGGGGTTGGGGCTGGAGACTGATGGGGAGAGCTGGAGAGCACCAGGGGCAGAAAGAACAGGGGTGGACAGCACGGGGGGCTGGACAGCACTGTGGGGGGTGGGGAGCATGGAGGGCTGGAGAGCACTGTGGGGGGCGAGCTAGAGAGCACCGGGGGCAGAAAGAACAGGGGTGGGGAGCACGGGGGGGGCTGGACAGCACTGTGGGGGTGGGGCAGGGGGGGCTGGTGAGCGGGGGGGGGGAGCTGGGGGGGGCTGGACAGCACTGTGGGGGGTGGGGAGCATGGGGGGGGCTGGACAGCACTGTGGGGGGTGGGGAGCATGGGGGGGGCTGGACAGCACTGTGGGGGGGAGAGCACGGGGGGGCAGAGAGCACTGGGGTGGGGGCTAGAGAAAGGATGGGGAGAGCTGGAGAGCAGGGGGGGGCAGAAAGAACATGGGGTGGGGGCTAGAGAAGGATGGGGAGAGCTGGAGAGCAGGGGGGGGGCAGAAAGAACATGTGGGGGGGGGCTGGGGTGTGGTGGGGGAGGAGGAGAGCACTGGGGGGAGCACAAGGAGAACTAGAGGGGGACTGGAGAGCCTGGTGGGGGAGGAGAGCACTGGGGGGGGGGGGCAGAAAAAGAATTTGGATAGGGGGATCAGCAGGGGGCGGCATATAGAGGAAATGAGCTTTCTATATTCCTCCATGCAGCCGCTGAATGCTTGATTCTCCTCCTCTCCCTCCTCCAAGCAGTCAGCGGCTGCATGGAGGAATATAGAAAGCTAATCTCCTCTATATGCCGATCCCCCCCCCCCCGCTGATTCCCCTATTCAGGCACACAGTTAGGGCTGTACTGAGTACTCACATCTCTCCTCCTCCTGTGATCACGGAGCTGGCCGGGTCTGTGTTCTGCGGCCGCGCACCGCGCTGTAACACGGTCCCGCCCCCCTAGACCGGCTCGTGTGATAGGTGGAAGACTGATTCTATCTACTATCACACGAGCCGGTCTAGGGGGGCGGGACCGTGTTACAGCGCGGTGCGCGGCCGCAGAACACAGACCCGGCCAGCTCCGTAATCACAGGAGGAGGAGAGATGTGAGTACTGCAGCCGCAAACCGGCCCCAGGGCAGGCAGCCTACCGGGAAACATGGGATCCCGGTAGGCAGGTCCTCACTCCTGATCCGATCCCTAATTCCAGGGGGGGGCACTTGCCTCCCCTTGCCCCTGCCTGCGGACGCCCATGATTCTTCCCTTTTATTTAACAGTCTATGAAAGGTATCCTGTCTTCAAGCCTTATCGCCCCTATGCTCCTGTTCAAGACTATGAATTTCTTCTGTAAGCTGAGATCTACGCTCCCTTTTCTCTCTTTTTTTACCCGCTCCGATTGAGATAAGGATCCCCCTAATATAAGCTTTGTGTGCTTCCCAGAGGGATGCTATTGACGTCTCTCCCGTATCATTGATTTCAAAGAAGGATACAATTTCCCTTCCTATGGTTTCTTCAATGGTGGCTTCAGCTAATAGGCTGTCGTTCAGACACCATGAACATGGCCGCATTTGAATTCCGGGGAGACTAATAGTCATTGACAGGGGGGCGTGATCCAAAAGGGTCGTTATCTCAATCTTAGATTCTACTACCTGATCCAAAAATTTATGCTCGACTAAAAAGTAATCTAAACGGGAATGTGTCCCATGTACTGGGGAAAAGAAAGTATAATCCTTAGAGTTCGGGTGTTGCACCCTCCAAACATCTATCAACTGGCTTTGCTTAAGTTTTAATTTTATCTTTTTTAACTGACAAGGGCTCTGGCACTGTACCCTAGATGTAGAATCCATATTAGGGTCCCATCCAAAGTTCAAGTCGCCGGCAAAAATGACTTCCCCCATCCGGAAGTTCGCCAGACGTCACAGAACCTGTGATAGGAACCCAATCGGATTTTTATTTGGGCTATATATGTTTACCAATGTAAGTATATTTTCCCCTATTTTGCCCTTTATGAATAGAAACCTGCCATCAGGGTCTACCAGCCTTTCCAAGAGTACAAACTTAATGTTTTTCGCAAACCCAATTGTCACCCCCTTGGCACCTCTTGTTGGAGAATCCCCGTAAAACCACAACGGGTAATCATAGGAGGCAATCCTAATGTTACTCTCGTGAGACAGATGCGTCTCCTGTATAAAAGCAACCTCTACCTGATAAGTCTGTAATTCCTTCAGTATCTTATATCTCTTCACCTGCGAGTTTAACCCTTTCACGTTGTACGTGATAAGCTTCAAATCTCTACCTTCCACATTTCAGACAAGAAAACTATGCAATAACCGGACCAAACCAACTTACATTTAATTATTCGTCTTGCCCACCCCCCCAACCCCATCCCCCCCCCCTACCATGACCCAACCCCCACCCCTAACCCCCCCCTGGTCGATTTCCGACCCTGTGTGTACAGCGAGGCATCCCTTATGCCGCGTACACACGTGCGGACTTTTCCCGGCGGACCTAGTCCAGCGGACAATCCGCCGGACTTTCCAGCTGTCTTCGCCGGACTTTCCGAGCGTGTGGACTTGCCCACACACGCCCGGACTTCTCCGGCGGACAATCCGCTGGACAAAGTCCGCGGGACTTTTGAAAATGAACGGACTTGCCCACACACGGAGCAGTCCGTTCATTTAGAACGTAACTTCAGGTACGTAGCTAGTGTAGGCAGTAAATGCCGGCGCGCTAGCTCCGTCACCTGGCATGGATTTAAAAGGAATCCCCACGAAAAACGGCGTGGGGGTCCCCCCCAAATCCATCTCAGACCCTTATCCGAGCACGCAGCCCGGCCTGCCAGGAAAGGGGTGGGGACGAACGAGCGCCCCCCCCTCCTGAGCCGTACCAGGCCGCGTGCCCTCATGGCAAGTCCGTTCATTTAAAAAGTCCGGCGGACTAGCCTACTAACGGCGGGATTGTCCGCCGGACTGCCAAGTCCAGCGGATAATTTTAAAACCAAACTTAAAACTTTGGTCCGCCGGACTTTGGCGCCAAAAAGTCCGCCGACACCCACACACGAGGGAATTGTCCGCTGGACTTGAGTCCAGAGGATAATCCCGCGGGATTGTCCCTTCGTGTGTACGCGGCATTAGAGATCCCTCCTGTCCACTGTGGCCCCATCACCATTGATCACTCCCCACATCCAAAAAGAGAGGAAAAAAAAATCCTCTCGTTTCTTCCCTTTTTCTCTCCCACCGGGGTTTATTATATTAGTTCCGGTGGACAGGAATTTTGGGGATAGGAATCCCCAACTCCTGACAAAAATTTTGCATCTCGTCCATAAACTTCAGGCGTCATGTTCTCCCTGACTTAATGACAATCAGGGCTGCGGGGAATACCCAGCTGTATTTTATATTTAGGGTCCGTAGACCTTCCAATAGTGGCCTCATCTGTCTTCTCCTTGCCAAAGTCCCTGCAGATAGATCAGAGAAAACCTGTAGCTCAGTTGTTTCAAATTTTAAGGGAGGGTTTCCTCTAAGTTTGTTCCAGATTTGGGATTTTTCCTCATAAGAGTGAAACCTAATAAGCACATCTCTGGGAACTTCCTCTCTTACCCCGAGGGGTTTTCTAATTCGGTGAACCCGGTCGATTTTTAAATCAGTTCCCTCATCCATTCCTAGTATTGGTTTAAAGATGCTTTTCATTTTTAACGTAAGATCTTCCCCCCTCTGTTCAGGGAGAGACCTTATCCTCAGGTTTTGTCTTCTGCTCTGATCTTCCATACTTTCCATTTTATAAATCATGTCCCTTTGACTAATTTGCATTTTTTCCATCTGCTTTCTAAGCTCTAAATTTTCTTTAGCTTGTTCAGTTGCAAATTCCTCGATTGTCTCCACTCTTTTCAACAAGAATCTCCTATCGGTTCTAATATTTGTGATTTCCGTTTTAATTGAACTTTCCAGTTTGGCAAACATTTCCGCCATTTCAGTTTTAGTTGGGATTTGTGTAATATCTCTTTGTAGTAAAGTGGGACCTGCGTCCTCAGACCTTTCCGGATCCACTTCTAGCCTGAGTATTTCAGCCTGCTCTGCTCTTTGTTTTTCCAGCTCTCTCTTCTTTTCTTTCGCCCCCTGCTGTTTCTTTTCCATCTCAGGACTTTTTAGACCAATATCTTTGAGATATTTCTGTATGGTACTAGTATTCAGGCTATCTTTGGGGGTTTTAGACTCCGTACCTCTTTGCGATCTCCCCTTCATTTTTAGCCGGTGATAACACCGAATCTAGCCATTTCTCACATAGAAGTAGGCGATGTTCACAAAAAGGAAAGGAAGTTTCTTTCTATGCGACCCTCTACCTGAAAAGAGTACCTTTTTGAAAAGCCAGTGGTGTGCAAACACACCCAAAAACTCCACCCGGTGCCAAAAAAAGTGCACACACATAAAGAGGTGACACAAAAAGTGCCACGGGTGTAACACTTGTCCTCCACATGGAAGGACCTTAACCCTGATCCCCCGGGGCATTAGGCTCCAGACGGGGACTGAGGTACTTCACTTGGGACCATCTGGCCAAAACCAGGCGGTCCCCCTTTCTCTGGAGGGTCTGCCGAAACAGACCCACCCAAGTACTAGGTGGGGCTCCCCCAAAAGTACTAGGTGGGGCTCCCCCAAAAGGCCATGACCACCTCCATCCCAAGACGTTCAGGGCAGGCCCGAGGACCTACACCCTACTAATCACACAATGACAAAACGTGATACATCAAACAAAAAAATACATAAAAGTGACAACACAGGGGATAAATAAAAAGAGAGTGGGGAGAAGGAAGGTGGGAGAGTGAGTAGAAAGTGACCATTGTGCAATACAATGGCCGGCCCTCCGGCCAGGAATAAAAATTTCCCCTGGTCCTAGTCAAAAGGCTCGGCCCTAGAGGCAGGTGTGAAAAACGTGTGTAGTGGTGAAGTGACCATGGTGCCATAAATCAAAGTGGTTCCCCACAGTGAGATAACGGCACCCCTGAACTGCCACTTCAGGGGCACATTCACCACTGGCTTTTCAACTTGCAGCCCTGGCCCGCAACCCAGGCCGGTGCAGCCCCATCCCAGACAGGAAGGTATCAGAACATCATGAGCGCCATATAAGAGAGGGAATTGGCAAACTCTCCCATAGGTCCCAGTGCTCCCACCTAATTATATTCGGCGGTACTGGCCAAAACCCCTCAATAACACCGAAAAGGGGCCGGCTTTCCCAACCAAAAAACTGCAAGGGACGGAAGCCCCCCTTTCCCACCAGGAAGGCATGGAGCTTCTGACAGCTTAGAGAGAGCCCCGGTCCCTGAGCTCCCCCCTCGCTGCCATAACTCCCACCTAATTATATTCGAGAGGTACTAGCCAAAATCCTGACCCCTCCTAATGAAGGGGCCGACCTGCCCTCTCAAAAAACTGGCAGGTCCAGAGTTGCACCGAATCTAGGCCAAAAGGCCAGGGACCCGACCCTTAAGCCGGACCCAGTGGTTCACCATCCCCATCAGAAGTCTTCACTTTCAGCTACGAACCGCTCCAGGTCACCTTTACGCCAGCAGGCTTTTGCATAGCAACCGCCACCCCTGCTCCACCATAGAACAGGGACGGAAGCAAGCGCCACCTCCTGGCAAATGATAAGAACAGATACTACACTTGATCTTAGCCAAAAGGCCGAGAAGAGTACCTATTATCCTGCTTCTTTTTCCTCTTTACAAATACAATAAAAGATGAGGGCCAAAAGCCCTTGTGCTTGTATCTCTGCTCTTGTATATACTCAGTGCAAACAATCCCCACCTCAATTTTGACCTTTCTCGTCTCCACTATTTTGCATGTGATGTTCACCTGTTTTAGAATCCTTTATAATAGATGTCCCCTGCACGTCCTCAACAGGGAGAGAAAGAAGAACATACAGTCCTGCTACTATCCAAGCTGAAAAACATTTGCATCGTACAGGGTGTATTACGGTATGTCTTATAGTATTTATGGTTATGTATCAAATCTCGTATGAGTGAGTATAAGATTACAGTCTCTCCTCGCATCGTAGGCCCACTTCCCTGTAAACTAATGCACCAGGGACAAATCTATAGGCTCAGCTCATTTTAGTGGTTAAGCCCTTTCCAATATGAGTCCAGTATTTTGCCTGTGAACCTGGAAATATAAGCAGCATACAAGAAAGGCAGTGAAAGAAGCAGTTCATTCAAAGTTCTTTTGACCCCTTTAAGTATTCCTGTGCGTCACTCTCTCCTCTCCATTTCCCTCCGGGGACGTTTCAGGGGGATTTATCTGATATGCAAGAGAGTCTGGCTTATAGACTCAGTGCTATTTATCTAATAGTGCAAACAGATCTGGCTGAAAATCAATACACCCCTGTACTCTGTGTTCACTGTACTTTTGTTACTCCACAACCTTCTGCAGACACCAGGGATACACCAGGGATACTTCCGTGTTTAAATGTCCACTAATCATTACAATGATAGTTCATCCTCATGCCCCAGATGACCACTTGATATAGGTACACTTGCAGTTCTTTCAATTTAAAGCTATCAACTGTATTAGGCACGCTTAAGCATATAGCAGAGTTTCAGGGAAGATATTCAGATAATGTAAATATATTTAAAAAAAAGAAAAAATAGTCCATACCCGAGAGAGGGATGCCCATCTAAGATCCCCTCCCAGTCACCTGTTGTTTTGGCTAAGCGGGTGCAGGATGCTGACTGGCCAGGATAGTAGTGGCCCCCTCTGCGCCGAGTACACCCGGGAGCCTACCGCTTGGGCAGGTGAGGAGAGTTGCGCCTGTCGCTGGGTGTGTTTGCTCTGTGTACGAGCTACGCTGTAGGGGTAGTATCACCGGGGGGACGCCGACTTGAGGCTGTGGGGTACGGGGCATCTCCATTCATCCCTCTCCGTGCCTTCCTGAATAGCGGGAACCTGTCACCTTCCCTCCATCAAGCCGCTGCTATGCTCCGGATACCGGCCTCTTTCCCCGCCGAACCTGATGGACGGGGCGGTTCGCGTGGGGCAGAAGGCAGAGAAGGAGACCTCCGGGGGTCCTCTCTGTCGGGTTAGGCGAAAGCTTGGTGGGCTCTCACCACCGCGTAGCCCTTCCTGGATCTCGTACCCCGCCGGAGTTCCATGCGGCCTGTACCTCCGCCGTCGCCGGGCTCCTCCCCCTGCGCCGACGTCTCACGTCAGCATGGCGTGTGACCTGACCCGACTATGTTATTCTTTTCTATTTTATTGTCTTTGGAAATTGGAAAACTTTTCAAATTCCAAACGAACCGCACTTGTATAGCTAAGATCACTCTGTCCTCAGGGTGACAACACTGCTGCACAATTTGTACCTTTCTTATCCTGTTACCTGCTGCCATTTCCTATCCCATTCACCTCCATTCTCACCTTTCCTCTGCTGTTCTTATCATTTCCTTCGCTTCCTCAGGCTTAGTCTCAAGATAGATCGGGTACATAGGGTAGGCCTGAATAATACCCAGCACCCTTGCCAATGGTATTTGAAACTTGGTCACAATGTTTTCTATCCTGCAAAGGCAAACAGCACTGTGAGTTAACAAAGAGGTTAAAGGGTTACTAAACCCTAATTTATTTAATTTGTTTTAATTACAAACATATCATACTTACCTCCACTGTGCAGTTCGTTTTGCACAGAGTGGGCCCAAACCTCATCTTCTGGGGTCCGCTGGCGGTGCTCGCGGTTCCTTCCCACATCTGGAAACCACCTAGGAGAAGCGCTCTCCCGGGGGGGGTTACCATGCGGGCGCGCTCCCGAGTCCAGCATTTGTGTCCATAGACTCAGAATGCCAGCCCCACCCCCGCCACCCGCATCATTGGATTTGATTGACAGCAGCGGAAGCCAATGGCTGCACTGCTATCAATCTATCCAATCAAGAGCCAAGACAACGGGCAGAGAGGTAGAGCGGTGGTGGGGGGGATTCAGTCAGAGGCAGCGGTGGTGGGGGGGATTTAGTCAGAGGCAGTGGTGGGGGGGTTCAGTCAGAGGCAGTGGTGGTGGGGGGATTCAGTCAGAGGCAGTGGTGGTGGGGATTCAGTCAGAGGCAGTGGTGGGGGGGTTCAGTCAGAGGCAGCGGTGGTGGGGGGGATTCAGTCAGAGGCAGTGGTGGGGGTTCAGTCAGAGGCAGCGGTGGTGGGGGGATTCAGACAGAGGCAGTGGTGGTGAGGGGGGTTCAGTCAGAGGCAGCGGTGGTGGGGTGGTTCAGTCAGAGGCAGCAGTGGTGGGGTGATTCAGACAGAGGCAGCAGTGGTGGGGGGGGTTCAGTCAGAGGCAGCGGTGGGGGTTCAGTCAGAGGCAGCGGTGGGGGGGGGGGATCAGTCAGAGGCAGCGGTGGGGGGGGGGGATCAGTCAGAGGCAGCAGTGGTGGGGGGACTCAAACAGAGGCGGTGGGGGGGGGGGTGAGGGGGGGGGGTGAGTCAATGGCAGCGGTGGTGGTGGGGGGGGGGATTCAGTCAGAGGCAGTGGTGGTGAGGGGGGTGGGGGTCAGTCAGAGGCAGCGGTGGTGGTGGGGGGGTTCAGTCAGAGGCAGTGGTGGTGAGGGGGGGGTCAGTCAGAGGCAGCGGTGGTGGTGGGGGGGTTCAGTCAGAGGCAGTGGTGGTGGGGATGGGATCAATGACTCTGGCACTTACTTGTTTAAGGCAGCAAAGAGATGATGTAATCTCTCTGCTGCCCTCGGCTGCACACTCTAGTGATGCAGGGTGGGCTGTGAGAAATGATGTAATCTCTCTGCTCCCCCGCCCGTCAGCCCGCTGACTGTCCAGCAAGCCCGCTTACCTGTCGACTGGCACGCCCGCTCACTCAGTCGCTGACCCGCCCACTCAGTCACCCGTCGACCCGCCCGCTCACACACCCACTGATTGCCCCCCCCCCGGGCAGCGAGTGTTGTGCCCGGGCTCCCTCACAGTGGAATAAGCAGTGGAGCGGGCTGGCTGGCGGGCGGCAGTAGTTCTACCACTGCTCTTGGGCATCAGTTTGCCGCCCCCCTGAAAGTGCCGCTTGGGACCCATGGTTCCACTGGGTCCCATGATAGGGCTGGCCCTGCTCTTGAAGATTGAAAGGTGATCACTCAGTGATAAAGTCTATTTTGAAATATAAATAAGCTACAAGCTTGTTGAAATGTCCTGAGGAAGGGGAGCTTCAACATGAGCTTGCTGAGTGTTCACCTTCCAATCCCCCTTATCTTTTCAATTATATGTGTCTTGTCAGATAGTGGAGGAGGAAGCAGTGCTGGATCTGTAGACTTTTCATTAGAGAGACATGAAATGAAAGGTTAAAGTTGAGTTCTATACATCCAGTGCATTGCGCACACACAGTTCTATTTATTTGTAAAATAATTTTAAATTAAAATAGCAAACGAAAAAAAAAAAAAACACCTATCAGATTATATTCTTGTAATCCTGAACAGAAAATAAAATTGACCCTTTAAGCTATTTTCTGAAAAGATTTGACAGTATGACATTGTAAATTTCCAACGTTCAGAATCCCTTAAAGGGCCGGGGGAGCCGGTGACCAGAGGTTACCACATATTAGATGATTGATATATAGATGCAGTCGGACCTTCTTTTGTCAGTGTATGGGATGGATTCATACAGTTCCTTGTATCCATTCCTGAGATGTTGAACCTTCTCATGCTCATATAGGACCAGACTAGCTTCCATCTGAAAAATACATGAAATCTGTCTTTTTACACATGGAGACAATGGAGGTATTTTCAATAATTCTTTCATTACTGACCTGCATTTAGGATAGGTTCACATCTATGCGGCTGCACAAAAAAAAAATAGGAAAAACCACCACACACACACACCAACGGCATGGGGTCCCCCTGGGCCATGCCAGTCCCTTTGGGTCTAATATGGAACCAGCATGCACCTCTCTATCTCGCCCATGCGTGATTCAACGGCGGGCCGTAGCGCCGATTGTTTGTAACGTTGCCATAACAACGGGTGGCGACGGAGGAAGATCCAGCCCCATTGTTATGACAACTTAGATAATTACAGCCCTCAGAGGGAAATGACATCAGGCGCCTTGGAGAGGAAGAGGCAGATTACGAGGGACCCCCTAGCAACAGACCTGAAAATTTTTTATTTTTTTTTCAAAGGTTGTTATTTGTATTTAATGCAGCTGAAGAATATAAAATTAGTTTTATGACTGGAACTCTGCTTTAAGCATTATTGGGGTTGGCTTACTAAAGGAAAACAGACTGCAAGTGCAGTTGCTCCAGAGTTTAGTAAAAGAGGTGAAGCTTCACTTTGCAAAGAATACCCAATCACATGGAAGGAAAACATTTTTTTTTGCTTGCACATGATTGGATGATGGAAGTCAGTAGAGCTTGCCTTCCATTTACTAAGCTCTTTAGCAACTGCACAGTCCATTTGCCTTTAATAAATCCATCCTAATGTGTCTATATATGCACAACAAATTTGTTTGCTCAGTATGCATTAAGTAATCTATTTGGAGTCAACACTGGACTCTCTGTAAGTGAAAAAATAATTTACAAGTACCTCCTGATTAATATTGTATTTAAAGCAAACATCCCAACACAGAATCACTGAAGCTGACCAAAGGTTTTAAAATCAGATCACACAAAGGTACCAACATATAGTATATTCATGTTCAGGGCCGGTGCTACCACTAGGCAAACTAGGCAGCCGCCTAGGGCACTGGTTTCCCTCTGCGTCTGCATGCTCTGCAGGCTGCAGTATGTAACTAATTCAGTCCAACCGGTAGTGTAAATTAGAGGTGCAGCACAGCACTGGAGAAAGCGCTAGATGAAGCAGAGCCGATGCTTCCTGTATAGTGGAGCCTTCTGTCACATGGGCAGGTCAAAGGGGGTGGAGTCATAGGTGGAGCCAATAGGGTGTCAAAAATCCTTGCACCAGCCCTGTTCATGCAGAGGGGCCCCGGATCCCCCAGGAGATTATGTGTATGAGGGCTACCAGCACACCCCCCAGTGCAATTCACTGCCACTTTTTGACCAATGTAAGTATTGTACATGGAGTAGGAGGGGCATAGCTCTGACTTTGGAATCAGTCAGTATTTGCATATTGAGCGTCCCAGACCTGGAAGCCCCCAGAGGGTGCGGCACAGTGAAGAAAGAAAGGGGAGTGCAGGTGCCCATTTCCAAATTCATAAATCAGACTCATCACTGTTGTCTTTGTGAGTGATAAGAAAACCTGTCTCAGGTAAGGCAGTATGTAAGACAAAGGACACTGAGAACACAAAGATATTCAGTACTTACCTCTGCAAAGACCTCAGTCATCTGTTCTGAGCAGTCCTTGTAGTGGACTTCTACACTGGGGATGTAGGCTAGACATGTGCAATTCGTTTCGTTTTTATTCGTTTTCCGTTAAAATTCGTTATATTCGTTCATTCGTTATCGTACGAATGAACGAATGATTCGCTAAAAATTTTAACGAATAACGAATTATCGAATAACGAAAATCCGAAATAACCAAATTAGAAACAGCGAAACTACGAAAGAAGAAAATCCGAAAAACGAAAACAGGAACAACGAAAATCAAAATGAACGAAAAAATTCGTACATTCGTAACTTTCTTTTTTTTGTTGAATTGGTAATTTTCCGTGTCCCTTACAATGGCGCTGCTTAACGTGCTTCGAATGGATTGAACGAAAAAATTCTTACATTCGTAACTTTTTTTTTCGATTCGTAATTTTCCGTGTCTCTTACAATGGCGCTGCTTAACGTGCTTTGAATGGATTGAACGAAAAAATTCGTACATTCGTAACTTTTTTTTTCGATTCGTAACTTTTTTTTTCGATTCGTAATTTTCCGTGTCTCTTACAATGTAATAATAGCATACACATTACATAAAATTATGAATTATGCTCCGATTACGAATTTACGAAAACAATGTTACGAAAGTACGAATAAATCAATCTTACGAAAGTATGAATGTAACTAAATCTACAAAAATACGAATGCGTCCGAATTTTGAATAAACGAAAACGGAAAAACGAATCAACTAAAAAAATAACTCTTACGAAAATACGAATCGTTACAAATAGGAACACCGACGACTTACGAATTTACGAATCGTTACGAATCAACGGAAACGAACAGAAACGGAACTAAACTAAACAAATTTTTCTATTGTGCACATGTCTAATGTAGGCAAAGATAGCAAGACAGCCTCCTGGCTTTAAGATCCGATCGACCTGAAATTATGACATCTACGTTAATATATCAGAAAATGTGTGCCCCTTCACTGAACAGGATGAAATACTGATTTCATAAAAAAAAAGTAAAAAATTTATATTTTAGCATATAGAGTTCAGTGATTTGGGGAAAATAATGTATAGCAGTGTATAGAGTGAAGCCGTTTGGTGGATAATATATAGCACAGGGTATAGAGTGTAGCAGTTCAGTGTATGTAGTAGCGTGGGGGGGGGGGCAGAGGGGGCGTGGCCCTGGGCGCAACATTTAAGGGGGGGGGGCACGATCCTTGCCTGCCATCCAGAGTCACTCCGTCAACCCTTCCACACTGTCCCGTCTGGTGGTCCACCTGCTTTCCACCACTTGGACTGCGCTCTGTGATGGAAGAGCGGCAGACATGGGTGCCCACTGCCCTGTGATGAAGTTGTCGCGTGCGGCCACGGGGCGGAGTGCCCAGACCCTTGAGGTCTGGTATGGATTTTAAGGGGAACCCTAGCCAAAAAAAAATGGCGTGGGGTCCCCCTCAAAATCCATACCAGACCCTTATCCGAGCACGCAACCTGGCAGGCCACAGGAAAAGAGGGGGGGACGAGAGCGGCCCCCCCTCCCGCCTGAACCGTACCAGGCCACATGCCCTCAACATTGGGAGGATGCTTTGGGGGTCTAAGACCCGGATAAGGGTCTGGTATGGATTTTTGAGGGGGACCCCACGCCATTTTTTTTGGCTAGGGGTCTGGTATGGATTTTAAGGGGGACCCTACGCCATTTTTTTTTGGCTGGGGTTCCCCTTAATATCCATCCCAGACCTGAAGGGCCTGGTTATTGAATTTGGGGGGACCCCCACGCTTTTTTTTTTTTTTTTTATTAATGAATGACAGTTCTCTGTGTTACAGGAGCCATCAATTCATTAGCCGCGAGTGTTTTTAAATAGCTTTTTTCCTGCAAAAATGACACTTTTTTGCAGGGAAAGTTCTAAGCACAGGAAACCTGCCCTCCTTCACAGGCCACCTATAGACACCCCCCAGATGTGATACTGCAATGCTGTTCTAACAGCACGCACACACAAATCCCCAGAAATAGAGCACATATTGTCAGCAGCACACTGACACGCTGACACTGACACTGACTGAAACAGAATATGCGAGGCCGCCGCCGCGCCCTTATACCGTGGGGCGTGTACTAAAGCCCCTGAGCTATAATTGGCTACAGGCATCCTGCCTGTAGCCAATTATGGCTCTCCTCGCTGCCGGCGCTGTGATTGGCCAAGCATGCGGGGTCACAGTGCATGCTTGGCCAATCATCAGCCAGCATTGCACTGCGCGGGCCGCAATGCATTGCGGGGCCGCTCGCATCACACGAATTTGATGCGAGCGGCCCCAATAGTTCTGGGCTCGCCGAGCGAGCGAACGCCCGGTGCTCGATTCAAACATGGGTTCAAATCGAACACCGGGCCCATCCTTACTCAGGAGTCCAGATTATGTTAACATGCAGAACAGTGTACAGAATTCAGCGGTCAGGTGTATGTAACGTACAGCACATTTTACAAACCGTCAAACAATGAAACAAGAAGACTCAGTTTGTTTTTACCTCTTTTAGAAACTGGTCAATGTTAAACCAATAGGCAGCAATACTCGCTGTTAGTAGATCAACAGAGGCATCACCAACCGGCATCTCTTCAGCTGGACAGACACTGCAGAAATGACAGGTTAGACTTTTAGTGACACCATCTGGTTGGATTGAAAGTCCAACCCTGGGCTCTGTGCTTCTGACTTTTCTGCCTCATCCCTTCCCAGATAACACAAAGGGGTTGGTCTGTTTATAAAGAATTCACTGAAAAATCACCCAAAGAATCTGTCACTGACATGCTTCAAATAGGATGACCACGTGTTCCGGGTTGCCCGGGAGTGTCCCTTAATTCATATTTGTGTCCCGTGTCCTGGGCACCAGGGACGATCTGTCCCGGGGTGCACGGGGTGCAGTGCACCCAGGCGCCACAGAGGTGGGGGCGCTGGAACGCCAGAGTGCTCCGCTCCCTCCTCCTCTCCTTGTCCGTAGGCGGCGCGGCTCTCTCCGCCTGTCGCGGCCGCAGCCGCGCAGTGACGCCACGGGGGGTGGGGCGCTCCGTGGCCGAGCCCGACTTGTTTAGAACAGAGCGTGTGTGATGCTGGTGCTGGTGGGCAGGAGGCGGAAGTTAAACACAGGAGGAGTCCTGTGTTTAACTTCCGCCTTCTGCTCACCAGCACAAGCATCACACACGCTCTGTTCTCCACCCGGGCGGCGCGGCTGCACACTGTCCTTCTCCAGCTGCCGCCCGGGTGGTTTTAATTAGCCTAGTGGTGGGGGGTGGTTTGTCTAGGGGGGGGGTCTATACCAATGTGGGGGGGTCTATACTAATGTGGGGGTTTGTCTAGGGGGGGTCTATACCAATGTGGGGGGGGGGGGTGGTTTGTCCTGGGTGGGTCTATACTAATGTGGGGGGGGTGTTTGTCTAGGGGGGGGTCTATACTAATGTGGGGGGGTGTTTGTCCTGGGGGGGGTCTATACTAATGTGGGGGGGGGGGGTTGTCCTGGGGGGTCTATACTAATGTGGGGGGGGGGGTTGTCCTGGGGGGGTCTATACTAATGTGGGGGGGTGGTTTGTCCTGGGGGGGTCTATACTAATGTGGGGGGGTTTGTCCTAGGGAGTCTATGTAGGGGGGGTTTGTCCTGGGGGGTGTATACTAATGTGGGGGGGTTTGTCCTGGGGGGGTCTATACTAATATGGGGGGGGGGGGTTGTCGTGGGGGGGTCTATACCAATGTGGGGTGGGGGGATTTGTCCTGGGGGGTCTATACTAATGTGGGGGGGTGGTTTGTCCTGGGGGGGGTCTATACTAATGTGGGGGGGTTTGTCCTGGGGGGGTCTATACTAATGTGGGGGGGGGGTTGTCCTGGGGGGGTCTATACCAATGTGGGGTGGGGGGGTTTGTCCTGTGGGGGTCTATACCAATGTGGGGTGGGGGGGGGTTTGTCCTGGGGGGGTCTATACTAATGTGGGGGGGGGGTGTGTCCTGGGGGGTCTATACTAATGTGGGGGGGTTTGTCCTGGGGGGTCTATACTAATGTGGGGTGGGGGGGGGGGGGGTGGTGTGGTGGGGGGTGGGGGGGGTTGTCCTGGGGGGTCTATACTAATGTGGGGGGGTGGTTTTGTCCTGGGGGGGTCTATACTAATGTGGGGGGGTGGTTTGTCCTGGGGGGGTCTA
This sequence comes from Lithobates sylvaticus, assembly GCA_028564925.1. NCBI lineage: Eukaryota > Metazoa > Chordata > Amphibia > Anura > Ranidae > Lithobates > Lithobates sylvaticus. Next base: position 281,927,985 of record CM053031.1, read on the forward strand.
TACCAATGTGGGGGGGGTTGTCCTGGGGGGGTCTATACCAATGTGGGGTGGGGGGGTTGTCCTGGGGGGGTCTATACCAATGTGGGGTGGGGGGGTTTGTCCTGGGGGGGTCTATACTAATGTGGGGGGGTGGTTTGTCCTGGGGGGGTCTATACTAATGTGGGGGGGGTTTGTCCTGGGGGGTCTATACTAATGTGGGGGGGTTTGTCCTGGGGGGTCTATACTAATGTGGGGTGGGTTGTCCTGGGGGGTCTATACTAATGTGGGGGGGGGTGGTTTGTCCTGGGGGGGTCTATACTAATGTGGGGGGGGGGGGTCGTCCTAGGGGGTCTACTAATGTGGGGGGTTTGTCCTGGGGGGGTCTATACTAATGTGGGGGGTTTGTCCTGGGGGGTCTATACTAATGTGGGGGGGTGGTTTGTCCTGGGGGGTCTATATTAATGTAGGGGTGGTTTGTCCTGGGGGGGTCTATATTAATGTAGGGGGGGTTGTCCTGGGGGGGTCTATACTAATGTATGGGGGCTGGTTTGTCCTGGGGGGTCTATACTAATGTGGGGGGGTGGTTTGTCCTGGGGGGTCTATACTAATGTGGGGGGTGGTTCGGCCTGGGGGGTCTATACTAATGTGGGGGGGTGGTTTGTCCTGGGGGGGTCTATACTAATGTGGGGGGTTCGTCCTGGGGGGTCTATACTAATGTGGGGGGGTGGTTTGTCCTGAGGGGGTCTATACTAATGTGGGGGGGGTGGTTTGTCCTGGGGGGGTCTATACTAATGTGGGTGGCGGGCTAGTTTGTCCTGGGGGGTTTATACTAATGTAGGGGGGTTTGTCCTGGGGGGTCTATACTAATGGGGGGGTTTGTCCTGGAGGGGCTATACTAATGTGGGGGGGTCTGTACTAATGTGGGGGGGGGGGTTGTCCTGGGGGGTCTATACTAATGGAGGGGGTGGTTTGTCCTGGGGATCTGTACTAATGGAGGGGGTGGTTTGTTCTGGGGGGTCTGTACTAATGGAGGGGGTGGTTTGTTCTGGGGGGTTTGTACTAATGTAGGGGGGGAAAGGTTTGTCCTGAGGGGGGTCTATACTGATAAAGGGGGGTGTGTAAGGTACCTGGTGGCGAGCCTGGCTTGACGGAAGGGGACCTCTCTTACGACTCTGGTTCAGGATCCACTGGAATGGGAACAGGGGACCCGTGAGCACAGCGGAGTAGGAGTGTCCGTCCGGTGAGTCAGCTGGTGCAGGATGAAGCAGGATGCTGGTGCTGGTCTTTAGGTGGCAGGAACTGCAGGTGATGGCACAGCAGGCTCGGGGTCGGATGACCGAAGAGAGAGGTAGTCTCTGGAGCAGCAGCAGCGGAGGCAGATCCTGTGCGGGAGAGAGGCACACTCGGACGGCAGAGGTAGTCAGACAGGCCGGGTCACAGGGAAGGCAGATAGGCATAGACGGCAGGCAGACGGATGGTCAAGTGACAGGCAGAGGTTCGGCAACAGGTGGTAAGTCCTTTAGCAGAGTCAGGCAAGCCGGGGTCAAGGAGTAGAGAGGTCAGCGGGGTCAGACAGGCCGGGTCGGGTTCCAAGGATCACAGATAGGTTCAGGCAGGTTCAAACAGGAGATTCGGGTCAGAGCTGCAGACGAACAGCACCGCAGGGCCGCAGCCCTGATCCTTAAATAGGCGCACTGGCGCCAAACAGCGCTAAACGCGCACGTGCACGCGCACGGGCGCGCGCCCCCGCTATTAGCGCACGGGAGCGCGCCCGCGGGCCGGTCGCGCGCGTGCACGCGCCCGCGGCGCGCGCCAACGCCCGCGCTGATGCCTGGAGGGCATGGGGGTAACCGTTTGCCTACGTGGAGGCAATCTGGGCCGCACCGGGCGGCCAGGACCCTGACATTGCCCCCCCACAAGGGGCAACCTCCGGGTGCCCAAAAGACTTCTCTTCTCTGGGTGGGCAGAAAAGAAGGCACGGATCAGTCTTCTGGCATGAAGGTTACTATTGGGTTCCCAGGAATTGTCCTCAGCCCCGTACCCCTTCCACTTAACCAAGAACTGTGTCTGCCCCTGCCGCCTCCTACAATCAATAATGGCCTCCACCTCGTATTCTTCACCGCCCTCAACAAGAACAGGACCAGGAGGTCCAGCTCCCCTATCAGGAAAGGGGTCGGGTACAGCGGGTTTCAACAGGGCCACATGAAACACCGGATGTATTTTCATTGAGGTAGGCAACGACAGTTCGTAGGACACCTGGTTGATCCTCCTTTTCACAGAGAAGGGTCCTAGAAATTTGGGAGCGAGTTTCTTGGAAGGGCAAGGTAACTTCAAGTTAATAGTGGAAAGCCATACCTGATCTCCAATCTGGAGGTCCAGTTCTCCCCTTCTTTTCCGGTCAAAGAACCTTTTGCAGTCCGCCTGGGCCTTGGTTATCGTCTCCTGGAGGATCTGATTGTTGTGGTTGAGGAAGGTCACTGTATCCTGCACCGCTGGAACCGGGGATTCTGGAAGAAAGTCAGGGAGAAAGGATAAGTGGAAGCCATAATTGGAGAAAAAGGGGGATTGGCCTGTGGCTGAGTGGTTGGCGTTGTTGTATGAAAACTCGGCTAAGGGTAGTAGGGACACCCAATCGTCCTGCACAAAGGACGAGAAGCACCTAAGGTACTGTTCCAGGGTCTGATTTGTGCGTTCTGTCTGTCCATTCGTTTGGGGGTGATAGGCCGAGGACAGCGCCAACTCAATTTTCAGGGATTTACACAAGGCCCTCCAAAAACGGGACGTAAACTGAACCCCCCTATCGGAGACTATGCTGGCAGGGACCCCATGCAACCTAATTATCTCCCTGATAAAGACACGGGCCGTTTCGGAAGCGGACGGGGTTCCCTTAAGGGGCAGAAAGTGGGCCATTTTAGACAGCCGGTCTACGACTACGAAAATAGCTGTGCATCCCTCTGAGCATGGAAGTTCAACTATAAAGTCCATGGTGATCATCCTCCATGGACGATCGGGTACGGGAAGAGGTTTAAGAAGGCCCCAAGCTCGGCTTCTTGAGGTCTTGCTCCGGGTACAGACAGGGCAGGCGTTGACGTACTCCTTACAGTCTTTTCTCAGACTTGGCCACCAGAAGGTGCGTTGCACCAGATCGATAGTCTTGCGGACTCCAAAATGTCCTGCCAGAGGGTGGTCATGGCAAAGATTCAGGACCTTGGTCCGGACAGGTTCCGGGACAAAAACTTGGCTTCCCTTCCAAAAGAGGCCGTCTCTGGGAGTCAGGGGAGCCCCTGGGGTCGCTGGGTCATTTGCAGATGCCTCCTTAATCTGCGAGAGCAAATCTGGTTGTATGAGTAGGAAGTTGCCGGGTGATAGGATGGTATCCGGAGCTGCTGTGTCTTTTGGACTGTCGAACATGCGCGAGAGCGCGTCTGGTTTCACATTTTTGGATCCTGGGCGGTAGGTGATATGAAAACAAAATCTAGAAAAAAACAAGGCCCAACGGGCTTGTCGAGGCTTCAGTCGCTTGGCTGTCCGTAGATACTCGAGGTTTTTGTGGTCGGTATACACCAATACCGGATGACTTGCGCCCTCCAACAAGTACCTCCATTCTTCCAGAGCCGCCTTGATGGCCAGGAGTTCCCGATCTCCAACGTCGTAATTCCTCTCTGCAGGAGTTAGTTTTCGAGAGAAGAACCCCACCGGGTGCATCAAATCCTTGCTGCCTTGACGCTGAGATACCACTGCTCCCAGCGCCACTTCGGAGGCGTCGACTTCCAGAATGTATGGGAGGGCAGGGTCGGGGTGACTAAGGATGGGGGCAGAGGTGAAAAGTCTCTTAAGTTTTTCAAAAGCTTCCTGGGCCTCGGGGCCCCACTGGAAGCGTGTACCCTGCTTTGTCAGTTGAATAATAGGATTGACGATGGTAGAGAATCCCTTAATAAATTTTCTATAGAAATTTGCGAATCCTATAAAGCGCTGAATGCCCTTCTTGTCCGATGGTGCCGGCCAGTCCAATACAGCAGTCACCTTCTGGGGATCCATCCTGATCCCTGCTGGGGAAATCTCAAGTCCCAGAAACTGAATTTCTTGTTGTTCAAACAGACACTTCTCTGCCTTAGCATATAGGCCATGCTGCCGGAGACGAAGTAGTACTCTGCCCACATGCCCCTGGTGCTGTTCAAGAGAATTGGAAAAAATTAAAATGTCATCGAGGTATACTATTACGAAAATGTCCAGAAAGTCTCTAAAGACATCATTGATCAGGTGCTGAAAGGTAGCAGGGGCATTGCAGAGGCCGAACGGCATGACCAGATATTCATAGTGACCAAAGCGGGTCCGGAAGGCCGTTTTCCATTCATCCCCGGACCTGATACGGACCAGGTTGTAGGCACCCCTTAGATCCAGCTTGGAGAAGATAGTTGCCGTTCGTAGTTTCTGAAAGAGTTCCGGTATCAACGGCAGGGGGTATCGGTTCTTGACTGTCACCTTATTTAATTCACGATAGTCCACACAAGGCCTGAGTGTTTGGTCCTTCTTGGTAACAAAGAATATCCCTGCGCCTGCTGGGGAAGTGGAGTGACGGATAAACCCTTTTTCGAGGTTCTCCGCAATGTAAGTCTTCAGGGCCTCCTGCTCCTTTTCGGATAAAGGGAAGATGCGACCGAATGGGATTTCGGCGCCTGGAAGGATCTCGATAGGACAGTCATATGGACGATGGGGCGGCAGGGAGTCTGCCCCTCGTTTACTGAACACGTCGAGAAAGTCGTGGTAAGTTTTGGGCACGGCCCGGCACAAGTCCTGATCGGAGTTCAGGCAACACAGAGCAGAGGGTGCCCCAGCGGGCTCAGATAGGCAGTGCTGACGGCAATAAGGGGACTGGAATTTTACTTGTCCTGTTGACCAGTTAATGCAAGGGTTGTGGGCTTGGAACCATGGCATGCCCAAAATCACCGGGAAGAGCGGAGAGGAAATTACATCCAGTATCAATAGTTCTTGGTGCTGGGACAAGATGGTGGCAGGCAGGGGCAAGGTCTCTTGGGTCACTTGACCTGATTTAATGCGTGACCCATCGGCCAAGAAAACAGAAAGTCCCTGGGTCTTCTCTCGGAGGGGTAGGCCGTGTAAGTTGGCAAAGGTGGTATCGATAAAACAACTGCATGCTCCGGAGTCAAGGATAGCGTTGGTGTGGATTGTCTTTCCTTGAAGCTGCAACGAGAGGGGAAGAGCCAGGTGAGTGGTGTTGCTGGGACAAGGTGCAGGTTTAGAAGAGACAGAAGAAAGACACTTACGGATCTTGACTGGGCAGTTGTTTACGTAATGTCCAGGGCCACCACAATAGAGGCAAAGGTTCAGCTGCCGGCGCCTGGCACGCTCCTCAGGAGTCAGGGCGGAGCGCATAAGTCCGATCTGCATTGGTTCAGGGCCGTCGAAGGCAGGGCTGGCTGGAACTGAAGCAGGTGCCGGGAAATAGCGGGTAGCTGGAGTTGGTGCCCTTGCCACCATCCAGGCCGGGCGGGTCGGTTGAGAGGAACGTTCGGCTCGGCGTTCCCGGAGCCGGCGATCCAGTTGGATGGTCAAGGTAATCAGGTCTTCCAGAGACTCGGGAACCCCCACTCGAGCCAGTTCATCCTTCAGACTCTCAGATAGGCCTGTGCGGAATTGATGCCTAAGGGCTGCATCGTTCCACCGAGTGTCCGCGCTCCAGCGCCTGAAATCGGAGATGTAGTCCTCGGCCATTCTACGGCCTTGTTGGAGCGTAGATAAGGCGGTCTCGGCTGTAGTGGTTCTTTGGGGGTCGTCATAGAGTTGTTCCATTGCCTGGAAGAAGGTAGCAAGATCCTGGATCTGTGGGCTGTCAACTCTCAGAAGACGGTGGGCCCAGGATTGAGGTTCTCCCTGCAGGAGAGATACTACGAACCCCACCTTGGTGGCTTCCAATGAAAAAGTCCTGGGCTGAAGTGCAAAATAAAGCTGACAGGCATCTCGGAAGGCAGGGAACTTGGACCGATCTCCTGAGAATCTTTCCGGAACGGGTACCCTTGGCTCTGGAGGAAGCATCACTACTGCAGGCTGAACCGTGGGTTGAACCGGTGGTGCAGGAGGTGCAGCGGCCATAGGGCCGGAGAGCTGCTGTACCTGTCCCTCTAGCCTGGTATAGCCTTCTTGTAGAGACTTCACTGCTTGGGTGAGGGCTGCAAGGTGGGAGCAAAAGTCCTGCATGGACGAGGTTCCTTCCGCAGGCTCGGTCATCTGGGCTGTTCGTACTGTAAGGTACCTGGTGGCGAGCCTGGCTTGACGGAAGGGGACCTCTCTTACGACTCTGGTTCAGGATCCACTGGAATGGGAACAGGGGACCCGTGAGCACAGCGGAGTAGGAGTGTCCGTCCGGTGAGTCAGCTGGTGCAGGATGAAGCAGGATGCTGGTGCTGGTCTTTAGGTGGCAGGAACTGCAGGTGATGGCACAGCAGGCTCGGGGTCGGATGACCGAAGAGAGAGGTAGTCTCTGGAGCAGCAGCAGCGGAGGCAGATCCTGTGCGGGAGAGAGGCACACTCGGACGGCAGAGGTAGTCAGACAGGCCGGGTCACAGGGAAGGCAGATAGGCATAGACGGCAGGCAGACGGATGGTCAAGTGACAGGCAGAGGTTCGGCAACAGGTGGTAAGTCCTTTAGCAGAGTCAGGCAAGCCGGGGTCAAGGAGTAGAGAGGTCAGCGGGGTCAGACAGGCCGGGTCGGGTTCCAAGGATCACAGATAGGTTCAGGCAGGTTCAAACAGGAGATTCGGGTCAGAGCTGCAGACGAACAGCACCGCAGGGCCGCAGCCCTGATCCTTAAATAGGCGCACTGGCGCCAAACAGCGCTAAACGCGCACGTGCACGCGCACGGGCGCGCGCCCCCGCTATTAGCGCACGGGAGCGCGCCCGCGGGCCGGTCGCGCGCGTGCACGCGCCCGCGGCGCGCGCCAACGCCCGCGCTGATGCCTGGAGGGCATGGGGGTAACCGTTTGCCTACGTGGAGGCAATCTGGGCCGCACCGGGCGGCCAGGACCCTGACAGGGTGTTTTGTCCTGGGGGTCTATACTGATTGGGGGGGGGTCTGTACTGAGGGAGGTATTTATACTTAGTGAAGGGTCTGCACTGACGGAGGGGGGGTCTATGCTTAATGGAGTGGGGTCTGTACTGAGGGACGACTATAGTTGGTGGAGGGGGTGATACCATGTTTTACTGCACCAGGTGACACCAACCCTAGTGATGCCACTGCAGCTGCGGGCTCTTATTTCCCCTCTCCTCCTCGTGCGCTGCTGTACTAATGAGCGGCGCACTATGTTTCTTCCCCCGCCTTCATAACGGCCAGGGAAGAAAAAACAAAGGAGCAAAGAAAAGGATTGTGGGACATGTGGTCCCAAGGACTGGCAGCCCCACTGTAACATGGAAACTGCAGCCCACACAGCATGCGCCGCTGAATGGGAGAGAGAAAGCCAGGAGCCCGGGGAAGCTTTCAGGGAAGGGCACCCAGGACTCCAGAGGGAGAGGGCAGTGCTGAGAGAACACCATCAAAGAGAGAAAGCCACACAGCCTGGCACCATCCCTGGTGGAGGAAGGAATGGAGTCATTGCAGGAATACAGATCTGGGCTCTACCCAGCGGAGTCGCCACGGGCAATTCAGAGTGAGCTGACTCCTGATCAGAGGAACCGTTGTTGCTGTATCGCTGGGTCAGGTGAGAGGGCCGATCGGCCATTATTTACTACCATCTCTTGTAACATGTCTGCAGTCTCTGACCATCTCCTGTATTGTGTGCAGCCTGACCGTCTCCTGTACTATGATTGCAGTCTCTGACCGTCTCTAGTATCATGTCTACAGTCTCTGACCATCTCCTGTACTATGTCTGGGGGCTCTTTCTAATAGACTCTCTAACAGAAGCCCCCCCCTGTAGGCATCAGAGAGACTCCCCTCCAGGTCTCATTAGTGTACGCTCTTCCTGTATTTTCTTTATTGGTAAAAGATCATGGGAGGATCCCAGGGTAACAAAGACTTCTTACGGGAACATCTCTGTGTTGAAGTCGTTGTCATAGAAACATTTGTAAAGGGGAGGAGTTGGTAAGATGACCACGCCCACGTGGGGGCGCCAGAAATATTTCTGCACCCAGGCGTCTGTGACCCTAGGATCGGCCCTGCTGGGCACCTTCATTCCGGGACAACACTAATAAACGGCTCGGACGGGGGGCGAATCTGCTTCACTCGGGCCGGGGCCAGGTTGGCTCGGCTTGGGCAGGTCCACTCTGCTCCGGCGGGGAGCATGTCCGCTCTGCTCAGACAAGCTACACAAGCCGCCTCCCCCAGTCATCTCTATGGAGGGCTCAGTGTGCCGCACTGCATGCTGGGAAGCAGTGGCGGTGCGTGCATAGAGGGCGCAGGAGCGCCGCCCCCCCTGTCCTGCACCGCTCTATCACCAATAGATATATTCATGCATTGCATGAATCTATCTATTGTCACCGCTGCCGCCCCCTATTCAGGTGTCCGGCCCCTTGTCGGGCGCCGGGCATCTGAATTACCGCGGGGGGGGGGGTGTTTCTGGAAGCGCCCTATTAGAGCTGTAAAGCTCTAATAGGGGACCTTATTAGAGCGGTGTGCTCTAATAGGCTTCCATAAGTGTAAACAGCGGGCGCACTGCTGTGCGTTCGCTGATTACACAGTATTGTGTTAGAGAAGCGAATACATCGCTTCCCTAACACAGACCCGCCTCTCAGCCAATCAGGTTGCCGGGTTTGTTACCTGTCACCTGATTGGCTGAAGTCACAGGCGCTGTGATTGGACGCTAGGCGTCCAATCATAGCAGAAGACTGGAGCGCGGGAGAAGATATCGGAAGATGAGGGGAAGATGAGGGGACACCGCGCGCTGCACACCGAGACAAGGTAAGTGCAGAGGGCAGGCAGGGGGCACAGTGGCAGCACTTGAGGGGCACAGTGGCAGCACTTGAGGGGCACAGTGGCAGCACTTGGGGCACAGTGGCAGCACTTGGGGCACAGTGGCAGCACTTGGGGCACAGTGGCAGCACTTGGGGGACAGTGGCAGTACTTGGGGGACAGTGGCAGTACTTGGGGCACAATGGCAGCACTAGGGGCACAGTGGCAGCACTTGGGGCACAGTGGCAGCACTTGGGGCACAGTGGCAGCGTTTGATGGGCACAGTGGCAGCGTTTGATGGGCACAGTGGCAGCGTTTGATGGCACAGTGAGACTGTTTGTTTGCGCCCCCCCCTACAAATTTTGAGCACCAGCCGCCACTGCTGGGAAGTGTAGTTTCCAGCGCAGCCCCACGGATTCTCTTCTCACTGACATGGCAGACAGGAGGCGCGGAGGGGACGCTCGCCTCATCCCAGGACAGCGAGGAGGAAGAAGAATCCAGCAGGGAGAGCGCAGGCTTCAGGGAACAGCCTACTACTAGGAAGAAGTGAGAGCTGAGAGGTCGGGGAGACAGTCAGAGACAAGTCCGTATGTGCAAGTTTCCCCGTGTCCATCCCACGGTCCCCCTGTCCATCCCACTGCCCCTCTGACTACTCTGCGGCCCCCCTGGCCACTCTGCAGCCCGCGCCTCCACCCCACTGCCTTCCCCTGTGCTTCCCGCTGGTGTGGGGTTCTTTGGGGTGCTGTGGTTAGGGTGGTCCACCTTGGGGTGCCTTAGATATGATGGACTGATTTGGAGTGTTGGAGTAATGGGTCACTTTGGTGTGGTGTTGATAGTGTGGGTTGCTATAGGTAGGATGGGCTACTTTGAACTGTCAGTGGAAGGGTGCAGTGGATAGTAAGGGGTGTTGTAAGGTAGGGTGGGTTTAAATTTAGGCCCCTTCCATGGTTATCACAATGTGGCTACACCCTCTGTTCGCAATGGCGTACACATCACACTCTGTTACTACTCTCTTAAAGCCACCCAAAAGGTATGCAAGGTCTTTTACAATCCTATTGTCTATATAGTGTATACTACAAAAAAAAATGCAGTGCGCCAGAAAAGTGTTCGGGTTTGGCTTGAACAACAGGTGGTAACCCTAGTGACAGTCCCCCACTTGTCTAATGGCAGCGGGGTGCAGGGCAGCGAAAGCGGAGCTAAAGAAGCAGCAGCATCCTGAAACAGCAAACGGCGGCCCTAGTGAGGCTGGCTAGAACAAACAGCCCAGGAGGGAGTGGGAGAAGACCTCACTGCCGGCCACCCTGACCTGAGCAGCAGTGGGTGCAGCATCCCCCGGAGGAACTGCAGTAATTCAGGTACAGATAACATGGGGACATACACCACAGGCTGGACCGGGCTTATGTCAGGGCTGTGGCAGGGAGAGAGCAAGCAGTAGTGGAATAGGGCAGCCATGGGGTGGGTGGGGCAGCCATGAGGTGGGTGGTGTTCTCTGCTTTTCCTAACATTCCCCTGGCATGCATTAATGGCCATCACTCCTCAAGACTCTCTGCAGGGGGCACTCTGGAGGTATTATCTGTGTGCCTCCAGAGTGCTCCCTTACTTTCTCCAGAGTGCTCCTTAGCACTCTGGAGGGGGATGAAGGGGGACACTCTGGAGGGGGATGTAAGGGGACACTCTGGAGGGGGATGTAAGGGGACACTCTGGAGGGGGATGTAAGGGGACACTCTGGAGGGGGATGTAAAGGGACACTCTGGAGGGGGATGTAAAGGGACACTCTGGAGGGGGATGTAAAGGGACACTCTGGAGGAGGATGTAAGGCGCACTCCAGAGGATGTAAGGAGGCACTACGGGGGCACCACGGAGGATGTAAGGGGGCTCTGACTAAGTTAGTACCGCTACAGTGTCCCCTTTCATCCCCCCTTACAACCTCCAGGGTGCCCATTTACTTCCTCCAGAGTGCCCCCTTACATCCTTCAGAGTGCCCCACCACCAAGGTGGTATAGCAGTGGCTGACAGACTATCAAAAGGTGGTAATACACTCCTCTTCCTCCTCTCTCCACTAACTACCCCTGTCCATACTACCCCCAGCAATACACTCCGCACTCCTCCCCTGTACATATTACCCCCCGCCATACACTCCACACTCCTCTCCTGTACATATTACCCACCGCCATATATTCCGCACTCCTCTCCTGTACATACTACTCCCCACCATACACTCTGCATTCCCTATTTAACATTACCACATTCTGCACTATATCAGTCATCTCAGACTCTCTTTAACAACACCCCTTTAAGCCAATATTTAGTGCAATTTAAGACATGTCCACTGTTCACCACGACACGCTTTGCGTGCCATATTGTTCTTCTTGATGCCTAGGGCCCACTTTTGATCTTGCACACGGGCCCGCTGATTTCATATGCCCCTGCCCCAAAAACTGGCATTTTTTTTTTTGTTAAATCATTTTTTTTTTGGGGGGGGGGGGGGGGGATATGTCCCTGAATGGCAGTTTGGAAATGTGGTTACCCTAGCTACAAACACATTCACCCTGTTCACATTAGAATGAATGTGTACCAGGCCAATGCAGCAGCCTGTACAGCTAAACTTCCTCCCTAGTGGTTTATTAAACACAAGATGGGCCACATTTTTTTTTACAAATGTAAACAAAACAAACAGCATGCCCCCCCCCCCCCATTCCCCAACAATATAATTTAGGAATACCCACCAATCACCCCAACAATGCCCTTTAGGAATACCCACCAGTTATTGCAGCACTATGGCACACTTTGCATGGTAAAATGTATTTAGCCAAAAGAGGTCTGTCTATATATCAGGAAAAGAGATGGGCCAAATGTCTCCCCATTGGGTTTGTGACTTTTGAACATCGCTAAAGTTCGGAACCGAATAGAAAACCCCATTGAAGTCTATGGGACCCGAACTGGAAAAATCAAAAGTGACTATTTTGCAGGCTTATATGCAAGTAATTGGGCATACAATGGTTATGGGGGGGGGGGGGGGGTCCGGGTACTGCCCTGGGGTACATGCATCAATGAAAAAAAAAAGTTTGTAAAAATCATCAATTTTTAAATGAGCAGTGATTTACTGATGCTTAAAGTGAAACCATCAAAATGAGAAATAAAAATGAAAAATTCCTTTAAATATAGTGCTTCGGGGGTCCCCTTAGTCTGCCTGTAATGTGTCACATCTGTACCGTGTATAGAGCCTGCTGCGGCAATGACATTTTTAAAGCCATAAAAAGGACTTTCCATTCAAGCTCTATATTTTATAAAAAAACGGCTCGGGGAGCCAGGCTGTATGATGGAGGCCACAATTTAGTGCACTCGGGATTAGAGATTTTTTGGATAAATTCTGGTGTCTCTCGCAGACTTTGGATAGAAGTAACAAGTGCAGAAAAATTGGTCTTTGGGTGTTAGTGGTGCCTTCACACTGTAACCCTATTGAGGTACTCTTGATGAAAGCAAGAATTGAACTTGCTGTCAAAAACTGCAAGGATATGCACCTGTCAAACAGGTGCGGAAAAATTTGTCTTTAGGTGTTAATAGTGCCCATGAAACCTACACCAAAAAATTTCTTCCAGATAAAAACACCCACAACGCTAGGCAGCTTAGAAGTCCTGCAGAGATTCCACATCCCAAAAACACTTAAATCTGCGACATCGGCATCAGGGGCTTCATAGCTGCTGGTAATCCAGGACTGATTAATTTTGATAAAAGTCAGATGGTCCATGGAGTCTGTGGATAGACTTGTTCTATTATCAGTAACAAAAGCTCCAGCACCACTTTATTGTGCCCATTAAACCTACACCAAAAAATGTTTTCCAAATGAAAACACCCACAAAGCTAGGCAGCCTAGACAGTCTTTTAGAGATTCCAGATCCAGAAAGCACTTAATCAGCGACATCAGTCTCAGCTTTTTAGAGTTACGAATGGAACTAGACAGGGATGTCCACTGTCCCCAATATTATTTGTTTTGTCATTAGAGCCCTTAATGTGTAGGATCCTGTCAAACCCAAATATAGGATGTTTATCAATAGGAGGTATGCAGTATAAAACTTTGGCGTACGCAGATGATATGATGTTTTCATTGACTAATCCGATAGTATCCTTACCTAACCTAGGGGGCCCCATTAGGGTTGCCAGCCTCAGTAAAACCAGGGACAATATGTAAAAATCTGTGTTTTTTTTTTACATCTGTTTCTGAAATGTCCCTTACCGACATCTTTTTGGTCTAAAAATCCCGAGATTATAGCTGCCCCACCTCTGCAGTACCTTCTCAGCCAATAGAAACATGTCTGTGTATACTGTGTGTACATGTATGTGTATACTGTGTGTGTGTATACTGTGTGGCCCCATAATCTCTGATTGCCTGGGGGCCCCATAATCTCCTATTGCCCGGGAGCCCCGTGAGTTGTCAGTCCGTCCCTGGTACTAATATAATACACAATACATTTGAGTCGTCAATCTGCATAAGAATGCAGGAGACAAATTTTAAGATTCTATCTCGGTGGTATCGCACCCCGGCATTTCTAAATAGATGCTACACGGAGGTATCAGATAATTGCTGGCGCTGCGGGGGGAAAGAGGGGACGTTAATGCGCATTTTCTGGCCCTGCCCTAAAATAGAGAACTTTTGGAAGGAAGTCCGGAGAATTGCTCAAAAATTTAGCGATCAGGAGATTCCGGAGGATCCATCATTGTTCCTATTACAAGATACTAAAATCCCAGTTAAATCATATAAGCAATCTATTCTATGTCACCTGATGAATGCAGCCAAAGCATGTATTCCACACACCTGGAAGCAGACACAACCACCAACGGTAGGATTGTGGCTTAAAAGAGTAGAACAATTGACACTTTATGGGGCGAAGCACAAAGGGGGACACTGGGGGGGCACACAGGGGGACTCTACTTTATTTTGTTACTGTAAAATTGGTGCTGACGAGATCTTTGACGAAAACGTTTTCGTTGACTAAATGAAAACTGCTACACACTGGTCTCTGCTTGGGTGACAGAGGATGAGGAGGATGAGGACGGTTTAGTAAGCCAGTACACCACCTTCTCTGCATGCTGTGGATGGATAGCATGGGCAACATCACTAAACAGAGAAAATGATGCCAAGCCTAAGGACTGACCACATGCACCTTTGTCTGTGGACACATAGGCTGCTGGCCCCCTCAGTGCCATGGGAACATTTGCCTCTCCTTGTTGGCCTCCCAGACATGATGGGGGGGGGGGGGGCGTTTATTAACAAAATGTAATAAAGATGTGGAAAGGTGTACGTGGATGCACTTTAATCAATGGAAAGTGGTGTTTGATGCACTTTAACTTGAGTACTAACTACACAGACACACTCCACTGACACACTACAATATACTGCAGCAAAACTGCCCTGACGCTCTGCAATATACTGCATTAAACGTGCACCAACGCATTCAACTATATTGCGTTAAACGTGCAGCAATGCACTGATATATACACTGCAGGAAACCTGCCCTAAGAAATTAAACTGACACTAAAGTAAAAATTAATGGTCACACTACTCTCACACTAATCTATATTACCTTATCGGCAATTTGCCCTTGTAGCCATGTATTCGTCCATCTAGGTGAGTCCAGTCGTTTACTTTGCGGCTCTACGTATTTGTTGTGGTACTACTATTATTGTGTCTTCATATTATCTCTTACATTCTGATCGCCCATTAGGACCTGACCTGCGGTCTGCTCCAAATACTACACCCTTCCCCAGCATTTGTTCTACCAATTCACGGCTTTTTGGGAATTGTGGGGATTATTTCCCAACACACTATCTACCTGAGATCTTCAGTAAGTGCTATCTTTTACCTTTATCGCAGCAATATATTATATTATGCACGCCCCCACTGAGTGATGGACCTCTGGCCTCTACCTTTGTGGCTTAATTTGGTGGTTTAACGTACCCTTGGAGTTACCAGGGGCCGATACTTTTTTATATAAACATTGAATTTAGATGTATAATTGTGTTATGATATATAGAAGAAATATTCTTGTACATAGACTCATTATGTCTTTTAAATTCCACATTTTTCTGTCAGTTACTGTAATCTCATGCTCCAGATGAAGCGTTAATGGAAACGCGAAACATGTAGAGCTCCAGTTACGACTACCTTTCCCTCACCGCATCCTCGCCTCACCGTTGGACACCCCACTACTACTAGACAAGCCAATACTACCTGCTGGTCCCTGTTGGTGTCCCTCAGGCTAGATACTATAGGTTGCATGTGTGGCTCTTTATCTTACTTTTTGACAAGATATGTGTTCTTTTAAAATGTATATTGTTGTTTATGTACTTCTTCAGTTTTTAATGAATACATTTTGTTAAAAAATACTTTTTGTACGGTGCCTAAAAAGTCCAAAGTCCCCCCCCTCCCTTCTTTCTACTACTAATTGTAGGACGTGGCACTGGACTACTATTTTAGTATCCGCAGCACCACACTGCTTTGATACCATTCCCCTTTTTCTCAAATTATTGGGTGGTAGCACCCGGGCAAAAATTCATATAGTCTCAATTACTGCCTTTTTTGACTATATGGTGGTTATATTCTATTATACCCATGAATCGACGTAAGTCAATACCAGGTATTATTAATTATTCAGCTCACGTATATATTCTTCAAAGTGTATCAAAATTTTTTTTCAAAATTATGGACTTTATAGGCACTGCTTGGACGGGCTATATGTCCGAGATCCAGACTAACTGTAATGTAGATACCGAACAAGAAATTGGTATCAATCAATATATGGCTAAAATGAAACGACTCCTGAAAAAGAAATCAAATCTATATTGGCACATTGAATTTTTAAATAAATATGTAAGGGAAAACATCAGTCCTCTTGGACTGAGAATACAAGTATATCCATCGTTTCAGAACGCCACTATGGAATTCAAGACTGCATGGGAGGCCATTTTGACCACTTGTAGTACTAGCCTTATGAGACTTCTCATTACCCAATACCAGTCAGAACTAACCACACTAGATCAGGATATCCTCCTTTTGCAATCTACCAATGAGAATATACAGACCCACTCTCAATATACCAAACGCTGGCAGGAAATCAAAGATTTTGTTACCAGAATAACAAAAGACATAATTTATAAGAAACAAAATAAACTTGCCAAAGATAGATTAGCTTTTATGGAGGGTTATGCCTACCGTTGGCAATCCCTACCCCAGACTAGAAATTCAAAGAATAGTTTTCGCATGCCTAGAAATAATACCAATGTACATTCTACAACAGACGAAGACACCGAATCTGATTCCACTTTGTTTTCTTTTCCAGAGTCCAACTCAAGGAGAGGCAACCACAACACGCAACATGGCCATGCGGGTGCACGTAAGCGGGATCTTGGTGGTGGGTCACGTACACCTTACAAAAAACGTCCCCCCACAGTAGACACTACCCTCACTTTACACAAACCTTTAAATGCCAACTTCCAGTCACATAGTGCAGATGGCCAATCACAAGGGAAATATTTAGGAGCTACTGCTCTCCATGCAATTCAACTGTTGAACACTCAAAATCAACCTTTATCCCAAGTATTACCACAAGCCACCTCCACTATGGAGACTTCACATCGCTCTGTCCCCACACCTTTAGGAGCAAGCCTAATGGATATTATATCCACACCCTCCACAACCACTATTAATTCTCTTCCCACTTCCTCACAACTTTCGATGTTCATGCGACAAAGCACTTTAGATGCACATATTTCACAAACCAATCCCGCTGTAAATTTTCAGTTGCCCCTCAATACGCCTCTAACAACATAACCAACAATCGTGCGGTCATTAATTTGACCCCATATACACTATCTGATACTGAAATAGAGGTTTTAAGCTTAGGCCTAAGTTTTTGCCCCTCGATGAACATTGACAAATACGAAGCCATTAAAGATCTGTACCTCTTCTCACGAAACCTAACTTACAAATATATCTTCGATGGGGACCTGATCAGATCCCTACAGGATAAGAACATCTCAGAAAGATTCAAAAATTACACTATGGAGGAGTTCCGAGCCCTCCGGAATTTAATCTTACTACTTGATGAAAATGATTCCCATGAGGAACCAACCAATTCATCTGATATAAACATACCCATTACTGGCCCGGCAGCCCCAGCATGTAGATCATTCAAGCCCAAGTCCCAGCGTTTCCCAGACCAACCCTCACATCTGGGCCTTTCTGATGGGCACGGTTAATGATCTGAAGCTACTCACCACCAAACCTAAAGCTAATAATCTAACCCCTTCTCAACTACTAGCGATTCAACGCCTTCAACTACACCCTGATATAGAGATAAAACCAGCAGACAAAGGAGGCAATATTGTTCTAATGACAAAGACCTTCTATGAGACCATGGCACACAATATCCTTAAAAACAAAGAATGGTACCTTCCTATCGATTCCAATCGAATCAATAGTTTCAAAAGTGAGTACCTTTCAATCATTGACTCTGCCCATCAGAGAGGCCTGATAGACCTTGATACATACAAATACCTCAATGTGACTAACCCAAGACTAGCTACTTTCTATGTACTTCCAAAAATCCACAAACACCCCCTTCTGCCCCCGGGCAGACCCATTGTATCGGGCATAGGGGCCCTTACGGAGAACGCCAGCCGCTTGGTAGATTCCGTTCTTATGCCTCATGTACTATCTCTCCCTTCTTACACTAGGGATACCCTAGATCTCCTTAAACATATTGAAGGGATGGTCATGCCTCCTGATGCCCTGCTCGTGACCATAGATGTTGAGGCTTTATACTCCAGCATCCCTCACGAGCAGGGGATCACGACAGCAAGGACATTCCTTCATGAACAAGACAACCACCGCTGGGATTATTGTGAATTTATATTAGACTTGTTAAAATTTGTTCTAACAAAAAATTGTTTTACCTTCAACGAGTCCCACTTCCTCCAGGTACAGGGCGTGGCCATGGGCACCTGTTGTGCGCCCGCCTACGCCAATCTGTACCTGGGGGGGTGGGAACGAACCATTTTTGCAGATGATACATTGTCGCCCTATACGAGCCAGGCACTTTGCTGGCTACGTTATATAGACGACATATTCATGATATGGTCAGGAACTCCCACTATGCTAAAAACGTTTATGGATGCCATCAATCAAAACTTCTTTAACTTAAAGTTCACATACTCAGTGAATTCAGAACAAATTACCTTTTTAGATCTCACAATCTTTAGAGACCTAACTGGCTGTTTGGCATCCACACTATATAGGAAGGAAACGGCTGGCAACACTCTGCTTCACGCGGAGAGTGCCCATCCGGAAACACTGATTTGGAGTATTCCGTATGCACAATATCTCAGATTAAGACGAAAGTGCACACATACTGAAGAATTCAAATTACAAGCTAATCATCTCCGTGACCGATTAAAAGCTAGAGGCTATAGCAAATCCATTCTGAGAAAATCATACAATAAGGCTCTCAGACAGTCACGTAATTCACTTCTCTATAAGACCAAAACCACCAAAACCAGCGATATAGTCAGATACATCACCAGATACTCAAAACAACACGGTGAATTACGGGAGATACTTGCCAAGCACTGGCCCCTCCTCCGTGAGGACCCCATCCTACAAAAATACATAGGCCCCAACCCTGTGATTACATTTAGAAAATCGCGTTCGCTACGTGATAAATTTACATCTAGTCACTATAGTAGAAAAACTCATCTGGAACCGAGTGGTCAGGGTATTACCCGCTGTGGACGTTGTGCATACTGTCCGTGGGTGAGGCCTGGGACCACCTTTACTCTCCCCAATGGGGAAATGTTTACCCCCCGATTTCACGCTGATTGCGAGACCCAAGGGGTGGTGTATCTAATGTCATGCACTTGTAGCGCGTTCTATGTCGGAAAGACTATCCGCCATTTCCGCGCCCGTATCAAAGACCATATCTACTACTCTTCGGGTGGAAAGATGATCACTTCGGTGAGCAGACACCTAGACCTGTACCACAAATTTGACACTACAGTAGCCTCATTCATCGTCCTGGCGGTAATCTCTAGGGATCCGCGAGGTGGTGACTGGGACAAAGAAATCCTTAAAAGGGAAACCACTTGGATAGAACGCCTCGGTGCTACCCGTCCCCCGGGTATTAACGAGGCACAATCATATAGACCTTTTTTGTAGAATAAGGTAACATAAGTACCCTTATTAATGAGTACAACCATACATGTTGCATACATTTACCCCCTATATCATCCAACATTTGGTCCCACTCTCGCACCAACGGGCGGTCATCTAACTTTGTGAATCCTGGCTGACTACCTTAATGCAATCCCATTATTTATTGGGACTTAAGAGTAGCCCGTTTCTATTCATTTATCTCTCACCCTAGTTTATTTCTACATGCTTAGGGGTCTGCCTGACCTCCTCTCTTTCTGATCCATGTTTCCATCAATTGCTCCCCCCATATGTGTATATATATCTAGACACATATCTCTGGGTATATACAACAGACTCCATTCCCTGTCCACGATGCCTTCATAGATTCCATAATATAATAAATTGCTATTATCCTGATACAATTTGATCAATGCAAGGTATTGTGTTCCTTTAATACAATGCCCTGGTGAACCTGTATGTTAATACAAGAAGATGAGCTGTATACCTGTTTCTGTAATTTTGTTTTTCTACTTTAGAATTGTCTAGGTTATTTATTGTCGCTCCCTGCTCGCTCCCTGATTATTGTCAATTCCACCTAATATTGAGCCGCATCCCTAGGCCTGGTCCACTACCCAGTGCGGCCGCACATCGTCACCTTTCCCATCATGTGACGACTTGCAGGGTCCACCAGGGGCGATGTTTCCAGCAGCCCCTGGCGTCCCCCTGCGTCAACACGAAGCGCATCTCACTGTGTACGTTCGGGCCTCATTGCGCAGGCGCGATACGTTACACTGACGCATGCGCATTGTGTCTGTGCGGCCGATCCGGATGACGTCACGCCGGCCGACGCCGGAAGTTTGACTACGGATGGGACGTGTATATAAGCACACTGCTGTGTGCTTCTCGCTAGCGTCCCCCACCATCTGGCCGTTACAACGCTGCTGGTCACAATCGAACCCTACCTGGGTTATGGTAAGACTTGTCTTCACCCTTCGGTTAATGTTATCCTCTGTTCCCCTAACTTGGCGGATCTATTTATAATTATTTTCTTACACCCCATAGATAATCCGTTTTGACTATACTTAGTAGCACCTTCCGGACCTAATATGCCAACCTAATGGACACTTGGTCTACACCTGTGACTCTATTTTTCAACCACTGGTTCTTTTTGAACTAATCTATATTACCTTATCGGCGATTTGCCCTTGTAGCCATGTATTCGTCCATCTAGGTGAGTCCAGTCGTTTACTTTGCGGCTCTACGTATTTGTTGTGGTACTACTATTATTGTGTCTTCATATTATCTCTTACATTCTGATCGCCCATTAGGACCTGACCTGCGGTCTGCTCCAAATACTACACCCTTCCCCAGCATTTGTTCTACCAATTCACGGCTTTTTGGGAATTGTGGGGATTATTTCCCAACACACTATCTACCTGAGATCTTCAGTAAGTGCTATCTTTTACCTTTATCGCAGCAATATATTATATTATGCACGCCCCCACTGAGTGATGGACCTCTGGCCTCTACCTTTGTGGCTTAATTTGGTGGTTTGACGTACCCTTGGAGTTACCAGGGGCCGATACTTTTTTATATAAACATTGAATGTAGATGTATAATTGTGTTATGATATATAGAAGAAATATTCTTGTACATAGACTCATTATGTCTTTTAAATTCCACATTTTTCTGTCAGTTACTGTAATCTCATGCTCCAGATGAAGCGTTAATGGAAACGCGAAACATGTAGAGCTCCTGTTACGACTACCTTCGCCTCACCGCATCCTCGCCTCACCGTTGGACACCCCACTACTACTAGACAAGCCAATACTACCTGCTGGTCCCTGTTGGTGTCCCTCAGGCTAGATACTATAGGTTGCATGTGTGGCTCTTTATCTTACCGATCTTTTTGACAAGATATGTGTTCTTTTAAAATGTATATTGTTGTTTATGTACTTCTTCCTTTTTTAATGAATACATTTTGTTAAAAAATACTTTTTGTACGGTGCCTAAAAAGTCCAAAAGCCCCCCCCCCCTCCCTTCTTTCTACTACTAATTGTAGGACGTGGCACTGGACTACTATTTTAGTATCCGCAGCACCACACTGCTTTGATACTATTCCCCTTTTTCTCTACTCTCACACTTAACTAAACTCATATTCTACACTGACAATAGAAGCACAATAGCATGCTAACTCTCTAGCAGCACTGAGCAGAGCTCTGTTCTATCTCTCCCCACACAGATATCACACTGCAAATGGCCGCTATGGGGAGAATATTTTTATAGTGTGGGGCAGGACTAAGCGCAATGCGCCATGATTGGATAGAGTCATTACTTTATCCAATCACGGCTCTGACAGTGCTCTGTGCCCTGATTGGGCAAAGCTTTTATTGCTTCAGCCAAACCTTGCTTCCAATGCACTGTGCCACGCATTGTGTTCATTCGGCAAACGGTCGAACGCCCCGATAATTTAGGTGTTCCTCAAATGGGTCAACAGCCAATGTTCGGTCCGAAATCATGCTCAGGCCAAACCGGACACCCAACTCTAATCAGGAAAGGGGCTACTTGGTTGGATGTGCTCCCCCAGGCCAAATGTTCCTAGTCCTCCCCTGAACGTAACTAATGAAACATGTTTAGAATGTCCCCACCTGTATGTGACATTGGGTGACCCAGTGGCTTTCTTGGCCTCTTCTATCTGAGCCTCACTGATGTCATTTCCGAGAACTTTCTTGAAGTATGGAGAGAGAGTTCTTGTGCTCTGCCCCGTTCCACAGCCAACATCCACAGCAAATCCATATGGTTTGGGAAACTAGGAAGACAGAAACATCTTCAAAATACATACAATGACACTGGTGTTGTTTTCAGTTTAACCTCTTGCTACCCACATCATGCACATGTGTGGATGTAAAGAGGGTGGGCTTTAAAGTCCTTACATCCCACATAGGAGTCCATGAAAAGCCAAGATTTCTGTTCACACTCACTGCATGCCCCCAGCACAGTCATAGCCACAGCATAGCCAGCTCTCCGTCTCTAGTCCCAATTGGAAGCTGGTGGGACAGGCTTCCAATCATGTGTCCACTGTAAGAGCCAAGCACAGTGGTCACGTGATTAAGAACAGTCCCACCCTCCCCGGCATTAAGACCTATTTAAAGGGATGTTGAAGGTGGGTTACATTTATAATGTCGTAACAATGATAGTTTTTTTTTTATTTGGTTAAAAATGATTCCCATCCTCCACCTCACTCCCTACTTTACCAAAATTGTTTTTTTTTTTCTTGGAAGCGGGTACAATTTTTTGACAGGCCTAGGTGAGAAATATGCAATTTGGCATCACGCGTCCCAGGAGGCTGCTGGACCGGTTTTAAAGCGCTGTACAATCTTTCACATGCGCAGTGGGGAGCTGGCTGTGATTTCCTGAGAAAAAGTAAGTCAGCTCCGAGCTTCAAGTTGGTGGCACCAGGGTCTGGCAACTGTGAGAACTGGCTGTGGGAGGAAAGTGCGGGACGCCAGGGACTGGTAAATATCTTGGCCATGCTACACAAACACCCCCACCCACCCACCCACAACTAACTATCATTAAACATGATTAAATAACACTGTTCAGTTGTGAATATACAAAGATACAAATTAACATATTGTTACTTTTAGATCATGCTGTTCATTCATCTGTAGATCAAAAGGGATAAAACTTCAATCTGTAGATGTCAGTTAAAGCAATCCAACAGGTAAAAATAAAATGTTCCTTTGTTTAAACTCTTTTTAACCCTTGGTTTACTTTAATCAGCCCTCATTAACTCCTTAGTCCCTTTCTTCAACTATTTTCCTTCAGATTTTTTGGGGGTTTTATTTTATAAAAAGACCCAGCCCTTGACATTTGTGCTTCCAAGTATTTTTTACTAGACAACTACATATAACCCCCAAACATTATAGATTTATTTTTATTTTTTTAGCAGAGACCCTAGAGAAAAAAACAAACAAACACCCTAGTAGCATGTGTATAGCCCCATAAGTCTGCCTTTGTAGCCCGGGGAGGGGGGGGGGGTTGGTTAAAACAACCCACCAACCCCAATTGGTGGTCAAAGTAGGCAGTGTCAAACACCATCAATGATTGCGACACATCTGAAGGAACCCATTAGTCTCGTTACCTCTGAGCTCCCTAGAGTTAGTTCCATGTACCTCACAGAGCCCAACTTCCAGCATCAGTCCTCTTCAGACTAACACGGTGGCATTTTTTCCTTCCAGTGACACCTTTAACACAAGGGCATTTTTTCCTTCCAGTGACACCATGGATGCAGAGATGTTTTCTGTCTGACCATCACCACTGTTAGCCCCATATATGTTTCCACCTAATTCAACCCCACAGATACAGAAGACCTCCAATGATGGGCCAAGTCAAGCCAGTGCACCACAGCAAACTATTTATATTGCTCTTTTAGGTGCTTCAAAATACAAAATTGACTCTGGAACAACAGGCCACTGAGGCCAGTGAGAATGCCATAGCAAAATGGATTCTGTGCACCGGATTACCAGTCAGACTGATCTGCTGCTCTATGCTGCCTGTTTGGGGAGATACTCTGCCTGGGGCTGAAAGACTGGCTGCTTACATGTGGATGGTGCTTCTTCCACTTCCTGTGATTTTTCAATATTCACCTCTTCCACATCTTCAGAGTCAGACAGATCCTCATCTTGTAAGTGGGGCAATGTGGATATTCTTACAGCATGGGCATACTCCCCTGCCTTCTTAAAGCGGTTGTATACCCCCAAAATGTTATTTTTTTTTTATACACCTGTAAGGCAAAAGGCATAATGAGCTAGTATGCACCGCATACTAGCTCATTATGAAATACTTACCTTAGAACGAGGCGTCAGTAACTCACCTGGTCCACGCCGAGGGAGCTGACATGTTGCCTTGGCATGTCTTCTGGGTATCAGGGCTCCAGCGCTGTGAGTGGCTGGAGCAGCAATGTCGTCACTCCCTCGCATGCGCGTGGGAGACTTCTTTCCGGCAAAGTCCGGAGTCTGCGGGGCTTTCAGCCAAGAATCCCCTGTGCGCATGCGCTGCTGAAGTCAGCGGCTCATTGCGAGGGGAATATCTCCTAAACCGTACAGGTTTAGGAGATACTTTTTTTTACCTACAGGTAAGCCTTATTATAGGCTTACCTGTAGGTAAAAGTTAACATTTTGACTATACAACCACCAAGCAGTTCCTGAATATTTTTATCTGCCACATCAACAGGGGTTTTCAGACAGACGGGGTTGACAAAACAAGCAGCTGCTGCAAGCACATTTCATCAGTTCTTGGATCTAAGAATGAATCCAAATGCTGGCTCACATTCTTTAATGTTCTGTGCAATTGTGGCACCGTCTTGATAGCTAGTGTTGCGTTTAAAGTCCTCAAGGTGGCTGAGTAGAGAGTAGATCAAAGAGGGCAGTGACAACCAGGGACATTGATATGGTGTCACTCTGGAGGAGGGTTTTAGTATGTTCTGCTCCGCAAAAGGCAGCAGGACATGCAATGATGTAAGATTTTTCTAGGGAGCAAGGTGTTCCTGTGTCCCATGTTGTTTGTGATTTGGCAGACGGTCTCCTTCAGTTTGAGGAGTCTTGCGATCATGTTGAATGTACTACTTGCCCAGAGTGTGGGGCAGTCATTTAAAAGAGTAAGGCCACAATGCTCCAATATCTTCAGTGTTGCAATGGAGGACTTGAAGACATTCACTATTGATCTTACTTTATCAAAGATTCCCCTAACACTTGCGTCCTTCTGCTGCATCATGTAGGCACAAGGTATGTACCAGGCAAGTCCAACATCTTGTGGGAATAGTTTTACATGAGTTACAAATAAAGTGAAAAAAATAACAAAGATACACCAGTAGAGTAGAGCAGACAGCCCAAAAATCAATCATTGTATATCCATTTGATAATTGACTGTAGTGTCATGTAAAAATAAAAATGGCTCACCGCAGATTATTTCAGACTCAGTCTTACAGTCACATTCTGTCATCGGGGAGTCTTCCTCCCTAGAGCTATTTTTTTGGGGGGGGAGCGGCAAACAAACCACCCAACCCCCCGTTCGGTCAAATAGGGGTACTAATATACCCCTATATGTGATGTGCTTACATGTTATAAATGCAATCAGTGACAACAGTACTGGAACAGGGCTATCCAACGCCCAGGGCAAGGATGCAGAATTGCAGCCCCCCTCCACTATTAATACATGCCCTAGCATGTGTACCACCCTGCATCCATTTTTAGGCCCCCATTACTTCACTGCACAAAGGGCAACTTCCCCTCTTGCCCACCCCTTGTCCCGGCCCTGAGTGACAGGCAGCAAGCTGGGCTCTCTTCTTACCTAGGTATTAGCAGGCAGGCTCATGACTGTACAGGTGGGACATACATGCTCCAGCTGTCCTCCAGGTAGGTAGGTAGTAGAGTCGGGTCCTTGCCGCGTACCAGATGAGAACTTCCCCACTGATCATAATGACCTTCCCCACATCCACTGAGCTGCAGGTTAATCCACCGGGAACAGAGAGGATAGGCAGGAGCAGGCACATTATCATCATCTCTGTGCACCGATGACAACAGGTGGCATCATTAGCTGGTAGCAAGCTGTTAGAGCCTGGCACAGGGCAGCGTATCAGCAGTGCAGAGGACAAGGCGTGCTAGGGGACTTGCTGCCTCATTTATTCTAGAGCTGAGCCTTAGCACAGTAATGTCTGATTTGTCTTCACCTTTTACAAAAGAGGGATTTAATACCTATGTGAGAAAATAAAAAAATACAACCTTCGATCAACAAACCAAAACCACCTTCTCATCCCCAAAGCCCGCTACAAATCTAAGGGAGAACGAAGATTCGCAGTACAGGGACCTCGGCTATGGAACGCTCTACCAAACAACATCCGCTTGGAAGAAAACCATTGGGCGTTCAGGAAAAAACTCAAGACCCACCTCTTCTAATAAAGCAGAACAACAAGGACAGACAAAGCGCCTTGAGGCGATTCAGTTCGCATTTGCAGCGCTATACAAATCATTCATTCATTCATTCATTCATTTATAACAGCCTTACTATGAGAACTGATTGATCTGCACTTTTTAAAATTAGGCTTTTAAAGCGGATCTTCACCATTCCCACCCACTTCCTAACATCACCCGCGCTCTTCCCCTTCCTCTCTTACAATCAAAACGTTATTTTATTATTTTTTACTTTTGAGGGAATACATCCCCCCCTCCTGTATTCTTGCCTAAGCGAGAATGGCTTATAAAGTACCCACAGCCAGGGCAGGACTTAGGGTGGTGGGGGCCCCTGGGCTTGAGTCACTTTCGGGCCCTACCTTCTATACATTACCGTATATATCGGCGTATAACACACGCCGGTGTATAACACGTACCCCAAGTTTAGGAGGGAATTTTAAGGAAAAAAACTTTTAGAAGGGAAGTTTAAGGGAAAAAATTTACATTTAAATGCCCATCAATGCAACCTTATCAGTGTCCATCTGCAGCCTTGCCCATCCATCTGCATTGAAACAAATGAAAATAGGCAAAAGCCCAGGCCTCGAAGGCTACACCCTCCAGTATTACAAGACCTTCTCAGATGTTCTCACTTCAAATCTCTTACATACTTTCAATGCCTTGGCTGATCCACAAGTGCGACCAAATAGGATGCTATCAGCGCATATCACCGTAATCCCTAAGGGAGGCAAAGACCCCCTTCAAGTAGCAAATTATAGGCCAATATCGCTCCTCAATGTAGACATAAAAATTTATGCCAAGATTCTTGCCAATAGGCTGTTGCCCCTGATTCCCGGCCTCATGTCCAATGACCAGGTGGGTTTTGTCCCGGGCAGGGAAGCCCGGGACAACACTATTCGTACGCTCAACCTACATCATTGGCTCACCTCATCTAAAACCCAGGGCTTCCTACTTTCTCTTGATGCGGAGAAGGTGTTTGACAGAGTGGCCTGGGACTACATGCGGCAGTCCTAGAAGTAATAGGCCTAGAGGACCGCATGCTCACTTCCATAATGGCGCTATACTCCGGTCCCACGGCGGCTGTGAGAGTTAACGACCACCTGTCGAACGCCTTCCCCATCAGCAATGGTACACGCCAAGGCTGCCCCCTCTCCCCTCTGATCTACATCCTAACTTTAGAGCCCCTTCTGAACAAACTCAGAGGGAACCCGGACATCAAGGGGGTGACGGTGAAAGGCAGAGACTTCAAAGTCGCAGCCTTTGCGGACAACATTTTGCTCTCTCTGATGTCCCCACGCACCTCCTTGCCATCACTCCTCCGAGACGTAGAGGCCTTTGGTAAAATTTTGAATCTTAAAATTAACTACACAAAATCCCATGCCTTTAACGTAACCCTCCCCCCCCCCCCCCCCCCCCCCCCCCCCCCAGGAAGTTTCCCACTGCCAATAGTCCTTCCCGTTCCATTGGGAAAAGACCGCAATCACCTACCTTGGGATTCGGATCCCACCCCGCCTCTCAGACCTTTACCTCCTCAACTTTCATAATGCACTGCTTAAGGCCCAAAACCACCTCAAGGAGTGGTCAAACTTAAATGTCTCATGGTTTGGTCGCTCTGCTCTGATCAAAATGATTATATTACCACGATTATTGTATCTGATCCAAACCACTCTAATGGCTATTCCGGCAGGATTTTTCTCCTGTTATCGGAAGGCTTGCTCTTCCTTCCTTTGGAAGGACTCCCCTCCAAGGATTAAATACTCCCGACTCACGATGCCCAAGTTCAAAGGTGGCATAGCACTCCCGGATCTACATAAGTATTATGTCGCCTGCCACCTTACAAGAATTGCCGATTGGAACATCCACTCCCTTGAAAAAGTATGGGTCTCCCTTGAAAATGCTTTCTCCCCTACTCCTTTACACCTCCTCCCTTGGCTACTCCCGAAACAATGGCCCCAAACTCTTGTCAAACACCCATTCATCTACACTACATTAATACTATTCAGGAAAGCCCCAGCCAACAGACCCCTTGCACCGACTCCGGGCCCGTTAACTACATTGAGAGGAAACCCTGATTTCCCTCCGGGTGACTCGCCTAATTTCCTCAGACAGGAATGTCCTTACCTCCCACTTTTTCCAGAGGGCAAACTCGCCTCAATAGATGACCTTAGAAACATCTCAAACACTTCAACCTTCTCCTTCTGGACATACAGACAAATATGCCACTTTTTATCCACCCATACTACCCAAAACAGATGGACGAGATGACTTACCCCATTTGAGACTTTATGTCACCGTGAGACACCCCAACGACATCTCATCTCCCTTCTGTATGCTCTACTTCTAGAACCCAGCGACTCTACCCTCTCTCCATCACAAAGCTCTTGGATTAGGGACTTATCTACCCCCTTGACACCCGTGGAGTGGACTAGTGTCCATGAATATGCACATGGAGGTTCGCTGAACGTTGCCATCCAGGAGAACGGATACAAAGTGCTCACTAGGTGGTATAGAACCCCCTCCCGCCTTCACAAATTCTCGCCCTCCATACCCAACACCTGCTGGAGATGTAATTCGGAGGTGGGAACCATGCTACATATATGGTGGGACTGCCAACATATCCAACCCTTTTGGAGGGAGGATCACAGATTTATCTCAACAATCACTACCTACACCCTAGACCAGGGGTCTCCAAACTTTTCACTTCGGGGGCCACATTGTGCATTTTTCACATATTCGCGGGCCGAAAAAATAAATTTTTTTTTTTAATGAATCGGCAGTAGAACAAAATAGAATTTGACAGGCTGCCGGCAGTAGAGCTTGATGGCGCACCTAAACGATGTAACCTCATGCACTGGGGCTAAAATTCCAGTGTTCACAGGGTCTTGCATCTGTGTTACTGTCAACACACACACGCCTCCATACATTTGTATCCTCATCAGAGCCCCCTCTGCATATTTGTGTCCCCCTTAGAGCCCCCCCGAATATTTGTGCCTGAATAAGAACCCCTGCATATTTGTATTCCCATCAGAGCCCCCTGACACGTTTGTGTCCCCATCAGAGCCCCCTTCCATATTTGTGTCCCCATCAGAGCCCCCTTCCATATTTGTGTCCCCATCAGAGCCCCCTTCCATATTTGTGTCCCCATCAGAGCCCCCTTCCATATTTGTGTCCCCATCAGAGCCCCCTTCCATATTTGTGTCCCCATCAGAGCCCCCTTCCATATTTGTGTCCCCATCAGAGCCCCCTTTCATATTTGTATTCCCATCAGAGCCCCCTTCCATATTTGTGTCCCCATCAGAGACCCCTGCACAATTATGTCCCCCTTAGAGCCCCCTTCCACATTTATGCCCCAATCAGAGACCCCAGCACAATTGTGTCCCCCTTAGAGCCCCCTTCCACATTTATGCCCCAATCAGAGACCCCAGCACAATTGTGTCCCCCTTAGAGCCCCCTGCAAAACTGTGTCCCCCTTAGAGCTCCCCTTTCACTTTTGTGTCTCTCAAACTAGCCCCCGCCGCACATTTGTGTCCCCATCACCTCCAACAGTCACATCTGTGTCCCTCTTACATCTGTGTCCGGCTTCAGCGCTGTTCTGCTGCACCTCCCGACTCCCGCCCGGCTGTTACACAGGCACGTTGTAGCCAAAAGCACAGCCGTAAAGGACACTGATGCTAACAGAGGGGCGGGACCCGGGAGGCGCAGTAGGTCCTATCAACAACTAGTGAGGCGCCGGGTTGGACATGCTCCGTCGGGCTGCGGGACCTGTGCTGCATACTATCAGGGCTAGGGGTGCAACGGATCAAAAAACTCACGGATCGGATCGATCCTCGGATCAGGAGTCACGGATCGGATCATTTTTCTGATCAGCAAATAATTGAATTTGCAAAAAACCTGTGAAAATTCCGCCACCATATAGTCCCCACTGTAATATCCACGTCATCTCCCCCACTGTAATATCCACGTCATCTCCCCCACTGTAATATCCACGTCATCTCCCCCACTGTAATATCCACGTCATCTCCCCCACTGTAATATCCACATCCTCTCCCCACTGTAGTATTGGCTGGGTATCGCAGAGTATTGGCTGGGTATCGCAGAGTATTGGCTGGGTATCGCAGAGTATTGGCTGGGTATCGCAGAGTATTGGCTGGGTATCGCAGGGTTAATGCAGAGTATCGCAGGGTTAATGCAGAGTATTGGCTGGGTATCGCAGAGTATATGCAGGGTTAATGCAGAGTATCGCAGAGTATTGGCTGGGTAATGCAGAGTATATGCAGGGTTAATGCAGAGTATCGCAGAGTATTGGCTGGGTAATGCAGAGTATATGCAGGGTTAATGCAGAGTATCGCAGAGTATTGGCTGGGTAATGCAGAGTATGGCTGGGTAATGCAGAGTATCGCAGAGTATTGGCTGGGTAATGCAGAGTATATGCAGGGTTAATGCAGAGTATCGCAGAGTATTGGCTGGGTAATGCAGAGTATCGCAGAGTATTGGCTGGGTAATGCAGAGTATCGCAGAGTATATGCAGGGTTAATGCAGAGTATATGCAGGGTTAATGCAGAGTATATGCAGGGTTAATGCAGTATATTGGCTGGGTAATGCAGGGTATGTTTACAAGTGATCGCTCCGTCAAATTTGACGGAGCGATCACATTGTAAACAGTGGCCGGGTGTACCAAGATGGCCGCCGCTCCGGAGCTAGGCCGAAGCCGCGGCCTTTCCTAAGGCCGCCGGGTGTACAAAGATGGCCGCCGCCGCTCCGGAGCTAGGCCGAAGCCGCGGCCTTTCCTAAGGCCGAGGCCGCGGAGCGCTCCGTGGATTGCGGGGTGTGCCGATCCGAACGGGGTGGCCCGTTCGGATCACGGATCGGCGACTCAACCTGCGGGCCGGGAAAAACGTCCCAGCGGGCCGGATGTGGCCCGCGGGCCGTACTTTGGAGACCCCTGCCCTAGACTATACACCAGCACAGTTTCTCCTACACCATACGTCCCTGTCTAAGAAGGCCTATTAAAAATCCTTGGCTATGCACATGGTCAATGCTGCGAGATTATGCATTCCCAAACACTGGCGCACCATCCAAGCACCGACACTTAAGGAATGGTTTATAACCGTCTCGAGAATCTGTGACATGGAGGAGTTGATCCACATTGCACAAGAGAGAATGGAGAAATTTTCACTTATCTGGGCTTGCTGGTCTCATTTCAAAACTACCCCTGACTACAAGCAACACGTCCCTCCTGATTAGGAGAAGATCTTCTCATGAGGAAATATGTCCCCACCCCACTCTAGGGGGTTCGAGCGAGGTGTCACTCCCCCTTTTTTCTTCTTTTTTCTTTCTTATCCCTTCATTCTCACTTCTTCCTCTCCTCCCCCCCTCCCTGTTCACTCCCTCCATCTCCTCCCCCTGACCCCCACTATCCCTTCCCTACTCTCCCCTTGCCTGTCCTCTACTTTCCACTGTTTCTCCTCCTCCCCCCTTTTTCTTCTCCCTTTTTCTCCTCCTTTTATCTCCCCCTCTCGTCCTCTTTCTTCTCACTTTCTTCTGCTTCACCCTCCCCTTCTCAATCCTCTCTCGCTGTTAAGCAGGCGCATGACTGTAAGCGCCTGCGGCACCATATTAAACAGCAAGGTCCTTAAGCAGTTGGAACTTGAATCAAGACAATAAACATACCGGGCTTAGTTTACCCTCATATCTGTATGTGTATGCTCTGGAGATACCCCCTTACCTACCAATTGTTATTTTATGTGCTGTATCGAAAGCTGTATTATTTTGACTGCACTTACCTGTATCTGTTTCTAAAGTTTGCTTAATAAAATTTTATGGAAAAAAATAAATAAAACAGGGGTGAACAGTGGCGCTAGATATGGTGACAACATAAAATTATATAGCAACTGGAGTATAGGTATACAAAATGTGTGTGTGAGTAAGCACACATAATATTAAAACATTTGTTAAAACATAATGCCCATAAATTATCTGAGATCTTGTATGATTAGCACCTGGAGGCAGCTCCCTTAAGCCCCATACACACGGTCTGAAAATCCGACCACCAAATCCATCGGATTTGGTCCGACGGATTTAGTCCGACACTGGTGTTGCATACACACGGTCGGACAAAGTTGTCGGAAAATCCGATCATTCTGAACGTGGTGCCATTTTTTGCCTACGACGGGACTACGTAGAGGCTAGTAGCCAATAGCTTTGGTCTTGTAATGTGATCTGAGCATGCGTGGCACTTTGTCCGTCGGAATTCGCTACACACGATCGGAATTGGTGTGATCGGACTTTGTTGTCGGAAAATCTATCGAGCAGGAGATAGAACTTTGTCCGTCGGACAATCCGATGTAAACTGTCCGATGGTGCCTACACACGGTCGGAATTTCCGACAACATTGTCCGATAGGACAAAATCCATCGGAAAATCCGACCGTGTGTATGGGGCATTAGAGTGAAGCGATGTGTAGAAATGGGAACAGAGGGGCGCCAGACCGCGTGCAGTATAAATCATATATTTAATAAAAACAAGTAGTAACTCACAGGTTTAATTAGATGAGTTCAGTAAGTGGTGAAAATCGCCAGTCCTGGAGTCTTATAAATGTCCTATTTGGTGTTGTGTTTTCCCTTTGCAGCCTGGGGCCCTGGTGTGATCTCACAGGGATCCAGAGGAGACTGGGAACCAGGAAACTAAAAGCAGCTGGTCGTAACTTCACAGGAACAGGAAATGTGATTGTTGACGGTTGTAGACCAAAGTGAATGTAAATACGAGTAAAAAGTTTGCTGATTAAATAGTGGATGATGATAATTTTATGACGTTTGAAGAAATCGATCAACAAATTTATTGATTAAATACATAAATATACCTTGGATACAAAATTAATAAATTTGTATGAATAAATTAACTAAAATAGGAATTAAGAAAATTATTATTAACCGCTTCCCGACCGCCTCCTGTAGATATACGTCATCAGAATGGCACGGGCAGGCAAAAGGACGTACCTGTACGTCCCCTTTAATTTGCCTGCCCGGGGGGGCGCGCGCGCGCCGCCAGCGGCGCGCGCGCGACCCGGTCGGGAGCTCCGTGACCACGGCCGCGGGACCAGCGGACCCGATCGCCGCTGGTATCCCGCGATCGGGTTACGGAGCGGAAGAACGGGGAGAGGTCTATGTAAACAAACCTCTCCCCGCGCTTCCTACACTGACTGTCAGTGATCGGCGGTTCCCTGTCATCGGGAACGCCGATCAATGACGTCAGACGTACAGCCACGCCCCCCTACAGTAACCACAACACGTCACACTGACTCCTCCCCGCCCCCTAACTACAACTGTCATTTACATAGGAATCAGTGCTATTTAAATAGCACTGATTTCTGTATAAATGACAAATGTCCCAAAAATGTGTCAAAAATGTCCGATGTGTCCGCCAAAATGTCGCAGTCACAATAAAAATCGCTGATCGCCGCCATTACTAATAAAAAAATAAATATTAATAAAAATGCTATAAAACTATCCCCTATTTTGTAAACGCTATAACTTTTGCGCAAACTAATCAATAATCGCTAATTGCGATTTTTTTTACCAAAAATATGTAGAAGAATACGTATCGGCCTAAACTGAGGAAAAAAAAAATGTTTTTTTATATATTTTTTGGGGATATTTATTATAGCAAAAAGTAAAAAATATTGCATTTTTTTCAAAATTGTCGCTCTATTTTTTGTTTATAGCGCAAAAAATAAAAACCGCAGGGGCAATCAAATACCACCAAAAGAAAGCTCTATTTGTGGGAAAAAAAGGACGCCAATTTTGTTTTGGAGCCACGTCGCATGACCGCGCAATTGTTAGTTAAAGCGACGCAGTGCCGAATTGCAAAAAGGGGCCTGGTCCTTTGGCTGCCAATTGGTCCGGGGCTGAAGTGGTTAAAGTGGTTGTAAACCCTTTACAACTACTTTAAACTACAGGTAAGCCTTTAATTAGGCTTACCTGTAGCTGCATTGGATATCTCCTAAACCTGCACGGTTTAGGAGATA
The DNA here is from genome assembly GCA_028564925.1 of Lithobates sylvaticus. NCBI lineage: Eukaryota > Metazoa > Chordata > Amphibia > Anura > Ranidae > Lithobates > Lithobates sylvaticus. The sequence goes on from CM053031.1 coordinate 281,962,040, forward strand.
TCCCTGTATTTGCATCTGCCAACGTCATGCAGCATATGCGCACTTAAGTCAACTGAAGCAATGGCACTACATGCTGTTGCTTCAGTTGTACCGTGCCGTTCCCAGCGGCTCCCACGCATGCACGGGAGTGACGTCATCGCGGCTCGGGCCAATCACAACGCCAGAGCCTTGATACCCGGAAGTTACCTCCGGGATAGATGTCGCCAGCCAGAGGGGGAGATGAGGACGGCTGCGGGGGCTTCGTTTTCGGGTAATTAATTCATAATGAGCTAGTATGCTATGCATATTAGCTCATTATGCCTTTATCTTGCAGGGTGTTTTTTTTTTATTCTGGAGGGTTTACAACCACTTTAAATTATTAACAATTGGTAATCAAATATTATTACAATGAGTTAATAAACATCAAAGAAAAAAGGGAATATTTGGGACTTTAAATGAGACGCAACGGGGAATATTACGCCTCCATCCCTGGTTGCTTTTGCAAAAAAGAGGGGGGGGGGGGACTTTAGATGAGGTGTGTGGGGTAGAGTCAGACACAACCATATACATATGTAAAAAATTATATTTTTTATTAGACCAAAGATATCTTATCTGGCTGACATCCGGCAGGTGGTATCGCATGACCTAGTATCAGCTCTTGTGTGAGTACTTTCAGTTATGGCCGTTTATCTGTTCATCATCATCCTTAATCCTCTACCCCTCCAGTCTGTGGTTATATCAAACTATAATGGTGAGTTTTTTTTATCCCCTTTTTAGTATATGGATGCACTTGCTCCTGATGAGTGGATAGAAGTCCACGAAACGTCGTTGAGCTTATTTTGATGCATCCATCTCATATTTATGATTCTAGATGTTTTTTATTGTTCTACCACCCTGATATAATGTTATGCTATGTTGTTGTCACGCCAGTGTGACGCTGGATGGGATCCTGGTCTACTCCATTTGGGGGACTGTGATGTACAATATTTACTTTCTGTGTCATGTTGGTGACTATCCTCAATATGTATGTTGATACTTTGTATTTTATATGCCAATGTGCTATTATGCGTTTATATGGGTTGATCCATGCCCTATCTTTGGTCTAATAAAAATTATAATTTTTTACATATGTATATGGTTGTGTCTGGCTCTACCCCACGCACCTCATCCCACCCCCCCCCCTCTTTTTTGCAATGAGTTAATAAAATGGTGAAAATGAAGGACGGAAAAGGACTCTATGCTAGATATAATATTAAGGGTATATCTGTTATAAAATGATATAGAACTATGTGAGCAAAGCTAAGGGGGGTACCTCATTCTATGACATTTAAGTAAAAAAGAGGGCAGGAAGAAAAAACAACCTGACGGATTATCTCGGTACCTGAACAGAATACACCTGAGTGCTTAAACAATATATTTCTAAATATTTATATTGACACAGAGTACAAAAATTTAAAAGAAGATATTTGATATCAAAATTAGATTTGCATACACATACGACGAATCTTCAAATATGTCACATATACTGATTGATACTGGTTGACGCGTTTCGCCCACGGCTTCTTCAGAACCAGGTGGCAGTAGTTATGACATCTAAAGTACAACATAAAAAAGCATAGGAGATATAGAGAGGCAAATGATCAGTATTATGATTATTCTTTGGTTCATTAATTTTACAAAAGAATTTGTCGGTATAGATGAAGGCATTCGTATAGCTTCAAATTTTAATTTTAATTGTTTGCCTACCTTAAAAGACCGGTTATGTATTTTAAAGTGCCAATATGGCTAGATCATCTAAAAACGATGTATTAGCCCATGATGAGAATGAATAATCAAACGTAGGTATCAAATGAATACTTGTAAGGTGTTGATGCCGACAAAAGCTAGAAGGACTGTTTATAAAATGATATCTCAAAGGGATAAATCAAATCTTCAAATAAATGGTTAATGGATAATGATGGTGGTACATAAGTGTGCACACATATAATCATACATGTACACAATACGATAACCGCTCATGCATATACATACCCACATATGTGCAGTTGTAAACATGTGCAACCAACGCATGTATACACGTGAGTATATACAAAAGCATCTTCCTGTCCCAATACTCTCTAAAGGGACACAATATTATACAAAAAAGAGAAGGGGGGAGAAACCCCTAAGCATTCAAAGGGCTATTCCCAGAGTCAGGCTAAAAAGTGCCATGCAGTGCTTCCGCTTGTGTGTTTAGGGGACAGGAACCACATCGGAGCAGAGATTCTTTCAGCCCCGCAGGGGAAGGTCCAGAGGTGGGTCACACCAGGGCCGTTTTTAAGGCAGGGCAAAAGGGACAGCTGCCCTGGGCCCTGTCATTGTTGTGGGGCCCAAAGCAGCTGCCTCATACTTGCCAATTATCCTGGTTTAAATTCCCTCGTCCCTTGAGATTTTAGTCCTGTGCTGTGTCCTGATATCTCAGTGCGATGGGCTGTTACTAATGCTGCCCAGCTCTGCCCTATTGTTGTGTACAGATGACTCACCTGCAGACCCTGTGTTTACATGTAAATTACCGGCATTCACATGTAAATAGCGGTGGCATTGATATGTAAATAGCGGCGGCCGGTGGCATTGATATGTGTATCATGCCCCCCTGAGGTCATATTCACAGTAATGTCTATCAACCAATCAACAAGCAGAAATCATGTGCTGTAACCTCTACCAACTAATCAGTGAGCCGTAATGTGTGCTGTAACCTCTAGCAACCAGTCAGTGAGCGGTAATGATACACTGTAACCTCTAGCAACCAGTCAGTGAGCGGTAATGATACACTGTAACCTCTGGCAACCAATGGCAATAGCTGCCTGATCTGATTCAGTAAACTGATTTTGAGTCTAGCTGCTATTTATTGTATGAATCAGAGCGGGTGGAGAACAAAACTGCATGGGGGGGGGGGGTAAGAAAACTTTTGCCCAGGGTCCAATCAATATTAAAGACGGCCCTGATCATGTCCCTTTGGCTGCTGAATCACAGTTCTGCCTTGCTCCACATTTATTTCCCGATGTGGGTATAGAGTTCGCCAGGACGGAGTTTTAGAATCCTACAAAAAAGACACAGATCTTTTCAGAACCACCTTATCATAAAAACTAGTATACTGTTTATCATCTCAGGCCTTAACTTCCCTTATTGGCATGTTGGTTTTGTTCGAAGGTAAAAGAGTATCTACTGGTTTTGGTGCAAATTTATTTCAACTTAAAATGTTAGCTCTATGTGGTAGGCAGAATTTGTTTTAGATGAGCATTTTCTAGTTGTCTACAGATGCAACAGAATCTATTGAATGTGGTAATTTCCGGTCTGGCAAATAGTGTTCAACGTTGTGATCAGAATATTGTATTTACATGATATCCCTAAGAATATCGTTCACTTGGGCTCTTCCCTGTTGTTGTGGCACTTTGGAGCAAGTAGTTCAGCCGCCAGAGCCGCTTATTGATGAATGTTAGAATAGCGTTGTATGAAATTAATTGTCTAAGATACAGTATATGGTTCTTCCTGGTCTTCATTTAACCACTTCAATGCCGGGCACTTAAACACCTTCCTGCCCAGACCAATTTTGAGCTTTCAGCTCTGTCGCAATTTGAATGAGAATTGCGCGGTCATACTACACTGTACCCAAATAAAATTTTTATCATTTTCTTCCCACAAATAGAGCTTTCTTTTGGTGGTAGTTGATCACCTCTATGGTTTTTATTTTTTGCTAAACAAATAAAAAAAAATTGAAAAAAAAGATGTTTTCTTTTGTTTCAGTTTCAAAACTTTGTAAATAAGTAAGTTTTCTCCTTCACTGATGGGCACTGATAAGGCGGCACTGATGGACACCGATGAGGTGGCACCAATGAAGTGGTACTGATGAGGTGGCATTGATGGGCACTTATATGTGGCAATGATAGGTGGCACTTATGGGCACTGATGGGCAACACGGATGGGCACTGATAGGGGGCACAAATTGGCACTGATAGGTGGCACGGATTAGCATGGATAGGCGGCATGGATGGGCATGGATAGGCGGCACAGATGGGCATGGATAGGCGGCACGGATGAGCATGGATGGGCACTGATAGGTGGCACTGATGGGCACTGATAGGTGGCATTGTATTTTTTTGTTTTGTACTGATGGATGCCAATCAGTGCCAAACAATAATGCATGCTAATCAGTGATGCCTATTATGGGCACTGATTGGCATCCATTGTGGGCACTGATTGGCATCCATTGTGGGCACTGTGTGTCATCCCTGGTGGTCTAGGGTGGCATACCTGGTGCTTGGCATCCTTGGTGGTCTGGTGGTGTCCCTGGTGATCCAGTGTGGGCATCCTCGGGGGGCTGCGCTGATAATCGATCAGCACAGACCCCCCCTATCAGAGGAGCAGCCGATCGGCTCTTCTCTACTCGCGTCTGACAGACGTGAGTGAGGAAAAGCCGATCACCGGCTCTTCCATTTTACACTGTGATCAGCCGTGATTGGACACGGCTGATCACATGGTAAAGAGTCTCCGTTGGAGACTCTTTACCAAAATCTTAGTTGCGGGGTGTCAGACTGACACGATCGCTGCGATGCGTGCCCCCTGGGGGGCGTGCAGCGGCTCAAAATCCTGAGGACGTCATAAGACATCCGGTCAGGATTTTGAAACCACTTTGCCGACGTCTTTTGCCTATAGGACGGGCGGCAAATGGTTAATATTTAGGTTAAAGTAAAAAAAATTCAGGGTAGCAAAACATTTAATAGCAGATGCTTTCAGTGCTTCAGGACACTGGTTAGCCCAGCAGTGAGCAATGACCTACAATGTTTTTTTTGCTTGCAGTTATATCCTATATAATATTCCATTCCCTTGCTGAAAAAAACCTGCATTATCTGTGCCACTTGTTGCTTCTCTTATGAGGACTCTGCAGAACTCTTTTGGCCTTTATATGACACGAATCAAAGTGGTTGTTTCCACACTATTTCAACAAAACTGTTAGTAGGAGTTTGAGACATAACGACTTTGCATATAATTCTCGCTTTTGGTTAGAAGCTCTGGAGCAGTGTTTATATGCTGCTATTGGGTCACAAATTGCATTCAACATGTCATTTAATTTCTCTACTGCAATGGAATAAATCAATTTTTGGGGGGGTGCAAACAAACTGAAAAATACTGAACCCCCCCCCATCAATTGCAGCCTCACTGTGCCCATCAAATGCAGCCACTTGTGCCCATCAAATGCAGCCACTGTGCCCACCGACCCCTCCCGCTCGCGGCTCTGGCAGCACCCCCAACCCCCCACCCACGCACGGCTCTGACTGACCCCCTGGCACTTACCGCCAGGCAGCAGCTCCTCTTCAAGTGCACCAGAGTGGCGGCGACCTCCGCTCCGGCGTGTGTCTCCTCCGCTCCTCTTCCTAAGCACCAGGCATCCAATAGGCGCTTTGGCCAATCAGGAATACAGGTCTGATGCCCTGCCTCCTGATTGGCGGGGAGGAAGGTTAGTGTGAAAATAGCGAAAATGAATTCGCTATCGTCACATAATTGGGTGGGATCAGGGCGCACTCTCTGCGCCACAAGCACACCCTATTTTTAAGCCTATTAGAGCCTCTAGCTCTAATCAGGTGCTTCAAAAAGTACCACCCCCCCTCCCCACAATGCACGGGCCGCAACTGATTAGAACTGCTCTCCCACTCAGTTCAGTCTTGTTAGTTGAGCTAAGTTGTTAACTTGCTGCACAAAAGTGTTTGCAGAATTGGATTAGCAAGACCAGGATAGGCAGTTATCATTTAATGCCTTAGGCCATTCCCATTGCCCAATAGAGCTGATTCAACAATTTCAACTATTAACAAGGCTTTCCTTTCTTTTTTTTTGTCACATGTGAATGGCTCTCCTTTATCAGAATCATAATTGAAATATGTCCCTAAAAGATGTTGATGATGCAGGATATGCAGCTGCTACATAGGGAGTGCATCAGGACGTAGATGGCCGACCTGCTCTTTATTAGGGATGAGCTTCGAGTTCGAGTCAAACTCATGTTCGACTCGAACATTGCCTGTTCGCCTGTTCACCGAACAGCGAACAATTTGGGGTGTTTGCGGCAAATTCGAAAAGCTGCGAGCACCCTGTAAAAGTCTGTGGGAGAAATCTAAAGTGCTAATTTTAAAAGCCTATATGCAAGTTATTGTCATAAAAAGTATTTGGGGACCCGGGTCCTGCCCCAGGGGACATGTATCAATGCAAAAAAAAAGCTTTAAAAACTGAAGTTTTTTCAGGAGCAGTGATTTTAATAATGCTTAAAGTGAAACAATAAAAGTGTAATATACCTTTAAATTTCATACCTGGAGGGTGTGTATAGTATGCATGTAAAGGGGCGCATGTTTCCCGTGCTTAGAACTGTCCCTGCACAAAGTGTAATTTTTGCAGGAAAAAAAGATTTAAAATCACTCGCGGCTATAATGAATTGCCGTTTTCCGTAATACAGAGAACAGTCATTGAAAGTCATTGATAAAAAAAAAAAAGCGTGGGGTTCCCCCGAAATTCAATTACCAGGCCCTTCAGGTCTGGTATGGATATTAAGGGGAACTCCACACCAAATTTTAAAAAACATGGCGTGGGGGTCCCGCTTAAAATCCATACCAGACCCTTCAGGTCTGGCATGCATTTTAAGGGGAACTCCACACCAAATTAAAAAAAATATGGCGTGGGGGTCCCGCTTAAAATCCATACCAGACCCTTTATCCGAGCACGCAACCTGGCAGGCCGCAGGAAAAGAGGGGGACGAGAGAACGCCACCCCCCTCCTGAACCGTACCAGGCCACATGCGTCTGTGACCCCTCAAAGCACCATGTCCCCACGTTGATGAGGAGAAGGGTCTCTTCCCCACAACCCTGGCCGGGTTTCCCTCCCTCCAATTCTCTTGCAGGGTATATGGTGTATGTATTTGGAATAGTTGGCTGATCATATTCCATATTTGCAAATGTGAGCTGTGTTGGATATCCTTGTTGTTCACCTGGAAGGGAATGATTTAAGTGAATTTAAAATATTTAACCTTCTAAATAAAATGGGAACTGTTCTGTCTACATATAAATGGTTTTACAGTTACCATAAAATTTTACAGTTACCATAAAATTGATGGATTGATTTACTGTATACTCATTATTAGTGACTTAATTCTTCTCTATTGTGATCTGGAGAATCTCATCAGAGGTCTAGCAGTATTTGGCATAGAGCCCAATAGTCCCTTCTTTGGGACCAAATCCCTCTGCCCATCATGCAGCTTCAGTTGTCCCTCTTTTTACTCTGATGTGTACATCTCTATACAAAATGTACTATATGCTGCACTAAACTTTTTATCCAGCCTCTATATTACTGCATTTGCTATTTTGAAAAAACATTATAAAGGAAAAGTAGAAGTAAGAAAAAAGCATGTGTGTTGTTTAGCCAATCATCTTCTGCATATTAGATCCTTGAGGTCTCTGTAACAGGGGACATGTCCTTTGCTACTTACTGTGCAAAAGAGTCTTTACAATTTCAGAAATTTGGGAGGTATGTTTTTGGTGCATTTTCTCAGTCATTGGTAAGGGCATTTTCAATGCTGGACCTCCCCCCCACCAGCGGACTAGTCCAACTAATCCCCCCATCTCCTGTAATGTGTCCGCAGTCTCTGACCATCTCCTGTAATGTGTCCCCAGTCTCTGACCATCTCATGTAATGTGTCCCCAGTCTCTGACCATCTCCTGTAATGTGTCCCCAGTCTCTGATCATCTTCTGTAATGTGTCCCCAGTCTCTGACCATCTTCTGTAATGTGTCCCCAGTCTCTGACCATCTCCTGTAATGTGTCCCCAGTCTCTGACCATCTCCTGTAATGTGTCCCCAGTCTCTGACCATCTCCTGTAATGTGTCCCCAGTCTCTGACCATCTCCTGTAATGTGTCCCCAGTCTCTGACCATCTTCTGTAATGTGTCCCCAGTCTCTGACCATCTTCTGTAATGTGTCCCCAGTCTCTGACCATCTTCTGTAATGTGTCCCCAGTCTCTGACCATCTCCTGTAATGTGTCCCCAGTCTCTGACCATCTCCTGTAATGTGTCCCCAGTCTCTGACCATCTTCTGTAATGTGTCCCCAGTCTCTGACCATCTTCTGTAATGTGTCCCCAGTCTCTGACCATCTCCTGTAATGTGTCCCCAGTCTCTGACCATCTCCTGTAATGTGTCCCCAGTCTCGGACCATCTCCTGTAATGTGTCCCCAGTCTCTGACCATCTCTTGTAATGTGTCCCCAGTCTCTGACCATCTCCTGTAATGTGTCCCCAGTCTCTGACCATCTCCTGTAATGTGTCCCAGTCTCTGACCATCTCCTGTAATGTGTCCCCAGTCTCTGACCATCTTCTGTAATGTGTCCCCAGTCTCTGACCATCTTCTGTAATGTTAAATACGTAAAAAAAATGTGGCGCTTGCAGGTATTAATGGATACCACTCCAAGGGGAGGCTCCAACAAGGAAGGCTCCAAAGAAGCGTCTAAAAATTTATGTCAACAATAGTCAGCGTTTAACAGCAAGTATGAAGACGGTGCTATACACACAGTGTTTTTCAGTGTTCTCGTGTGTGGAGATATGTTTTTAATTGATCTATTGTAGCAGTCATTGATAAAGGACGAGAATGGCGGTGTGTGTGTGTGTGACGGGGGGGGGGGGGGGGGGGGGCGGCATTGAAGGACCCGGCCTTGGGGCGGCAAAGGGAGTAAATCCGGGCCTGCCTGCCACATATGTGCCTAAAGCTGCCGTGAAGAGGTTAATCAAGAACTGTAGACAGAAAGTCATAATGAGGTCAATACCCTCTGGTGGGTTCTTTGTAGGCACTGGTGTATGGGTCTGAGCTATTAGTAGGGATTCATACACAGTGGTAGTTGAAGATAAATTATCACAAAAAGATACAAATGTATACATTTAGAAATGTTTTTCTTTATTTGGACTTTTTGCTACATTGTCACATTTGTTCATTTTGTCTCATTGTTAACTCTTGTGTGTATATATTTACTTCATGGTTGGATTTTATACAGAGCAGATTGTGCTAGATTTTTCCATTTGTACATCTGACATATTAAAACTGTTAAAGTGATTGTAAACCCTTACAATCCACTTTTTGCTACAGGTAAGCCTATAAGGCTTACCTGTAGCTACCCCGGATATCTCCTAAACCTGCACGGTTTAGGAGATATCCCTGTATCTGCAGGTGCCGACATCGACACTGAAGCAATGGCACGCATGTGCCCTTTGCTTCAGTGAGTGTGCCATTACCGGTGCCTCCCGTGTGCATGTGTGGGAGTGATGTCATCATGGCTCCGGTGCTGTGATTGGCCGGAGCCATGATGACATACCCAGAAGTAACTCTGGGGAGAAATGTCACCGGCCAGTGCTGTGTACGGGCACTGCAGCGGGGGCGTATTACACAATGAGCTAGTATGTTATGCATACTAGCTCATTATGCTTTTGTCTTGCAGGTCTTTTTTTTCATGTGAGTTTACAACCACTTTAACAGAACGTTGACATGGTAAAATTCTGATTAGCAGGGTCTCCAGCCATGTCTTGCAGGGTTCAGCGTTGGTTTTCAAAAATCTTCCTTTACTGCGGTTTAGAAGCCAATATCAGGACATTTTGTAGCCAACCTTCAACCTCAGTTTCACTGGAGGACGTCCCCATGAGCCGAAGGAACCTGAAACAGGAATCATGTACAGTATAGTCTGGGAACATTCCCAAAGATTGAATCTTTCCAAACCTAACTCCACTCAAAACAGTTTTTAGGTGGCTTCCAATGGGGTTGATCCTTTTTGGCCCATGCTAATATTACATTCATATTTAGAGTGTAACATGAATCATTGATGCATACTCCATCCCCAAAACCCACATCACCATCTTCCTGTGGAGTCCTGTTTTTTTTTTTTTATAATTTAGGGGGCTGGTGTCAGGCCATACAGCCAGCCCTCCTGTACTGGGCCCCATCAGTTCAAAAGGGGAGCCCGGGAACCTTCTGAGCAGGAGAACAGGCTGTACTGCCCTATAGTTTAAACTGATCCTCTTGAGTCTCCCCCTGCAGTGCTCCCAGCTTCTCCTTTTCTCCCTCTGGCTGCACTGCAGGGGAATCAGTTCTAGTATTTGTCCCCCCCTGCTCTGATCACCCCCACCTCCCTGTGGCCCCTTTTTGAGCCCCCCATGTCAGTTTTCACCAGGCCCCCGTATGCCCTTTCCCACGCATTGCTGCCCTCTCCTCCTTCCCTCCGACAGCAGCTGCTGAGTTGGATTTGGGCTTTAATTTGTTGCTTACTTGGCCCTTTTGCTGACAGAGCCGTTAAATTTTTTTTTTTTTTGCACACATGCTTAACCACTTCAGCCCCGGAAGGATTTACCCCCTTAATGACGCGATACAACACTGCGTGGCTTTAATTGACATTTGTGTGACGCTGTACCCAAACAAAATTGATGTCCTTTTTTTCCCACAAATAGCTTTGATTTGGTGGCATTTGATCACCTCTGTGGTTTTTATTTTTTGCGCTATAAACAAAAAAAGAGCATCAATTTTGTTAAAAAAAAAAAAGAATTTTCATTTTTGCTATAATAAACATCCAAAAAATAAAACATTTCTTCATCAGTTTAGGTCAATATGTACGCTACAATTTTTATTTTTATTTTTTACCAAAAAAGTGTATATTGATCAGTTTGCGCAAAAGGTATAGCGTCTCCAAAATAGGGGATATATTTATGGCATTTTTTTTTTTATTTTACTACTAATTGAGATGATCTGCGATTTTTAGCGGTACTGCGACATGTACATATTGGACACTTTTGACACTTTTTTGGACCATTGACATTTGTACAGCGATCAGAGCTACAAATAGCCACTAATTACTGTATAAATGCCACTGGCAGGAAAGGTTGCCGGCCACACGCATCGGTTCTTTTGGTGGCATTTGATCACCTCTGCGTTTTTTTTTTGTGCTATAAACAAAAAAAAAAGCCAATTTTCCCCAATCTGTCTCTGCAGGGAACAATTGCGGGTGGCCAGCAGACATTTCGTCCTCTGGACCCTCTGATTGGCTCCCCCACTGGCTAATCGGCGTACCCACAAAAGCTAGTGCACGGACTGCCATACTGGTACGGCGATTCACACAGCCGAGTCACCTTGCGACGGTATAACTGCGGCAGGTGTTTGGCAAGTGGTTAAAAAAAAATTTAGCCCTGAAGATTACATAAAACCCCAATTATATATTTTCTGAAAGCAGACACCCTAGAGCAGTGATGGGGAACCTTGGCACCCCAGATGTTTTAGAACTACATTCCCCATGATGTTCATGCACTCTGCAGTGTAGTTGAGCATCATGGGAAATGTAGTTCCAAAACATCTGGGATGTCAAGGTTCACCATCACCGCTCTAGAGAATAAAACAATGGTAGTTCCAAATTTTTTTTGTCACACAATATTACCTCAAAGGTAAAGCCGATTTTAGGTCACATGTGTAGGCGCCCCGATGCGTGTGTTTACATTCATACGTATGGATTACGTGAGGGTGGGGAACCACAAAAATAGACTGTCTAGTCTGTTTTTTCTATACTATTCTGTTATTTTCTGTTCTATTCAAATTTGAATTGATTCCATTTGAATTTTGGGAAATGGTCATATTCTATTCTTTTTTTAAATTCTATTTTCTATTCTATTATAATCTATTCTATTCTTTTGTATTCAAATGTATTATATTTGAATTCAAATTTCAGATGGTTATATTCTTTGTTATTCTATTTGTTTCTATTATATCCTAGTCTATTCTGTTTTTATTTTCTATTTTGTTTCTATTCTTTTATTTTCTGTTATATTCTTTTCTAGTCTATTTTTTTCTATTCCTTTATTTTCAATTCTCTTTGGAAATTGGAAAACTATTTGATACCAAAATGAACCGCACTTGTATAGCTAAGATCACTCTGTCCTCAGGGTGACAACACTGCTGCACAATTTGTACCTTTCTTGTCTTCTGTTCCCTGCTATTTCCTGTCCCATTCACCTCCATTCTCACCTTTCCTCTGCTGTTCTCATCATTTCCTTCGCTTCCTCAGGCTTAGTCTCAAGGTAGATCGGGTACATGGGGGAGGTCTTAATAAAACTCAGCAGCCTTGACAATGGCACTTGGATCTTGGTCACAATGTTTTCTATCCTGTAAAGGCAAACAGCACTGTGAGTTAAAGGTTAAAAAAAAATGCAATCTCTACATTTCTATTGTCAGTTATTTATATAGGGGGATCCTAAGCTGTGTTGCTGTACAAGGGATATAAACAAGGATAAATACAGATACCAATACATACAAGCCTGACTAATTGCAGCTTCTGCAGCACATGGAAAGTATACTGTATGTTAGTAATACATTAAAGTGGATGTAAACCCAAAAAAATATATATATATATTTTTTTTTTGATGTCATAATGTAGAGAATAAGATTTCCTTTCATTTGTTCCCAGTCCTGAGGAATCCTCTTTTATTGTTCAGTTAGAAAGATCTTGACAAAGTGCTGAAAACTTTGTCAAAAACGCCCCCTTGCTGTGAGTGACAGGTGATTTACATATCTCATGCACTAGCCTGAGACAGGCACATCCTGTGTAATTATAAAAAGTGAGAAATCCACCCCTCCCCCACATAACAAATCCTGTGATCAATGTATCCTCAGACACACACACTGCACTATAACAATCATCACATCACTGCATGTTCTACTCTGCCCAGCTCTGACTACATACATCTCCCCTATATTCTTATTGCTGTTCACTCGAGAATAAATTTTCTTTCATTCTGGTCTGTGAATCTGTCTCAGGCTAGTGCATGATATGTAAATGAGCTAGAGTGTCAGCTTGAGGCCTATTTTAGTTTTGAAGTACCGCAGTGCCGGAGTGGATATGGTGGTAAGATTGATGGGGTTTCCTGCAAAGATCAATGGGTGGAAGTTAATGGAGGAGGTGGTTTAATTCAGGTGTACACGGTTATGTTAATTTATGTTTATTTGAATATTTTATAATAAAGTTAATTGGCTGCTATGGCCAAGTTTTTCTCCAGATTGGTGTGGTCTCAATTTCTGGGGTTTGAGGGGATGGGGTACGTAGCAGTTTTAAGTATGGGTATGGTTGCAACTCATGGGGCCCCCGGGCAATAGGAGATTATGGGGCCCCCAGGCAATCAGAGATTATGGGGCCACACAGTATACACGCACACAGTATACAATCACACAGTATACACAGACATGTTTCTATTGGCTGAGAAGGTACTGGAGAGGTGGGGCAGCTATAATCTCTGAATTTTTAGACCAAAAGGATGTCGGTAAGGGACATTTCAGAGACAGATGTAAAAAAAAACACAGATTTTTACATACTGTCCTTGGTTTGACTGAGGCTGGCAACCCTGATGGGGCCCCCCTAGTGTCCCAGGGCCCTCACACTATTGCCGCATGCAGCTCACAGCAGGGGGTCCGGTGTGTCTCCATTCACTGTTTCAATTTTAGGCTAAATTCAGACCTGAAAATGGACCAAATACAAAAAATAAAAGTATGGGACTTCAAGGCTGGATTCACACCTATGCAGTTTTAGTGCTTTTTGCATTTTGCAGATTTGCACTACAGAACATTTAACATGGTTTCCTATGGAACACGTTCTGTAGTGCAAATCTGCAAAATGCAAAAAGCACTAAAACTGCCATAGGTGTGAATCCAGCCTTAATGTGGATGTATAGCAATGTACATGAGGGGTGAAGGCTCAAAGCATGCAACCAAAAAAAAAGTAATACTATGTTTTTAGTTTACTTGATACTTGTGTTTGGCATGCTTTGAGCATTTACCCCTCATGTACATTGTTATACATCCTTTTACTCATGTCAATAAATGGATACTTTTACACTGTGTTACAGCCTGCCTCACTTAAAGTCCCATACTTTTATTTTTTGTATCCAGATTAGGGATGGCGGTGCACCCCCCCCCCCCCCTGTGCACCTCATTCAAAGTCCCATTATATGTAGTGTAGAGGGTCAGCCTGGGGCAGGGTTAAGAAGGGGTTAATGGGAGAGAGGGAGAGAACTATTGCCTGTATGCTGCTGAACTGAGCTGTAGCTGTGTGACAAGACAAGTCTGTTGTGTCTTCTGTTTGTTTTTGCCAGTTTGCTGAACAAAGCCATTTTTATTTTACTGGACTTCTGAGCCGGCTGTTCACCCCTCTGATCCCCTATAGTAGAGATACATTCCCTTTCCTTGTATGCATGAAACAGACCAAAAGACACACAGGACCCCTGTGCAAATTCACACCAGAGCTGCTCCGGAGATGAGTGAACCGGCTCCATAAAGAGCTGGTCACAATCTCCTGCTATGCGAATTGGAATTGGGGAAATCCGCATCCAATTTGCATAGGTGTGAACCCAGTCTAAGGGAGAGTAATAGCATTTCTCCCTACCGGATCCTCCGCTCCCCTGGCAGATGGCGCTCCCCTATACTCCAGCAGTGGGTTGTTTCTGGGCATCATCACACCCAATGCAGAGCTATGGACCCCATATCAGTCTTGATAATGTCAGGACTTTAGAATGCTGGAGTGTGAGGTAGAAGACTCTGAGGACAGGCCTGGCAGCATGGAGGATTGAGTATATAAATCTTTTATGTTCCCTAAATGAGCAAGTAACCCTTGTAATGTGGGAGGAGCCCCTCTGCAAGGGATCATTTTTACATTTCCTGGAGTTGGGCTTCAAATTATAAAAGATCCCAGATCTGGCAATCTTACGATCTACCCCAGCCAAAGAGCAGGGGCATCAGGTCAGAGAAGAATTAAGCCGTATATGTGTATGCCTAGGCAGATAGAGGAGGAAGCAGTGCTGGCTCAGAACGCTGTATATAAGGTGCTGGTGTATAATCCAGTGGTTGTTGCTGCAGATATATCTGAGAGAAAATGGACCTGGATGCTCAACAGAACATAAGATGCATATAATCCAAAAAAGAGGAGGTGACATTCCCGAAGCTTGAAAGGTGATCACTCAGTGATAAAGTCTATTTTGAAATATCAATAAGCTACAAGCTTGTCGAAATGTCCTGAGGAAGGGGAGCTTCAACATGAGCTTGTTGAGTGTTCACCTTCCAATCCCCCTTATCTTTTCAATTATATGTATGTCTTGTCAGATAGTGGAGGAGGAAGCAGTGCTGGATCTGTAGACTTTCCATTAGAGAGACATGAAATGAAAGGTTAAAGTTGAGAGTTCTATGCATCCAGTGCATTGCGCACACACAATTCTATTTATAAAATAATGTTAAATTAAAATAGCAAAAATAAATAATCAGATTATAGTCTTGTAATGTGACAATAGAAAATAAAATTGACCCTTTAAGCCATTTTCTGAAAAAAATTGGTTGTATGACATTGTAAATTCCCAACGTTCAGAACCCCTTAAAGGGCCCGGGGAGCCGGTGACCAGAGGTTACCACATATTAGATGATTGATATATAGATGCAGTCGGACCTTCTTTTGTCAGTGTATGGGATGGATTCATACAGTTCCTTGTATCCATTCCTGAGATGTTGAACCTTCTCATGCTCATATGGGGCCATACTAGCTTCCATCTGAAAAATAAGTGAAATCTGTCTTTTTACACATGGAGACAATAGTCTTTTATGACTGACCTGCATTTAGGATAAATTTACATCTATGAGACTGCACAAAAACACACACACACAGCGTGGGGTCTCCCAGGGCCATACCAGTCCCTTTAGGTTTAATATGGATTTGGAGGGGGATACAACCCCACACCAAAATAAAGAAAAAAAAATGGCGTGGGGTCCCCCCAATATCCATACCAGACCCTTATCCGAGCATGCAGCCTGGCAGGTCAGGAAAGGGACAAGCAATCACCCCCAAAAACATACCAGGCAGCATTCCCTCAACATGGGGTGCCCCCCCCCACCCCAAAACACCTTGCCCCCATGTTGATGGGGACAAGTGCCTCTTCTTGACAACCCTGGGCTTTGGTAGACTGGGTCTGCAGGCAAAGGGCTTATCGGAATCTGAAAGCCCCCTTTAAAAAAAAAAGAAATAAAAAAAGGGGGGCCCCCATATCCTGCCGCCCCATGTGAATTGGAATAAGGTACATCGTACCCCTACCCATTCACCCAAAAAAGCAGTGATATGTAAAAAAAAAGTTAAACCCCCAAGAGCTGGTTTTGTCAAGGCCCTTATTGAAAAGAAAAAACACTTCCGCTTCTTTTTCAATAAACGATTTGTCAAAATCAGCTCTTGTTTGATTTTAAATTTCACTGCTTTTTGGGGTGAATGTACCCCTACCCATTCACATAGAGGGGTCTGGGATCTGGGGAGCCCCCCCTTGGTAAAGGGGGCTTCCAGATTCCGATAAGACCTGCCCGCAGACCCCGCCAACCACAGCCCAGGGTTGTTGGGAAGAGGCCCTTGACAGAGCCCCCCCAAAAATCACTGATTCCCCCCCCCCATGTTGAGGGCATGCGGCCTGGTATGGTTCAGGAGGAGGGGCTCGCTCGTCCCCCTCCCTTTCCTGACCTGCCATGCTGTATGCTCGGATAAGGATCTGGTATAGATTTTGGGGGGACCCCACACCCTTTTTTTATTTTTTATTGCAGAGGTTTAGGGGTCAGGCTGTCAGTGCTCAGACCATACACTGCATCAAATTGGTCTGCATGGCTGTCATCCCAGAAGATCCCATCTTCTAAAGATGATGCACGAGAAAGCCTGCAAACAGTTTGCTGAAGACAAGCAGACTAAGGACATGGATTACTGGAACCATGGTCTGTGGTCTGATGAGACCAAGATAAATTTATTTGGTTCAGATGGTGTCAAGTGTGTGTGGCAGCAACCAGGTGAGGAGTACAAAGACAAGTGTGTGTTGCCTACAGTCAAGCATGGTGGTCGGATTATCATGGTCTGGGGCTGCATGAGTGCTGCCGGCACTGGGGAGTTACAGTTCATTGAGGGAACCATGAATGCCAACATGTACTGTGACATACTGAAGCAGATCATGAGACTGGGCCGCAGGGCAGCATTCCAACATAATGACTCCAAACACACCTTCAAGACGACCACTGCCTTGCTAAAGAAGCTGAGGGTAAAGGTGATGGACTGGCCAAGCATGTCTGCAGATCTAAACCCTATTGAGCATCTGTGGGGCATCCTCAAACGGAAGGTGGAGGAGCGCAAGGTCTCCAACATCCACCAGCTCCATGATGTCATCATGGAGGAGGGGAAGAGGACTCCAGTGGCAAGTTCCTCCCCTGTCCGCATTTAGGCGATCCCTGAGAACTCACTCATTCAGGGAAGCCTACCCCACCTCCACCTAAGAACTGTACCCGAGTCACCTCCATCAGATCATCTCCACAGCCATTACCTTTTCTACCTCCTCCCCTCCCTTTATACTAAACTTCACCAGCAGGAAGAGCTCCTCCCTCCAGGCAGGCGTCATATGTGTTCGCCACTCCTGCGTGCCCCAGGGGCATGCGGCGAGGCGATCGGGGATGAGGCGTGTCCCTCTGACACAGTCTCTCCCCAATCAGGGTAAAGACTGGCTGTGTCCAATCACAGCCGGTCACAAATGTCAACAAATGGCTGTAGTGCCGTTTCCGGGTTCTCCTTTTCAGTGTGTGTGAGGAGGGGGCCAAAAATAAATACATTTTGTGTGAAAAAAAAAAAAATTATTATAAAAAAAAAGATAGAATTTGCTTGGGTACAGTGTAGCATGACAATAGTCATTGTCATTCAAAGTATGAGCGCTGAAAGCTGAAAATTGGTGTGGGCAGGAAGGGGGTACAAGTGCCCTGTGTCTCCCTGTATTGAAGTGGTTAAACACTGACTGGGGCTCCTTTCTATTCTTGGAGTTTGCTGTTAAGCATTAATGGGGCTGATTTACTAAAGGAAAACAGACTGTGCACTTTGCAAGTGCAGTTTCTCCAGAGTTTAGTAAAAGAGGTGAAGCTTCACTTTGCAAAGAATACCCAATCACATGTAAGGAAAGAAAAAAAGAAAAAAGAAATACAAAAGGTTTTGTCTTGCATATGATTGGATGATGGAAGTCAGAGCTTGCCCTCCATTTGAGCTCTGGAGCAACTGTACTTGCAAAGTGCACAGTCTATTTGCATTTAATAAATCAACCCCAATGTGTCTATATATGCCCAACTAACTTGTTTATTTAATGCATACTGTGCACCGAGTAATCTATTTGGAGTCAACGCTGGACTTAACTTGAGTTAAAAAAAATATAATTTACAAGTACCTCCTGATTAATATTGTATTTAAAGCAAATATCTTAACACATAGGATCACTGAAGCTGACCAAAGGTTTTAAAATCAGATCACACAAAAAGGTACCAACATATACTATATTCATGCTGAGGGGCCCCAGAACCCCCAGATTGTGTGTATGAGGGCTACCAGCACACCCCCCAGTACAATGCACTGCCACTTTCTGACCAATGGAAGTATTGTACATGGAGTGGGCGGGGCATAGCTCTGACTTTGGAGTCAGTCAGTATTTGCATATTGAGAATCCCAGACTTGGAAGCCTCCAGAGGCTGCGGCACAGTGAAGAAAGGAGAGTGCAGGTGCCCATTTCAAGATTCATAAATCAGACTTATGCCAGGTTTTCTTATCTCTCACAAAGACAACAGCGATATCTCAGACAAGGCAGAATGCAAGACAAGGGACACTGAAAACACAAAGCTATTCAATACTTACATCTGAAAAGACCTCAGTCATCTGTTCTGAGCAGTCCTTGTAGTGGACTTCTATACTGGGCAAGAAGGTGAAGATAGCAAGGGAGCCTCCTGGCTTTAAGATCCGATCGACCTAGAATGATAACATCTACATTAATATATCAGCAAAAGTGCCCCTTCACTGAACAGAATGAAATACTGATTTTTTTTTCTTTTTTTAATAAAAAGTAAAACATTTATATTTTAGCATATAGAGTTCAGTGATTTGAGGAAAATAATGTATACCAGTGTATAGAGTGCAGACGTTTGGTGTATAATATACAGCACAGGGTATAGAGTGTATGTAGGGGTGTAGCGTAGGGGCAGAGGGGACGTGGCCCCCGGGATGCAACATTTAGGGGGGCTCATTCTGTGCCCACCATCCAAAGTCAGCCCTTCGTTTGTTTGTATGTTCAATGATCCCAACCCACATAATTGCTCACAAGCAACCCATATCCTCCTTCACCTCCTATTGACCAGCCGGGTGCTCAAGCCCAGAAGTCCACTCTTGATCCACTGACAGCACACACTGAAAACTCCTGCCAGAAGCCACGCCCCTAAAATGGTACACTCATCATTAAGCCCTGTGATGGGTGAAAAGTGTTAGAGCATGGCTTCCAGCAGGAATTTTCAGTGTGTGCTGTCATTCGATTAAACAGCAGTGGAACAGAGGGTTTTAGTGTGTGGCCTGTCTTATTGGAGTTTAGTTTGGTGTATGTATTGCATAGCACAGTAAACAGATTGCAGTTATCCACTGTATGCAACATACAGCACAGCATATATATAGCAGTTTAGGCTATGTGAGCAAATCATAATGTACACGGTACAGAATAGAGCACACAAAATGCATCAATTGTACAGCTGTCTGCAGTATTCAACATGCAGCACATTGCTCAGGAGTCCAGATTATGTTAACATGCAGCACAGTGTACAGAATCCACGGTCAGGTGTATGTAACAAACAGCACATTTTACAAGGGGCAGCAGTCAAATAAAATGAAAGAAGACAGTTTTTACCTCTTTTAGAAACGGCTCAATAGTAAAATAATGGGCAGCGATACTTGATGCTAGTAGATCGACAGAAGCGTCACCAACCGGCACCTCTTCAGCTGGACAGACACTGCAGAAAATGAGAGATTAGACTTTAAGTAGTGACACCATCTGTTTGGATTGAAAGCCCAACCCTGGGCTCTGTGCTTCTGACTTTTCTGCCTCATCCCTTCCCAGATAACACAAAGGGGTTGTCTGTTTAAAAAGAATTCACTGAAAAAAAAAAAATCACCCAATGAATCCTTCACTGACATGCTCCAGTCACATTCACCCTGTTGATGTGCACCAGCCAGTAAACCACCAACAATGTCACATTTACAGCTAAAGTTCCTCCCTAGTGGTGAACTGTGTTCATTACACACTAGAAGGGCCACATTTATTTTCACAAATGTAAACAAACAGCATGCCCCCCCCCCCCATTCCCCAACAATATAATTTAGGAATACCCACCAATCACCCCAACAATGTCTTTTAGGAATACCCACCAGTTATTGCAGCACTATGCAACACTTTGCATGGTAAGCTTTCTTTAGCCAGAAGGAGGTCTGTCTATAGAACAGGAAAAGAGATGGGCCAAATGTCTCCCTGTTGGGTTCACGGCAGAACTTTTCAAACATCGCAAAAGTTCAGAACCGAATAATGAACCCCATTGATGTATATGGGACCCTAACCGGAAAAATCAAAAGTGACTATTTTGAAGGCTTGTATGCAAGTAATTGGGTATACAATGGTTATGGTGGGTCCGGGTACTGCCCTGGGGAACATGCATCAATAAAAATAAAGCTTGTAAAAAAAAAAAAAATTTTAAATGGAGCAGCAATTTACTGATGCTTAAAAGTAAAAAACCATCAAAATGAGAAATAAAAATGAAAAATTCCTTTAAACCAGGGGTCTCAAACTGGTGGCCCTCCAGCTGTTATGAAACTACAATTCCCATGAGGCATTGCAAGGCTGACAGTTACAAGCAGGACTCCCGCAGGCAGAGGCTTGATGGGACTTGTAGTTTTGCAACACCTGGAGGGCCGCCAGTTTGAGACCCCTGCTTTAAATATATTGCCTCGTGTGGTCCCCTTAGTCTGCCTGTAATGTGTCACATCTGTACCGTGTATAGAGCCTGCTGCAGCAATGACATTTATAAAGCTAAAAAGGGACTCTTTATTTTATAAACAACGGATTAGGGAGCCAGTCTGTATGATGGAGGCCTCAATTTAGTGCACTCGGGATTAGAGATTTTTTGGATAAATTCTTGTTTTTCGCAGACTTTGGATAGAAGTAACAAGTGCGAAAAATTGGTCTTAGGGTTACAGTGTGAAGGCATCACTGACACCCAATCGAGGTACTCTTGATTAAAGCAAGATCTGGCCTTGCTGTCAAAAATTGTAATGATATGCACCTGTCAAACATGTGCAGAAAAATTGGTCTTTGGGTGTTAATAGTGCCCATAAAACCTACAGCAAAAATTTTCTTCCAGTTGAAAACAAACACCCACAACGCTAGGCAACCTATAAGTCCTGCAGAGATTCCACATCCCAAAAACACGTAAATCGGCGACATCTGCATCAGGGGCTTCATAGCTGCTGGTAATCTAGGACTGATTCATTTTGATAAAAGTCAGACGGTCCACGGAGTCTGTGGACAGACGCGTTTTATCACAGTAACAAAAGCTCCAGCACCACTAAATGCTGTTCGGAAAGCATGCTGGCTGCAGGGCAGCCCAGCAGCTCAATTTCATACTGGGCAAATTCTGTCCAGTGGTCTATTCTCATGACCCAGTAGGCCAGTGGATCAACTGGAAAGCTCTCCATCTGTTTTCGCCCCTAGATAATCGCCCACCATGTGATGCAGAAGCGGACAGCCCTGGACAACCAGGACTAAAAAAAAAAAAAAAAAGAGAAATGTATCACTTTCATCAATCACTCCACCACTCTTCACCAACAAAAGCCTCAAAACTACGTTTTCCACAACACTGTAACCTACCAGAGTCAGGAAAAGCGTTCTAGAAACTCCTCTTTAAAAGACGTACAAGAGATTATCTTCTGCACTCTGTGGGGACAGGATAAGTTCTGAGACTTTCCCCTTGCAACGGTGGTCAAGGAGGGTTGCCAACCAATAGTAATCCTTCTTTATGCCAAGTATTCTTGGGTCCTTTCGCAGGCTTTGAAACATGAGGGAGCCAATGCACTGCAAATTTGCAGAGGCATGAGAAGCAGACTCCTTGGGGTCACTCAGGATTACGGTATCTAGAATGCCTCCTCCCGGCCACATACTACTCCCAAGGGTTCTGGGGATGGAAAACACTCTTACTGTTTGACGTATATCTTCATCTGCTTCAATGCCTCCAAAACTGGAGGGGGTAGAACTGACAAATCTCGCATTATCGCCAGCTGTATGGAGACGTGGGGGCACAACAAGCTGCAGCACTGAGCTCTATACTGCAGCGTGCTAGCAGAGTTACTAGCAGAGTAACCCAGTGTGCTGTGAATTAAATATATTGTCCCTGCCCATGCTTGCTGGACCACGTGTCAGCAGTAACGTGGACTTTGCAGCTGACTGCCTTGCCCAACGATGCCACAACATTGCCTTTATCATGTGATGATAGAGAGCTGGAATGGCCTAACATGAAGAGAAATTGCAACTGGGAACCTGTCATTGTGGTATAGCACATTCTGAAAATTCACGGAAGGGGGCAGAATCCACCAGATGGAAGGCAGAAGTTTTAGAGCCAGCAGCTTTGACAAGCCTGCATTTAGACGCTGGGCATGTGGGTGGCAGTGATTTTTTTCCGCTGCAGCAGATAGGGCAAAGAAATTTGCCAGCTATAGTCTACAGCTGATGGTGTGCTGCTGGCAGATGTGATGTAAAGACCTGGGACACCCTGCACTATACCATCATCCCTGTCAGTAGAGGCTGCTGAGAGGTCATGAGGTATAGCAGGGGCGGAATGAGGTAAGTAAGGAGGAGGGACAGATTTCTGCCCCTTGTGTGGCTTTTAGGTGCTCTTGTCAACAGGCTGAGTGGCGGGAAGTTAAATGCCTGGTCAAGCATGTGGTACCCAAATGGCTGGTGTTTTAGCCACGCTTGAGACAACGTTTGCAAATAGCAATAGTGCGATCGGCTGCAAATTGTTGTGATTGTTTTATGAAGATGTATTAGATGTATTTTATTATGTATTGTCATAAGAGTCCTCCAGTGTTCGTTCTCCCCCAGCCCGCTCTAAAGAGCTGACTGGTGCAGACTAACGCTGGTTGAGACCTGTTAGGTAGTGGAAAACCTCCTGCTTGGAGAGAGGTGTTTGCGGAGTGAGGACCCTGTGAGATACACAGAATGATCGTCTGGGGGGGGGGGATTGTTCGCCCTGCAAACACATTATCGGTTTTAGTGGATGTGTGCTCTTGTCACCCCTGTATGCCTGATCAACATATTTGGGGTGCCATGATGTACACCTGCAGATAGCCTCCCATCCACGAGGAATTGTAGTATAAGGATTCCTATCAGAGGAATTGTAGTCATCATTCATTGGTTGTTGTATTTCCTGTGTTGAAAGACATGTCCTTATTTGGTCATGTTCTTATATGGTAATTTCCTGTGATGCAATTTTGTATTGAAGAAGTGATTGGCTGTTGTAGCTATCGCTTCCTGTTTGTCACAGCTTTTGTTATGTTGAAAATAAAAGCAAGGGAGACTGCTAAGAAAGGCAGTGATGCTGAGATGAGGACGTAAGAATGTGGTAATGTCTGTTTACTGGAGAATGGGGAACCAGAGGGGAGACATACGATCAAAGGTACATCATTAGAAAGAATGGGTGCTTATTATCACAGGAGATATGACTGTGTGCATAGCATACAGCCAAATTTCTACAACAAAATGTACTATAAAAGACCCAGACATCTGAGCTGTGAGAAGTGGGCCAGGAGACAACAGCTTCACAATGTGATGGAATAGGGTGGCTGCTCTCCACTCTTATATAATGGCTGCCTCCTTGGGGTTGAGCCTCATCCTCACTTACCTCATCTGTTCTGGCACCCAAGTCACATCAGTGACCTCATCTCCTCCATCCTCATTACCACTTGAGACACCTTGGCAATACGCTATGGCTGGGGGAACATGAATGCCAATTTGTGTACCAGTGTTCTCCCCTCTGTAGGCTCATGTTCCTGCCTTCAACCTCAGAACCAACATCTGAATCAAGTAATGGCTGTGCATCGTCAAGGAACAAGTGGCTGACCCTGTGTTCAAATAACTCAGCTGACTCCTCCATGCCTGATACTGGGGCTATGGCAGGAATAGCTGTGGAAAAGGAGGCAGGTTTAGCCACTCTGGCAGCTGCAGTGGACTGCGCACTAGTCTCTGCTTGGGTTACGGAGGTCGAGGATGGTTTAGTAAGCCAGGCCACCACCTCCTCTGCATGCTGTGGCTGGATGGCAACATCACTAAACAGAGGAAATAATGCCCTGCTTGAAGACTGACCACGTCAACCTTTGCCTGTGGACACATAGGCTCCTGGCCCCCTCAGTGCCATGGAAACATTTGGCTCTCATTGTTGGCCTCCCAGACATGATGGGGGGGGGGCGCTTATTAACAAACCGTATTAAAGATGTGGAAAGGTGTACGTGGATGCACTTTAATCAATAGAAAGTGGTGTTTGATGCACTTTAACTTGAGTACTCACTACACAGAAACACTCCACTGACACCACAATATATTGCAGTAAAACTGCACTGACGCACTACAATATACTGCATTAAACATGCACTAACGCATTCATATATACTGCGTTAAATGTGCAGTAATGCACTGATATATACTGCAGGAAACCTACCCTGACAAATTAAACTGACACTAAAGTAAAAATGAATGGTCACACTGAACTATCACTAGATTCACACTAAACTGATATTCTACACGGACAATAGAAGCACAATAGCACACCAACTCTCGTAGCACTGAACAGAGCTCTGTTCTATCTCTCTCCATGCCAATATCACACTGCAAATAGCCGCTATGAGGAGAATATTTTTATAGTGTGGGGTGGGACTAAGAGCAATGAGCCATGATTGGAGAGAGTCATTACTTTCTCCAATCATGGCTCTGACAGTGCTCTGTGCCCTGATTGGGCAAAGCTTTCATTCCTTCAGCCAATCAGGGCTTCTAATGCACTGTTCCGAACAAAAGGTCGAATGCCACGATGATTCGGGTGTTCCTCAAACGGTCAAACAGCCAATGTTTGGCCCAAAATCATCCTTGCGCGAAACAGTTTGCCCAACTAATCAGGAAAGGGGCTACTTGGTTGGATGTGCTTCCCCAGGCGAAATGTTCCTAGTCCTCCCCTGAATGTAACTAATGAAACATGTTTAGAATGTGCCCACCTGTATGTGACATTGGGTGCCCCCGTGGCTTTCTTGGCCTCTTCTGCCTGAGCCTCACTGATGTCGATTCCAAGAACTTTCTTGAAGTATGGAGCGAGAATTCTTGTGTTCTGCCCCGTTCCACAGCCAGCGTCCACAGCAAATCCATATGATTTGGGAAACTAGGAAGGCAGAAACATCTATAATACATCACAATGACACTGGTGTTTTCAGTTTAACCTCTTGCTGCCCAAATCATGCATATGTGTGGTTGCAAAGAGGGTGGGCTTTAAAGTCCTTACATTTTACATAGGAGTAAAAAGAAAGCCAATATTTGTGCCGAGAACACGCTCACTGCATGCCCCCAGCACAGTCATAGCCACAGCATAGCCAGCTCTCTGTCTCTAGTCCCAAGCTGGTGGAAAGGCTTCCAATCAGGTGTCCATGGGTGAGAGCCAATCACAGTGGTCACGTGATTAAGAACTCTGTCCCACCCTCCTCAGCATAAAGACCCATTTAAAGGGATGCCGAAGCTGGGTGGGTTACATTTATAAGTGTCATAACTATTATTTTGTTTGTTATTTTTTGGTTGAAAATGATTCCCATTCTTCACCTCACTCCCTACTTTACCAGAATTTGTGTTTTTTTTCTTTCTTGGGAGTGGGTACAATTTTCTGACAGGCCTAGGTGAGAACTATGCAATTTGGCATCACACGTCCCAGGAGGCCATGGCATCAGTTTTTAAGCGCCACACAATCTTTCACATGCGCAGTGGGGAGCCGGCTGTGATATCCTGAGAAAAAGTAAGTTGGCTCCCAGCTTCAAGTTGGTGGCACCAGGGCCTGGCAACGGAGAACTGGCTGTGGGGGGAAAGTGCTGGACCCCAGGGGACTGGTAAATATCTTGGCCGTGCTTAAAAAAAAAAAAAACACGCACACACAACTATCATTAAATAACACTGCTCAGTTGGGACTGTACAAAGATTCAAATTAAACATATTGTTACTTTTAGATCATTCTGTTCTTTCATCTGCAGATCAAAGGGATAAAACTTCACTCTGTAGATGTCAGGTAAAGCAATCTGACAGGTAAAAATAAAAAATGTTACTTTGTTTAAACTCTTTTTTAACCCTTGGTTTACTCTAATCAGCCCTCATTAACTCCTTAGTATGCTTTCTTCAACTACTTTTCTTCTGTTTATTTTGCTTTGTTTTATTTTTTTTTTTTTAAATGACCCAGCCCTTTTATGACATTTTTGCTTACAAGTTAAAATATATATATATTTTTTTTACTAGAGAATTACTTGTGGGCTCTTTGAGGGTAGGGACCGATGTGAGTGTGCAATGTACAGGGATAGGGACAATTGTAGACACTCAATCAGGTTGAACTGGATGGACTGATGTCTTTATTCAACCTTACTAACTATGAAACTATGAAACTAACTATGAAATTATGGCCCCCAAACTGTTTTTTTTTTTTATTTATTTTTTTTTTTTTTTTAGCAGAGACTCAAGAGGGAAAAAAATAAATAAATAAATAAACCCACAGTAATAGTTAGTCCATTTTTTTTTTTTAGTATAATGTGAAAAATGTTACACCGATTAAATAGATACCCAACATATCATGCTTTAAAATTGTGGGCACTTGTGGAAATGTCGACAAACTTTGGTACTTAAAAATCTCTATAGGCCACACTTTAAAAAAAAAAAATGTAGGAATTTGAATGGAATGGACACAAAGCAGCGGCTCAGCTGCCCCCAAAGCAAGCTGCTTGCTGTAGGGGCACTTGGCAGGAGGGAGGGGCCAGGAGCACCGATAAGGGACCCTGAGAAGAGGAGGATCTGTGCTGCTCTGCGCAAAACCATTTACACAAAGCAGGGAAGTGTGAAAATAAAAAAATGTTGCAGGACAAGATCATGAAAAGAAAGCCTGTGATTGGCCAAAGCATGCAGGTCATGGTGCATGCTCTGGCCAATCAAAATACAGCAATGCACTGTGCTCCCGCAGTGCATTATGGGCCGTTATGCACCACTCAAATTTGGTGCGAACGGCCCATAATGTTTGGTTTTTGACGAACGGGCGAACAGCCAATGTTTGTGTGGAATTCGTGCTCGACCCGAACAGAAAGATCACCCCTACTGTGGTCCATTTTTTGACAGCATCTATTACAGCATCTGTATTTACACAGTAACTGTCATTTTCACAGGTAGGAATTGTGGGCAAGTGCAAGAGGAGGAGTAGAAGGACAGGACACACTACAAACCCCCAATAGGTTTCATTGAATTTTTTATTTTTATTTTTTTGGGGTGTGTGTAGCACACTGAGGCATCCATTTATTAAACAATCATTGGCTAAATGTCAAACACAATGCAATTTTGCTGTAATTTCTCCATATACAGTAATCCCTGTGATAGTTAGCACCATCTAGTGGCCAAAATGTGGTATATTTTTCTCATTGAGGTATTTCAGAAAGCTACACTACATGTTAGCCACTAGATGGAGCCGACGATCATAGGGATTGATTTATTAGAGAAATTACAGTCAAAATGTGTGTGACATGCACAAATGTGTGTGACATTCGTCCAAAGAATTTTTGATAAATAGATCCCCCAGTGTCCACAAATATTTAGGAAAATGTAAAAACATTTTTTGTAAGAGTTAGACCCTCTGTCATGTTCTTACATTTTTACTCACATCCTGGTGGCACCATTGATTGGGGGATTTCTCCCTATTGGGTCACAGACAGCAGTTGGAACCTGACAGCATCCATCTCTGTCTAATAGAAAAAAGTGTTGGCTGGACAACCCCTTTAAAAAAAATAACTTGAGTGGCTCTGCTATTCTAAGCAAAGTTGTTCTGTTTTTAATTTTACAAGTGGCCTATTGTTTTTAGCTGGGCGTATACCAGACAGAAGCCGTCACTCACCTTTTCATCCACGTAACTGAAGATGAGGTCTGTTATTTCTTGTGATGGCGCAAATCTGAATTTCTGATAATCAGATGCTTGCTCCTTTCCTTCAAACTGCCGTGTCAACATTTTGGACTCAGATTATCACCTATAAATGGAAAAACAGAAGAAATAAAAAAAAAAATGATATATATATACATATATATATATATATATATATATATATATATATATATATATATATATATATATATAAATAAAAGCACACACACGACATTCTGGGGGGTTCCTTTGTAGATACACTGTCACTTTATCCTGTATGGGAAAGATGAAACTGTCTCTCTTCAAAGTGGACCTGTACCAAACTTCAATCATTCAGACTGAAAATACGATAAAAAAAGCATAAGCAGAGGTTACTATGTAGAAATGTAATCATTAGATCCTGAGTCATTGACAGCTGAAGTTCTAAGCAAATTTAAAACATTTTGGCCCCACCCCTCAATGCCTCCCTATTGCTCCGTGAGGCTGTCCCTTACAATAGTATAGGAAATCCTGGAAGGGGCCACAGTTAAGCTAGAGACTTTTACAGAAAAAGGTGAGATTTGCATGCGACTTTAGCTGCCTGTATAGTATATCTAGAGGTTATCTTGCCATGTGACCTCGGCTTATGTGTATTTCAGACTGAATTGCACCGATTTATAACAGTCTTACTATGATAACTGATTGATCTGCACTTTTTAATATGAAGCTTTTAAAGTGGATCTTCACCATTCCCACCCACTTCCTAACATCACCCACGCTCCTCCCCTTCCTTTCTTACCAGAACTTTTATAACATTTTTTACTTTTTTTTTTTTTTTTTTTTAGAGAATACATCCCTCCTTCCTGTATTCTTGCCTAAGAGAGAATGGCTTATAAAGTACCCACATCCCCCTGGGATACCCATGTCCTAGGAGGGGGCAGGGTATTCTATTGCACATATGCAGCGTCATCAGGGGGCTGATTGCCTCTTACTTTTGCAGATGGCCCCCTGATGACACATCTGTGTGCCATGTGCATCATTCATCAGGGGACTGGCCTCCTGACGACATCATAGAAGATGGCAGATCCCTACAGAATACTGCTGGATTGGTGCAAGGTAGGTGGGAATTTGAGAGGGAGGGGTAAGTTGTTGGTTGAGACATACGTCATCTATGCCCTTGGGGGTACGCAGTTTGCCATCTTCGCCCTGGGCACCAGATGGCCTTGTCCCAGCACTGGTCACTCAGTTACAATAGTTTTGATATCCACCAGTGCAACTTATTGATTAAGCTGATAGTTCTCATTAGAGGTGGGGTGAGGCAAGCGCTGTTTAGATTAACCAATCACCACATCTGTTCCCCCTTGTAAGCAGTGGTTTATTTAGGTTTTGTGGTGCCCTAGGCCTGACTAAACTCATGCACCCCCTAATTTAAATAGGGTACATCCCTTCCTGTCAAGGCCACACCCCTTCCTGCTTAAGACCCACCCTGCCATCTGTAAACCACACCCCTTCCTCTTTAGGCCCCACCTTTTCCTCCTAAAGCTCACCCTCCAGTCTATTGGAAGACAAACTCTGCATGAAGCACAGGTAAATGCAGGTCAGAAGGAGGTCAAGTGCACCTGTTAGTGGATTCTGAATGATCACTGAAATGTCTCAAACTGATGTCAGAACAAATGCCAGTGCCAAGTGATATCAAAGGCACTGTGCTGTGCTGGAAGTGCTCAGATTCACCTGTTAAAATACCCCTAAATTACATCACATTGGGCCAGCAGATAGGGTTGGGCTAAATCCATATTTGTGGATTATTGGACATACAATGGTGATCTGACCACACCGGTACCGCTCTTGGC
This sequence comes from Lithobates sylvaticus, assembly GCA_028564925.1. Classification (NCBI taxonomy): domain Eukaryota; kingdom Metazoa; phylum Chordata; class Amphibia; order Anura; family Ranidae; genus Lithobates; species Lithobates sylvaticus. Next base: position 281,991,953 of record CM053031.1, read on the forward strand.
TGTCGGTGCCACTTATCCCAGGATTAACACCGGGGATGGGGACCTGCCCAACTAATATTCCATTTGATGGTGGTCATGTAAAATCCACAAACCGGTATCATAGTCAAAGAATTAGGACTCAATCAGGACAAAAGTAACCCCAAAATATGTCAACACACAGACTGAAAGATCTTTAACCTGTGTATGTTTAATTGCAATACATTTTGCTAAATAAAACAGGAGTAACTGGCATAAAATTGTTCCTATAGCGAAAAACCTAAGACAAATCATCAGGTTGCAAAAACCAAGAGCGAAAAAAAGTACACTAAAAGTGTAGCATAAGGGGACTCTTCATGTCGGAGCCAGGAGGAGGCTGTTTTTTTTCGTGTGGGGGGGGGGGGGGGCGCAGCTATTTTACTGCCCCCCTGCAAAGTTCTGCCCTAGGCCTGGGCCTTGTTGCCTAGGCCAGGATACAGCATTGAGCAGCGGCCAGATATAGTCACACCACATAACCAGGGCGCGAGTGTCACCCAATTTATAGATCAATTGTTGTTTGCGATCTCACACAGAACAATATCTGACATACATTATGCACTAGTTATATAGCTTGGCATGTTCAAGAATGCCACTATGTGTCCTATTGTAAAAGGAAAAATAATGTGTGGGAGGATTAGAACGATATGAACTACTCTGTAAAAATGGTTGATCCCAAAGTATGTGGACTATCAGAGGTCGTTATTTACAGTGCCTTGAAAAAGTATTCATACCTCTTGAAATTTTCCACTTGTTAATGTAGTTTATTGGGATTTTATGTGATAGACTTATGCCCCGTACAAGTACGCAGGCTTTTTCTGTCGGAATTTCCGACGGACAAAAATTTGAGAGCAGGATCTAACATTTTCCGACAACAAAATCCGATCTGACTTTTTCCGATCGTGTGTATAGAATTTCGACGCACAAAGTACCACGCATGCTCAGAAGAAATTTGGAGACGAAAGCTATTGGCTACTGGCCTCTACGTAGTCCCGTTGTATGTTTTTTACATCACCTCGTTCGGAACGATCGGATTTTCCGATAACTTTGTCCGACCGCGTGTATGCAACACCAGTTTTGGACAAAATCCGTCGGAAAAAAATCAGACGGATTTTGTGGTTGGAATGTCCGACCGTGTCTACAAGGCATAACACAAAGTGGTACATAATTGTAAAGTGGAAGGAAAATGATAAATGGTTTTCACATTTTTTTACAAATAAATATGTGAAACGTGACGTGCATTTGTATTCAGCCCCCTTTACTCCGATACCCCAACTAAAATCTAGTGGAACCAATTGTCTTCAGAAGTCACCAAATTAGTAAATAGAGTCCACCTACGTGTAATTTAATCTCAGTATTAATACAGCTGTTCTGTGAAGCTTTCAGAGGTTGGTTAGAGAACCTTAGTAAACAAACAGCATCATAAAAGGCCAAGGATGTTTAAAAGTAGGGTTAGGTTATAAAATAATATCCCAAGCTTTGGACATCTCACGGAGCACTGTTCAATCCATCATCTGAAAATAGAAAGAGTATGGTAAAACTGCAAACCTACCAAGACATGGCCGTCCACCTAATCTGACCGGCTGGGCAAGGAGAGCAATAATCAGAGAAGCAGCCAAGAGGTCCATGGTAACTCTGGAGGAGCTGCAGAGATCCAGAGCTCAGGTGGGAGAATCTGTCCACAGGACAAATATTAGTCCTGTTCTCCACAAATCTGGTCTTTATGGGAGAGTGGCAAGAAGAAAGCCATTGGTGAAAGAAAGCCATAAAAAGTCCCATTTGCAGTTTGCGAGAAGCCATGTGGGGGACACAGCAAACATGTGGAAGAAGGTGCTCTGGTCAGATGAGACCAAAATTTAACTTTTTGGCCTAAAAGCAAAACACTATGTGTGGGGGAAAACTAACACTGCACATCACCCTGAACACACCATCCCCACTATGAAATATGGTGGTGGCGGCATAATGTTGTGGGGATGCTTTTCTTCAGCAAGGAGAGGGAAGCTGGTCAGAGTTGATGAGAAGATGGATGAAGTCAAATACAGGGCAATCTTAGAAGAAAACCTGTTAGAGTCTGCTAAAGACTTGAGACTGGGGCGGAGGTTCACCTTCCAGCAGGACGACCCTAAACATACAGCCAGAGCTACAATGGAATAGTTTAGATCAAAGCATATTCATGTGTTAGAATGGCCCAGTCAAAGTCCAGACCTAAATCCAATTGAGAATTTGTGGGAAGACATTAAAATTGCTGTTCACAGACGCTCTCCATCCAATCTGACAGAGCTTGAGATATTTTGCAAAGAAGAATGGGCAAAAAAAGTCACTCTAGATGTGCAAAGCTGGTAGAGACAGCCCCAAAAAGACTTGCAGCTGTAATTGCAGTGAAAGGTAGTTCTACAAAGTATTGACTCAGGAGGGGCGCTATACAAAATGTAAGCCACACTTTTCACATATTTGTAAAAAATGTTGAAAACCATTTATCTTCCACTTCACAATTATGAGCCACTTTGTGTTGGTCTATCACATAAAATCCCAATAAAATACATTTCCTGTTTTGGTTGTAACATGACAAAATGTGGAAAATGTCCATGGGTATGAATACTTTTTCAAGGCACTGTATACCAATGAGTGCTCAATCTTAAAAATATTTTACAAACTATCCAACAAATCCACATTAATATTCAAAAAAATATTCATAAAATGCGTCCATAAGTTCTCTTATGTAGATTCATGAATATCCATGCTTTTTCTATGGTATGTTCTCTCACAATAAATTACAAATAAAGCCTCTTACCAGAAGCGATGGATCTCAGATTATAGGGATAAAACAAGCTTAGTTGCAATTGAAACCAATTGCGATGTCCAATCCTTCAGCTCCACCGAGAGACCTTCCTCGTATTGTAAAAAGTAACTTCACCTGGATATGGAAATGCTTTGAATATACTCCTAGCTCCACTGATAATCCTCTCTGCTTGTGTTCAATTTAAAGGCCCTAAAGAGACTGGAATGTGGGGGGAGCTAAGGACTGGAGTGGGGGGGGGGCTGAGGACTGGAGAGGGGGGGGGGTGGGAGGCTGAGGATTAAGGGGTCCCCCAGGCACAATAGTTAAAGGAATTTCATTTTAATTGTTTCACCTCATGTAAGAATCATTAAAAATCACTGCTCCTGAAAAAAAAACACAATTGATGCATGTCCCCCAGAGCAGTACTCAGACTCCCATATCTCTTTTATGGCCAATTACTTGCATATAAACCTTTAAAATGGGCACTTTTGATTTTGCCTGTTCGGCTCCCATAGACTTCAATGTGGTTCGCTGTTTGAGGTGTTCGGCCGATCCCTATTACAGAGATTCACCCCTCTATTTGCCCTGCTTTCTATTATTGAAAGTAAAAAAAAACAAAAAAACCCCCACACACACCTAATTTTAGGTTGTCCCCAGAAAATAAATAGTGTGGAAATCTTTCAATGGGTACATTAGTTCTGGTAACCTAGGGGTTTCCAAGGATGACTAGGGTAGCCAGATACCTTACTGCCCCAACAAAACATGCACAACCTTACTTACTTCTACTGAGTAAATACACGGACACCTGTTGGATGTAAATGGCCTTACGGCCTTTATTAACAAAAATTGTCAACTTTATTTCAAATATTTAAAACAAATTAAAATATTCAAAATATTCCAGCTATCAAAAAACCCAAGTAATAGGTTGCTAGTCCCTGATGACTCCTTATTACTTTTTGAGCCTGTAATCCCTCTTGTTAGCATTATTTGTCCTCAGCCGCAAACTCGCCTTGAGGACTCGTTAACTGACCACAGACCCCCAACTTATTAAAGTGATGTTGCCACCAAAAAAATAAAATTAGCTTAAAAATCATATAAAAAATAAAAATTGGAAATTTTTTTTTTTTTTTACTCACCTCTAAATGCCTGTTGCTAGGGGGTCCCTCGTAGTCTGCCACCTTCAGTGCCCGGGCTAAACGTCACTTCCCCTCGGCGCCGCACAGTCATCTGGGACCTGTCACGTGTCCCAGATGACTGAGCGTCAAATCACGGCGCACAAAGCCTCGTGTGTAGAGCCACAGCCGGGTTCCCACATTAAGAACGCCGGTGCCGCGAGCGGCTCGGGGAACGAGGGGGGGTCCTCGTTCCCCCGCATCGCTGGACCCTGGGACAGGTAAGTGTCCGATTTTTAAAAGTCAGCAGCTGCAGTATTTGTAGCTGCTGACTTTTAAAAAAAAAAAAATTTGTGGGCACTCTTTAACCGTTATTCCGGACTGACACCAGCCCAGCCAGAAGGACTCCATATCTGGGATGGGTCCCAAAGTTTTCAAGCCATTTTCTATCTAATAACTCCATATAGATGTAGCTGTCTACAAGGACCCAACTCCATCTATCCTACTAAATGCAAAAACCTGAACCTTAATAATAGAGCGGGAGGGCGGGAACTTCTCTCCACTCTTGCTGACCTCCAACCTCTGACTTTGCTCCATCCAGAACTGAAACAACTTTCTGCACTCCTCCCATCTGCACTCTCCTCCAATCTGGTAAGTGCCCAACTTTCTTTAACCACCCCCTCTAATTTTAACCCTTTTCTTACTTTAAGTTACTAGCACCCTGTCATGGATGTACTATGCCTACTCTGTGATACTGCTGCGTACATGTCTTTCCCTTGATTTACAGGGATTTACTCTCACTTTGTTTGCCTATGACACAGGAAGTAAAGCTAAATTTCCACAATGGGACACAGATGATAGGGGAGAGGGGGGGGGGTTATATCCCTTCCTTGCTCTATCCAAAATTAAAAAAAAATAAAAAAAGTTTTGCCTTTAGTTCTACTTTAAGTCTAGATGACTTTAATGGTTCTCTCCACACGAATGTGATATTTTAGTCATAGATGGAGCCTGGCCAGCAGTCAGACCCTGACGTCTTATATGTTTTGATACACCAAGAATATGATCTCCTAACTATACAAATATTTCCCAAGTGACTATCCCTGTCTACTGGGGAGTTTTGCATGTTCCTGCCCACCCTTGTGTGCTTCAGCTCTTCCTGTTACATTCTCCATAATAAAAAATAAATAGAAATCCCACAGGAATGGTGGGAACCCCTCATAATGGGCACAGCAGATGTACAGACCTGGGAATTTAGTGCAGATTAGAACCCCTGTTATGCTTTTACTGCTTTCAAGGCCTCCATTCGGAAGATTTCCTCATACTTCCTGACCCAGGGACAACACATCACTGGACCAGGAGTTTAAATTATCTCCCACTCCAGCCAAAACTAGAAGTACATGTTTATGGCTTACATACATTTCTATAGGAAGCGAAAATTAGAATAAGACAAACAAACGTGAACTTTCCTGGCGATGGCTGTATTCAAAGCTCACTCACCGTCTCAGTCTGAGGTACAACAAAAGCCGCATACACACGATCGGACTTTCCGTGTGTGGGGCTCCAGCGGACTTTTTCCTCCCAAAAGTCCGGCGGACCTAGTTTTAAGTTTTGACTTAAAATTGTCCGCCAGACTCAGGACTGTGACATCATGGGGGCGGGGTCACCATGTGACATGAGCTGGTGGCCCGCCCCTTGTCCCTATATAACTGGCAGCGCAACACGTCTGAGCCATTAGAAGAGGAGACAGCGACGAGTCAACATCGGAAGAAGAAAGAAGAAAAAGAAGCGGAAGAAGAAGAAGCAGAAGGCGACAGCGTCGGCGACAGAAGCCCGGGCCACCGCTAGTGAAAGAGCTGTAAGAAGAAAGCGGAGGCCCGGCAAGAAGAACAGAAGAGCGGGACAAGACCCCCAAAGTCGGAACAAGACCCCCAGACGGCAGCGGCAACGAAGGTGAAAGCCGGGCTCCTCCGCTAGTAAAAGAGCTAGCAGAAGATAGTGGAGGAGTCCGGCGAGAAGACCCCCCAAGACGGAAGAAGACCCCCGAAGCTGTGCAATAAAGTATTTTTAAAAAATTGTGTTGTTTTTTTTATTTACACTTTTTTCCCTTAGGTGAATGGGTAGGGGTACATGGTACCCCATACTCATTCACATAGGGTGGGGGGCCGGTATCTGGGGGCCCCCTTATTAACGGGGGCTCCCGGATTCCGATAAGCCCCCCGCCCGCAGACCCCGACAACCAACGGCCAGGGTTGTCGGGAAGAGGCCCTTGTCCTCATCAACATGGGATCAAGGTGCTTTGAGGTGGGGGGGGCCCAGGGCACCCCCCATGTTGAGGGCACGCGGCCTGGTACGGCTCAGGAGGGGGGCGCTCGCTCGTCCCCACCCCCTTTCCTGACCGGCCGGGCTGCGTGCTCGGATAAGGGTCTGATATGGATTTGGGGGGCCCCCAACGCTGTCTTTTCGGCGTAGGGGTTTCCCCTTTAAATCCATACCAGGTGATGGGGCTAGCGAGGTGTCAATCTCGCCGAACGGGGCGGCGGCATTGACTTCCTTCGCTAGCCCCGTCTACCTGGAGTCACATTCTAAATGAACGGACTTTACTCCGTGTGTGGGGCAAGTTCGTTCATTTCAAAAGTCCCGCGGACTTTCACCAAAACTCCGGCGGATTGTCCGCCGGAAAAGTCCATGCGTGTGTGGGCAAGTCCACACGTTCGGAAAGTCCTGCGGACCTCCTCTGGAAAATCCGGCGGTTTGTCCGGCAGACTTAGTCCAGCAGACAATGCGGCCGAAAAGTCAGATCGTGTGTACGGGGCATAATACTTATTAAATTTTTTGGTATTAACCACTTGCTTTCAGGGCACTTAACCCCCCCCCCCCCCCCCCCTTCTTCCCAGACCTATTTTCTGCTTTCAGCACTGACACACTTTGAATGACAATTGTGGTCAAACAACACTGTATCCAAATTACATTTTTATAATTTTTTTATAATTTTTTTAATAGAACTTTCTTTTGGGGCTATTTAATCACAGCTGGAGTTTTTATTTTTTGCTAAACAAACAAAAAAAGATAAAAAAAATTGAAAAAAAAATAAAAATCAGTTTGTTATAACATTTTCAAACAGGTAATTTTTCTGCTTCATTGATATGCGCTGATGAGGCAGCACTGGTGGGCACTGATAGGCTGCACTGGTGGGCACTGATAGGCTGCAATGATGGTCACAGATAAGGTGGCACTGATGGGGACAGATAAGTCGGTACTGATGGGCACAGATAAGATGGCACTAATGGGCCCTGATGGGTGGCACGGATGGGTGGCACGGATGGGCACTGATAGATGGCACTGATAGATGGCACTGATGGGCACTGGTAGGTGACACCGATGGGCACTGGTAGGTGACACTGATGTGCAGCACTGTTCAGGCACTTATTGTGGGCACTGACAGGTGGAGCTGGTGGGCACTGGTAGGCGGCACTTGTAGGGGGCACAGGTGGGCACCGTGGGGTACATCGCAGTGAGAGGGACTAATGTCCCTCTCACTGCCACTGGTGATCGGCTTTTTTTTTTTTTTCTCCTCGCGCTGTAAGCTCGAGGAGGAAAAATAGCCAATTACCGGCTCTGTTGCTATCACATGATCAGCTGTCATTGGCTGACAGCTGATCACGTGGTAAGGGGTCGGGATGGACCCCTTACTCGGATCTGTGATCCAGTGAGTCTTACAGACTCGCTGATCACAGAGCGCGCCGCGTGCGCCCTTCAGGGGGTGCGCAGGCCGTAGATGTAGCAATGTAGATCCACGCTGTAGCTGTCATTCGGCTGTCAGGAGGTTAAAGGCACATGCACTTTGAGAGCAGCAACCTTAGTAGATAGTTTTAATTTGGTAATTGTATTCATTTAAGTCACTTATTTAGCGCAGAAATTCACAGGCGTGTTTCACACATCCACATACTCATCCATCATTCAATCTACCTAGGATAGTATTTTCTAGCAGCTTTGGATAATTTTATTCCCAATGAAACTGAAAATAACAAAGAAACATTCACACAGGCTGACACGAGTACAGATACTGAACAATGTCTAAAAAACAACATTGTATGAAACAAGTAAGAACATGGTGGGACATAACCACTTTGAAACAATACAGCAAAGACAAAATCATCCCTCAGGTGGCATCTGGGTCCAATGATGGGCTTGAGGGGGAAAATCTCCAGGGAGAATGGTTTGCATTCTTAAATGTCAGTGAAAGGATAATTAGAACTCATAGTATTCAGAAGTTAACTTAAATGTTTAGCAAAAAAAAAAAAAAATTAGATATTAAAGAAAAATTAGGAACAGCATTGGAATCCTTACAATGCAAAGAAATTACATTAGAAAATTGGATAATGTGACCCAAAAGCAAAAAAAAAAAAGAAATATCAAAGAGACATCAAGGATTACCAACAGGTAAAGGTATACAAATGGAGAGTAGATAAAATAACAAGAAGCAGTATGCATGGAATTATCAGCAATTATTCAGCCAACTTCCACCCAACTACACCCACAAAATAATGTTCCGCAGAGGAATATGTATCCCAAGATAAATAAGAATGTGAGATCCTCACAATCGCATCCTCACCATGAAGCACCCAAATACAATGTTCTGGTACACAATACATACCAGTCACTCAGACAGGAATCCATTTCTTATAGATCTGATGACACATCTAATTATGGTCAACAACCTCCACCTTACAGGACAGGCAACAAAGACAATATAAAGGGGATTTTCATGGGAGGGGACACAGAGAGCCTCTATGGAGAGGCAATATGGGAGCGAGGGGCAAGGGTTACCATCAGGGTCCCCTGTAGCCACCCTCTCCACCACCATACAGGGGCCCTACAAAACAGGAGAGGAAAATGCACTACCACCATGGCCTCCCACATTAAGGGGGTTCCCATCACGAGGGGAGAAATACAAATTATCACTAGTTGTGGTGGGCACCTCTGATGGGATAATCAACGCGCTGATTATCACCACACACACACCCCCCCCTCTGACAGGAGAGTCACGATCGGCTCTCCCTGTCAGCAGTGAGGAAAGCTGTTTACCGCCACTTCCTGGTTACACACTGATTGGTCATAGGCTTTTTACCACGATCGGCGTTGCCATGTGTCAGAGTGACACACCACCGATCGCTGCTCGCCCCCCGCGGGCGTGCCATTGTGGCTTATGCTGCTGGACATCTTTTCGGCCGTCATTTTGCTATATGGCGGGCAGTGGTTAAGGTAGGGGGTACAGTAATGTTAAGGGGGGGCAAAAGAAGACTCCTAGTTTAAAAAGGGGGACTATTGATGTGAAGGGAGGGGGCTCTTGATGTAAAAGGTGGATTCTTGAAGTGACAGGGGATTCTGATGTGAAGGTTGCCAAGTAGTCTATGAAGCTCTTCTGAAAGGTTTGCTGAAAAACATTTAATGAGCTGAGTGTTATACATGGCCGATAAGCCGGGCACAGATTACGCAATTTTCTTTCCTTAAATTGCTTGATTTCCCCCCAATCAGTGTTGATGGTGGAATCCCTCCTGCAGTGCTATTGTGTTCTGCTACTGGGGAGCCTTCCTGGCCTGGCAGAACACTTGATTTTTGCTAGCTTCTATAACCGCTGGCAGTAATCACATGTAAAAGGTCCAACTGGCTGGTTGTACCCAACTCGATCGATGGATGGATTGACTTGGGTACAACCAGTCAGCCCACAGAAAGTTAAAGCAGGGGGTTGAAAAGGCGATAAAATGTCTCAATGTCTGCTTAAGCATCTTGGTCGCTGTGCTGCACAAGGTTGCAGGATGCTTGCAGATCGGCCCCATTCACTTGAATGGGTAATGCTTGGCAGGTGATATACCTCTTTTTTTTTTTTTATATAATCTTTATTTTGAAACTTCAAATAGTACATAATATTTACAGTCATGCAGTCAACAGTTGCATCTATTCAGAGTACATTTTTCCCTAATCCTCCCTCCCCCCCCCTCCCCTTCTAATGGCCAGAAAAAAAAAAAAAATCGTTTGAAACCTACCCCGTCTCGCTCACCCCCCTCCCATTCACCACAGTATTTTCTTCCATTATCCTAAAATATTGTTCTGTTTCCCTGAACTCAATCCATTGTTGCCATATCCTCTGATATTTTTCTTCTATATTCTCTAAGTTATGTATAGATTGTTCTATTATTCTTGTCCCCTCCACCCTCTCTACCCACTCTTTCATTGAGGGTATCTCCTGGGATTTCCAATAGCAAGGGATTAAAGCTTTAGCTGCATTTAGCAGGTAGAGGATGAGGTTCCTCCCCTTATGTTCCCCTCCCCTCTCCGTGTAGTGGAAAAGACAAACCCAGGGGGAGCTCTTCACTCTAACCTGCGTTATATTGAAAATTATTTCTATCGTTTGCTCCCAATATTTTTTTATTTTCGGGCAATACCACCACAGGTGCGAGAAGGAGCCCGGCGTATTGCACCCTCGCCAACAGTTTGGAGAATTATCTCCACTGAGGGCGTTTGCCCCTTGAGGGGTTAGATACCACCTAGCTAGAAGTTTGTATGACATTTCTACTGATTGTATATCTTTTGGGATAAAGACGCTTTCGAGGATTTTGTTCTTCTGTTCATCGATTTTTAAGGTGCCAATTTCCCTTTCCCATCTCCCTAGATACGTCGGGTATTCGTGTTCCTCCTCCCGCAATAAGATTTTGTACGTCTTTGAGATCCTCTTCTCTCGACTGTTGGGGGATTCTATTAACTTTTCTAAAGGTCTAAGTTCCTTCTTGCCCCGTAGAGGTTTTGGAAGTGTATGTGTAAAGTGTAGTATTTGAGTGTATCGCCACTTGTCTAGTGCTCTGTGTCCCCACTTCCCAGTGATCTCATTGTAGGTGCTCATTCTATTCCCTTCCATCACATCTATTACTCTTAAATTCTCTTTATTGGACCACCTGCTAAAATAAATATATTCCTCCTTTCCTGGGAGGAAGAAATTTGTGTCTAATAGTGGAATTAATGGGGAGTTATAATCCCAATTGTGTCTTTTGTGTATTCCGTCCCAAATTTTTAATGAGTGTTTTGTGAGTGTGGATGTGTTTGGGCCTAATTGTCGATAGTGTGCCGGTATCCATATAATTTCTCCTATTCTTGTTGTGCTCAACTTTTTTTCTAACTCCACCCAACTTTTCTGTGCCCAGATAAATTTTATTATCATTGACTTTATTTTCCTTAAGTATGGCTGTGGGAGGGAGATTGGGATCATTTGGCAGGTGTAGATAAATACGGGGAGAATAAACATTTTGACTGCGTTTATCTTTCCAATCCACGAGAGGGCTTTGTATTGCATTCCTCTGAGCTGCGCTTTGATTTTATTCAGCATCGGGATATAATTATGGTTATAGAGGTTCTCTACTTGGGGCGTTAATTTTATTCCCAAATAGCTAAGTTCCTTTTTACACCATTTAAATTGAAATTTAGATTGAATAGCACTCTGTTCTTTTTTGGGTACTGTTAAGTTTAATATCTCGGATTTAGACATATTAACTTTAAAGTTTGATAGGTTACCATAATATTTAAATTCTTTCATGACCATTGGTATTGATAATCTAGGGTTGGAAATATAGAGCAACAAGTCATCTGCAAATGCCGATACTTTATACTCCCTATCCCCAACTCGGATTCCCTGGATATCCGGGTTTCTGCGTATCGCCGTGAGTAAGGGTTCCAAGGTAATTATAAATAAAAGAGGGGAGAGTGGGCAACCCTGTCTTGTCCCATTAAACAAGTCGAGGGGAGAAGACAGGGTGCCGTTAACTCTTATTCTCGCTGTCGGATGCTGGTATAATGCCTCAACCCACTTAATCATCCTATCACTCAGCCCCATATAGCTCAGTACTTCGAGTAAAAATACCCAGTTGACCCGATCGAAGGCCTTTTCGGCATCGATTGACATAAGGACTGAGGGTGCGTCTCTCCTGCCAGCTTCTTGGATCAACATGATTGATTTCAGCGAGTTGTCTCTTCCTTCCCTCCCCTGCACAAACCCTGCTTGGTCCTTGTGTATCCACTCTGGCAGATATGACTTCAATCTCCCCGCAATTATTTTTGCAAATATCTTTATATCGGAGTTTAATAGGGAGATTGGCCTATAGCTTTCAACTGCCATAGGGTCTTTCCCTTCTTTCAAGATCAAAGTAATATGTGCCAGCAGTGTCTCATCTCTAAATTTCTCACTCTTCCCTATTGCATTAAAATATTTGCATAATCTAGGTACTAGTTGCTTGGCAAACTTTTTATAATATATAATAGGGAGTCCATCAGGGCCAGGGCTACCTCCTGGGGTTGTACTTGAAATAGCTCTTTCCACCTCTTCTATCGATATTGGTGCTCCCAGTGCCTCCATTTCATCTATTTCCCCCTTTGGGAAGTCCATGTCCCGTAGGTATTCCCTTATTTCTTCCCGTTGTTTTCCTTCGTTCTCTTTCTGTTCAATATTATATAAAGTACTGTAGTACTTATGGAATGTACTCGCTATATCCGGGGATGCTATTAGAGTCTCGCCGTTTACGCCCCTGATCTTCTCTATAAACGTCCTGTTCTTTTTTTCCTTCACCCTGTTGGCCAGCCATTTCCCTGCTCTATTCCCCCACTGGTATCTTTCCCTCTTTAAGATATGTAGTGCAGCTATCCTCTCTTGCTCTAAGTATTCTTCTAGCTCTCTTTTTTTGGCTATCAAACCTTGTTTTTCCGGTATTCCTTTGGGTCTAGTTTTCTGTTCTAGTTCATGTATCTCCTTATATAGCTCCTTTTTCCTTTTTTCCCTTGCTTTTTTTTTTCCCTGCTCCGATTCCTATTAGAGTACCCCTTATTACTGCTTTATGGGTTTCCCAAATTATTGAAGCCGCCACCTCTGGTGACTCGTTTAGGGTGAAAAAAGTTTGAAACCTACCCCGTCTCGCTCACCCCCCTCCCATTCACCACAGTATTTTCTTCCATTATCCTAAAATATTGTTCTGTTTCCCTGAACTCAATCCATTGTTGCCATATCCTCTGATATTTTTCTTCTATATTCTCTAAGTTATGTATAGATTGTTCTATTATTCTTGTCCCCTCCACCCTCTCTACCCACTCTTTCATTGAGGGTATCTCCTGGGATTTCCAATAGCAAGGGATTAAAGCTTTAGCTGCATTTAGCAGGTAGAGGATGAGGTTCCTCCCCTTATGTTCCCCTCCCCTCTCCGTGTAGTGGAAAAGACAAACCCAGGGGGAGCTCTTCACTCTAACCTGCGTTATATTGAAAATTATTTCTATCGTTTGCTCCCAATATTTTTTTATTTTCGGGCAATACCACCACAGGTGCGAGAAGGAGCCCGGCGTATTGCACCCTCGCCAACAGTTTGGAGAATTATCTCCACTGAGGGCGTTTGCCCCTTGAGGGGTTAGATACCACCTAGCTAGAAGTTTGTATGACATTTCTACTGATTGTATATCTTTTGGGATAAAGACGCTTTTGAGGATTTTGTTCTTCTGTTCATCGATATTTAAGGTGCCAATTTCCCTTTCCCATCTCCCTAGATACGTCGGGTATTCGTGTTCCTCCTCCCGCAATAAGATTTTGTACGTCTTTGAGATCCTCTTCTCTCGACTGTTGGGTCGATGCTCCAATTGAGGTCCCCTGCTAAAATGAGTTTACCCTCTTTAAACCCCTCTAATTTACCTAATACACTCCTAAGAAACTTATCAGGGTTTTTGTTTGGTGCATAGACATTCACAATTGTACATTTCATGTTATATAACATACCTTTTATAAACAGATACCTTCCCTCTGGATCCACCAGACGCTCCTCTAGCTTAAATTTTGTTAGCCTGTTTAGGCCGATTGCTATACCTCTCGAGTAAGAGGATGGGGAATCTGCATAATACCATATTGGGTAGTGGAATGAATTTAGCCTAATTCCGGAGCTGTGTGTTATATGCGTCTCCTGCAGGCATACAATACCCGCTTCTAGCAGGAAGAGTTCATCATTTACTCTATGTCTTTTTTTTTTGGTGTTTAGACCTCTTACATTGTATGTAATTAAGTTTATCTTCTCCATAGTGCATTTTTAATGAGGCACTCTTTTAGGAGCGTCTTGTGGAGCCAGGGTCGGTTTTCGTACTGTGTTGGGAGGGAGCGAGCGAGACCCCCATAAAAGAGAGAAAAAAAAAAAGGGGACCCCAATCAACCTCCCATTCCCCTTCATCCCCCTCCTCCCCTCCCCCCCCTTCTGAAACGATACACCCTGACGGGTTGGACAGAACCCCCATAATCGTTTGATGTATGGATCAGGCTGACTCTTTCATAGTGTCGCCTACATTCCATCTTCTCCCTGGGGCTCATTCCGTGGCTATGTAGGCCCTCCCCGTCACCCCCCCGCCCCCCCCTGCCCCACCTCCCTCTCTCCCCCCCGCCCTCCATATTTCATCTTTAGATTACTGTTTTCTTTACTTAGGTCCCACTGACCACTGAAGGATCCTCAACTTCCTCCCTCGCCCCCGGCTCTCCCCCTCCCGTCACCCCTCCCAGGTCGTTCGTCTTGGGGGGGCCAGATACCCTCTTCTACTCCCCACTCCAACATGGTTGGGGGTGGGTCAATCCCTAGGCGTTCACAGAACCCTCCCACTTCCTCCGGGAAGCGCAGGACCGCAGATCGTCCATCCCTTTTCCCCACTAAACATGCTGGGAACCCCCACTGATAGGGGATCTCTGCTGTCCTCAACGATGAGGTCAGGGGTTTAAGTCGCCACCTTCTTCTCAGCGTCTCAGGGGCAAGGTCTGCATAGATCTGGAGCTCTGCTCCCCCGAAGGTTACCCCTTTGAGTGTTCTAATTTTGCTCATAATCAGGGTCCTCTCTTCCGGATAGTGGAACCTTATTATTACGACCCTTGGGGAATCTGGTCTTCCTCTCGGGGCTCGAACCAACCTATGTATTCTGTCTATTTTCAAAGTGTCTGTAGCTTCTCTATCTAAGAAGGGATTAAATAGTTGCTGTGCAATACTTCTCAGTTCCGTGTTGCCATATAACTCAGGGAGACCTTTTATACGGAGATTCTTCCTTCTGCTTCGATTCTCTTGGTCTTCTAATTTATATAGCAACAGCCTATTAGATCTCTGGAGGGTGTTCATCTGTTCTGCTAATTCTGCTAGCTTTTGGTCATAGATCTCTAACCTATCTTCCACCTCTTCTACTCTCCCCAGGACTAATCCTATATCTCCCCTTAGGGCTGCAATTTCCCCTTTCAGAGATGTTTCTAAATTTGAAAACATCTCTGAGAGCATCTCTCTGATTTGTGGCATCCCCTCTTGGGATGTGGACCGCGTGGTTCTTCCTATCTCAGTGTCTCATCCCTCCGCTCCCCTCTCCACCTCTCTAGTCTGTATTTCCTCGTGTCCTAGAGTGGTATTTAGTGGGGTTTTGTCCTCTGCCTTCGGTCCCGAAGTTTTTGCCCCATTTACCTTCCCTCCTTTGCTTTCATCCGGGCCTCTCTGCCTATTTAAACCTGATCTTAGGGGTGCTCCTCCTTGACTCAATCTAGGGCCCCCCTGTCCCTCCTCCATCGTGCTTGTATTAGTGGCCATATATCTCTGGATACCTCCCGGGCTTTGGGTTGGTGGTATGGGCTTGCCAGTCTTGCTTGTTTTACCCCTCATACTCATTGCCGTCCCTATTTTCTGTTTAGGGTGATTACGAGGTCCTGTACTTCCTCTTGTATTCCCCTTACTGTCACCTCTTTCTTTGCTAATCTGGTTTTACCTGGGGGGGTACGGGGTACGGGGTATATTTTGTATGGGTTCCTTCGGTAAAAATACAATCAAATGTACTACCTTTACACCACCTTTACCCACGTCTTACCCCCACTTTTACCCCACATAAAATAAATTTATGCTATACACAAGAATACAGAAGACTCCAAGCGGGAAGAATAACCAAAAAGGGAAAGCGACAAAACAAAAAAAAAAAAAAAAAAAAAAAGAAAATTTTGTCAGACGGCTTAATATGTCTCTTGAACTTGTCTCTTGGACTTTCTTTCCACAGGGGAAAAAAGGGGGAGTAAGTGGAGTGTGGAGACAGGAGCAAATGCCAAAAAGTACCTGTACGGACTGGAGGGGCTTGAAAGAAAAAATGAAGGACTGGAGGGGCTTGAAAAAAAAAAAAGGGGGGGGGTATAGGGTCTGGGCGAGGTGGGAGACACGGCACCCTGCTTCAATGGGGCCTCCAGACAGTCCGTGTTCACTGTACCCACTCTCCTGGCTCTAGGTTGGGGGATTCTTGGGAGTCCACTCTAGAGGTCTGTGGTTGCCCCCCCCCGGGTGCCCCTCTCTAGTGTCTCTCAGCGGTGTTTTGCTTTCGGAGTTCCCAATCTTGGTGTACCCTGGCACTTTAGGTGATAGAGGGGTTTGCAGGGCTACGGTAGTACCGGGGTTGTCCTGGGGGTCTCAGGGGGCTGTCTCTTTCAATTTCCGGCAATCCATCCCTCGGAACCCCGCTTCTCTTGATCTGTCTCTTCCTAGGGCCCCTTCTCTGGTCCCTCCTGTTGTAGGGCCACTCTTGCGACAGGGGGGTCCCAGTCCATTAAAGATGAGGTACGGTTGTCTATGGAAAGTTCCCCTCCTGGGTCGCTAGGCTCTTCCTGACCCCGGTAGAGGAGTTAATGTAAAGGTTGGCTAGTGACCGTCCTTGAATTATATTGTCCCGCTACGTTTTTTTTTTTTTTTTTAGGGGTACCTTTGTTCTACCTTGCTATGTGGCTCCCCCTGAGTCGTTCCCCCTGAGTCGTTCCCGTCCACGGGAGTTTATAATAAATTGGCTAGCTGGCGGTAGGGGGGGGGCAGGGGGACCCGTACAGCGTCCCTGCCGACCTTGCCAGAATAGGGGTTATTAACTTTACTGGGTCTGGGTCTGCTGGGTTTGACGTGTGGCCGTATGCTCACCGCTCCCCTATCCAGGGGGGTTGTGCAACGCAGATATTCATCTGCTGTCCTGAAAGTCAATATGCCTATTCCTGTCTCCTGGGGGGCTTCTTCTCCGGTGAGGCATATAACAGGGGGACAAAATTATAACTGGCCCAAGAGCCTCTCACCGCTCCTGGCGTCGGATTGAGGGGTAGGCTTTCAGTCCATCCACTGCAGGCTCGTGCCAAAGCTGTCCCTCTGGTTCTTCCTGTGCTTCGTGGTGAGGTTCTGCGTCCTTGTGGAAATCAGGTCCGGCTAGATAGACCTGTAGCTGGGGCTACGCCGGCGGGTACCTGGATGTCATGGCCGATGCCTAGATGTTCTGACCCCCTCCAGGATGCCGGAGGAGGGCCAGAGACGAACGGGTGGGGGAGGCCCCTCAGTGCAGTCAGTGGGCTAGATGGCGGGCATGTCAGCTCCGCTCCTCCGCGGTCATCTCCCCTCCGCGCACGGGTTGTGATGCATGGGGTGGCGGGGGAGCCGAGTCTTCAGCGTGGCAGTGCGAGCGGCAGAGCGGGAGCAGGTGCGAGCAGGTGCGGGCGCGGGCTTCTGACGAGCCGCGTACACGCTATCACGTCATGACGCCCCTGCAGTCTATCATGTGGCAGCCGGAAGTGTAAACAAGCCTCGGCAGGTGATATACCTCTTAAGAGTGACAGGGTGTATAATTCCTGTTGCAAATGTGTACAGTCCAGGCCACTGTAGTGGGGTGCGGTTAGGGGGGGTAAAAAATAAAAAAAACAGGGCTCATCTATCGGGGGTTTTACCACCCCCAATCTGAAAATGTAAACAAGTCCTTACTGTCTTGAGCCCCCTATCATAGTTGCCTTTTGAGGGGCGCTGTGGGAGGGGGACAGGGAGGGACAGAGGGACGCCGTGCAATGAGGACAGGGAGGGATGCTGGGGACAGAGAGGAACACTGTGGGGGCAGGACAAATATCCTCTGTGGCAGGCGACATCTCTGCGATAAGGGGGGAGGACCTGAAAATCCCACCCAAAAATCCACCCCCCAGCACAAAATCCTCTACCCCCCCTCCCATCAAGCCAACATATGTGCTGTGCACCTGTTATCTGTCCCCCTCCTCTGTGTCCATAAACCATACCCAGTGACAGACCTCACATCAGCCGGTGTTCTGTCAAAAAATGTCCGCCTATCGAAAAGTGTCCGCCCCATACTGCGCAGGCGCAGCGCTTGCGCAGTACGGAGGACAAGGAGATTTGGAAAATCTCCGAAGATGAACGGCGCCTGAGCCGTGAGTCCAGGTGCAAGACCCACCATCCAAGTAGACATAGGGCTGCACAAAGTTAGAGGGCCCCTCGCGGGCTCGCTTTGCTCGCCACGCTTCGGGCATGGCCTCGCTTCGCTCTGCTCTTTTTTGTTCTAACTCTATGTCCACTTTGATGGTAGGGCTTGAACCTGGACTCACGGCGCAGGCGCTGTTCATCTTCGGCTATTTTCTGAATCTTTTTGTGATCTGTACTGCGCATGCGCAGTACACAGCGGACAGTATCGGATGGGGGACACTATCCGACTGGACACCGGCTCTAGCAGTGCAATGTTACCCAACCCCCCTCCTATCTATTAAAACACCGGAGCCGAGGGGGGGGGGACCTAAGCAGCTTGAGGGCCCAATGGCTCAATCTGCCTCTGTGCCCAAGTGTGAACGGGGCCTGAAGATCAACTTCCATTGAACAGGGATTCTTACACATAGATCGAAATTCAGCCAGTCCCTGCTAAACCAGTCGAAAATTGCCATTCTGACACAAAGTATTGTAAAGTTTATTACATCAAATTTTTTTTTCTTCATTTTTACACTTTTTTAAACGTGACACTAATAAAATGAAACAAAACAAAAATGGGGGGGGGGGGGGGGGGATGTTTAAACAGTAACAGTTAGAAAATAGAACAAATTAATTCAGCAACTGTCAGTTAGCTCCTGTTCACAGCGCTGCATCTTGTCATGTGATTTGACCAGTGGCGGAACAACCAGGGTCGCACCAGTCGCACTTGCGACTGGGCCCTGAAGTTCCGTCACTGTGGGGGGGCCCACTGGCCCGCCCGCACGTTCTCCCCGCCTGGGACCGCCCGCACGTTCTCCCCCGCCAGGGGACCCGCCGCACGTCCTCCGCTGTCCAGGGGCCCGCCCACACGTCCTCCCCCGTCGGGGGCCCGCCCGCACGTTGTCCCCCGCCGGGGACCCGCCGCACGTCCTCCGCTGTCCAGGGGCCCGCCCACACGTCCTCCCCCGCCAGGGGCCCGCCCGCACGTTCTCCCCCGTCGGGGACCCGCCCGCACGTTCTCCCCCGCCGGGGACCCGCCGCACGTCCTCCGCTGTCCAGGGGCCAGCCCACACGTCCTCCCCGCCGGGGGCCCGCCCGCACGTTCTCCCCCGCCGGGGACCCGCCGCACGTCCTCCGCTGTCCAGGGGCAGACGCTGGAAGGTAAAGTCAGCTGACACCAATGCAGCTCTGGAGAGACTGACAAAGTAAGTGACTAGTGCAACTGATCCCAACCTCTGCCTCTTACTGACCCCTGTCACTACCACAGATCTTATCCCTATCCCCCCATGGGATAGGGATGAGATCTGTGGTGGGGGGATGGGATCAGTATGAGGCAGAGGTGGTGGTGGGGGAGGATA
Source organism: Lithobates sylvaticus (assembly GCA_028564925.1). NCBI lineage: Eukaryota > Metazoa > Chordata > Amphibia > Anura > Ranidae > Lithobates > Lithobates sylvaticus. Next base: position 282,011,487 of record CM053031.1, read on the forward strand.
GCACCACCACTGCCACTGCTCCCACCCCCCCTCACCACCATCACCGCCACTAATCCCACCAACCCCCACCACTGATCCCATCACCGCCGCCGCCACTGATCCCATCACCGCCACTAATCCCACCAACCCCCACCACTGATCCCACCCCCCCTCACCACCACTGCCACCACCACCGCCACTGATCCCATCACCGCCACTAATCCCACCAACCCCCGCCACTGATCCCATCACCGCTGCCGCCACTGATCCCACCACTGATCCCACCCCCCTCACCACCACTGTCACCACCACCGCCACTGATCCCATCACCGCCACTAATCCCACCAACCCCCACCACTGATCCCACCCCCCTCACCACCACTGCCACCACCACCGCCACTGATCCCATCACCGCCACTAATCCCACCAACCCCCGCCACTGATCCCATCACCGCTGCCGCCACTGATCCCACCACTGATCCCACCCCCCTCACCACCACTGTCACCACCACCGCCACTGATCCCATCACCGCCACTAATCCCACCAACCCCCACCACTGATCCCATCACCGCCGCCGCCACTGATCCCACCCCCCTCACCACCACCGCCACTGATCCCATCCCCCACACCACCACTGATCCCACCCCCCTCACCACTGCCAGTGATCTAGCCCCCCTCACAGCCAAAACTGATCCCATCCCCCCACCACTGCTGCTACTCATCCCATCCAACCCCCCACCACTGCCACCACTTATGCCATCCCATTCTCCCGTCACTGCCACCACCGCTCACTGCCACTCATCCCAGCCCCATGCTTCAGGGGGTCCATGTGTCACCCCTGTACACCTGGATAGGAGGGGTAGCGGGCGGCATATAGAGGAACCAATACCCTCCATTTTCCTCCTGAAGTCATGGCTGCAGGAATAAAATGGAGGGGATTGGGTCCTCTATATGCCGTCACCGCCGCTCTTCCTATCCAGGTGTACAGGGGTGACACATGGGCCCCTTGAAATATGGGGCTGGGTCGCCCCGGGGGTCAGGGGGGCCCTTCATGGTTTCTTGCACCGGGGCCCTGAAGGTTCTAGTTACGCCTCTGGATTTGACAGGTCCAAAGCGCACCCCATTGTCAGCAATAGAACTGTTCAAATGGTGTCTCAGACACACAAGGCTCAGGACTCAGGAGTGAGCATGCATGAGTGCACACAGTGGAGCCCCCAGAGCAAGCAGCTTGCTATGGGGGGCACTCAGCAAGAGGGAGGGGCCAGGAATGCCAGTGGGGGACAGAAGAGGAGGATCAGGGCTGCTTTGTGCAAAACCACTTTATTGAAAGCACATGTCAATAGAAAGTCATCTGTAGATAAATCAAACCAATCAGATATAAAAGTCACAATGTTACTTTGTATTTCCTCTAATCAATGTTTATAAATATTACTTTGTATCTCCATCTCCTTTGATCAATGTTTATAAACAATGTTACTTTGTATCTCTCTATCGCCTGTCTGATCCAGGTTTATAAACAATGTTACTTTGTATCTCTCTATCGCCTGTCTGATCCAGGTTTATAAACAATATTACTTTGTATCTCTCTATCGCCTGTCTGATCCAGGTTTATAAACAATATTACTTTGTATCTCTCTATCGCCTGTCTGATCCAGGTTTATAAACAATATTACTTTGTATCTCTCTATCGCCTGTCTGATCCAGGTTTATAAACAATGTTACTTTGTATCTCTCTATCGCCTGTCTGATCCAGGTTTATAAACAATGTTACCTTGTATCTTTCTATACTGTGGTCCATTTTTGACAGCATCATCTATTACAGCATCTGTATTTACACAGTAACTCATTTTCACAGGTACGAATTGTGGGCAAGTGCAAGAGGAGGAATAGAAGGACAGGACATACTAAAAACCCCCAATATGTTTCATTGACTTAGTTATTTTTTTTGGTGTGTGTAGCACATGTAATATGGCGGAAGTCTATCTCAGCGGTAGATGTGTTTTCAGTGAGTTCACAGCCAACGGGAACTTTAGTTTAAGGGTGTGGCAGCCCACATTTATTGAAAGTAACAAAAATGAACGTTCATGCACACGTGTATTGCCCCCACAGGGGTTCTTCTCCAGCAGAAATACAATAAATGAAAAATGCCAATCCACTGGGCTCCTATGCATTAAGGTGAAAAAACACCTGGCAGTGACCGCCCCCTCAGCCCCCCGTTTTACTTACCTGAGCCCTGGAACTTGACCCACGGGGACGCGCTGTCTCTCTGCCTGGGGTTCTCAGCTCTTGATTGGATAGATTGATAGCAGCGCAGCCATTAGCTCCCACTGCTGTTAATCAAATCCAATGACACGGTGTCGGGGGGCAGGGCAGAGTCCTGCATTCAGCATCTATGGACACTGAATGCTGGAATCGGGAGCACACCTGCAAGGTAATCACCCGGGACAGCGCTTCTCCCAGGGGGGAGATCTGATGTGGGGGGGGGGGAGGAGCCACGGACCTCAGAAGAGCAGGCTCAGGGCCACTCTGTGCAAAACGAGCTGCAGAGTGGAGGTAAGTATGATATGTTTGTTATTATACAAAAAATAAATAAATAAAAAAATGCTGTCCCCCGCCCCCTCTGACGTCATGGGGAAAGCCATAGGGAAGTCCCCATGAAGTCCCCGTGCGTCATAGGGGGGCGGGGTCACCAGGGGGCTGTCCCCCGCCCCCTCTGACGTCATGGGGAAAGCCATAGGGAAGTCCAAATGACGTCCCAGTGCGTCAGAGGGGGGCGGGGTCACCAGGTGGCCCCGCCCTCCGTTATAAAAGAGCTGTCAGACGCAGCGAAGCCTCACACAGCGGGAGCCTCCCATTGCGCGGAGCGGCCCAAGAAGAGACGCCGACGCTGTGGAAGAAGATGCCGGATGAGAAGACCAGAGCAAGAAGAAGCAGATCGGAGGAAGAAGAAGATGGAAGAAGATGGAAGGAGAAGATGAAGAAACCGAAGGATGAAGAAAGGAAGAAGGAAGACCAGAAGAAAGAAGATGAAAGAAGATTTTAATAAAGGAATTGTCAAAGACCGTCTCCTGTCATTTTTAACATTTTTGTCACTTTTTTGGTGAAATGGTAGGAGTACTTTTGTACCCCCTTACCATTTCACACAGGGGGGGGGCGGGATCTGGGGGTCCCCTTGTTAAAGGGGGCTTCCAGATTCCGATAAGCCCCCCGCCCGCAGACCTCCACAACCAATGGCCAGGGTTGTGGGGAAGAGGCCCTTGTCCCCATCAACATGGGGACATGGTGCTTTGAGGGGTCACAGCCCCCCAAAGCACCCTTCCAATGTTAAGGGCATGGTCTGGTATGGATTTTGAGGGGGACCCCACGCCATTTTTATTTTTTTGGCCCGGGTTACCCTTAAAATCCATCCCAGACCTGAAGGGTCTGGTATGGATATTTAGGGGGACCCCCACATCATTTTTTTTTAAATTTGAAGTGGGGTTCCCCTTAATATCCATAGCAGACCTGAAGGGCCTGGTAATTGAATTTGGGGGAACCCCCATGCTTTTTTTTTTTTTTTAATCAATGACTTTTTTTTTATCAATGACTTTCAATGAATGACTGTTCTCTGTGTTACGGGAGTCGGCAATTCATTAGCCGCGAGTGATTTTAAATAGATTTTTTTCCTGCAAAAATTACACTTTGTGCAGGGACAGTTCTAAGCACGGGAAACATGCGCCCCTTCACAGGCATACTATAGACACCCCCCAGGTATGAAATTTAAAGGAATATTACACTTTTATTGTTTCACTTTAAGCATTATTAAAATCACTGCTCCTGAAAAAACTTCCGTTTTTTAAAAAAAAATTTGCATTGATACATGTCCCCTGGGGCAGGACCCGGGTCCCCAAACACTTTTTATGACAATAACTTGCATATAGGCTTTTAAAATTAGCACTTGAGATTTTCCCCACTTTTACAGGGTGCTCGCGGCTTTTCGAATTTGCCGCGAACCCCCCCAAATTGTTCGCTGTTCGCTGAACAGGCGAACAGGCAATGTTCGAGTCGAACATGAGTTCGACTCAAACTCGAAGCTCATCCCTAATACACACACACAACACCTAGGATGCATATTTATACTGTACACAATACACTGACTGCAGCTAACTGACTTCCAGGCGGCCTTATATAGTGTGGGGCGTGTACTAAACCCCCTGAGCCATAATTGGCCAAAGCCACCCTGGCTTTGGCCAATTACGGCTTGCTGTACAGACGGCACTGTGATTGGCCAAGCATGCAGGTCATAGTGCAGTGAATTATGGGCCATGACACGCCACTCGAATTAGGCACGAACGGCCAATAACTGTCATGAAGATCCTGCCAGAAACCTGAAACCTGGCCGTCCTGGCCCACAGGCACCACTGCGCATTGCGCGCCGGGGCGCGTGCACGGGTGCGGCCGCGCACGGGCGCGTGCACAGGGAGACAGGTGCGCGCTCTTGTTGGCGCCAGGTAGCCTATTTAAACCTGGCCTGAGCAGACGGTCCCCGCTGTCTGCTCTACAGCGTTGTGGTGTATGTAACCTGATCCTGATACCTCTGTCCTGTTTGACCCAGCTTACCTGTGACTATCCAGCTATCTGCCTGTACCCGACCTCGGCTTGTTGTGACTATTCTTCTGCCTCATCCCCTTGTACTTTGATGCCAGCCTGATTCCTGACCCGGCCTATTCTGATGAACCTGATCACCTGTATTGCTCCAGTCCGTTCTGAAGTTCTGCTACCTGTGCTGAACCTGATCACCTGTATTGATCCAGTCCGCTCTGAAGTTCTGTTTCCTGTGCTGAACCTGGTCACCTGCATTGATCCAGTCTGTTCCAGAGTCCTGCTTCCTGTTGGCTTGCTTACCTGTCCAGACCCAGCCTGCTCTGCTATCCAGTCTGCTAAGCTGTCTATCCGGACCCAGCCTGCTCTGCTATCCTGTTTGCTTGCTGAACCAGCTTACCTGCCCAGTTCCGGCCTGCTCTGCTATCCAGTCTGCTAAGCTGTCCATCCAGACCCAGCCTGCTCTGCTATCCACCCTAGTCAGTAATAAATATAAACCACCTGTGGAAACAAATATATGTGTGGTGGTGTGACCCTCCTCAAGTTAATGTAAATGACCTAAATACATAAATAATGCAGACCATATAACACTCTGTGGCTTCCCCACTCACTTGTGAATGTCACATATGAACATAATTGAACATAAACATAAATACAATACTGAATATTGTGAAAAGAAAAGAGGGGGAGAAAAAAGTCCAATCTAAATACTGGGTGTAGATAAATAATGTTTCCACCCGTGCAACATCAGAATAATGCTTGTGAAATAAATCAGAAGATTATCAGTCCATCCAGCAATCTTCAGATTCCAAGTGATCCACCACCAAAGGAAGCAAGATAGGATTTACTTCTTACCAAAACGCCATGACACACCATTACAGAGTGTCATGGTAAGCCTGAGCAGAAAAATGACGCTCCTCGGGTCCTGGATGGTATAGCAGACTCCCACAGCCTAGACAGACCACTCCACACTCTTTGATAACTCCCTCAGTGAAGGCTCAGCGGTGTATGCCAATGCCCATGAAAAAAAGAAGGGGCTCCAATAGTGTAAAATCCAAGGTTTTATTGTACAAAAACGAAAATAAATGCACTTACATTTAAAACGGAAATCTTAAGCCTTAAGTGTGTTGCGCCGGCCGGACGCACACAACACAGACCCGTCCTTCCTGGAATCCCAATACAGCGTAGAGGTGACGTCAGCGCGTCGCTCCGCCCTACCGGTTTCGCAATAGAGTTGCGTCGTCCAGGGGCACGGGCGGCGCACCGCGTCACCTCTTCTTATGTGATTGCCGACTGACCAAGCCTCGTCCTGAACTTCCAATCAAATACGGGGATTGTTCTGTCAGCTCAAACCTCGCGAGATCTACAGCTCGCAGGGTATGTAACTATAGAGATGCCTAATAGTGTTCCCACAAAGAACAAAGACACAGGGCCATTACAGCGCTGCGCTTAACACGGGAAGAGAACACAAAAAAGGGAAAGCTGGCAGCATATTATGAGACCGGATTGAATACCCGTCGCAGATCCAAAGTAAAACAATTGCATTAGATAGGACATGCTGCATTATGTTCGCTAGTTCCTTAATCTAATAACGGAAGTGATCACTAAGCCAAACATGGGGGACACCCAAAGCTGTCACCCCATACTATAGTCATAGAGATCATAATGCATCCACAACCCCACGCTGTCGTGTGAGATTCGGGGGTAACATATGGAAACCTTATTAGAAGAAAATAGTGAAAATAAAAATAAAAATGAATGAAATAAAATTAAAACTTATTATTGGTTGAGTATCCGAACGGACCCGGAAGGTCCTCTCAGACATTGTTAAAATACTTGACCTCAATTGATATTTTATATGGGAGTGAGCCATCACAATCCCGAGGTATGGTGTGTAACTATTGTATATTCCTTAGTTTACGACAGTGGAATGTACTCCAAAAAATAGATTAAAAATGAAAAATGAAGATAAAATAAAAAAAAAATTTTTAATGTAAAAAATTTTTTTTGGGAATTGTGAGTGGCATTAAAGACAATCATAAAAAAAAAAAAAAAAAAAACAGTGAGCAGGATTTACGTGACTATATGGCATTTTTGAATATAAATGATAGGGGCATCAAATTTAATTTTGAGGCCAGTCTTAAGGAAATACATTTTCTGGATCTAAATATTAGTGTCGTAGGGGACAGTTTTGTCACGTCGACATATTTTAAATCCACAGACAGGAATTCGTATATTCCTTTAGACAGCTGCCACCATCAACCCTGGCTGAAGGCTGTCCCCCAAGGTCAGTTCACGAGATTGAGGCGTAACTGCACTGCAATTGAAACGTTTGACAGTCAGGCCGCTGTCCTTTCATCCAGATTTTTGGAAAAAGGCTATCAAAGCGACTTTCTCACAGAGGCAATCAGTACGGCCCGTGAGAAAGATAGAGCAACACTTCTGTTGGATAAACAACCTAGTCATGCAGACACGCAATTTTGTGCGCCATTCATTACCACCTTTTCGACACAATTTCGAAGCGTGAAGAATTTGATACAAAAACACTGGCACCTTCTGGTGAATGATCAGGTACTTGGAGCGGTCCTACCTGAAAGACCACGGGTGATTTTTAAAGGGGCCTCATCCCTGGGTAGTAGAATTGCACCCAGCGTACAGGACCCACCTAAGAATAGTAGGTGTTTTTTTCAGAACCTTACGGGATATTTTAGGTGTAAGAACTGTCAAGTCTGCACCCTAAATAGATGTAAGGATAGAAAAATTTGCAATTTTGTGTCAACCAGCACATCGAGATCTTTCGAAGTTGAGCCTTTCATAACTTGCTCCTCCGAAGGGATAGTTTATCTAATACAATGCCCGTGCGGTCTTCAGTACGTAGGGAGGACCAAAAGGGCCCTTCGTGTTAGATTAAACGAACATATTAGTAATATCAGGAGAGGATATGACAAGCACTCAGTCTCGAGACACTATGATCAGGCTCATAATAGAGATCCATCTAATACCCTCTACATGGGGATAGATAAGTATAGGCCCCACTGGAGAGGGGGGTCCCTGGTTAGGGAAATCTCAAAACAGGAAATGGCCTGGATCTACCGGCTAAAGACATATGTACCTCATGGTCTCAATGTGGACACAGACGTGAACGCCTTCATCAATAATTCATGATGGCGTTCGTGTTGTGTCCATTATTGAGAATCCGATGCTCTCATAGGTATGTTTTATGGCCATGGTATGCCTGTGTGGCTGTAGCACGTTTGATGTTATATGTAGTGACTGTTGCGGTGTAAGTCAGATCCTGGCATCATATCCTCTGACTTTCCGTCTGGGATTTAATCCATGCAGCAGGATGCAAAATCTATACAGCAGGAGCAAAATGAAGGGGTCGACTACCACGTCCTAGATCTCTTATGCTTTTGGATATATACTCTTGATGTTTGTAGTATATGAAATTAAGGCTGTAGCACTCATTGTGAGTGAAGGTCGACTGACCACCAAGCTGAGTCCTTTGAGTTTTAGGTCTCCTCATGAATAGGAACATACATTCTTTTATATATTGGGAGTATGCACTCTCCCCAACTTTAGCTTGGGTGATGCATTGTACAAAATCCCCTCTCCAAATACAGACATGTAATTTTATGTTTTATTTAATTTTTTTTTTTTTTTTTTTTATGAGTGTCTTTAATGCCACTCACAATTCCCCAAAAAAAATTTTTATATTAAAAAATTTTTTTTTATTTTATCTTCATTTTTCATTTTTAATCTATTTTTTGGAGTACATTCCACTGTCGTAAACTAAGGAATATACAATAGTTACACACCATACCTCGGGATTGTGATGGCTCACTCCCATATAAAATATCAATTGAGGTCAAGTATTTTAACAATGTCTGAGAGGACCTTCCGGGTCCGTTCGGATACTCAACCAATAATAAGTTTTAATTTTATTTCATTCATTTTTATTTTTATTTTCACTATTTTCTTCTAATAAGGTTTCCATATGTTACCCCCGAATCTCACACGACAGCGTGGGGTTGTGGATGCATTATGATCTCTATGACTATAGTATGGGGTGACAGCTTTGGGTGTCCCCCATGTTTGGCTTAGTGATCACTTCCGTTATTAGATTAAGGAACTAACGAACATAATGCAGCATGTCCTATCTAATGCAATTGTTTTACTTTGGATCTGCGACGGGTATTCAATCCGGTCTCATAATATGCTGCCAGCTTTCCCTTTTTTGTGTTCTCTTCCCGTGTTAAGCGCAGCGCTGTAATGGCCCTGTGTCTTTGCTCTTTGTGGGAACACTATTAGGCATCTCTATAGTTACATACCCTGCGAGCTGTAGATCTCGCGAGGTTTGAGCTGACAGAACAATCCCCGTATTTGATTGGAAGTTCAGGACGAGGCTTGGTCAGTCGGCAATCACATAAGAAGAGGTGACGCGGTGCACCGCCCGTGCCCCTGGACGACGCAACTCTATTGCGAAACCGGTAGGGCGGAGCGACGCGCTGACGTCACCTCTACGCTGTATTGGGATTCCAGGAAGGACGGGTCTGTGTTGTGTGCGTCCGGCCGGCGCAACACACTTAAGGCTTAAGATTTCCGTTTTAAATGTAAGTGCATTTATTTTCGTTTTTGTACATTAAAACCTTGGATTTTACACTATTGGAGCCCCTTCTTTTTTTCATGGGCATTGGCATACACCGCTGAGCCTTCACTGAGGGAGTTATCAAAGAGTGTGGAGTGGTCTGTCTAGGCTGTGGGAGTCTGCTATACCATCCAGGACCCGAGGAGCGTCATTTTTCTGCTCAGGCTTACCATGACACTCTGTAATGGTGTGTCATGGCGTTTTGGTAAGAAGTAAATCCTATCTTGCTTCCTTTGGTGGTGGATCACTTGGAATCTGAAGATTGCTGGATGGACTGATAATCTTCTGATTTATTTCACAAGCATTATTCTGATGTTGCACGGGTGGAAACATTATTTATCTACACCCAGTATTTAGATTGGACTTTTTTCTCCCCCTCTTTTCTTTTCACAATATTCAGTATTGTATTTATGTTTATGTTCAATTATGTTCATATGTGACATTCACAAGTGAGTGGGGAAGCCACAGAGTGTTATATGGTCTGCATTATTTATGTATTTAGGTCATTTACATTAACTTGAGGAGGGTCACACCACCACACATATATTTGTTTCCATAGGTGGTTTATATTTATTACTGACTAGGGTTGGTAACAAGCACTGTTTTACTTATTGGATGTTTATTCATCAGTTGCATATCTTTGGTTTAGCGCTGCTCTTTTTATTTTCTATTCACGTTTCACTGTAGTTATGTTTTGCAGTAGAGTCACAGCTTCCAGCTAGGCCTTTTTAGGTCTACGACACTTTTGTTTGCACACTTGGTGTGTTTTTCCGTAGCGCAGTTTCTTTTTTCTTTTATTTGCTCTGCTATCCAGTCTGCTAAGCTGTCTATCCAGACCCAGCCTGCTCTGCTATCCTGTTTGCTTGCTGAACCAGCTTACCTGCCCAGTTCCGGCCTGATCTGCTATCCAGTCTGCTAAGCTGTCCATCCAGACCCAGCCTGCTCTGCTATCCAGTCTGCTAAGCCGTCTATCCAGACCCAGCCTGCTCTGCTATCCTGTTTGCTTGCTGAACCAGCTTACCTGTCCAGTTCCGGCCTGCTCTGCTATCCAGTCTGCTAAGCTGTCCATCCAGACCCAGCCTGCTCTGCTATGCAGTCCACTAAGCTGTCTATCCAGACCCAGCCTGCTCTGCTATCCTGTTTGCTTGCTGAACCAGCTCACCTGTCCAGATCCGGTCTACTCTGCTATCCAGATCACCCACCTCGTCCGCCGAGTTGACCTTGTCACTCCACCGGTCTGTTGATCCTGCCAGGCACCCGTGCTCCTCCTCACTCCTGGGTCTCCTGTCATCCTACCAGGGAACCAGGAGTGGGAGACGCAAGGGAGGTCTCTCTGTGCAATATCGGGCTCGCACTACCAGGTACGTGACAATAACATTCACAATTCGACGAAAGCCTGAACAGCCGATGTTCGAGTCGAACATGGGTTCGACTCGAACTCGAAGCTCATTCCTACTCTCAAGGCCCACTTTATCCAGACACCATCATTCCTATGTCACAGAACACACACGAGGAGAGAGAGGAGGAGGAGGAGGAGGATTCTGGCACTTTCATAGGCTTCGAAGAAGAGAAAGACATGCGTCAAGCTGTAAGCGATGGCTTTCCAACCCCAGGACCCTTGGGAGTAGTACGTGGCTGGGAGGAGGAAGTTCCGGATGCTGTCATCCTGAATGACTCCAAGGTCAAGCTCAAGCCTCTGCAAATTTGAGGCATATGGGCAAAGTCTGCGAAAGGACCCAAGAATACGTGGCATAAAGGAAAAAGTTGATTACTGGTTGGCAACCCTCCTTGACCACCGTTATAAGGGGAAGGTCTCAGAACTCATCCCGTCCCCACAGAGAGTGCAGAAGATAAAATCTCTTAAGGACACGTTAAAGAAGATTTTATTGAATGTTTTTCCTGACTCCAGTAGGTTACAGTGTCATGGAAAACATAGTTTTGAGTCTTCTGTTGGTCAACAGAGGATCGTTGGAGAAGACGTCCGCCTAAGTGAGGCATTTCGGAATTTTTTTAGTCCTCGCCGCCCAGGACTGTCAGCTTCCACATCCCATCGGCAACAACTGCATCACATGGTGGACAATTACCTTGGGGTCAAAACAAAGATGGAGAGCTTTCCAGCTGATGATCCACTTACTTACTGGGTCATGAGAGCATGAGCAAGGCCATATGCATGAGCAAGGCCAATTCTTGCTTTCATCAAGATTACCTCTATAGGGTTACGGTGGGAAGGTGCCACCGACACCCAAAGACCACATTTTTACGCACCAGTTACTTCTATACAAAGTCAAAGTGACACCAGAATGTATCCAAAAAATCTCTAATATTTTTTCCAGTGCACTAAATTGTGGCCTCATCATACACACTGGCTCCCCAGCTCTTGCTGAGCAAAATAAAAGCAGTTTGTAGGGAAAATGTCTGTCTTTTTTTTGGCTTTATAATATAATGCAATTATTGTTTCAGCAGATTCTAGACATAGTACAGATCTGCCACTTTACAGGTAGACTAAGGGGACACCCAGGCACTATATTGGAAGGAATTTTTCATTTTTAGGCTTTCACTTTAAAAATAAAAAAAAAATCACTCCTCGTTTAAAAATTAAGTTTTTCACAAACTTTTTTTTATTGATACATGTCTCCCAGGGCAGGACCCGGACCTCTATAACCATTGTATGCCCAATTACTTGCATATAAGCCTTCAAAATGGGCACTTTTGACTTTAATGGGGTTCGTTATTCGGGTCCGAACTTTCGCAGTGTTCGAAAGTTCTGGTGCTAAAACCGAATGGGGGTCCGTTCGGCCCATCCCTAGTCATCATTACTTTCTCCAATCATGGCTCTGACAGTGCTCTGTGCCCTTATTGGGCAAAACTTTCATTGCTTCAGCCAATCAGCCAATCAGCCAATCAGTGCTTCCAATGCACTGTGCTACACCACAGTGCATTGTGGTTGTTCGGCAGGCCGAACAAATAGTCTAACGCCCTGATAATTCAGGTGTTCCAACAGCCAATGTTAAGCCTAAACTTATGCTCGGGCCGAACCGGTCGCCCCACTCAAGTAACCAATCAGCATCCAGGTTTTATTGTTAAAGCATCATTGAACAAGCTGAAGTTAAAACCTGATTGGTTACTATGCACAGCTGCCCCAGATTCTGTGTGCACCAATTTTACATCTCCCCATATTGAGAGGAGGGCCCTGAGCATGCGTTTTCACAGAATATCTCCTGACAAAGAAGATAGTGGGGGCTACACCACTACACCATAGTCGTTTAAATGGGTGGGTAAGAGAGGCGAGGAGATGGTATCATACCAGACTCCCAATGCTTTTTTTCATCCCCTTTTACCTGTTATGCAGGGTTGTCTCCAGAAAACATACTTGTCTGTTCATCAAATTTAGCCTTCTACCACAAACTGAAGCCTGCACCGCCATATTCCCTTCCTTATTTATCAGGAGCCGGCTTTCTCTTCCATGTTCTTTTAGCCAGCCCCAATGATGCATCAACAGGTCCTGCTGCCAGCCTCTGTGTGTCTCTGCTCTTGCAGCCTCTTGATTTAACCTCGTCACTACCAGGTCATAACACCTGAGACTGGTAAGAAGGGTTCCTGATCATCCTGAGCACTGTAATTGGCTGCACAGTGATGACGTCATCTGTCCTCAGGGCCGCCATCAGGGGGTTACAGCCCATACACCTGTAAGGTGCCCAGGATACCCTAGGGGCCTGAGCAGGGGTCGCTTCTTTGGACACTTTCCCTGCATATCCTCTGAGGACCGGCGCCACAATGAAGCTCTCTTTATGTTTATGTGATGAGTTTACACTTCTGATGGTGCAGACTCAGAGCTTGGATAACACAGGGTTATATGAATTGTCATAATTTAATTTCACATTATCTGGCATACACAGAGTGCTAGGGGCTGGATTATATAGATGTATATTTACATCTTTTAACAGGAGGATGTTTTATTTGAGTACCAATTTTGTATTATGTATTGTTGTATATATTAGTAGATGAGCACAATAGTTTTTTTAATTATTATTATTATTATAAACATCACTATCTGACCACATCTCAGCCCTCTACTCCCCCCAGCTTGCATCACCCCCAGACCATTTCATATATTCAGCTGACAGACATCACTCAGACCCTTATCTACCTAACATCACTCCCTGGTCACCCCACAGACTGCCATTTAAAATAAATCCTTCCCCATTCTGCCACTGTCATGCCCTCCACACTCATCTCCTCTACATGCTGGAGTGGATCTAGGATGTACTGAGGGCACAGAAGGGATAGAAGAACTACAGAGGAAGAACGCTGCAAGAGAGGACAGACAGAGGGGAGATGAGACTGGAGAAGGATGACATGGGATGGAGGAGGAGGACCTACAATGGAGGAAGAGGAGGACATGGGATGGCGAAGATGGAACTGCAAAAGGGAGGATAATGTGGGATGGAGGAGATGGGACTGGAGGAGGAAGAGGACATTAGATGGGGACAAGGAACTGGAAGAGGAGCACATGGGATGGAGAAGGAGGAAGACATGGGATGGACGGTATGGGAGTGGAGGAGGAAGAGGACATGAAATGGGGGAGATGGAACTGGAGAAGGAAGAGGACATGGGATAGAGGAGATGGGACTGGAGAAGAAAGAGGACAAGGGATGGGGGAGAAGGGACTGGAAGAGGAGCACATGGAATGGAGGAGGACATGGGATGAAGGATTTGGGAATGGAGGAGGAAGGACATGGGATGGAGGATGGCTGCCCTGGCTGTCCTACCAACTCCCTATCGTCGGTAGTTGACCATGAGCAGTCAGTGACATTTCAGTCACAATTCTAGTGGTGCTGATTGAATGCCCACCCAGAACACCACAGGAATGCATATATGCAGAGGATGGGTGTTGCCACATATGTGCTTAAAGCTGCCGTGAAGAGGTTAATCAAGAACTGCAGACAGAAAGTCATAATAAGGTAAATACCCTCTGGTGGGTTCTTTGTAGGCACTGGTGTATGGGACTATTAGGAGGGATTCATACACAGTGGTAGTTGAAGATAAATGATCACAAAAAGATAAAAATGTATACCTAATATCCTTTTAGAAATGTTTTTCTTTATTTGGACTTTTTGCTACATTGTCACCTTTGATCATTTTGTCTCATTGTTAACTCTTGTGTGTATATATTTACTTCATGGTTTGATTTTATACAGATCAGATTGTGCTCGATTTTTCCATTTGTACATCTGACATTTGTACATCTGTTAACAGAACGTGGATATGGTAAAATTCTGATTAGCGGGGTCTCCAGCCATGTCTTGCAGGGTTCAGCGTTCGTTTTCAAAAATCTGCCTTCACTGCGGTTTAGAAGCCAATATCAGAACGTTTTGTAGCCACATTTCAACCTCCGTTTCAGTGGAGGACGTCCCCATGAGCCGAAGGAACCTGAAACAGGAATCATATACAGTATAATCTGAGAACATTCCCAAAGATTGAATCTTTTCAAACCTAACTCCACTCAAAACTGTTTTTAGGTGGCTTCCAATGGGGTTAAAGGCTCAGTCAACCTTTTTGGCCCATGCTAATCTTACATTCATATTTAGAGTGTAACATGAATCATTGATGCATACTCCATCCCCAAAACCCACATCACCATCTTCCTGGGAAGTCCTGTTATTTTTTTATAATTTAGGGGGCTGTGTGTCAGGACTGTGGATAAGGCCACACAGCCGGCCCTCCTGTACCAGGCCCCATCAGTTCAAAAGGGGGGCCCAGGAACCTGCTGAGCAGGAGAACAGGCTGTACTGTCCTATCGCTGACACTGATCCTGTTGAGGTTCCCCCTGCAGTGCTCCCGGCTTCTCCTCCTCTCCCTGGCTGCACTGCAGGGGAATCGGTTCTAGTATTTGTGCCTCCCTGCTCTGATAACCCCCACCTCCTTGTTGTCCGGGCCCCTTTTGAGCCTCCATGTCATCCGTTTTTCACCAGGCCCCCGTATGCCCTTTCACTCGCAGTGCTGCAGGCAGCCCTCTCCTCCTTCCCTCCGACAGCAGCTGCTGAGGCCCCCGTGGCTGTTCCCCCACAGCTGCTTCATCAAAGTGCAGAAAGGATGAATGGAAATTACCACTTCTGTCTACCACCAGGGCAGAGGGACTTAGCAGAGCGTGCCAGCAGCAATTGCAATTCAATTATACTCTAGCTGCACTTTCTCTGGTCCCATAACAGAAGGTTTGTACTCCCGTACAGACCAGCCCCAAGTTTCTACAGCGGTATGGACCTTTTATTAAAAATAACCCAGGAAAAAAAAATATATAAATAAAACTACTATTGCTATAATAGCTTTAAAAGGTGTTAGTTGGATTTGGGCTTTAATATTTTGCTTACTTAGCCCTTTTGCTGACAGAGCTGTTTTTTCATTTTGTTTGCACACATGCTTAACCACTTCAGCCCCGGAAGGATTTACTCCCTTAATGTCCAGGCCATTGTTTGTGATACAACACTGCGTCGCTTTAACTGACTATTGCGCGGTCGTGCGATGCTATACCCAAACAAAATGGATGTCCTTTTTTCCCCACAAATAGAGCTTTCATTTGGTGGTATTTGATCACCTCTACGGTTTGTATTTTTTGCGATATAAACCAAAAAAAAAAAGACTGACAATTTTCCCTGTTTTGTCTCTGCAGGGAACGATCGCGGGTGGCCGGTGGCCGGTGGACAGAGTCCGATTGGCTCCCACGCTGGCCAATCGGCGCAACCACAAAAGCTAGTGCACCAACTGCCGTACTGGTACAGTGATTCACACAGCCAAGCCACCTTGCGGGTGGTCGGCAAGTGGTTAAAAAACCCCAATTATATATTTTCTGAAAGCAGACACCCTAGAGCAGTGATGGTGAACCTTGGCACCCCAGATGTTTTAGAACTACATTTCCCATCATGATCATGCACTCTGCAGTGAAGTTGAGCATCATGGGAAGTGTAGTTCCAAAACATCTGGGGTGCCAAGGTTCACCATCACTGCTCTAGAGCAGGGATCCTCAAACTACGGCCCTCCAGCTGTTGCAGAACTACACATCCCATGAGGCATTGTAAAACTCTGACATTCACAGACATGACTAGGCATGATGGGAATTGTAGTTCCTGAACAACTGGAGGGCCGTAGTTTGAAGACCCCTGCTCTAGAGAATAAAACAATGGTAGTTCCAAATTATTTTTTTGGTCGTCACACAATATTACCACAAAAGGTCTAGGCAGCGCAAAATGTGTAGGTGACCCTATGCATACATTAACATTCATATGTATGGATTACGTGAGGGTTAGGAACCTCAAAAATATACAGACCGTCTAGTTTTTTCTATACTATTCTGTTATTTTCTATTCTATTCCATTCAAATTTGATTCTATTTGAATTTTGGGAAATGGTTATATTCTATAGTTTTTTTTTTAATTATATTCAAATTTCAGATGGTTATATTCTTTGTTATTCTATTCTATTTATTTCTATTATATTCTAAGCTATTCTGTTTTTTATTTTCTATTTATTTTGTTCTGTTTTACTCTATTATATTATATTCTTTCATTTTCCATTATATTCTTTTCTAATCTTTTTTTTTTTTCTATGCTATCCCTTTATTTTCTATTCTATTGAATTCTCTTATGAAATTGGAATACTATTCAATACCAAAATGAACCGCACTTGTAAAGCTAAGATCACTCTGTCCTCAGGGTGACAACACTGCTGCACAATTTGTTCCTTTCTTGTCTTCTGTTCCCTGCTATTTCCTGTCCCATTCACTTCCATTCTCACCTTTCCTCTGCTGTTCTCATCATTTCCTTCGCTTCCTCAGGCTTAGTCTTAAGATAGATCTGGAACATGGGGGTGGTCTGAATAAAACCCATCAGCGTTGCCAATGGCATTCGGATATTGGTGTCAATGTTTTCTATCCTGCAAAGGCAAACAGCACTGTGAGTTAATGAAGAGGTTAAAACAAATTCAATCTCTACATTTCTATTGTCAGTTATTTATATAGAGGGATCCTAAGCTGTGGCGCTGTACGAGGGATATAAACAAGGATAAATACAGATAATACCAATACATACAGCCTGACAAATGATTGCAGCTTCTGCAGCACATAGAAAGTATACTGTGTGTTAGTAATACATTAAAGCCCAACTCTGGGAAATGTGAAAATCCCTTGCAGTGTTGCTGAGCCTGCACTGTAATGTTAATTGCTCATTTATTCTAAGGCTGGGTTCACACTATTGCCGCATGCGGCTCACAGCAGGGGCTTCCGTGTGTCTCCATTCACTGTTTCTGGTCCACTTTCAGCCCAAATTTTAGGCTAAATTCGGACCTGAAAACGGACCAAATACAAAAAATAAAAGTATGGGACTTTAAAAGTATCCATTTATTGACATGAGTAAAAGGATGTATAACAATGTACATGAGGGGTGAATGCTCAAAGCATGCAAAAAAAAAATTAAAAATGTACTACTATGTTTCAAGTTTAGTTTACTTGATACTCATGTTTGGCATGCTTTGAGCATTTAGCCCTCATGTACATTGTTATACATCCTTTTATTCATGTCAATAAATGGATACTTTTACACTGTGTTACAGCCTGCCTCACTTAAAGCGGAGTTCCACCCAAAAATGGAACTTCTAAACCCACGTCCCAGCTCTATGGGTCCCTCCTGGTTGCTGCTAGTCCTGAGCTGTCCTCCCTCCGCAGGAAATGGGTGGGGGACATCCCAGAGCTGGATGATGATGACTGGACGGAGATTTGGGACTTTCCCTTCTCCCATCTGGTTTCAGCAAGAGATAAACTGGTCCAGTACAAAATTCTGCACAGAGCTCACTACACACCCTACAGGCTCCACAAGATGTCTGCAGCATATTCTCCGTTGTGTTGGCGTTGCTCACACCAGCCCGGAGAGTTTTTTCACATTTTTTGGAGCTGCCCAGAAATTCAGCGTTATTGGCAGGAGGTAATTCAGGTAATTGTGCACGTCTCCAAGACCCATGTTCCTTATGATCCCAAACACTGTCTGCTGGGGTTGGTTGAACAAATGCCAGTGATTAGAGCGCGAAAAGTACTCATATCCCTACTACTGTATTACGCTCGCAAGGCCATCACGATGACCTGGAAGCAATCATCCCCCCCCCTCTGTTAGATTTTGGAAAAGCCTGATAAATGCCAGCCTGCCCTTATACAGGGCCACCTATTCGAACAGAGGCTGCCCACAAAAGTTTGATAAAGTATGGACATGCTGGCTAGATGATGACACCACAGCAAGTGATTAAGTTAGAAAGACCTAGATCAAGACTATATTTCAGGTACATTAACCCAGATACTCTCCTATTTTAGCACCCTGCTATCACCAGCTTGAGCACATATCTCCCTTAACCCGAACCTCTCCCCCCATTGGGGTAGTAGTTTAGATGTTAAGTTGTACATTGTTTTAAGGTTACGGCCCGTTGCTGTGACACAAGAATTGCCCCTGCGTGGGCAATCAATGTTTGGCCCCTGCGCGGGCTAGTTTTGTTGTGAATGTGACTGAAAACTCAATAAAAAAGATTTTTCAAAAAAATGGAACTTCTGCTTTAAGGGAAGGTGACCCCCTGACATGCCACATTTGGCATGTCATTTTTTTTGGGGGGGGAGCAGAAACACTTTTTAGAGTGTTTCATCTCCCACTTCCTCCCGGGGCTCTGCGGTTCCGGAACTCAGTTCACCTCTCCCCCCGCCCTCTCAGCAATCTGGGACACGTCACAGGTCCCAGATGATTGCCCGGCCAGTCACAACGTGCATGCGCAGTGCGTGCCCGGCTGTGAAGCCACAGGCGGGCACCCACAGTGACAATGCTGGAGCCACAGAGAGGATGGGGGGGGGGTGAGCGGGGCTTCATTCCCCCGCAACGCTGGACCCTGGGACCGGTAAGTGTCCGATTATTAAAAGTCAGCAGCTGCAGTATTTGCAGCTGCTGACTTAATTTTTTTTTATTTAAGCGGAACTCTTTATGCTTTAAAGTCCCATACTTTTATTTTTTGTATCCAGATTAGGGAATGGAGGTGCACCCCCCTTGTTCACCTCATTCAAAGTCCCAGTATATGTAGTGTAGGGGGTCAGCCTGGGGCAAGGTTAAGAAGGGGTTAGTAGAAGAGGGCAGGTACTTGCCCTTCAGACCTGCTTATTGTCAGCTGGGCTGAAAGTGTCAGAGAGGAGCTGTTTGAGTAGAAGAGAGACACAGCAGCGCATTGTGTGAAAAGATCCATTTCTGTACTTGCTGGGTGAGCGTAACCACATAAAGACTGGAGCTCTGATTAGAGCCGTGAACTATTGCCTGTAAGCTGCAGAACTGTGAGCTGTACCTGTGTGACAAGCCTGTCGTGTCTTCTGTTTGTTTTTGCCAGTTTTCTGAATAAATATTTTACTGGACTGTCTCCGAGCCGGCTGTTCACCCCTCTGATCCCCTATAGTAGAGATACATTCCCTTTCCTTGTATGCATGAAACAGACCAAAAGACACACAGGACCCCTGTGCAAATTTGCACCGGAGCCGCTCCAGAGTGTAAACCGACTCCATAGAGAGCTGGTCAATCTCCTGCTATGCGAATTGGAATTGGGAAACTCACATTTAATTTGCATAGGTGTGAACCCAGGCTAAGGGAGAGTAAAAGCATTTCTCCTTACCTGATCCTCCACTCCCCTGGCAGATGGCGCTCCCCTATACTCCAGCAGTGGGTTGTTCCTTGGCATCATCACACCCAATGCAGAGCTATAGACCCCATATCAGTCTTGATAATGTCAGGACTTTAGAATGCTGGAGTGTGAGGTAGAAGACTTCGAGGACAGGCCAAGCAGCATGAAGGATTGAGTATATAAATCTTTTTTTTTTTTTTATGTTCCCTAGACCTAAACGAACAAGCAACCCTAATGCCTCGTACACACGTACGGACTTTTCCCGGCGGACCTAAGTCCAGCGGACAATCCGCTGGACTTTCCCGCTAGGTACGCTGGACTAAAAAGCGAACGGACTTGACCACACGCGATCACGCAAAAAGTCCGGCGGTTCACGCGATGACGTACAGCACGTACGACGGGACTAGAAAACGAAAAATACGAGAAAAATACTTGCTACTGAGCATGCGTCCTTTTTGGTACGCCGGACCATACTACACACGACCGGATTATCCGCTGGACTGCCAAGTCCAGCGGATAATTTGAGAACAAAACCTGAAACTTTAGTCCGCCGTACTTTGGCCAAAAAAAGTCCGCCGGCGCCCACACACGAGGGGATTATCCGCTGGACTTCGGTCCAGCGGATAATCCCGCGGGATAGTCCCTTCGTGTGTACGCGGCATAAGGGATAATTTTTTTATGTTTCCTGGAGTTTCCTGGAGTTGGGCTTCAAATTATAAAAGATCCCAGATCTGGCAATCTTACGATCTACCCCAGCCAAAGAGCAGGGGCATCAGGTCAGAGAAGAATTAAGCCGTATATGTGTATGCCTAGGCAGATAGAGGAGGAAGCAGTGCTGGCTCAGAATGCTGTATATAAGGTGCTGGTTTATAATCCAGTGGTTGTTCCTGCAGACGTATCCGAGAGAAAATGGACCTGGATGCTCAACAGAACATAAGATGCATATAATCCAAAAGGGGAGGTGACACTCCCGAAGCTTGAAAGGTGATCACTCAGTGATAAAGTCTATTTTGAAATATCAATAAGCTACAAGCTTGTTGAAATGTCCTGAGGAAGGGGAGCTTCAACATGAGCTTGTTGAGTATTCACCTTCCAATCCCCCTTATCTTTTCAATTATAAGTTGTGTCTTGTCAGATAGTGAAGGAGGAAGCAGTGCTGGATCTGTAGACTTTGCATTATGCCGCGTACACACAAACGGACTTTCCCGCGGGATTGTCCGCTGGACTCGAGTCCGCCGGACAGTCCGATCGTGTGTGGGCCTTCGACTGACTTTTTTTCCAAAAAGTCCGGCGGACTAGGTTTTAAAGCGGGATTCCACCCTAAAGTGGAACTCCCGCTTTTCGGAACCCTCCCCCCCTCCGGTGTCACATTTGGCACCTTTCAGGGGGGAGGGGGGTGCAGATACCTGTCTAAGACAGGTATCTGCACCCACTTCCGGCATAAACTCCCGTGGGAGTTTACGCAAGTTCCTGTCCCGGCGCGCTGTCTGCTGGGACACACACGTGTCCCGGCAGACAGCGCTGAAGATTCTCATTGCGCCGCGCGACTCGCGCATGCGCAGTAGGGAATCGGGAAGTGAAGCCACTTCCTGATTCCCTCACCGAGAATGGCGCCGGCTACAGCAGAGAGCCGAGCGAGCCATACAGTACAGTCCCGCTTTAAGTTTTATTTTAAAATTATCCGCTGGACTTGGCAGTCCGGCGGACAATACGGCTGTCTGTAGCATGGTCCGGCGGACCAAAAAGGAAACATGCTCAGTAGCAAGTATGTCACGGACTCTAGTCTAGTGTTCGAGTCCCGTCGTACGTGCTGTACGTCATCGCGTGAACCACCGTTCGCTTTCAAGTCCGGCGAAGCTCAGCTGGAAAGTCCGGCGGATTGTCCGCTGGACTAGGTGCGGCGGACAAAGTCCGTTCGTGTGTAGGCGGCATTAGAGAGACATGAAATGAAAGGTTAAAGTTGAGTTCTATAGATCCAGTGCATTGCGCAAACACAGTTCTATTTATTTGTAAAATAATGTTAAATTAGAAAAAAAAAAAAAATCTGATTATATTCTTGTAATCCTGAACAGAAAATAAAAATGTACCCTTTAAGCTATTTTCTGAAAAAATTTGGCAGTATGACATTGTAAATTCCCAACGTTCAGAACCCCTTAAAGGGCCGTGGGAGCCGGTGACCAGAGGTTACCACATATTAGATGATTGATATATAGATGCAGTCGGACCTTCTTTTGTCAGTGTATGGGATGGATTCATACAGTTCCTTGTATCCATTCCTGAGATGTTGAACCTTCTCATGCTCATATGGGACCATACGATCTATCATCTGAAAAATAAGTGAAATCTGTCTTTTTACACATGGAGACAATTCTTTCATGACTGACCTGCATTTAGGATAGGTTCACATCTATGCGACTGCACAAAATCTATGCGACTACATAAAAAAACATACACACACACACAGCGTGGAGTCCCCCAGGGCCATTCAGGTCCAATATGGATTCAGAGGGGGATACACCCCCCCCCAAAAAAAAAGGGCTTCATTCTGGGATGACAGCCATACAGACCAATTTGATGCAGTGTGCGGCGTATGGTCTGAGCACTGACAGCCTGACCCCCCTCCCTCCCATGCCAATTATTATTTTTTTAAATGGCGTGGGGTCCCCCCAAAATCCATACCAGACCCTTATCCGAGCATGCACCCCGACAGGTCAGGAAAGGGAGGGGACAAGTAAGCACCCCCAAAACATAACAGGCAGCACTTGGGGTTTCTCCCCACTCCAAAGCACCTTGCCCCCATGTTGATGGGGACAAGGGCCTCATCTTGACAACCCTGGGCTGTGGTTGACGGGGTCTCCCGGGGGCAGGCAGCACGGCGATCGGAGATGAGGCGTGTCCCTCGGACACAGTCTCTGCCCGATCAGGGTGAAGAGCCAATGAAATTGGCTCCTTACCATGTGACTGGCTATGTCCAATCACAGCCGGTCACAAATGTCAACAAAATATATATTTCACTTATTTTTTTGCTATAAAAAGGTGGTGAATACCAAAAAGAAGCTCTATTTGTGTGAAAAAAAAGTAAAAACGTTTGTTTGGGTAGAGTGTAGCATGACTGAGTACTTGTCAAAGTGTGAGAGCGCTGAAAGATGAAAATTGGTGTGGGCAGGAAGGGGGTACAAGTGCCCTGTGTCTCCCTGTATTGAAGTGGTTAAACACTGATTGGGGCTCCTTTCTATTCTTGTAGTTGGCTGTTAAGCATTAATGGGGTGGATTTACTAAAGGAAAACAGACTGTGCACTTTGCAAGTGCAGTTTCTCCAGAGTTTAGTAAAAGAGGTGAAGCTTTACTTTGCAAATAATACCCAATCACATAAAAGAAAAAAAAAAAAAAGTTTTTGCTTGCACATGATTGGATGATGGAAGTCAGCAGAGCTTCCCCTCCATTTACTGAGCTCTGGAGCAACTGCACTGTCCATTTGCCTTTAATAAATCAACCCTAATGTGTCTATATATGAACAACTAATTTGTTTATTTAATGCATACTGTGCACAGAGTAATCTATTTGGAGTCAACACTGGACTCTCTAAGTGAAAAAAATTATTTACAAGTACCTACTGATTAATATTGTATTTAAAGCAAACATCTTAACACACAAAGTTGACCAAAGGTTTCAAAATCAGATCACACAAAAGGAACCAACATATACTATATTCATGCTGAGGGGCCCCGTAACCCCCAGATTATGTGTATGAGGGCTACCAGCACACCCCCCAGTACAATGCACTGCCACTTTCTGACCAATAGAAGTATTGTACATGGAGTGGGCGGGGCATAGCTCTGACTTTGGAGTCGGTCAGTATTTGCATATTGAGGATCCCAGACTTAGAAGCCTCCAGAGGGTGCGGCACAGTGAAGAAAGGAGAGTGCAGGTGCCCATTTCCAAATTCATAAATCAGACTTATGCCAGGTTTTCTTATCACTCACAAAGACAACAGCGATATCTCAGACAAGGCAGTATGTAAGACAAGGGACACTGAAAACACAAAGCTATTCAGTACTTACCCCTGCAAAGACCTCAGTCATCTGTTCTGAGCAGTCCTTGTAATGGACTTCTATACTGAGCAAGAAGGCAAAGATAGCAAGGCAGCCCCCTGGCTTTAAGATCCGATCGACCTGAAATGATAACATCTACATTAATATATCAGCAAAAGTGTGCCCCTTATATATATATATATATAAAACATTTTTTTTTTAAGTATATTTTAGCATATAGAGTTTAGTGATTTGGGGAAAATAATGTATAGCAGTGTATAGAGTGCAGTTTGGTGTATAATATATAGCACAGGGTATAGAGTGTAGCAGTTCAGTGTATGTAGGGGCAGAGGGGACGTGGCCCTGGGTGCAACATTTAGGGGGGGGCTCATTCTGTGCCCACCATGCAGAGTCAGCCCTTCGTTCATTTGTATGTTCAATGATCCCAACCCACATAATTGCTCACAAGCAACCCATATCCTCCTTCACCTCCTATAGACCAGCCGGGTGCTCAAGCCCAGAAGTCCACTCTTGATCCACTGACAGCACACACTGAAAACTCCTGCCAGAAGCCACGCCCCTAAAATGGTACACTCATCATTAAGCCCTGTGATGGGTGAAAAGCGTTAGAGCATGGCTTCCAGCAGGAATTTTCAGTGTGTGCTGTCAATCGATTAAACAGCAGTGGAACAGAGGGTTTTAGTGTGCGACCTGTCTTATTGGAGTTTAGTTTGGTGTATGCAGGGCTGGTGCAAGGATTTTTGACACCCTAGGCGAAACCTCATTTTGCCGCCCCCTTGGCCCCACCCCCTTTGCCCTACCCATGTATACCCCACCTTTTTAATGAAGGACTCATCAAATGCAGCCCATCAGCGCCCATCAAATGCAGCCCATTAGCACTCATCAATGCAGCCTCACCAGCACCCATCAATGCAGCCTCACCAGCGCCCATCAATGCAGCCTCACCAGCGCCCATCAATGCAGCCTCACCAGCGCCCATCAAATGCAGCCTCACCAGCGCCCATCAAATGCAGCCTCACCAGCGCCCATCAATGTAGTCTCACCAGCGCCCATCAATGCAGCCTCACCAGTGCCCATCAAATGCAGCCTCACCAGCGCCCATCAATGTAGTCTCACCAGCGCCCATCAAATGCAACCTCACCAGCGCCCGTCAATGTAGTCTCACCAGCGCCCATCAATGCAGCCTCACCAGCGCCCATCAAATGCAGCCTACTAGCGCCTAATAATGCAGCCTGCCAGTGCCCATCAATGAATGTTTGCTTGCTTCCATTCATTCATGAGTCGGGACATAGTCCTCCACCACGGCTGCGCCTCTGCTACTATGTGTGAATGGAGCGGCAGCAGCCTGCTGATGCTGAGACTTATAGTTGCTTGCTGCAGAGAGAAGAGAGTAGGAACACCAGTGGCTGGGCGCCCTAGGCAGCAGGGCGCCCTAGGCGGCTGCCTAGTTTGCCTAGTGGTAGCACCGGCCCTGGGTGTATGTATTGCATAGCACAGTAAACAGATTGCAGTTATCCACTGTATGCAACATACAGCACAGCAGTTTAGGTTATGTGAGCAAATCATAATGTACAGAATAGAACACACAAAATTCATAAATTGTACAGCTGTCTGCATTCCAGATTATGTTAACATGCAGCACAGTGTACAGAATCCACGGTCAGGTGTATGCAACATACAGCACATTTTACAAGGGGCAGCAGTCAAATAAAATGAAACAAGACTGTTTTTACCTCTTTTAGAAATGGCTCCATGGTAAACCAATGGGCAGCAATACTTGATGTTAGTAGATCGACAGAAGCGTCACCAACCGGCACCTCTTCAGCTGGACAGACACTGCAGAAAATGAGAGATTAGACTTTAAGTTGGAACACCACCTGGTTGGATTGAAAGCCCAACCCTGGGCTCTGTGCTTCTGACTTTTCTGCCTCATCCCTTCCTAGATGACACAAAGGGGTTGGTCTGTTTAAAAAGAATTCACTGGAGAAAAAATAAAAATGTACCCAATGAATCCTTCACTGACATGCTCCAGTCACATTCACCCTGTTTACACTAGAATGAATGTGTACCAGGCCAATGCAGCAGCCAGTAAACAACCAACAATTTCACATTTACAGCTAAAGTTCCTCCCTAGTGGTGAACTGTGTAGAAGGGCCGCATTTATTTATTTTTACAAATGCAAACAGCATGCCCCCCAATTCCCCAACAATATCATTTAGGAATACCCACCAATCACCCCAACAATGTTCTTTAGGAATACCCACCAGTTATTGCAGCACTATGTCACACTTTGCATGGTAGACTCTTTAGCCAAAAGAGGTCTGTCTATAGATCAGGAAAAGAGATGGGCCAAATGTTGGGTTTGCGGCAGAACTTTTCGAACATCGTAAAAGTTCAGAACCGAATAGCGAACCCCATTGAAGTATATGGGACCCGAACTGGAAAATCAAAAGTGACTATTTTGAAGGCTTATATGCAAGTAATTGGGCATACAATGGTTATAGGGGGTCTGGGTACTGCCCTGGGGGACATGCATCAATGAAAAAATAAAAAGTTTATAAAACTATTTTTAAATGAGCAGTGATTTACTGATGCTTAAAGTGAAACCATCAAAATGAGAAATAAATAAAAAATTCCTTTAAATATATTGCCTCGTGTGGTCCCCTTAGTCTGCCTGTAATGTGTCACATCTGTACAGTGTATAGAGCCTGCTGCAGCAATTACATTTATAAAGCTAAAAAGGGACTTTCCATTCAAGCTCTCTTTATTTTATAAACAACGGCTCAGGGAGCCAGTCTGTATGATGAAGGCCACAATTTAGTGCACTCGGGATTAGAGATTTTTTGGATAAATTCTTGTGTCTTTCGCAGACTTTGGATAGAAGTAACAAGTGTGGAAAAATTGGTCTTAGGGTTACAGTGTGAAGGCATCACCGACACCCTATTGAAGTACTCTTGATTAAAGCAAGAATAGGACTTGCTGTCAAAAATTGCAATGATATGCACCTGTCAAACAAGTGCGGAACAAATTGGTCTTTGGGTGTTAATAGTGCCCATGAAACCTACACCAAAAAATTTCTTCCAGATGAAAACACCCACAACGCTAGGCAGCCTAGAAGTCCTGCAGAGATTCCACATCCCAGAAATACTTAAATCGGCGACATCGGCATCAGGGGATTCATAGCTGCTGGTAATCCAGGACTGATTAATTTTGATAAAAGTCAGACGGTCCACGGAGTCTGTGGACAGACGTGTTCTATTATCATTAACAAAAGCTCCAGCACCACTAAATGCTGTTCGGAAAGTACGCTGGCTGCAGGGCAGCCCAGCAGCTCAATTTCATACTGGGCAAGTTCTGTCCAGTGGTCTATTCTCATGACCCAGTAAGCCAGTGGATCGTCAATCTCCATCTGTTTTTGCCCCTAGATAAACGCCCACCATGTGATTCAGAAGCGGACAGCCCTGGACAACGAGGACTAAAATAAAAAAAATAAAAAAGGAAAAGGAAATGCATCACTTAGGCAGCTCCACCACTCCTCTTCACCAACAAAAGCCTCAAAACTACGTTTTCCACAACACTGTAACTTACAAGAGTCAGGAAAAGTGTTCTATAAACTCCTCTTTAAAAGCTGTCCAAGAGATTATCGTCTGCACTCTGTAGGGACGGGATAAGTTCTGAGACTTTCCCCTTGTAATGGTGGTTAAGAAGGGTTGCCAACCAATAGTAATCCTTCTTTATGCCATGTATGCTTGGGTCCTTTCGCAGGCTTTGAAACATGAGGGAGCCCATGCACTGCAAATTTGTGGAGGCATGATAAGCAGACTCCATCTGCTTCAATGCCTCCAAAACTGGAGGGGAAGGAGCTGAAAAATCTTGCATCATCGCCAGCTGTATGGAGACGTGGGGGCACAACAAGCTGCAGCACTGAGCCATGTCCTGCATCCTTCTGAGTTGCTAGCAGAGTTACCCAGTGTGCTGTGAATGAAATATATTGTCCCTGCCCATGCTTGCGGGACCACGTGTCATCAGTAACGTGGACTTTGTGGCTGACTGCTTTGCCCAACGATGCCACAACATTGCCTTTCACGTGATGATAGAGAGCTGGAATGGCCTAACATGAGAAATTGTAACTGGGAACCTGTCATTGTGGTATAGCACATTCTGCAAATTCACAAAAGGGGGCAGAATCCACCAGAAAGGAAAGGCAGAAGTTTTAGAGCCAGCAGCTTTGACAAGCCTGCATTTAGACACTGGGCATGTGGGTGGCAGTGACTTTTTTCCGCTGCAGCAGATAGGGCAGAGAAATTTGCCAGCTATAGTCTACAGCTGGTGGTGTGCTGCTGGCAGATGTGCTGTAAAGACCTGGGACACCCTGCGCTATACCATCATCCCTGTCAGTGGAGGCTGCTGAGAGGTCATGAGGTATAGTAGGGGCAGACTGAGGTGAGTGAGGAGGGACAGATTTGTGCCCCTTGTGTGGCTTTTAGGTGCTCTTGTCAACAGGCTGAGTGGCGGGAGGTTAAATGCCTGGTCAAGCATGTGGTACCCAAATGGCTGGTGTTTTTGCCATGCTTGAGACAAAGTTTGCAAATAGCAACCGTGCGATCGGCTGCACATGTACTATTAAAGACCCAGACATCTGAGTTGTGGGAAGTGGGCCAGGAGATAACAGCTTCACAATGTGATGGAATAGGGTGACTGCTCTCCACTCTTCCATAATGGCTGCCTCCTTGGGGTTGTACCTCATCCTCAATTTCCTCCTCTGCTCTGGCACCCAAGTCACGTCAGTGACTTCATCATCTCCTCCATCCTCATTACCACTTGAGACAACTTGGCAATATGCTGTGGGAAACATGAATGCCAATTTGTGTACCAGTGTTCTCCCCTCTGTAGGCTCATGTTCCTGCCTTCAACCTCAGAACCAACATCTGAATCAAGTAATGGCTGTGCATCGTCAAGGAACAAGTGGCTGACCCTGTATTCAAATAACTCGGCTGACTCCTCCATGCCTGATACTGGGGCTATGGCAGGAATAGCTGTGGACAAGGAGGCAGGTTTAGCTACTCTGGCAGCTGCAGTGGACTGCGCACTTGTCTCTGCTTGGGTGACAGAGGAAGAGGATGGTTTAGTAAGCCAGTCCACCACCTCCTCTGCATGCTGTGGCTGGATGGCACCGGCAACATCACTAAACAGAGGAAATTATGCCCTGCTTGAGGACTGACCACGTCCACCTTTGCCTGTGGATACATACTCTGCTGGCCCCCTCAGTGCCATGGAAACATTTGCCTCTCTTTGTTGGCCTCCCAGACATGATGGGGGGGGGGGGGGCACTTATTAACAAAACATATTAAATATGTGGAAAGGTGTACGTGGATGCACTTTAATCAATGGAAAGTGGTGTTTGATGCACTTTAACTTGAGTACTCACTACACAGAAACACTCCACTGACATCACAATATACTGCAGGAAACCTGCCCTGACAAATTAAACTGACACTGAACTATCACTAGATTCACACTAAAACTGATATGCTACACTGACAATAGCACACCAACTCTTGTAGCACTGACTGAACAGAGCTCTGTTCTATCTCCACGCCAATATCACATTGCAAATGGCCGCTTTGAGGAGAATATTTTTATAGTGTGGGGTGGGACTAAGAGCAATGAGCCATGATTGGATAGAGTCCTTACTCCAATCATGGCTCTGACAGTGCTCTGTGCCCTGATGGGCAAAGCTTTCATTCCTTCAGCCAATCAGGGATTCCAATGCACTGTTCCGAACAAAGGTTGAATGCCCCGATAATTCGGGTGTTCCTCAAAATGGGGAAACAGCCAATGTTTGGCACGAAATCATCCTCGGCGAAACCGTTTGCCCAACTCTAATCGGGGAAGGGCTACTTTGTTGGATGTGCTCCCCCAGGCCAAATGTTCCTAGTCCTCCCCTGAATGTAACTAATGAAACATGTTTAGAATGTCCCCACCTGTATGTGACATTGGGTGACCCCGTGGCTTTCTTGGCCTCTTCTGCCTGAGCCTCACTGATGTCGATTCCGAGAACTTTCTTGAAGTATGGTGCGAGAATTCTTGTGTTCTGCCCCGTTCCACAGCCAGCGTCCACAGCAAATCCATATGGTTTGGAAAACTAGGAAGACAGAAACATCTATAATACATCACAATGACACTGGTGTTTTCAGTTTAACCTCTTGCTGCCCAAATCATGCATATGTGTGGTTGCAACGAGGGTGGGCTTTAAAGCCCTTACACTGTACATAGGAGTCCATGCAAAGCCAAGATTTGTGCCGAGAACACGCTCACTGCATGCCCCCAGCACAGTCATAGCCACAGCAAAGCCAGTTCTCTGTCTCTAGTCCCAATCGGAAGCTGGTGGGACAGGCTTCCAATCAGGTGTCCATGGGTGAGAGCCAATCACAGTAGTCACGTGATTAAGAACTCTGTCCCACCCTCCTCGGCATAAAGACCCATTTAAAAAGGGATGCCGAAGCTGGGTGGGTTACATTTAAAAGTGTCATAACAATGATATTTTATTTATTTTTGGTTGAAAATGATTCCCATCCTCCACCACACTCCCTACTTTAACCATCATTAAATAACACTGCTCAATTGGGACTGTACAAAGATACAAATTAACATATTGTCACTTTTAGATCATTCTGTTCATTCATCTGCAGATCAAACTTCAATCTGTAGATGTCAGTTAAAGCAATCCGACAGGTAAAAATAAAAAAAATGTTTAAACTCTTTAACCCTTGGTTTACTCTAATCAGCCCTCATTAACTCCTTAGTCTACTTTTTTCAGCTATTTTTCTTCTGTTTATTTTGTTTGTTTTATTTCTTTTTTTAAATGACCGAGCCCTTTTATTTAATTTTATTAGCAGAGATCCAAGAGGAAAAAAAAAGAAAAAAAAAAAAAAAAAAAACCCAGAGTGAAAGTTAGTCCAATTTTTTTGTATAATGTGAAAGATGTTACACGAGTAAATAGATACCCAACATATCATGCTTTAAAATTGTGGGTGCTTGTGGAAATGTCGAAAAACTATGGTACTTAAAAATCTCTATGGGCCGCAAAAAAAAAACGGGCTGATCTGTGCAAAACCATTTACACAGAGCAGAGAAATGTGAAAAAAAAAAATGTTGCAAGAGAAGATCATGAAAAGAAAGCCTGGTTTGTCTTTAAAACTATATATGTATTACCTTGTTATCTTAATGACAAAGTTATGAATAATCAGGCCCATAGCAGAAATTAAAAAATTGCTGTGGTCTATGGGGAGTGAACAGGTATGGGAGGGGAAGTGGCTAAGATAACAAACTAATCATATAAACAAAAGGCTTTCTTCTGGTGCTGTTGTCTTATAAATATTGCGATTGCGTGTAATCGAAAAAAAAATTTAATAAAAAATTAAAACCTGCAACAAAGCTAAAAACAAACCACCTTTTTTCTACTTTGATCAGTGTTAACCACTTTAGCTCCAGAAGATTTAACCCCCTTCATGACCAACAACCCAGCGGCACTTAACCAGCACCAATCCCCCCCCCTCCGCACAGCAAGCAGCAGTTAACTGTCCCCTGCCCGCCATCTGCCCAGCACTTACCCCATCTTGGTGGCGGGTGACAAGCTGTGGGTCAGGGAGTGGCTTTGTCGTCTTCTTAGATCACGGCGCATCCTGACGGGCGTCTCTTCTCTCCTCCTGCTAGGCATCCAAAAGGATTGCCTGTCCTTTCAGCCAATCCTGTGTCGGGTCTCAGACCCGCTTCATGATTGGCTATGAGGAGGATTAGTGTGGCAATAAACGAATATCCATTCGTTATCACACAACTGGGTGAGCTTCATGCACAATGCTCTGTGTCCGGAGCCCATCCTTTTTTTTTTTTTGAAGCATGTGATTAGAGCCAGAGGCTTCAAAACACCCCCCCCCCCCAATTGGAATCCATGCATCTGGCCCTCTGATCCCCATACAGGGATTGGGGGGGCAGCACCCGTGTGCCCCCTATTGATGGGCCGCCACTGGAGCAGAGAGTACTGCGAGTGTGTACATTACAGGGCTCCCTCAGACCACCTTTCCCCCCATAGCACTATGTGCGAGCATTACAGGCCTCTCATAGTCAGACCACCATCCCAGAGCACTGTGCATCACAGGCCACCCCTGAGTCAGACCACTGAAGTAGTTTATGAAGCTCTTCTGAAAAACATATTTAATGGGAAGAGTTTCCTTTTTTTTAATGACTATGCTGAGTATTATACATGGCTGATAAGCAGGGCACAGATTATGCAATTTTCTCTCCTTTTTGCTTGACACAGTCAGTCAGTGTTGATGGTGGAATCCCTCCCACAGTGCTATTATGTTCTATTAGTGGGGAGCCTTCCTGGCCAGCAGAACACTTGATTATTGCTAGCTTCTATAACCACTGGCAGTAATCACATGTAAAAGACCCAACAGGCTAGCAGTTCCCAACTCGATCGATGGATTTACTTGAGTACAACCATCCAGCCCACAGATTGATTAAATCTTTGCAAAAATCACGTTTTCCCCATCAGGCACAGAATTTAGCTTCCCTTTTAGCAGATGCATAGCAGTGCCATTAATCTGCAGATGCATATCTGCAGTGCTAATGCACACATTTTAATGGGCAGCACCATGCGGTTCGGTGTGGGGCATCTTTTGAAAAGGTCAGGGACACGCACACTCAGTTGCACATGTAGGTGTAGCCTAACTTTATTTTTGCTCTCACATTTCATCACTCGCAGTCACTATCAAGCGTCATAGATCCCTTTGTGCATTCTGTCATGATTCTATTAACATCCAACTGTCCAGTAAATGTGACAGGGGAATCATTCCCCCCCCCCCCCCCCGATATAAAAAGCCTCCCAGTGGCAGCATGTGTATAGCCCAATAAGTCTGCCTTTGGGGGTGTTAAAACAACCAACCAACCCCAATTATAAACAAGGCCTTAAGACTCATTCACAGACAGGTGGGTTGTGGTAAAAGCAGGCAGTGTCAACCACCATCAATGATTGTGGCACATCTGAAGGAACCCTTCAGTCTCATTCCCTCTGAGCCCCTAAAGTCTTTGAGTTCCATGCACCCCACAGAGCCCAACTTCCAACTCCCCTCCTTCATACCACTGACTTAGATGCTATACTTTCATTCCTCTCAGTGCAGGTTTCTGAGAGGACTGGAGGTATAGTGGGGTTGGAGAACCTAGCTGATGAGGAGCAAGGAGAGGTTCGCCTTGTTCTTTGATGTGGGTCTTTTAAGTTCTGTTGCCAACGGACTGCATGGGAGGTCATCATATGTCTGGTCAAGCATGTGGTGCCCAAGCGGCTGCTGTTTTGGCCATGCTTGATACGCTTCAGACATATGTTGCAAACAGCAACGGTGCGATCTGCTGCACACGTTTCAAAAAAAGCCCACACCAAAGAACTTTTCAAAATATGTGGGGAGTCAGCAGCGCCCTGCACCTGCTTAGCTCTGCAATAGGGTGGTTGCCCTTAAGCTGCCCCCTGGAGGGCATCCTACCTCATTGGAGATGTACCTCCTCCTCCTCGCATCAGGCACCCAAGTTGAGTCAGTGACCTCATCATCCCCTCCCTCCTTGTCACTGGAGCAAACTTGGCAGTATGCTGCAGCTGGGGGAACATGACTGCCAGTTTGTCCTTCTTGGGCACCCCCTCTCTCTAGGCTGACGTTACTCCCTTCCTCAACCTGGGTACCATTATCGGAGCCTTCAAATCACTGCGCATTCTCCTGCAGCATGTACCTGACACTGTGGTCGAATAGTTTGGGGGACTCCTCCGTGCATGATGGTGGGGCTACGGAAGGAGTGACTGTTGACATGGAGCTGATGGAAGAGGCCGCTTTGGCAGCTGCATTGGCAGGCAAACTACTCTGAGCCTGGGTGACAGAGGATGAGGAGGATGAGGATGGCTTTGTTATCCATTCCACCAACTCTTCTGCATGTTGTGACTCAATAACATGGCCAGCTGCAGGAAAAAAGGATAAACATTCCCCACGGCCACGTGCTGAGGATGCACCGTGTCCACAACCAGCACGGTCGACTGTAAATACAGAGCCTGCCTCTCCTTGGTGGCCTTCCAGACATGCTGCAAATTTTTTTTAGCAAAAAACACTACACTGTATTGTGTACACCACCAGGAAAGTAGTAGCAACTGCACGGTACTGTGTACACCAACAGAAGTGTAATAACTATGGGTGTACTGTATTGACCACCAGAAAAGTATGAGCAACTGCACAGCACTGTATACACCGTCCGAAGTATATTAGAAACAGTACACCAGGAACGGTCTGCACCCTGCCTTTGGCCAATTATGGCTCTTAGCTGAGGGCGCTGTGATTGGCCAAAGCATGCAGGTCATGGTGCATGCTCTGGCCAATCATACAGCAATGCACTGCGCTATGGGCCGAACAGCCAATGTTCGAGTCGAACTCGTGTTCGACCCGAACAGAAAGCTCATCCCTACTGTGGTCCATTTTTTGAAGCATCATCTATTACAGCATCTGTATTTACACAGTAACTAATTTTCACAGGTAGGAATTGTGGGCAAGTGCAAGAGGAGGAGTAGAAGGACAGGACATACTACAAACCCACAATAGGTTTCATTGAATTTTTTATTTTTATTGGGGGTGTGTGTGTAGCACACTAAGGCATCTATTTATTAACCGCTTCCTGACCGCCTCACGCAGATATACTGCGGCAGAATGGCACAGGCAGGCAAAATGACGTACGGGTATGTGGCCCTTTAATTGCCTGCCCGTGGGTCGTGCGCAGCGGCGCGCTCGTGACCCGGTCGGGAGCTCCGTGACCACGGCCGCGGGACCAGCGGACCCGATGAAGTACGGGGAGAGGTCTGTGTAAACAAACCTCTCCCCGCGCTTCCTACTCTGCCTGTCATTGATCGGCTGTTCCCAGTCATCGGGAAAGCCGATCAATGACGTCAGACTTCAGCCCCGCCCCCTAATGTAAAAAAAACACACACACGTCACAGCCCATAACTCCCCCCTCCCCCTAGTGGTTAACTCTTTCACTGCATGTGTCATTTATACAGGAATCAATGCATTTAAATAGCATTGGTTGCTGTATAAATGACAATGGTCCCAAAAATGTGTCAAAAATGTCCGATGTGTCCGCCATAATGTCGCAGTCACAATAAAAATCGATGATCGCCGCCATTACTAGTAAAAAAAAAATATTAATAAAAATGCTATAAAACTATCCCCTATTTTGTAAACGCTATAACTTTTGCGCACACCAATCAATAATCGCTAATTGCGATTTTTTTTACCAAAAATATGTAGAAGAATACGTATCGGTCTAAACTGAGGAAAAAAAAAGTTTTTTTTATATATTTTTTGGAGATATTTATTATAGCAAAAAATATTGCATTGTTTTCAAAATTGTCGCTCTATTTTTGTTTATAGCGCAAAAAATAAAAACCGCAGGGGCGATCAAATACCACCAAAAGAAAGCTCTATTTGTGGGAAAAAAAGGACCCCAATTTTGTTTGGGAGCCACGTCGCACGACCGCGCAATTGTCAGTTAAAGCGACGCAGTGCTGAATCGCAAAAAGGGGCCTGGTCCTTTGGCTGCCAATTGGTCCGGGGCTGAAGTGGTTAAACAATCATTAGCTAAATGTCAAACAGATTCATGCAATTTTGCTGTAATTTCTCCATATACAGTAATCCCTTTTATAGTTAGCACCATCTAGTGGCCAGGATGTGGTATATTTTCTCATTGAGGCATTTCAGAAAGCTACACTACATGTTAGCCACTAGATGGAGCCGACGATCATAGGGATTGATTTATTAGAGAATTTACATCCAAAATTTGTGTGACATGCACAATTGTGTGTGACATTCGTCCAAAGAATTTTTGATAAATAGATCCCCCAATGTCCACAACTATTTAGGAAATATTTGAAAAGATTGTTATTTAGGAAACTAAAAAAAAATTTTGGAAGAGTTAGACCCTCTGTCATGTTCTTACATTTTTACTCACATCCTAGTGGCACCATTAATTGGGCAGTGTGACAGGAGGGGGCAGGCAGAGTGACAGGGAGGGGGGTAGGCAGTGTGACAGGAGGGGGCAGGCAGGGTGACAGGAGGGGGCAGGCAGTGTGACAGGGAGGGGGGCAGGCAGTGTGACAGGAGGGGGCAGGCAGTGTGACAGGAGGGGGCAGGAAGTGTGACAGGAGGGGGGGCAGGATGACAGGAGGAGGGCAGGCAGTGTGACAGGAGGGGGGCAGGATGACAGGAGGGGGCAGGAAGTGTGACAGGAAGGGGCATGATGACAGGAGGGGGCAGGCAGTGTGACAGGAGGGGGGCAGGATGACAGGAGGGGGCAGGAAGTGTGACAGGAAGGGGCATGATGACAGGAGGGGGCAGGCAATGTGACAGGGAGGGGGGCAGGCAGTGTGACAGGAGGGGGCAGGCAGTGTGACAGGGAGGGGGGCAGGCAGTGTGACAGGAGGGGGGCAGGCAGTGTGACAGGGAGGGGGGCAGGCATTGTGACAGGAGGGGGGCAGGCAGTGTGACAGGAGGGGGCAGGCAGGGTGACAGGAGGGGGCAGGCAGTGTGACAGGAGGGGGCAGGCAGTGTGACAGGAGGGGGGCAGGCAGTGGGGGCAGGGAGGGGGGCAGGCAGTGTGACAGGAGGGGGCAGGCAGTGTGACAGGAGGAGGGCAGGCAGTGTGACAGGAGGGGGGCAGGATGACAGGAGGGGGCAGGAACAGGGAGGGGGGCAGGCAGTGTGACAGGAGGGGGCAGGCAGTGTGAAGGGATTTCTCCCTATTGGGTCACAGACAGCAGTAGGAACCTGACAGCACCCTTCCCTGCTCTGTCTAATAGAAAAAAGTGTTGGTTGGACAACCCCTTTAAAAAAAAAATAACTTGAGTGGCTCTGCTATTCTAAGCAAAGTTATTCTGTTTTGAATTTTACAAGTGGCCTATTGTTTTTAGCTGGGCGTATACCAGACAGAAGTCGTCACTCACCTTTTCATCCACGTAACTGAAGATAAGGTCTGTTATTTCTTGTGATGGCGCAAATCTGAATTTCTGATAATCAGATGCATGCTCCTTTCCTTCAAACTCCCGTGTCAACATTTTGGACTCAGATTATCACCTATAAATGGAAAAACAGAAGAAATAAATTTTTTTTTAAAATAAAATATATATAAAATAAAATATATAAAGATACCGTATTTATCGGCGTATAACACACACTTTTTTCCCCTTAAAATCAGGGGAAAATCGTGGGTGCATGTTATACGCCGATACCCGCCGATCTCCCGCTGGTTTTTTCGTTAGGGGAGCGAGCGGAGCCGATATTCCGAAAGCCGCGTGTATTTTCGGCTATTTTCGGCTATTTTCGGCACCTCTCGCAGTTCCGCCCACCTCCACTGATTGCGAGAGGAGCCGAGCGCCGACAACATAAAGAAATCCAAGTTCGGCTATTTTCGGCTCGTCTCGCAGTCCCGCCCCTGTCTGCGAGCAGAGCCGAGACTAGCCGAACTTCCGAAAGTAGCCGAAAATACACGCGGCTTTCGATATGTCATGCGGCGCTCGTCCTCTGCGCCAATTTTAAATGGGCAACGCTGCAAATATACTGGGCAACGCTGCAAATGTACTGGGCAAGCCTGCAAAGGCACTGGGCAAGGCTGCACTGGGCAAGGCTGCACTGGGCAAGGCTGCAATAGCACTGGACAAGGGTGCACTGGGCAAGGCTGCAAATGCACTGGGCAAGGCTGCACTGGCACTGGGCAAGGCTGCAAATGCACTGGGCAAGGCTGCACTGGGCAAGGCTGCAAGGATGGACAAGGCTGCACTGGGCAAAGCTGCAAGGATGGACAAGGCTGCAGATGGACACTGGACAAGGCTGCAATGATGGGCATTTAAATGTAAGTTTTTTTTCCTTAAACTTCCCTCCTTAAAGTTTTTTTCCTTAATATTCCCTCCTAAACTTGGGGTGCGTGTTATACGCCGGCGCGTGTTATACGCTGATAAATACGGTATATATATAAATAAATAATAATAAAAGCACACACACAACATTCTGGGGGGTTCCTTTGCAGATACACTGTGGTCACTTTATTCTGTATGGGAAAGATGAAACTGTCTCTCTTCAAAGTGGACCTGTACCAAACTTCAATCATTCAGACTGAAAATACGATGGAAAAAAAAAAAGCATAAGCAGAGGTTACTATGTAGAAAAGTAATCATTAGATCCTGAGTCATTGACAGCTGAAGTTCTAAGCTAATTTAAAAAATGTTGGCCCCACCCCTCAATGCCTCCCTATTGCTCAGTGAGGCTGTCCCTTACAATAGTATAGGAAATCCTGGAAGGGGCCACAGCTAAGCTAGAGACTTTTACAGAAAAAGTGAGATTTGCATGTGACCTTAGCTGCCTGTATAGTATATCTAGAGGTTATCTTGCCATGTGTGACCTCGGCTTATGTGTATTTCAGAC
Source organism: Lithobates sylvaticus (assembly GCA_028564925.1). NCBI lineage: Eukaryota > Metazoa > Chordata > Amphibia > Anura > Ranidae > Lithobates > Lithobates sylvaticus. The sequence continues at coordinate 282,049,932 of CM053031.1, forward strand.
TGAATTGTCCAGATTTATAAAAGCTTTACTATGAGAACTGATTGATCTGCACTTTTTAAAATTAGGCTTTTAAAGTGGATCTTCACCATTCCCACCCATATCCTAACACGCTCCTCCCCTTCCTTACAATCAGAACGTTTATACATACCCCTCCTTCCTGTATTCTTGCCTAAGAGAGAATGGCTTATAAAGTACCCACAGCCCCCTGGGATACCCATGTCCTAGGAGGGGGCAGGGTATTCTATTGCACATATGTTGCATCATCGGGGGGCTGATTGTCTCTTCCTTTTGCAGACGGCCCCCTGATGACACATCTGTGTGCCATGTGCATCATCAGGGGACTGGCCTCCTGATGACATCATAGAAGATGGCAGATCCCTACAGAATACTGCTGGATTGGTGCAATTTAGGTAGGAATTTGAGAGGGGGGGTGAGTTGTTGGTTGAGACATACGTCATCTAGCCCTTACCTTCCCAACCCAACAGTGCTGGGACAAGGCCATCTGGTGCCCAGGGCGAAGATGGCAAACTGCACCCCCCCCCCCCCAGTATAAAGAAAGAGTCAGTGTCCTTTCAAAACCAGAAAACACTTAAAACAATACAACAATACAATACTGTAGCTGCAGCCCTGTTGCAGTATATGTACTGCGGCGGGTCGGCAAATGGTTAAATTGTAAGTTCACTTTACAGAAAATCTGTAAGGTGAACTTACATTGGGCCCCCCCCCCCCCCAGTCCTGCTAACCTGGAGTCCAGCAATTGCCCGCAATAACCCCTTTACATTACACAGCCCCCTGCACCTCTGGGCCCCTTTACATTACACAGCCCCCCCGGGGGGTGCACAGTTTGCCATCTTCGCCCTGGGCACCAGATGACCTTGTCCCAGCACTGGTCACTCAGTCACAATTGTTTTGATATCCACCAGTGCAACTTATTGATTGAGCTGATAGTTCTCATTAGAGGTGGGGTGAGACAAGCGCTGTTTAGTTTAACCAATCACCACATCTGTTCCCCCTTGTAAACAGTGGTGTATGTAGGTTTTGTGGTGCCCTAGGCCTGACTAAACTCATGCACCCCCTAATTTAAATAGGGTACATCCCTTCCTGTCAAGGCCACACCCCTTCCTGCTTAAGACATTCCCTGCCATCTGTAAACCACACCCCTTCCTCTTTAGGACCCACCTTTTCCTCCTAAAGCTCACCCTCCAGTCTATTGGAAGACAAACTCTCCATGAAGCACAGGTAAATGCAGGTCAGAAGGACGTCAAGTGCACCTGTCAGTGGATTCTGAATGATCACTGAAACATCTCAAACTGATGTCAGAACAAATGCCAGTGCCAAGTGATATCAAAGGCACTTTGTTGTGCTGGAAGTGCTCAGATTCACCTGTTAAAATACCCCTAAATTACATAAAATTGGGCCAGCAGATAGAGTTGGGCTAAATCCATATTTGTGGATTATTGGACATACAATGGTGATCTGACCACACCGGTACTGCTTTTGGCTGTCGGTGCCACTTATCCCAGGAGGAACACTGGGGGATGGGGACCTGCCCAACTAATATTCCATTTGATGGTTGTCATGTAAAATTCACAAACGTGTATCATAGTCAAAGAGTTAGGACTCAATCAGGCCAAAAATAACCCCAAAATATGTCAACACGCAGACTGAAAGATCTTTAACCTGTGTATGTTTAATTGCGATACATTTTGCTAAATAAAACAGGAGTAACTGGCATAAAGATGTTCCTATAGCGAAAAACCTAAGACAAATCATCAGGTTGCAAAAACCATGAGCGAAAAAAAGTACACTAAAAGTGTAGTATAAGCCAGTGGGGACTCTTTTCATGTCGGAGCCAGGAGGAGGCTGTTTTTTTTTTGTGCGGGGGGGGGGGCAGCTTTTTTGCTGACCCCCTGCAAAGTGCTGCCCTAGGCCTGGGCCTTGTTGCCTAGGCCAGGATACAGCAATGAGCAGCGGTCAGATATAGTCATACCACATAACCAGGGCGCGAGTGTCACCCAATTTATAGATCAATTGTTGTTTGCGTTAGATCTCACACAGAACAATATCTGACATACATTATGCACTAGTTATATAGCTTGGCATGTTTAAGAATGCCACTATGTGTCCTATTGTAAAAGGGAAAATAATGTGTGGGAGGATTAGAACAATATGAACTACTCTGTAAAAATGGTTGATCCCAAAGTATGTGGACTATCAGAGGTCGTTATTTACAGTGCCTTGAAAAAGTATTCATACCTCCTGAGATTTTCCACTTTGTCATGTTATAACCAAAAATGTTAATGTAGTTTATTGGGATTTTATGTGATAGACTAACAAAGTGGCACATAATTGTGAAGTGGAAGGAAAATGATAAATGGTTTTCAATTTTTTTTACAAATAAATATGTGAAACATGTGACGTACATTTGTATTAAGCCCCCTTTACTCTGATACCCCCAACTAAAATCTACTGGAACCAATTGCCTTCAGAAGTCACCTAATTAGTAAATAGGGTCCACCTGTGTGTAATTTAATCTCAGTATAAATACAGCTGTTCTGTGAAGCTTTCAGAGGTTTGTTAGAGAACCTTAGTAAACAAATAGCATCATAAAAGGCCAAGGAACACACCAGACAGGTCAGGGATAAAGTTGTGGAGATGTTTAAAAGCAGGGTTAGGTTATAAAAACATATCCCAAGCTTTGAACATCTCATGGAGCTCTGTTCAATCCATCATCCAAAAATAGAAAGAGTATGGCACAACTGCAAACCTACCAAGACATGGCCATCCACCTAAACTGACAGGCCGGGCAAGGAGAGCATTCATCAGAGAAGAGCCAAGAGGTCCATGGTAACTCTGGAGGAGCTGCAGAGATCCACAGCTCAGGTGGGAGAATCTGTCCACAGGACAACTATTAGTTCTCCACAAATCTGACCTTTATGGGAGAGTGGCAAGAAGAAAGCCATTTGTGAAAGAAAGTCATAAGAAGTCCAGTTTGCAGTTTGTGAGAAGCCATGTCGGGGACACAGCAAACATGTGGAAGAAGGTGCTCTGGTCAGATGAGACCAAAATTTAACTTTTTGGCCTAAAAGCAAAACGCTATGTGTGGTGGAAAACTAACACTGCACATCCCCCTGAACACACCATCCCCACTGTGAAATATGGTGGTGGCAGCATCATATTGTGGGGATGCTTTTCTTCGGCAAGGAGAGGGAAGCTGGTCAGAGTTGAGGGGAAGATGGATGGAGTCAACTATAGGGCAATCTTAGAAGAAAACCTGTTAGAGTCTGCTAAAGACTTGAGACTGGGGCGGAGGTTCACCTTCCAGCAGGACGACCCTAAACATACAGCCAGAGCTACAATGGAATGGTTTAGATCAAAGCATATTCATGTGTTAGAATGGCCCAGTCAAAGTCCAGACCTAAATCCAATTGAGAATCTGTGGCAAGACATTAAAATTGCTGTTCACAGACGCTCTACATCCAATCTGACAGAGCTTGAGATATTTTGCAAAGAAGAATGGGCAAAAAAATCACTCTAGATGTGCAAAGCTGGTAGAGACATCCCCAAAAAGACTTACAGCTGTAATTGCAGTGAAAGGTAATTCTACAAAGTATTGACTCAGGGGGGCACTATACAAAATGTACGTCACACTTTTCACATATTTGTAAAAAATGTTGAAAACCATTTATCTTCCACTTCACAATTATGAGCCACTTTGTGTTGGTTTATCACATAAAATCCCAATAAAATACATTTACAGTTTTGGTTGTAACATGACAAAATGTGGAAAATGTCAAGGGGTATGAATACTTTTTCAAGGCACTGTATACCAATGAGTGCTCAATCCTAAAAATATTTTACAAACAATCCCAACAAATCCACATTAATATTCAAAAAATTATTCATAAAATTAGTCCATAAGTTCTCTTATGTAAATTCATGAATATCCATGCTTTTTCTACGGTATGTTCTCTCACAAAAAATGACAAATAAAACCTCTTACCAGAAGCAATGGATCTCAGATTATAGGGATCAAACAAGCTCAGTTGCAATTGAAACCAACTGCGATGTTCCACTCCTTCAGCTCCACCGAGAGACCTTCCTCGTATTGTAAAAAGTAACTTCACCTGGATATGGAAATGCTTTGAATATACTCCTAGCTCCACTGATAATACTCTCTGCTTGTGTTCAATTTAAGTGTTAGATGACTTTAATGTTTCTCTCCACACGAATGTGATATTTTAGTCATAGATGGAGCCTGGCCAGCAGTAAGCCCCTGACATCTTATATGTTTTGATACACCAAGAATATGATCTCCTAACTATACAAATATTTCCCAAGTGACTATCCCTGTCTACTGGGGAGTTTTGCATGTTCCTGCCCACCCTTGTGTGTTTCATCTATTCCTGTAACATTCTCCATAATATAAATCAAATAGAAATCCCACAGGGATGGTGGGAACCCCTTATAAGGGGCACAGCAGGTGTACAGACCCGGGAACTCAGCACAGGGATGGTGGGAACCCCTCATAATGGGCACAGCAGGTGTACAGACCCAGGAACTCAGCACAGGGATGGTGGGAACCCCTCATAATTGGCACAGCAGGTGTATAGACCCAGGAACACAGCACAGGAATGATGGGAATCCCTCATAATGGGCACAGCAGGTGTACAGACCCGGGATCTCAGCACGGGATGGTGGAAACCCCTCATAATGGGCACGGCAGATGTACAGACCTGGGAATTCAGATTAGAACCCCTGTTATGCTTTTACTGCTTTCAAGGCCTCCATTGGGAAGATTTCCTCATACTTCCTGACCCAGGGACAACACATCACTGGACCAGGAGTTTGAATCATCTCCCACTCCAGCCAAAACTAGAAGTTCATGTGTATGGCTTACATACATTTCTATAGGAAGCGGAAATTAGAATCAGACAAACGAATGTGAACTTTCCTGGCGATGGCTGTATTCAGAGCTCACTCGCCGTCTCAGTCTGAGGTAAAACAAACATTTATTACATTTTTTGTTATTAACCACTTGCATACAGGGCACTTACCGGCTCTGTTTACATCACATGATCAACTGTCATTGGCTGACAGCTGATCACGTGGTAAGGGGTGGGGGTCGGGAACTGCCAGCGGAGCGTAATCCATGTACACAGCAAAGGTCAGGGCAGCCAGTACACAGGAGAAGTATCCATAAAATATAGCCAAGGTTATGGCAGGTAACTGGTAGTAGAAGTATCTGTGGTTATAGCAATGATCAGGGCAGGTGGCAGGTATTAGAAGTATCCATGCAAGAAAAGGTATGCACATAAGTGTGGAGAGGTGCCTGCTGACTGCTGTCAGTAGTTCCGTCAGAAGCTCTGGCCTTTGCAGGCCCTCCTGCCTTACCTGGATCCCCAGCAGCCTTGAACCAGCATCCGAGTCCCCCCCCTAGGCTCGGGGACCGGGTACGCGACCCCCCCGGCCCGCATACGATCACCCACCTTCTAATCGCGCCATCCCCCACCGCCGCCATCACCCAGCCCGCTAGCCTCTCCGGGCAGGCAGGCAGGAAACTCTGCAGCTCTGGCCTAGTCCGGCCGGCGCCGGATCACCGCTTTATCGGCAGTAGCTCGCCCCTCATCTAGCCGCCCACGCCACCCACGCGGCCGGGTACCCTCGCTTAACGGACCCCCCCTTCCTGCATCCGCGACTGCATCCACACTCACCGGGAGGCCGAGACCAGGCTAGCCCGCGGCTCCGGCCTAGTCCGGCGGCCATCTTGGTCCACTTAGTCCACCCAGGTACCGCACAGGACATCCCCAGGACCCCCAGGACCCCCCAGCAGGTACTAACGGTAACTGCTCTCATTCCAGGTCAGTCACCTGGGTGGGCAACATCCACAGCCGCCGTCGCTTGCTAGAATATGAAGAAAGCGGCTGCGGCTGAGACCCAGCCCATGCCATCCCACCTCCCAGCCGGCGTGCCCTTCCCTCTCAGAACACCACTGCCTTAGCAACCGGACTTCACCGCAGAGGCACCAGGTCACACAGCAAGCTCCTCAGGGATTATCTCCAATCATGCTTTTTCTACGGTATGTTCTCTCACAATAAATGACAAATAAAACCTCTTACCAGAAGCAATGGATCTCAGATTATAGGGATCAAACAAGCTCAGTTGCAATTGAAACCAACTGCGATGTTCCACTCCTTCAGCTCCACCGAGAGACCTTCCTCGTATTGTAAAAAGTAACTTCACCTGGATATGGAAATGCTTTGAATATACTCCTAGCTCCACTGATAATCCTCTCTGCTTGTGTTCAATTTAAGTGTTAGATGACTTTAATGTTTCTCTCCACACGAATGTGATATTTTAGTCATAGATGGAGCCTGGCCAGCAGTCAACCCCTGACATCTTATATGTTTTGATACACCAAGAATATGATCTACTGACTATACAAATATTTCCCAAGTGACTATCCCTGTCTACTGGGGAGTTTTGCATGTTCCTGCCCACCCTTGTGTGTTTCATCTCTTCCTGTTACATTCTCCATAATATAAATTAAATAGAAACACCACAGGGATGGTGGGAACCCCTCATAATGGGCACAGCAGGTATACAGACCAGGAATCTCAGCACGGGGATGGTGGAAACCCCTCATAATGGGCAGACCTGGGAATTCAGATTAGAACCCCTGTTATGCTTTTACTGCTTTCAAGGCCTCCATTGGGAAGATTTCCTCATACTTCCTGACCCAGGGACAACACATCACTGGACCAGGAGTTTGAATCAACTCCCACTCCAGCCAAAACTAGAAGTACATGTTTATGGCTTACATACATTTCTATAGGAAGCGGAAATTAGAATCGGACAAACGAATGTGAACTTTCCTGGCGATGTCTGTATTCAAAGCTCACTCACCGTCTCAGTCTGAGGTACAACAAATACTTATTACATTTCTTGTTATTAACCACTTGCATACAGGGCACTTAAACCTCCCCCCCCCCCCCCCCCCCCCTCCTGCCCAGACCAATTTTCAGCTTTCAGCACTGACGCAATTTGAATGACCATTGCGCGGTCATACAACACTGTACCCAAATTAATTTTTTATCATTTTTTTCACACAAATAGAGCTTTCTTTTGGTGGTATTTAATTACAGCTGTGTTTTTATTTTTTGCTAAACAAACAAAAAAAGATGGAAAATGTTGAAAAAAATTAAATAAATAAAAAAAAAAATTCATGTTTCATAGTTTGTTATAAAATTTAGCAAACAGGTAATTTTTCTCCTTCATTGATATGCACTGATGAGGCAGCACTGATAGGCACAGTTAAGGCGGCACTGATGGGTGGCACTGATGGGCAGCAGTGTTGTGTAGGGCTAGGTGGCACAGATGAGCAGCTTTCCGTGATCAGGACTGATGTCCCTCACAGCTGCCGATGATCGGCTTTTTTTTCTCTGATTACCGGCTCTGTTTACATCACATGATCAACTGTCATTGGCTGACAGCTGATCACGTGGTAAGGGGTGGGGGTCGGGAACTGCCAGCGGAGCATAATCCATGTACACTAGGGATGGGCCCGGTGTTCGAATCGAACATCGGGCGTTCGCCCGTTCGGCGAGCCCAGAACTATTTGGGCCGCTCGCATCAAATTCGTGTGATGCGAGTGGCCCGCAATGCATTGCGCCAGTCGCAGTGCAATGCTGGCTGATGATTGGCCAAGCATGCACTGTGACCCCGCATGCTTGGCCAATCACAGCGCCGGCAGCGAGGAGAGCCATAATTGGCTACAGGCAGGATGCCTGTAGCCAATTATAGCTCAGGGGCTTTAGTACACGCCCCAGTGTATAAGAGGCCGCCGCGGCGGCGGCCTCGCATATTGTGTTTCAGTGTCAGCATGTCAGTGTGTTGCTGACTGCTGACAATATGTGCTCTATTTCTGGGGATTTGTGTGTGCGTGCTGTTAGTACAGCATTGCAGTATCACATCTGGGGGGTGTCTATAGGTTGCCTGTGAAGGGGGGCAGGTTTCCTGTGCTTAGAACTGTCCCTGCAAAAAGTGTCATTTTTGCAGGAAAAAAGCTATTTAAAAGCACTCGCGGCTAATGAATTGATGGCTCCCGTAAGACAGAGAACTGTCATTCATTGATAAAAAATTTAAAAAAAAAAAGCGAGGGGGTCCCCCCAAATTCAATAACCAGGCCCTTCAGGTCTGGGATGGATATTAAGGGGGACCCCAGTCAAAAAAAAATGGCGTAGGGTCCCCCTCAAAATCCATACCAGACCCTTGAGGTCTGGGATGGATTTTAAGGGGAATCCCAGCCAAAAAAATTGGCGTGGGGTCCCCCTCAAAATCCATACCAGACCCTTATCCGAGCACGCAACCTGGCAGGCCGCAGGAAAAGAGGGAGGGACGAGAGAGGCCCCCCCTCCCGCCTGAACCGTACCAGGCCACATGCCCTCAACATTGGGAGGATGCTTTGGGGGTCTAAGACCCCCAAAGCACCTTGTCCCCATGTTGATGAGGACAAGGGCCTCTTCCCCACAACCCTGGCCATTGGTTGTGGGGGTCTGCGGGCGGGGGGCTTATCGGAATCTGGAAGCCTCCTTTAACAAGGGGACCCCCAGATCCCAGCCCCCCCCCCCTGTGTGAAATGGTAAGAGGGTACAAAAGTACCCCTACCATTTCACCAAAAAAGTGTCAAAAATTGTAAAAATGACAGGAGACGGTCTTTGACAATTCCTTTATTAAAATCTTCTTTCTTCTTTCTTCATCCTTCGGTTTCTTCATCTTCTCCTTCCGTCATCTTCTTCCATCTTCTTCCATCTTCTTCCATTTTCTTCTTCCTCCGATCCGCTTCTTCTTGCGCTGGCCTTCTCGTCCTTCTCGTCGGCATCTTCTTCCATGGCGTCGGTGTCGGTGTCTCTTCTTGGGCCACTCCTCGCAATGGGAGGCTCCCGCTATGTGAGGCTTCGCTGCCTCTGACAGGTCTTTTATAATGGAGGACACCTGGTGACCCCGCCCCCTCTGACGCACGGGGACGTCATGAGGATTTTCCTATGGCTTTCCCCATGACGTCAGAGGGGGGCGGGGTCACCAGGTGCCCTCTGTTATAAAAGACCTGTCAGACGGAGCGAAGCCTCACACAGCGGGAGCCTCCCATTGCGAGGAGCGCCCCGACAGAAGAACAGAGGCCGACGCCATGGAAGAAGATGCCGGACGAGAAGGAAGAGAAGACCAGCGCAAGAAGAAGCGGATCGGAGGAAGAAGAAAATGGAAGAAGATGGAAGAAGATGACGGAAGGAGAAGATGAAGAAACCGAAGGATGAAGAAAGAAGAAAGAAGATTTTAATAAAGGAATTGTCAAAGACCGTCTCCTGTCATTTTTACAATTTTTGACACTTTTTTGGTGAAATGGTAGGGGTACTTTTGTACGAGGCGATTCAGTTCGCAGTTGCAGCGCTATACAAATCATTCATTCATTCATTCGTTCATATTGAATATAAATTATGCAGGTGTTTAAAAAAAATTATTTTTTGATCATTAAAAAATATTAGTGATACAACGTGATGTTGAACATACGTGAATATACATGAATAGACAAATTATCTTATATAAATAGTGTACATCTGTGTTGAACATATATTACTGAAAAAACACCAAAGATGACTAAAAATTAACATTTGAAATGTGCATTGAAAACCACATCTACTTAGCCACATGTGTGGCACTAAAAATTGGTGAAAAAAAGACCATTTAGTAAGTCAAAGTTCACAGCAAATAATGTCCCAGGATAAAGGAAAAAATATGTAAAAAAGTAACTCCACAATCTTCTATTCCAAACATGAACAGTGAATTCACAGCACACTGAAAGGTGAATAGACCGCCACCACAGAGACACGCTGCCTGCTTACCAGAGCTAAGTGGTCCCTTAGTACAGGGGACCCCTGTGCGCAGATGGCTCTAACCCCAGCCAGGGATACAGCTTGGCACAGTCTTGGGTTCCTTTGGGAGCAGATGGGACCTCTCTCAAACGACTGCTGGCTACCAGGAAGTGACACCAACTCAAAGACAGCTCAGGATCAGGATCAATGGGGCACAATGTGGAAAAACTCCAAGTAAAAACGGCAATAAAAGCGAGCCGGCCGGTCTCGCTAAGCAGCCCGTGGTTCCGGGGCTTTGACGTATTGCGGTGACGTCAGGGCGTCGCTCCTTCTCCCTACGCGTTTCGTCACTAATAGGACGTCGTCACGGGGCACGGGTGGCGTCCTGACGCACCGCACCATATACCAAGCCAACAAACCAAGCCTCGATTTGGATCTCGGACAATGAGACGGCAAACGCCATCTTAATTGTGGCCAAACAATGCAAACTAATTCCAGTAGTAAGGGAAAGGAATGAAAATCCCTATACCTTGATTGTATAATCTAACTAAGAATAAAAATGTGAATGCTTATCAGAATGTCACATTCACAAAATAAAAAGTTTGTAGTTATGAGAGTATCAAAATGTCTCTGTTAAAAGAACATTAACTTGGGCATACATCGTATACCCGGCAATCACGGTCAGACACATTGAGTATCTGAAAGGGATCCGACCTCTAATATCCACCGAATTAAATGTATAAAACACTCATTAGGGCCAATAAATTCCTAATGTGAACAACTGTCTAAAAAATTAATTTACACCTGTTCACATTAGACCTGCGTGCAATTCTGAAGGTGTGTAGTATTATTGCATTATAATAAAAACCAGATGGTATACATTGCCTGTGAATATGCAATGATCAAAAAGGTATTAAATAGAAAAACAAAAATCATTAAAAAAATATTTTTTATATGTTGTTATCCCCTCTGTGTCTGGTCTTCAGGTAAGGGGAGATGAACAGCATCATCAGGGCACCGGAATGTCAATCAGGGAATATCACAATGGATCCCCATCGCACATGTTTCTGTCCAACCAATGGCATTCATCTTCTGGCTAATAAAACCAGGGAATTGTAAAGATGACAGAATTCTGCCAATGGTTGGGGAAAATATCCTGCATGTGTGTCGTCATGTGTGTGAAGGGTCTATGAACACAAGGCCTACACACATAATGGACCTGAACCACAGATCGACATGGATGTCTTTATAAAATTATGTGGTATCCTGAATCGGATCTGTTTGTCACTATTGTACAATCGGTCTAAATTTAGGTCGTCACATTGTCAGAAATTCAGACCCAGTTCACACAATAAGCAATAAATACCAGTGTATTTTTTAACCAGTACAAAAACAAATTAGAAAATAAAAAAATTGTAATTTAAAAAATAATTAAAACATCGGAGACTGAGAGCAAGAGTACTGGAGAAGGAAGTCACTAGGAGTTATCTATAAAACAATTAATATCCACATCGATATTAAGTCCAAAAGGGGTATAGCACTTGATTTTGTGAACCCAGGCCATCTCTAGCTTTGAAATGCGGTTAACCAAACAACTGCCTTTCCAATGTGGTCTATATTTGTCGATACCCAAAAAGATAGTATTACTGGGATCTCTGTTGTGGACCAAGAGGTAGTGCTTTGACACTGAGTGTTTGGTATAGCCTCTTCGTATATTATTGATATGTTCGTTGAGTCTTACCTGGAGTGGTCTTTTGGTGCGGCCCACATATTGTAGGCCGCATGGACATTGTAACATATAGACCACACCGGTAGTCGAGCATGTAATGAAGGGCTCAATATTATGATTTTGCGAGTACAGGTAGAAAGAAAAGATTGAGTTCTTCTAGTTCTGCACTTATTTAGCGTGCACACTTGGCAACTCCTACACTGATAGTAGCCTGTAAGCATGGAAAAAAAGTTTGATTGTACACTGGGAGGGTTTAGAATGTTAGGTGCTAGTTTAGGTGCTAGTTTATCTTTCAGAGAAGAGGCACCTCTGAAAACCACCTGAGGTTTGTCTGGAAGAAGAGTGTTCAGTACCTTATCACTTTTTAAAATATGCCAGTGTTTATTAATGATATGTTTAACTCTCGAGTGTTGACATGAATAACTGGTAATGAAAGGGTTACGGTAAGTGTCTCTTGTCTGGTCAGGTGGTTTAACTGTAAAGTAAAGTAGTAAAGACTTTCTATCGGTTGAATCGACTATACTGAGAGGAAGTCTGATGTATAACCTTTGGCCTCAAATCTTTTAGTGAGAATATGTGATTGGGCAAGAAACATACTATGATCTGTACAGTTGTGTTTGAGTCTGAGATACTGGCTTTTAGGTACAGATCTCAGCCAAGAAGCATGATGGCAACTGTCTTTGGGGATGAAAGCATTTCGGTCGGTGGGTTTAAAATATGTAGATGTTACAAACATATCTTCACCGACCGAAATGGAAAGATCCAAGAAATGTATGGTCTCCAAACTAGCTTCATAACTGAGGTGTATCCCTCTGTTGTTGGAATTCAGGTGGCTCATGAATAGTGCAAGGTCTGCCTCATCACCATCCCATAGGAGGAGGATGTCGTCTATATAGCGTGCCCACAAGACCACCTCAGCTTTTTACGATTCTTAATTGAAAGGAAATCCAGTAAACTGACGAGACTTGATGATGAGATTAAACTCATCAAAGAAAAGATGGTTCCTTTTAAGGGTAAGGACGAATATCTTGACAGGTCAGCTGGTTTACTGGTTAGAAAAAGAAGAGAGGGAACAGAAACTTAAAAAGAAAAAGAAATATAATCGAGATATGGCTGACTATGAATCACATACTGTCTTTGAGTGGCAGAAAAAACTTTTAGTTGAGCAAAATATTGATAATACTGGTATGGACACTACATCCCAGGCAAATAGCCAACTTGCAGTGAACCCCCAAATACCGTCTATTGGATACCCCACCCCTTCTGTTGGGAAAATCAGATCCCCAGTGGGGCGGATACAGGGTCCACCTTCTGTCAATAACATTAAGCGCCCAGTTCACCCTAACTTAGGTGATAGAGGTCAGGGTAACCAATATCAATATTCTGGATCTTCCCCATCTCGACAATTAGGTGGAAGTCAAGAATATTATAGTAACCCAAGACCACCACGGACTCGTGGCCGTGGTCGTGCACGCGGCAACTTCCCACAACGAGGATGTGGAATAAATCCCAATTCTAATTTTCAGTATGGATATCAGGGTAACCGTAATAATGTCCAGACTTGGCCTCATGGGGGAGGTTATGACCAGACATATTCAAATTATGGTCAGCCAAACCCATATAGCCAACCAAACACATACGGGGATCCCTCAATAATCCACTATAATGTTGATTATGAGCATGATTACAATATCAACACTCAAAATAGTTTTCTACCATTAAGAGACCTAGGGACGCCTAATGGAGAATTTTTTCAAACCAATCCCAATAGAGCAGGACCAGGTAACAATCCAGGTGAATACTATGGGTTCAACCAGGGTGACCATAGAGATAACCACCTCGTAACAAAAACAGACCAGCATTGGGGTTTTCCCAAGCCCAGCCAGGGCACAAAAAGGGTGGTAGAACTAAGAGAGGAACTAGAGGGGGGAGGCGTGCTCAGTCCAAAAAGACCTCGGACGTAGTTGACACTAGACATGTGCAATTCGTTTCGTTTTTTTTTAGTTTTTCGTTTTTTTCGTTATTTTCGTTCGTTCGTTTTCGTATGAATGAACGAATCATTCGAATCGTTCGAATCCGAATAACGAATCGTAACGAATCGTTCGAAAAACGTACGAATCCGATTAACGAATCATTCGAATTGAACGAATCCGAAAAACAACGAAAATCCGAAAAAAAATAATTAGAAACAACGAATGTACTAATGAAGAAAATCCGAAAAACGAACGAAAAAATTCGTACATTCGTAACTTTTTTTTTTTGTTGAATTGGTAATTTTCCGTGTCCCTTACAATGGTGCTGCTAAACGTGCTTCGAATGGATTGAACAAAAAAATTCGTACATTAGTAACTTTTTTTTCGATTCGTAACTTTCTTTTCGATTCGTAACTTTTTTTTTTTTCGATTCGTAACTTTTTTTTTTTTTTTTTGATTTGTAATTTTCCGTGTCTGTATTGAACCAAAAAATTCGTACATTCGTAACTTTTTTTTTCGATTCGTAACTTTTTTTTTCGATTCGTAACTTTTTTTTCAATTCGTAACTTTTTTTTTTTTTTTTTTTGATTTGTAATTTTCCGTGTCTGTATTGAACCCAAAAATTCGTACATTCGTAACTTTTTTTTTGATTCGTAACTTTTTTTTTCGATTCGTAACATTTTTTTTCGATTCGTAACTTTTTTTTTTTTTTTTTCGATTTGTAATTTTCAGTGTCTCTAATTGAACCAAAATATTCGTATATTCGTAACTTTTTTTTCGATTCGTAACTTTTTTTTTCGATTCGTAAATTATTAAAATGTAATAATAGCATACACATTACATAAAATTATGAATTATGCTCCGATTACGAATCTACGAATGTTACGAATGTAACGAATGTTACGAATGTACGAATAAATACGAATGCGTCCAAAAATTAAACTAACGAAAAAATAACTCTTACGAATGTACGAATCGTTACGAATACGAACACCGACGACTTACGAATTTACGAATCGTTACGAATCCGAACACCGACGACTTACGAATGTACGAATCGTTACGAATCAACGGAAATGAAAAAACTAAACGAAAAAAAAAAAACTAATTTTTTTCGGAAACGAAAAAACGAAACGAAAATATACGAATTTTTTTGTTGTGCACATGTCTAGTTGACACTGGTATATACAACCTTAGTTCCCATATCCTTACAGACCCTGAATTAAAAGTTTTAGATAAGGGCTTAAAGTTTGCCCCAGCTCGGAACATTAAAAAATTTCAAACGTATATGGACATCCATAGATATGTCCGTAAACTGAACGTTCAGAGATATGTGGCTTCAAATCCATTTAATCCCTCTCTGACGGTCACCCAAAGTTATGCCCATTCGGGCCTTAGAAATGCATCCCTGTTCAATCCACCAGGCCACTTACCACCCTCCCTAAAAGTTTTCAGAGATTTGGCCTTAAAAGATCTGGAAGACATGCAGGTGAAATCTGTTAGAAACAAAAAGGATATTGATTTAGGTATCAAAACTTTGTGTTCCAATAATAATCTGGTGATGCGCCCTGCAGATAAGGGAGGTGGCATAGTTATCCTGAATAAGGATGACTATCTACAAGAGATGAATCGAATTTTGGGAGATGAGGCTACTTATGTTTTGTTGTCGTCCAATCCTAATGAGAGATACAGGAGTGTTTTGGAGACATTAGTCACTAGGTGGGTTAAACTAAAAATATTAAATAAAAGAGAGAGTCTTTTTTTGGTACCAAAAGTACCCCGGATACCTATCATTTACTATTTACCCAAAGTGCATAAAAGTCAAACTTGCCCCCCGGGATGTCCGATAGTGAGCGGAATTGATTCCGTCACTTCCCGGAAGGGCAAGTACATTGACTTTTATTTGCAACCTTTGGTACAATCTATGCCTTCGTACGTAAAAGACACTAGGCATGTCATCAACCTTCTTTCCAAATTGAAACCCCGTGTGGGGATGTGGTTGGTGACTGCCGACGTCACTTCTCTCTATACAGTGATTCTACACCAGTTGGGTTTAGAAGCTGTTTTCTTTTACTTACGAAAATGTTCCAAACAACCTAACATACAAATAGATTACATTATGGAATTATTAGAATAGGCTGCCAGTCATAATTTTTTCTGGTTCAATGGCCTATTTTACCGACAGGATAGGGTAGTTGCCACGGGGGCTAAGTACGCCCCCAGTTTGGCAAACCTCTTCCTCGCCAAATGGGAGGAGGATGTCGTCTATGCCCAGCCAAGACCTGAGGTGGTCTTGTGGGCACGCTATAAAGACAACATCCTCCTCCTATGGGATGGTGATGAGGCAGACCTTGCACTATTCACGAGCCACCTGAATTCCAACAACAGAGGGATACACCTCAGTTATGAAGCTAGTTTGCAGACCATACATTTCTTGGATCTTTCCATTTCGGTCGGTGAAGATATGTTTGTAACATCTACATATTGTAAACCCACCAACCGAAATGCTTTCATCCCCAAAGACAGTTGCCATCATGCTTCTTGGCTGAGATCTGTACCTAAAAGCCAGTATCTCAGACTCAAACACAACTGTACAGATCATAGTATGTTTCTTGCCCAATCATATATTCTCACTAAAAGATTTGAGGCCAAAGGTTATACATCAGACTTCCTCAGTGAGACTCTCAGTATAGTCGATTCAACCGATAGAAAGTCTTTACTAACAGTTAAACCACCTGACCAGACAAGAGACACTTACCGTAACCCTTTCATTACCAGTTATTCATGTCAACACTCGAGAGTTAAACATATCATTAATAAACACTGGCATATTTTAAAAAGTGATAAGGTACTGAACACTCTTCTTCCAGACAAACCTCAGGTGGTTTTCAGAGGTGCCTCTTCTCTGAAAGATAAACTAGCACCTAAACTAGCACCTAAACTAGCACCTAACATTCTAAACCCTCCCAGTGTACAATCAAACTTTTTTTCCATGCTTACAGGCTACTATCAGTGTAGGAGTTGCCAAGTGTGCACGCTAAATAAGTGCAGAACTAGAAGAACTCAATCTTTTCTTTCTACCTGTACACGCAAAATCATAATATCGAGCCCTTCATTACATGCTCGACTACCGGAGTTGTCTATATGTTACAATGTCCATGCGGCCTACAATATGTGGGCCGCACCAAAAGACCACTCCAGGTAAGACTCATATCAACATATCAATAATATACGAAGAGGCTATACCAAACACTCAGTGTCAAAGCACTACCTCTTGGTCCACAACAGAGATCCCAGTAATACTATCTTTTTGGGTATCGACAAATATAGACCACATTGGAGAGGCAGTTGTTTGGTTAACAGCATTTTAAAGCTAAAGATGGCCTGGGTTCACAAAATCAAGTGCTATACCCCTTTTGGACTTGATATCAATGTGGATATTAATTGTTTTATAGATAACTCCTAGTGACTTCCTTCTCCAGTACTCTTGCTCTCAGTCTCCGATGTTTAATTTGTAACAAATGCACTGGTATTTATTGCTTATTGTGTGAACTGGGTCTGAATTTCTGACAATGTGACAACCTAAATTTAGACCGATTGTACAATAGTGACAAACAGATCCGATTCAGGATACCACATAATTTTATAAAGACATCCATGTCGATCTGTGGTTCAGGTCCATTATGTGTGTAGGCCTTGTGTTCATAGACCCTTCACACACATGACGACACACATGCAGGATATTTTCCCCAACCATTGGCAGAATTCTGTCATCTTTACACTTCCATTGGTAAGATTTCCTGGTTTGTGTTAACCAGGAGATGAATGCTAATGGGATTCCCTGGTTTTATTAACCAGAAGATGAATGCCATTGATTGGACAGATACATGTGCGATGGGGATCCATTGTGATATTCCCTGATTGACATTCCGGTGCCCTGATGATGCTGTTCATCTCCCCTTACCTGAAGACCAGACACAGAGGGGATAACAACATATAAAAATTGTTTTTAATGATTTTTGTTTTTCTATTTAATACCTTTTTGATCATTGCATATTCACAGGCAATGTATACCATCTGGTTTTTATTATAATGCAATAATACTACACACCTTCAGAATTGCACGCAGGTCTAATGTGAACAGGTGTGAATTTATTTTTTAGACAGTTGTTCACATTAGGAATTTATTGGCCCTAATGAATGTTTTATACATTTAATTCGGTCGATATTAGAGGTCGGATCCCTTTCAGATACTCAATGTGTCTGACCGTGACTGCCGGGTATACGATGTATGCCCAAGTTAATGTTCTTTTAACAGAGACATTTTGATACACTCATAACTACAAACTTTTTATTTTGTGAATGTGACATTCTGATAAGCATTCACATTTTTATTCTTAGTTAGATTATACAATCAAGGTATAGGGATTTTTATTCCTTTCCCTTACTACTGGCATTAGTTTGCATTGTTTGGCCACAATTAAGATGGCGTTTGCCGTCTCATTGTCCGAGATTTAAATCGAGGCTTGGTTTGTTGGCTTGGTATATGGTGCGGTGCATCAGGATGCCGCCTGTGCCCCGTGACGACGTCCTATTAGTGACGAAACGCGCAGGGAGGAGGAGCGACGCCCTGACGTCACCGCAATACGTTGAAGTCCTGGAACCATGGGCTGCTTAGCGAGACTGGCCGGCTCGCTTTTATTGCCGTTTTTACTTGGAGTTTTTCCGCATTGTGCCCCATTGATCCTGATCCTGAGCTGTCTTTGAGTTGGTGTCACTTCCTGGTAGCCAGCAGCCATTTGAGAGAGGTCCCATCTGCTCCCAAAGGAACCCAAGACTGTGCCAAGCTGTTTTCCTGGCTGGGGTTAGAGCCATCTGCGCACAGGGGTCCCCTGTACTAAGGGACCACTTAGCTCTGGTAAGCAGGCAGCGTGTCTCTGTGGTGGCGGTCTATTCACCCTTCAGTGTGCTGTGAATTCACTGTTCATGTTTGGAATAGAAGATTGTGGAGTTACTTTTTTACATATTTTTTCCTTTATCCTGGGACATTATTTGCTGTGGACTTTGACTTACTAAATAGTCTTTGATTCACCAATTTTTAGTGCCACACATGTGACAAAGTAGATGTGGTTTTCAATGCACATTTCAAATGTTAATTTTTAGTCTTTGGTGTTTTTTCAGTAATATATGTTCAACACAGATGTACACTATTTATATAAGATAATTTGTCTATTCATGTATATGCACGTTGGTTCAACATCACGTTGTATCACTAATATTTTTTAATGATCAAAAAATATTTTTTTTTGAACACCTGCATAATTTATATTCAATATATAAGTATTACCTCAGTAAACTTTAGCGCAGCTCCCTTTTTATTTTTAAGTCTGATAACTAGACTGACAACGGGAAAAACTTGGATCAGGATCATCAACTCAGTCATCCTAGTACCATCAACTTCATCCTCTTGCCATGTGCTACTTCAAATATTTAGCAGAAGTTCTCCACAGGCTTAGGAATACCACCTCAACATTGCCAGCCTCCATTCAAAAAATTATACAAAAAGAACTACTAAAGACTGACCTACGATCAACCATCAAACACAGGAAGACACCATCTTCAATCGGCGCTACATCTTCAATCAACACCCAATGACACCACTCAAGATCTACTTTACTATAGACCACCAGGACCAAAGATCAATCTTCTTACTCCCCTCACGGAATTCATATCAATACACACCCTGAAATCTAAAAATGTCCTGGTACTTGGAGACTTTAACCTCTGGGCAAATTCTACCCAAGACCCTATCGCGACCGCCTGCATCAACCAACTGGAAGAACTGGGTCTCCAGCAACTGATAAAGACTCCCACACACGGCTCAGGACACACCCTGGACCTCCTCTTCAAACAAAATTTGGACATCAACATACTTGACAACATACCACTACCATGGATGGACCACCACGCCATCAAATTTAAAATCTCCACTAATACCACCCACCAAAAACAGAAACCTGCAACAACATTCATTGGACCAGATCGCAGAAGAAACTGCACTCCAAAACCTTCAAAACCACTTTAGCAAACAAAATAGCAATGCTGAATTTAACCCACTCAACAGAACAAACACTCAGCTCCCTAACCAAGGTATTACTAAAATCAGCAGACTCAGTGGCTCCAAAATGCAGAACACTCATCCGGAGGAAAAACTCGGGATGGTTTAATAGCTCTCTCACGCTACTCAAGCAAGAACGCAGAAGAGCTGAAAGAGCATGGAGAAGAAATCCTACCAAGGAAAATCAGACAAACTACAAAGGACTCACAGAGAATTATCACAAAGCAATCTTCGAAGCTAAAAAAGATTATTTCTCAAATACTATCACATCGGCCCTAAACCGCCTTCGGGAACTTTTTAAAATAGTCGCTCAGTCGATGAACCCGGTATGCTTAGAGCCCCCAGCAAACGAAACCCAAGATTTCTGCAATGAGTTATCAGATTTTTTCATTGACAAAATCGAAATCGAAAATAATTCATCAGAAAAAAACATCCAACCACAGTCAACCAGAGCAAAAAGAAAATATCGTCACGAATATCCCACAACCACCAAAGTTTTCTTTGATCCCAACACCTCGGACACCACTAAAAACATCATCAAAAACCTCAGAGATAGCACATCTCCTATTGACATCATCCCCACAAAACTCCTGAAAGAATGTTCTGACATCTTGGCTCCCACCATAACTCACCTCATAAATCAATCATTTAAAGAAGGGATTGTTCCGGGTGCCCCCAAACAAGACATCATCAAACCGCTGCTAAAAAAAAAAAACCTCGACCCTCAGGACCCTAACCACCGCAGACTGATAACAAGCCTCAACACCATCTCCAAGATAATGGAGAAGGCGGTTGTACAACAGATACAACGCCACCTGGACACACACAAACTCCTGGACCCTCTACAATCAGGCTTCCGCCCAGGCCATGGTACAGAAACAGCACTCCTGAAGATATGGGATGATGCCCTCGAAGCAGCAGATGACAGAGAATCATGTCTCCTGGTACTGTTGGACCTCAGTGCAGTGTTTGATACTGTGGACCACAATACTCTACTCATCCACCTCACAGAAGTAGCAGGAGTCCCAGACTCAGATCTACAATAGTTTGCATCCTTCTTAGGAAATCGTTCTCAGACAGTGAAACTAGGGGCATTCACCTCTGAAACCCGGGCAATCTCTTGTGGAGTCCCTCAAGGATAACCCTTGTCGCCAGTACTCTTCAATATATACATCCGCCCACTCCTCAAAATAATCAGAAGATCAGACCTCTGCTTCCACTCATACGTTGACGACACCCAATTATATTTTCGGATCACCGGACAAAAAGACCATCATCAGAAATTAGAAAAATGCCTCATCCTGATAGACGACTGGATGACCACTAGCTCCCTTAAACTCAACAAATCAAAAACAGAACTTCTTATTCTACACGCAAACCAAAACTCCCGTACCAAGATCCCTTGGACACCACCTACCATCTTTGGACAGACCATCTCCCCAAGGACCAAGGCCAAGAGTAATTTTTGACTCAGAAATGTCAATGGATGCACAAATAGGAGCAGTAGTCAGTGGTTCTCACCATCTGCTCCGCCTGCTACGCAGGCTCATCCCCTTCATTCCAAGGAGGACAAAGCAGTGGTGGTTGGAACAGTCATTAATTCATGACTTGACTACGCAAACTCCCTTTACATAGGATTACCCCAATATCAACTTGCGCGCTTACAACTTATCCAAAACACGGTGGCAAGGCTGATAACAGGAAAAAAAACCTGGGAATCCATCTCCCCTTCCCTGAGGAACCTACATTGGCTAACCGTAAAGAATTGGGTCATATTCAAGACCCTCTGCCTCACCCACAAATGCACCCATGGAGCTCCTCAATACCTTCTCAAGAAAATAAAACACTACACACCCAATCGCAGTCTTCGATCGTCTAACCAAAACCTCCTCCTCATTCCCAAATCCCGCTACAAATGAAAGGGGGAACGGAGATTCGCTGTCCAAGGACCACGGCTATGGAACGCTCTACCAACCTACATCCGCATTGAAGAAAACCATCAGGCCTTCAGGAAAAAACTCAAGACCTACCTCTTCTAAGAAGGTTGACAACAAAGCACCAATACAGCACCGTGAGGCAATTCAGTTCGCATTATAGCGCTATACAAATCATTCATTCATTCATTCCAATAGACTCGCTTATCCGAGCGCGCCACAGGCGCTCTGCAAGCGCTCGGGCACGGGAGGACGTCAATAGACATACTCCCAGCAAAGCACATCATTCAGCTATAGCGCGGATCTGAACCAGTTAATCTTGACTTTGGCAGACCTCTGTACTTCTTCCACCCAAGCATGGGCGTCCGTGAGAGGGGGCAAGGGGGGTCAAGTGCCCCCCCCTGGAATTGGCAAGATGACAGTATGGGCTAAACTGTGCTCGATGGCAGATGAACATGCATATCAGTACACAGTTACAGATCACTGCCCAAGTCAGATCTAAAGTGCCCTTGCAGAGCTGAAGCGGGGTGCGAAGTGCTGGAACATTCCCTGCGCTCCTACACTCACTGAGAAGACATCAGTAACACCTCTGTCACGAGGAGTGAACACCGCCCCACAGATCATTTCTAGTCCCCGCCTCCAACATGACGTCATTCAGAGAACGGGACAGGAAGAGAGGCACTGCGAGGGTGCATCAGATGCATCGTTTTTTGTCCGTCGGAACAGCGTACAGACAAGCGGCTTTCTCTGATAGGAATTGGTTCTGTCGGAAATATTTATAACATGTTCTATTTCTAGGTCTGTCAGAATTTTCGGAAAAAAAGTCTGATGAGGCCCACACAGGATCAGAATATACGATGAAAAGTTTCTGGACTTTTTCTGTTGGATATTCCGCTCGTGTGTACACGGCAATCAGTCATTGAGTTTTTCAGAATAGGTGTGGGTGAGAGGAGTTGAGCCCCTTATATTGACACATCACACCACCTGGTGATATCCCTTGATAATGCCTCATGGGCTGGACGAACATCAGTGGACCACAGGAGGTGGCGTAATTTCCAGCCAGTGAGACGCAAGCCATTGGCCACTTCCAGTTCTAGGTTCTAACACTGGAACATGCGAGTGAATATTGTTCATATTTATGTAATTGTTGGATTCAATATGAACTCATGTAATATCACATCGGTTCATTCCCAATATCTTTGAGGACAGAAGGCATTCCCTGGATTGGAATGTAGCCAGGTTGGAAAACACACAGGAGTCAGGCTCTGTTTGCTGGGAATCCCTGACCTGAGAAGATGTCTCTGGTCACCTCATGGTCTGGCGGCCATTTTTCGAGGCTACAAGGAGGGCCCTGTGATAAGTATCTTTGATATTCTTGTATTATATGATTTGATTGTAAGCCTTGTGATATTGTAATGTCTTTTATTACTTTATGTTAGCATTCCTGATTCTTGGGAAATAAATAAGATTTGATTATTCCTAGCCGTGTGTTTGGTTTCATAGCTAACCTCGTATTATTGTGATATTAACAGTAGCATGTGCTCATAGGTTTAACAGACTAACAACATTATAGGGACTAGACAATTATACGTAGATGATATAATATTAGTTATTAATATTGTATCGAATTCTACATTTGGCACCCCATAGATTTAGACGTGTAGAATATTGTTTTTCTGCACAGGATTCACAAACCCTAAGGCATTTGTTGTTTTGAGTCCCTAATCCTCAGACATCCAGAATAGAAAATCGTCTCTAGTGTGGACAAGATTGGCGCTGGCTCGCGAATTCTGAAACCACGCTTGGATGGTCATGAAAATTCTGTGAAAGATCTCATCGGTGAAACGGACGCGTAGAACCTGGTGAGAGCTGTGGCTGATATATGTATGTATGTTAAATGTTTGTAAGTTTGGCCAGGTAGCCAGTCACTGTGATTGGCGAGTAAGGGAATGATCACCCCTTGGGTTATATTATATAATCGATAAATTGACAGGACAAACCACACAGCGCTGAGGAAAAAGTGGGAATTATTTTAATTTTTTTTTTGTTATATTTTTAGTTTTTGTTACCCATGTGAGTGTGAAATAGCTCTCGGTTCCAATAGGAGTTCACTGTGGCCTGCAATTTAAGAGATGACAGCATTAAGAGTGTCTTTTCTGGAAAAGTTCGTAGTTTAAACTGATTTTTTGTATTTTTTTTTGGGGTTTTTTGTTTGTGGGTCTTCTGTGTGGAACTACAGGTGAAAAACTAAACTTTGAACAGCTTTTATCTGAGTCTCTGTGGGGGGTTGCTTATCTGTTTGTTCATCTGTGTGTGTATTGTCTTAACAACTGTTCAGTGTAGCTAGTTGCAAATTAGCATATCAATGGAGGCCATCGAGCTATTCATGGCTAAACATGGGGCTATTAGATTCCAATCTACACAAGAAGGTGGGTTGACACAACAATTTAATGAACTTTTGACACAATGTAATACACATAACAGCCTTATAAGTAATAAATCAAAAAAAGGCAGAAAACAGAGGGTAGCAAATTTGATAGGCATGCTTCTTAAGATGAAGCATATTTCTGAACAGAAAGAATCAGAATGGATAGGTGAAAGGAAGCAATTCATGCAGCAGCTACAAAACTTAACAAAAGATATATTAATTAGGGTTGAAAATGCAGATGCACAAGCGCGTAGGCAGATTGAACAATTAGTGACGGAAAAAGGCGAATTGGAACAGAGATTACATGAATTAGGGAAAACGTGTGAGTTAAGAGAAGGTTGCATCGTTTTTTTGAATAGGAGGGAGGCTGAAAACTTGCAGGTTATCGCACTGCTTAAGGAGGAATTACAGGGTGCACAGGCAGCCATAAGGGATTTATCCTCCAAACATACAATAGCCGAAGATGCAATGGTGGAGGTACCCTCCGCACATGCTCAGTGTACAGAAGTAGAAGTGGAACATAAAGAAGACCCATATACTATTGTTGCTGCAAATCATATTACTATGATGGGAATCAATGCTGGAGACGTAAATACAAACGTGATAACTGCGCTTGAAATTGATTCAGGAGTTGAAATGGAAACTTCTGATGACTCCTCAGACGATGAAAGTGTAAAGTCTGTTAATTCCAATCACAGTAATATTATCCAGCAATGTGAATTTCCAGCACAAGATGTTAAAAAAAGGGCCTATGCAGGGAAGCCAGAGCTAAAATGTTGTTTGTGTAAAAGGGGAGGTCACATCGCAAAGTATTGTTGGGCGAATAACGATATCAAAAAAAGATCATACCTGAAAACTACCCCAAGGCATTATGAATGTTATTCGGCCAGGTGGGGTAGCAATCCAAAGCATGGAGCCCATAGTAAGCAAACCCAATTCCCCGTTAAGACCCAATTACGGAGTCTACAAACTGAAAAGCAATATGTAGGACAGTTGCATAAAATCAAAATGGAAGTAGCCGCATGGTTATTCAAACATAGCACTGGGGGAAGCAATGCTAGCAGCACTTAGTCAGCTGCAAGTAGGTTAAAAATACTCTGATCAAAGTTTCCTTCCTATGAATAAGGTTTTAAGTATTTTTGTAATTTTTTTTATAAGGTTAATGTTTTATTAATTTTTATGAGTTTTTTATTAGTTTTTTTTTTAATTTTCTTTATTATTAATTTTCATTTTTTTATTTTTCATTAATTTTTTTTAATTTTAATTTTTAATGTTTTCATTTTTTTTTTGTTATGAATTATTATTTTTTCATATTTTGTTTTTTTTATTAATTTTTTTTTCACTTTTCAATTTTTTTTTATTTTATTAATTTTAGTTTTAGTTTTAATGTTTGTAATTTTTATTTTTTTAGTTTAGTTGTTTATACTACAACTCGGTGTTCCCCTAGCAGTACAATTAATGAAAAGAGACTTGGGGCACTTAAAGTCAATTGTCATGATAATCGTGTTTAATCATTGTCTTTGTGTTCCTTTTCCAGAAATCAGGGAGAGAACAGGTTTGGATACTAAACATTTGTGTTTTGATTGCAGGTCCATCAAAGTGAGACCAACACGGGGGTTAGGTTATTGTAAATGCATAATCGATTATCACATGGTACCATGAGCTCATTAATTAGTAATTGTTTGCAAACAATGAAAACATTTAAACAATAATCTGACAAAACTAAAGAGTTACAAATGAGGTAGCAAATGTTGTGATGAAGTTACAAATGTTTTGTTTGTGTTGTTTTTCCCATTAACTTATTGTCTTACAGATAAAAAAAAAGAAACATGTACTCTTCTCAGGAGAAAATCCATGGATGTCTTTAATTAAAAGTTGAGTGTTTGTCATTGTTGTATGGTGGTTGTCTTGTCATGTGGTTCTTGGGTGATAATGGCCAGATTTTTAATTTTTTTGGGGTATTGGTTTAGTCATCTATTTTAGTGTTAATTTAGTTTAATTTTTTGGTTCAGGTGGGACATCACTATGGCTAGCCCACCTGAAAGGGGGGTAATGGGCGATGCCCTCAGGTAGCAGCTGGATACTTTTTGTTTAAGACAAAGTTGGTAGAAAACCAGTCTAGCCGCGGGAGGTTTTTCTTTTACTAAAGGGTTTAGCCTTTGTCCACATGAAAGGGGAATTAGTGCATAGATCGTAAGATAAAGATAAATGCATTGGTTGTTTTTCTTTTTGCGTTTTTAAATTGAGAATTTTTGAGAAACAACAGTGACGTTCGTTTTTTTAATTTTTGATCATACCATGCGGATTCATTTTAGAGTGGAGTCTGCCTAAAGAGGTCAGGGTTGTTTTGATAGTTTGATCAAGTTGCAGAAGCCAGGAATACTAAGTAAATAGGAAATAGGAGTAAATATAATAAGCAAGCAGATATTATGGATAAGAATTTGATTCTGCTCTTGTTTTTCAATTCCAGAATCCTGGTGGAGCGAGATTGGAAAGGTTCTGGAAAATGGATGATGGATGATCATCTGGTTGGCAGTTTGTCTGTGCCATGCCACGCCCCAAATTTATTCTACTAAATATCAGGAAAGATGGGACAAACAAAAAGATTCACTTTAACACTTTTTCTTTTCCTATGGATGATCTGGTGCTGAATCTGAAAGACTGTGCCTATCAATAAGACTTGAAATTTTTTTTTGCTGGACTCTCTCCTGATGAATGCAAACATGTTATTAATATATGTACAATGGCTTGGAGGTTGGGGGAAGGAACATAACACATCCAATCCATCAGAACATGAAAATGTAAAATATATATGTTTTTGTTGGAGGGAGGAGTTGAAATAAGAAAAGTTGTGTAATGTATGACATGTATTGACGTAACGGAGTTTATATGGTGCAGGTACCCAGGAGGCGGGCACTTATGCATAATAAGGTGTCTGTTGGCCGGACTAGAGGGTGTCAGGTGACACATCAATGGGGTGAACATTTCCTTGTATGGGGGAGATGCGCCTGGTTGAGGTCTCACCTGAGAAGTTGAAACCCTACACAGGGAATGCCAGTGAATGCACACAGGAGCATGCTCCGATAGATAAAGGGAACAAACGCTGACTACCAGGGTACAGTATGCCTTCACCACATGGCGCTGCAACATCTCACAGTGGTTGATAAAACCTATTACCCTATATGTGCTGAGTATACGCTGAATCAAGTGCTGTCATCGTACCAGTGACTTACTCCCAGAGATGTGCGGGCACAGAATAAGGTGCATGCAGGATGCTTATCTCTGAGGAGTAACCACAGGAGGAGGCGTGTATTCAGCACTATATTGGGGGAATAGGAGCTGGGATGGGTGTTGGTAATGGAGTAGACATCGGTATCCTGAGGAACAAACTCTCAGCCATAGCTTGAGCGGGACTTTGTTACTCAGAGAGATTGGTGGCGTCCTTAATAACATTCACAAAATACCCAGGGTCTCCAGATTTGGTGAACCATGTTGAGAGGTTGGTGGAGGGGGTGAGGGTACAGGATAGAAATTGGTCATGGGCTCTGGAGTACACGCAGTGGCAGGCGGAAGTGTCAACCAGCATCAAGCTGATTGTGAAATCTCTGTATAAAGGGCAGTGGCCTGATGAGTTAGCATCACCGCTCAGTAAGACTCTGCCACAACACGTCGCTTACACTAATCCAAAGTGGTGGTCGGATGCCTGGATGGGCTGTACCAGTTTGGATGGTGAAAGGTGTTAGGCTGTATGATCCCATATACAGAAGTGCGGACTTGGTCTGTATGTTTGGTGGCATCAATGGGCTTACTGATTGGGGATTCTATCTTGTCGCATTTGAGGCTAAATCACTCATATGTGATCAGAGGAGATGGAAGCAGGTTGATACTTCCTTCGGTCGGAAGTATGACCATGATGTCCTTTGTATGCCAGGTTAATACACCATGGTGGTGAACATAAAAATGTTGGGAAGTTATTTCAGGGATCATTGCTGGGGAGGAAGCACCTGGGTGTCATTTGGGACATAGACAAATTTGTTTCTTTGTCCTAAAGAATACCGATGTAATGTTAGTCATAAAACTGGAAGGTTCCTTGAACCTAACCATAGGTAGAGGTGCATGGCATACCCTGGGCATGGTCTCTGAAATCCAGGCACAGGGATGGAATTGTATGTTTTTTTTTTGTCATTTCTGCAAACTTATATGTGTGATTAGACTCGATATTTATATAGAAGGGTCTCCCATTTGTCTATGCAAGTTGAGGGACGAATTGACGGTAGGGTCTCTGTGTACAACTTAGAGACCTTGCTGCCAAGTCAGAGCCCTGCAATACCGCTGTGAACAAGCCTGCCTAATCCCGATCCATATTTACAGTAAAGGGTTATAGGGTTGGGAGCGGGGGGCGTAAATGGACGGGACACATATATATGTATATAGTATGTTAATAAGTTGATTTATATTATGGTATAGTGTGACCTATGCGTATTGTAGGTTAATAATATGGGTGAATAAGGCCCTCCTCGAGACTTATCTAAATAATAGATCAGTATTTGAGAGCTGTTTGATATGTTGCTCTGAATGTGTACTGGTGAATGGTGAATGAATGGATACCCCTTGCCTGTATTGCATCCGTCCGGAAGATACCAAAGATACATAATGGCGACATGGAAGCTGTCGCTGAAGAAGGATGTGTCACTCAGTGGCAAAGCGGCACGTGTTGGGAAGCATAACACGGTAAGACCACAATGGACAGTTCCATAGGAGCTGTTTCTGCACACGTGGTAAAAATACAACACGTTAAGACGTTTAAAGGACTGTTCTATGGATACTGGTTTGGAAACGCATGTCAGGGACAAAACAGTTATGGAATTATGCCATATTGCTTTCTTTGCCATTTGTACTTATCCCTGATGGTTTGCGGAGGACAATGTTTGAGTGGGTGTGTGGGTTTGAATGAATAGTTCGCACACACAGGAGTCAGGCTCTGTTTGCTGGGAATCCCTGACCTGAGAAGATGTCTCTGGTCACCTCATGGTCTGGTGACAGTATGTGGGACTACAGAACCCAGCCACCCTCTCAAGCGTCTGTGGCTTCTGTTATGCGAGTCCTGGATTTCTGGCGAGTGAGAGGGCACAGAGAGGGGGGCATGGATTGCACAGATGTTTTTTACCCCAGAATTTGGCATTTTTTTATTGCACATCTGAATAATAAAATTTGAAGCCACATTGCAACGTTTTTGAAGTTCAAACTATTTATTTAATTTTGAATTTTCAATGGACTATTAGCACTTTTAGTATTATTTATATGTAGAGTGGAACCTTGGATTACAAGCATAATTCATTCCAGAAGAATGCTTGTAATCCAAAATGACTCGTATAGCAAAGTGAGTTTCCCCATAGAAGTCAATGGAAACTCAGATAATTCGTTCCACAGTGACTTCTATGGTATGCCGTAGCACATGTGGCCAGAGGTGGGGGGGAGGGGGTGCGCCGGAGACACTCAGAAACACTCGGGAACGGAGTGTTTCTGAGTGGCTCCAAGTTGAATCCGAGCGGCTCCGAATGCCACCGGTGCCCCCCACACCTCTGGCCAAATGCGGTACTGCACATCGCAGAGGCTTGAATCCTGCTTGTTTTGGGAGTCAGAATTTTTTAAAAAATAGCTCGTATTGCAAAACGCTTGTTAACCGCAATCCAAGGTATTACTATATTATGGTTCATTGTTTGTGGCAATTATTTATTAGCATAGCACGAGGTAGCGCTCTTATTTTGATCACATATTTAACCACTTGCATACTGGGCACTTAAACCCCCCTCCTGCCCAGACCAATTTTCAGCTTTTGGCGCTGACGCCCTTTGAATGACAATTGCACGGTCATACAACACCGTACCCAAATTAAATTTTTTTAATTTTTTTTCCCACAAATAGAGCTTTCTTTTGGTGGTATTTAATCACAGCTGGAGTTTTCATTTTTTGCTAAACAAACAAAAAAAGATGGAAAATTTTGAAAAAAAAAAAAAATCATGTTTAATAGTTTGTTATAAAATTTTCAAACAGGTAATTTTTCTGCTTCATTAATATGTGCTGATGAGGCGGCACTGGTGGGCACTGATAGGCTGCACTGGTGGGCACTGATAGGCTGCACTGATGGGCACAGATAAGGTGGCACTGATTGGGACAGATAAGTCGGTACTGATGGGCACAGATAAGATGGCACTGATGGGCCCTGATGGGTGGCACGGATGGGCACTGATAGATGGCACTGATGGGCACTGATAGATGGCACTGATAGGTGGAACTGATAGTTGGCACTGATGGGCACTGATAGATGGCACTGATAGGTGGCACTGATAGTTGGCACTGATGGGCACTGGTAGGTGACACTGATGGTCACTGGTAGGTGACACTGATGTGCAGCACTGTTCAGGCACTTATTGTGGGCACTGACAGGAGGCACTGACAGGTGGCACTGTGGGCACTGACAGGTGGCACTGTGGGCACTGACAGGTGGAGCTGGTTGGCACTGAGAGGTGGAGCTGGTGGGCACTGGTAGGCGGCACTTGTAGGGGGCACAGGTGGGCACCGTGGAGCCGGGGCATATCGCAGTGATCAGGACTAATGTCCCTCTTACTGCCACCGGTGATCGTCTTTTTCTTTTTCTCCTTGCGCTGTCAGCGCGAGGAGGAAAAATAGACGATTACCGGCTCTGTTGATATCACATAATCAGCTGTCATTGGCTGACAGCTGATCACGTGGTAAGGGGTCGGATCGACCACTTACTCGGATCTGTGATCCAGCGAGTCTCACTGTCTCGCTGATCACAGAGCTCACTACGTGTGCCCTTCGGGGGGCGCAGGCCGCTCTTGAATGGGACGACATCATAGGACGTCATCCCAGCAATGTAGATCCGCGCTGTAGCCGTCATTCGGCTATAGCGCGGATCTCAGGAGGTTAAAGGCCCATGCACTTTGAGAGCAGCAACCTTAGTAGATAGTTTTCATTTGGTAATTGTATTCATTTAAGTCACCTATTAAGCGCAGGAATTCACAGATGTGTTTCACACATCCACATACTCATCCATCATTCACTCTACCTAGGGTAGTATTTTCTAGCAGCTTTGGATAGTTTTATTCCCAATGAAACTGAAAATAACAAAGAAATATTCACGCAGGCTGACACGAGTACAGATAATGAAAAATGTCTAAAAAACAACATTGTATAAAACAGGTAAGAACCCGACCACCCCCCCCCCCCCCCCCCCCTGAGGTCGGGTTAACAAATGCAAAGTCTGTTCTGTGTTGTAAAACTCGATACTTTGTGCAGGACCCTTTTTCTCTGTTCCATAAAGAAACATTCTAAACTGCAGGACTGAAAGTGGTTCAACAGGCCCTGTGACCAAGAAGTTCTTATGTTCTCCCCTGGGTCCTAGAAGTAGGGAATAGGAGACAAGCACAGATGGCCGACATCCTTAAGGACATTTCATCTTGGATTTTGTTCTATAGAGTGGCGAGGGGGAGAGCCCTACGGCGGGAGGAAGCGCACAAGTATAAAAAGTGTAAAAGAGAGGAGAGGAACAAAATCAGGGCTTGCACAGGCTTTTGGAACGCTCCGATTTGGCTGGAAAAACGAGTGGAGTTTTTCTCCCTTTCCATCGGTTCTTTTAGAGTAATGACCGGGAGATATCGGTTGGGGGCATTTTAACTGGGATCCAGAGAAATAAATCAAAAATGAAAGGGAGGTCCCAGAGGAGAACGGAACCAAAAACCCCTAAAGAGAACCCTAACACAAGTACAATACAGAATTATCTTAAAGATATCAGCTTGAAAAGTCCAGAAATGGAGAAGAAACAGCAGGGTCCAAAAGATAAAAAACGGGATGCGGAGCGACAGAAAGTTGAACAAGTAGACCTTTCTAGGCTGGAGGGAGATCCGGATGGAGCTCGGGATCTCAGTTTTTCACTGGAGCAAAGAAATTTAGCACTAATTCCAACAAAAACTGAAATTTCAGAAATGTTTTCTAAATTAGAAAGTGTGATAAAATCAGAAATCTCGAATGTCAGGTCTGATCTGGGTCTCATGGTAAATAGAGTCGAGAAGGTAGAGGATTTGGTGGTAATACAAGCACAAGAAATTCTTGATCTTAAAGCGCAAGTGAATAAAATGGAAATGAAACATCGAGACATAGAATATCAAATGGAGAATCAGGAAAACCAAAACAGGAGGCAGAATCTCCGGATTAGATCTCTGCCTGAACAGCAGGGAGAGGACTTGGCGTTGAAAATGCAGCTTATATTTAATCCCTTGTTGGGGAGGCCCGAGGGATCGGTTATAAAAATCGATAGGGTACACCGTATTAGGAAACCTTCCGGTCTTAGTGAGGAGACCCCTAGAGACGTCATCATTAAGTTCCACTCTTATGAGGACAAGTTTAAAATTTGGCCAAGCTGAGAAGTAGTCCCCCCCTGAAACATGACTCCGTCGAACTCCAGATATTCTCGGATCTCTCGGCAGGAACCCTAGCGTGTAGGCGCCAGATGAGACCTTTACTGGAAGCATTGAGAACTGCGAACATAAAATATAGCTGGGGATTTCCTGCTTCACTAATAGTTAGCACTAATATAATCAAATCAGGAAGAACTGTTCGGTTGAAATTTCTAGATGAGCTCCAGGATTTCTGCCATGCTCTGGGGATCCCTACTCCCAGCATCTCATAAATAGGACGGAGATGAGGGAAGGAAAAGAGAAACTGGAACTTGGGCTGGGAAACTGTTGTAGACCCCCCTAGAGGGGAGGGGGAGGAGGAGAGGGGGGGCGGGGGGTTTGAATTTATTGTTCTTGCTGGCTTGGATTTCTGGTTCATGTTGGAGAAGAGGTGTAGGCCAGATCAGGGGAAGGATCGGGGAGATGAGCTGGAGGGGGGGAGGCGGGGGGGACAGAGGGCTGGATGGGTACGGGGGGGTCTCGGAGTGTCCTGGTAGGGTCCCCCCCCGCTTTCCCCCGAGCTTCGGGAGGGTGGGGGGAACCCTGAGGGGAGCCGCAGGGTCAGAGTATCACCCTAGGTTAAGGCGAACGGGGAGTCCTGGAAGGATGCTCCGCGGATCGTACGGGATCGGTTTGGACAGGATGCCCCTTGGTTCGCATAGGGTCGGAAAGCGACCGGGTTTTTGGAGGGGGGAGGGGAGAGGGGAGGGATAGGGGAGGGTAACCTTGCAGAAAGAAAGAAAAGGAAGAGATGTATAAGTGGTCCATTGGCCTATTCCCATCGTAAAAATAGAAAGTGGTGATATAAAACTCCTAACATATAACGTGAAGGGGTTAAATTCTCCGGTAAAGAGGTATAAGATATTGAGAGAGCTCCAGAGGCATCAGGAAGGAATTGTGTTCTTGCAGGAAACTCACTTAAGCCGCGGGGGGTAACATTAACTTATTCTCCCGGGACTTGCCAGTGTGGTATTACAGCGATTCCCCTATCTTGGGATCAAAGGGGGTGGCAATTGGGTTCTCTAAAAATATTAAATTCACGCTTATTGACAGAATGGAGGACACCAACGGCCGGTTCCTTTTCTTGAAGGGTAGAGTAGGGGAGAGCCTTTTTACATTCATAAATGTCTATGTTCCAAATAAAAACCTGATTAGATTCCTGACACAGGTTTTGGGGCAGGTGTCAGGGTTTAAGTTGGGCGAGGTGGTCCTGGCGGGGATCTTAATTTCTGCTTGGACCCCGACTATGACAGCACGTCGTGGGCACGCGGGCTGAGCCTAGCACAATTGAAAAAATTTAAGCTCAAAATGTTTCAAAATCAGTTGATAGATGGATGGCGAGTGATGCATGCAAAACTAAGAGATTATACCTTTTTCTCTCCAGTTCACGGTACACACTCCCGTTTGGACTACTTTCTCATAGATCATAGATTATTAGAGAGGGTGGTCTCAACTCAGATAGAAATAATGACTTTGTCAGACCACGCCCCAGTTTCGATGAGGGTGAGGATCCCGGAACCCCAAAGGCAGTCTTTTACGTGGCGTCTTAATGATCATCTGATCCTTGACATGGAATCAGCAGATACAGTCAAAAGGGAAATTGAATTTTTCTTTTCCAAGAACGATACGGGAGATATATCACCTGCGACATTATGGGAGGCTCATAAGGCCTATATAAGAGGGATCCTCATTTCCATCGGAGTGAGGAAAAAAAAGGAAAAAAAGACAAAGATTCTGGAACTAACAAATGAGATCCAAAAGTTGGAAGGGGAACATAAAAGCGACGGGATTCATAAGCAAGATATATATCATAGGCTGATAAATAAAAGAGAGGAGCTAAAAATGGTAATTGGGTTAGAATCTAGGAAGTGGTTTCACAAAGTAGCAAAAGAGAAATATCAGTGGGGGAATAGATCTGGAAAACACCTAGTGTTAGAAGTTTCTGAGTTCATTATAATTTAAGTGATATAGGTTTCTGATAAACACACAAAAATATATATAATACTTGTGGTAGGTTTTGAAGGTTATAGGACATAGCGACAAAGGGTATAGAGAGATATGGTCTGCTGTGTAAATAATTCTATTTCGGACATAACTACGTCAGGGCACCGGACTATGGGTGGAGTTATGCTATTTATCTTTAGACTAAAACCATGTTGGGCATATATGCAAATTATGGGTGTCACCAAGATATGATGACATGACAGTAAAAAACACTATAAGAATGGAATAGAGGAAGAATGCAGTAGGAAGGAGAGGTGAAGAGTGTGAAGGAACTCGACACTTCGGAGAATGTAGCATCAGATGTCTTCATCCTTCTGAGGCCTTAACCATCCATATGTTACTAAGATGACCTGAACTCTAAAGCCGTAACCATGATGTCTTGTCTTATTATTCTCGCTGATGAATGAACTACCTTTCAAGTATTTTGGATGAGAAACTGATTCTTAATAGTATCAGAATGCTGCCTTGGATCTTCTAGGACAGAGGATATTGACTGACACATTGAAACAGACTTTGCTAATTCATCTTGAAAACGCTCCTGTGAGCAGATGACGAGATAGAGATATTTTCTCCTCTCAACCACCTTCTTTCAATGTCGAGCCAGACGGAATGGTCAAATTTTTCCCCACTCCTTGACAAAAGGGGGGAGATGAACACAATTATTTATCAAGTCACGGGAAAAAAAGATCTAAGAACCTAGAAGGAGACATTTTCGTCAGATGTGGGCAAAAGTCAAAGCGTGAGTTTTTTTTGTTTGTTTTCTCACCTAAGAAAAGAAAAAAAAAGCTACAGCCTACGAAGTTGATTGACAAGGCCAGATGGACGGGACACTTCAAGCTATTTTTGGAAAATCCATTGACTTTGTAAACCTAATGGTTAGGTATGAGAAGATATCTGCCAAGGTTAGTTCCTATGAAGGTGAGAAGTCTCACATAAGAAATATTGGGTTGTTGCCCAAGAAGAAAAAAAGTGTTGAAACAGGAACGAAGAATTCAAGTTATTTGAAAAAGCTACCATTTTTAGCTGTACACTATTGGGTGAGCTGATAAGTCAGTTTTTGACGCTTGAAGATGAAAACTCCATGCACATAAGGCTAAGAATTGATCTACAGGCAAAACGCACTACAGCACACAACAAAAACATACAATTCAAGTGAACAAGGCAAAGAAAGCTACAAGAAAATGATGCTTAGAAGAACAAAGTTAAGGACTATTTTAAGAAAAAGAAAAAGCAACAGCGAAAGAAAAAGCAACAATGAAAGAGAAGACAACGAACATCAGGCAACGTTAAAGGACATTATTTATCTCTTGTTTTTTTAAGTGCATACAGGACTATCATATTAACAAGGGGTGAGTGTGTTTGTTTAATCAAGGAAAGTAATATGGGAATGGTTAAACATCTCTAGTCCCAGAAGAAAGTTTTAGTAAGATCAGGAAATGTATAAATTTCATATATATACAGAATATAGAATACATGCAGAAGTAAGGTAATTAAATAATGCCAGAGAGTAAAGAAGTTCTATAATAACCACTTGCTTACTGGGCACCCTTCCTGCCCAGACCAATTTTCAGCTTTCGGTGCTCTCACAATTTGAATGACAATTACTCAGTCATGCAACACTGAACCCAAATTATTTTTTTGTCCTTTTTTTCCCACAAATAGAGCTTTCTTTTGATGGTATTTGATCACCTCTGGGGTTTTTTTTTTTTGCGCTATAAATAAAAAAAGACCGAAATTTTGAAAAAAAACACATTTTTCTTTGTTTCTGTGATAAAATTTAGCAAATTATTAATTTTTCTTCATACATTTTGGCCACAACTTATACTGCTACATGTCTTTGGTAAAAAATAACCCAAATTAGTGGAAATTATTTGGTCTTTGTGAAAGTTACATTTATACAATTATACAAAATTGATCACATCTGATGTACTGGTGGCCTATCTCATTTCTTGTGACCCGAACAAGCCAGGAAAGTACAAATACCCCCCAAATGACCCCTTTTTTGAAAGTAGACATTCCAAGGTATTTAGTAAGAGGCATGGTGAGCTTTTTGATGTTGTCATTTTTTTCCCACAAGTCTTTGCAAAATGAATTATTTTTTTATTTTTTATTTTTTTCCACAAAATTGTCATTGTAATAGGTTATTTCTCTCACATGGCATGTGTACACCACAAATGACACCCCAAAATAAATTCTGCTACTCCTCCTGAGTATTACGATACCACATATGTGGGACTTTTCCACAGCCTGGCCACTTAGAGAGGCCCAAAATGCAGGGAGCGCCATTACGTGTTCTAGGAGCATAAATTACACATCTAAATTGTTGACTACCTATTACACTTTTATAGGCCCTGGAGCACCAGGACAATGACACGTGACACTGACGTGGCACTGATGACAGGTGGCACTGATGACACGTGACACTGATGTGGCACTGATGACAGATGGCACTAATACGGGGCACTGATGACACGTGACACTGATGACAGATGGCACTAATACGGGGGCACTGATGACACGTGACACTGACAGATGGCACTAATATGTGGCACTGCTGACAGATGGCACTTATACATGGCACTGATATCATGTGGCACTAATACGTGGCACTGATGAAAGATGGCACTAATACGTGGCACTGATGACACGTGACACTGATGACAGATGGCACTGATACGTGGCATTGATGACACGTGCCACTGATAACAAATGGCACGTGACACTGACATATGAGATCATCTCCCATTGGACAGCCCGATCGCACTGTAAACGGCCGCTGTGATTGGCCGTTTCCGACGGACACGGCCAGCACAGAACTTCCCCGATGTGCGCTCTCAGGAGCGCGCATTAGGGAAGTAAACAGGAGGACGTCCAGGACGTCCTCCCGGCAGGGAGCGTCCGCGCTGCAGCCGTCTTTTGGCTATAGCGCGGGGGGCGTAGTGGATAAGGAAACTAAGTTTAATGCAGCATGTAAATGTTTATGAATATTTTAGCCCTGAACAACAGAAAATGTGTGTTATTACATGTGGTTATTCTAAAACAAGGGGCAGAGCAAAGTTTTTAGAGAAAAACTATTGATTAAGATTGTGGAAAGAACTGTATGAAATTGAGATAATGGAAAACATGATGTTTAGTGTTTTAAAAAAATCCTACAGATTTGGTTGCAGGAAATATTAAGTTAAGGATTGAGCAGTTTACAAAATATTTCAAACTTGGATTTGGTTGTTAAATTAAAAGTAGTAGATTGTTCTAATTTACTTAAGGTATAGCCAGAAAAAATATTGAAATATGAAAGATTTGTTCAATCTAAAAAATTGGAAAAAATTGGAAAAAAAACTATTATTAAGTTTTTGTAAAATGAGTATTTCTGATAAAAGTAATGATTTTGGTTGGGGAGGAGGTTTCTCGGGGAAATGGCCAATCACAAGTTTCTGGGCAGGACCCAAATCTGTGAGTTTCACGAGATTGCCTTCTAAACAATCTTTTGTCATTATTATAATCAGGAAAGTCATATAATTGTAATGTACATTATTTTTGGCAGATGTACAAACAAAATATGTTTAAAAAGTGGTAAAAAGGTTAAATATTTTAAAAAACGAAAAACCAGATTGGTAACAAATTGTACAGTCAATGAGGTACAAAGCATGGAAGCGAAGATTGACAGTTCAACAGATCATTCTCTGAACAGTATGTGTCATGTGAGAAGTGTATTTTTACCAATAGTAAAAAGTAGATCAAGTTACACAAACTGGTCAAGAAATGCCATGACACCTGTGACTCAAAGCACAATAATTTTTTGTGTTATAAAGAGGGATTCATGGATGAAAAATATATATTTAAAAATAATTATTACTTACAAAAGTACCGTATTTATCGGCGTATAACACGCACTTTTTCCCCCTAAAAATCGGGGGGAGGTCGTGGGTGTGTTATACGCCGATACCCCAAAATTTCAAAAATGTCAAAAATGGCAAGCGCCGCCGAAAAATAGCGAGCGCTGCCAGAAAAAGACCGAATTGCGGCCGAAAAAACCCAAAGCCGCGCCGGAATAGACCGAGCAGACTGTTCGGCTCTTCTTGGAGTCCCGCCTCCCTGCGCTCGCTCCGGAAACAGCAGGGAGGCGGGACCGCGAGCGGAGGTGAACAGTCGGCTCGGCCTTTTCCGGGGCCGCTTCGGTCTTTTTCGGCCGCGCCTCGGTCTTTTTCGGCGGCGTGCGCGACAGAGAGTCTCGGCGGCGGGAAATTTAAACCCGGACCGGACTTCAAATGACGCTGGCAAGGTACAATGTCGCTGGGCATGGCTGCAATGAAGCTGGCAAGGTACAATGTCGCTGGGCATGGCTGCAATGAAGCTGGCAAGGTACAATGTCGCTGGGCATGGCTGCAATGACCCTGGGCAAGGCTGCAATGATGCTGGGCAAGGCTGCAATGATGCTGGGCATGGCTGCAATGACCCTGGGCAAGGCTGCAATGATGCTGGGCAAGGCTGCAATGATGCTGGGCATGGCTGCAATGACCCTGGGCAAGGCTGCAATGATGCTGGGCAAGGCTGCAATGACGCTGGGCATGGCTGCAATGACGCTGGGCAAGGCTGCAATGATGCTGGGCATGGCTGCAATGACGCTGGGCAAGCTGCAATGACGCTGGGCAAGGCTGCAATGACGCTGGGCAAGCTGCAAATGACGCTTAAATGTAAGTTTTTTTTTTTCCCTAAACTTCCCTCCTAAAACTTTTTTTCCTTAAAATGCCCTCCTAAACTTGGGGTGCGTGTTATACGCCGGTGCGTGTTATACGCCGATAAATACGGTAATTGTTTTTAAAAAAAAGATTTTGTGGCCCTTAATAACTTTTTGAGAGTTCATTGAAATTTTTGCAGACAAAGGTTCTGGGTAAAATTTTATGAATTATATAGGCTTACTGTAGGACAAATATTTTTTAAATAACAAAAGATAACTTATATACAATGATTTGAAGATCTAAAGAAAGCCCTTATTAATTTAGTATTTTTGATAAATATAAAGAGATCTCTCTCGGTCATTTTTATACTTAAGTGTATGTGGATGACGAGACAATTCCTTTTAAAATGTATAAATAAATATTAGGAGTGCATTTGTCCAATGCTATAGATTAGAAACACCATGTGCTTTAAATAAACATTGTATGTTAAAGGTGTCATTACAGGAATAACAACAGGTGTCAATATACACAGTGTTGTCTAGTGTATTGGCAATTGAATGTTAAAAAGATCAGTTATAGTGATATATAAATACATGGTGATTAAATATATGCAGTGTGAGGGATAGAGCCACAGTTGAGTAAATTAATTATGAAAAGTCCCTTTTTCGACTTTTTGTGGATATTTATTGAGAAAGAAGCACAAGAAATTCTATAGATGGATCCAAATATTGGCACAATGGAATTACAATATTAACTTTCTGTATGTGTCTACATTAATAGCTGAACTTTAGACTGCCATGTGTTTATTAGCAGTCAGAGTGATAGCATGTGTGGTTCATTCAATCACATTGTATGAGAGGAATGTTTGGTTCTGAAAAAAAAGTTTCAACATGATCAAATTTCTTTCAGAAATAAGATATTTAGGATAGCCCAACCTAAATTGATGATCTTTTACAAAATTAAATACATTATCAGTGTAAAGTAAAATACAATAATCTGGAAAGATTATTATTTTACGAGGTTTTAAATAGTTATAAAGAGAGGGACTATGTAATTTTGTCTTAGAGTCAGTACAGACTGATTGTAAAAATAATTGATTCCAACAATATGGATAGAGTTATTTTTGCATGAATATATTTTTGCATATCCAGGTACCTGACTGACAGATTGATTGATTTTTTGTTTAGCTAAGGAAAAGAATTTTGAGCTACTCATTTTAGAACACTTTGTCATCAAACTTCTGAATATTGTTTTATTTGTTTATAGAACAATCCAAAAGAAAAGAGAGTAACATGATACTACAAAGTATTGAGGGATTTGTCAAATCTATACAGATTGATTATATTAGTTTTTTCAACTGCTAAAAGAGGATATAAGGATGTAGTTTTTTTGGATAATGTTTCTTTTTGATAAATTAATTGAGGCATTTCTAGAAAAATTCTATTTTTAATAAAAGCTAAGTTATTGTGAACTTATGTCATATTCAATTGGGGTTGGTTTTTCAAACCATGGAATCAGATAATGATTTAAAATTTTATAGGACAGGTAGTGAAGAACATGTATGCAATTTTAGGTTTAGTAAAGTTTTTGTTCTTTATCATCTTAAGTACTCAGGTATTGTAGAACGTATAAATAGTATTATAAAGTCTAAATAGGGTAAAATGATTCAAGGATAAGGTAAATATTGCTATAGTTTTAAAAACTTTATTATTTTCTAAACATAGGGTTTATTAACTTTTTGAGTTGATGACAGGATGTCTTTAAAGATTGGCATATTTAGTTATTTATATAATCTGTTGTATAGAAAGAAGTGTGATTGCAAACTTTGCAAACATGTACAGGTATTTCAGAAATGTGTTCACAAAACATGACTAGGCCTTTGCTAAATTTAAATAGAAATGATGTCTTGAATGAGATTTCTATTTCTAATGAGTATGTTGAATAATGAATTAATGTAGCTAAAATTATGGTTAAGTATCATATATCTGAAGGTACCAGGGATGTCAACAGAGATGTCAACTGAGATATTAATTGGGAAGATTATTTTGTTATTTTTTAAGGTACATTGGGATTATTTTGTTTCAAAATAATTACAAAAATAAAATAATATTTAGTAAAAAATTAAAATAATTGGTAAAAATTAAAATAATATTTAGTAAATAAAAAAATAATTGACAAACATAAAAATAAAATGGGTAAACATAGAAAGGATTATCAGTCTAAAATAAATTTAAATTGAATAATGAAAATTATTTAAGAAAACAATTTTTTTTTTTTTATTTTTTATTTTATTTTATTTTGAATTCTTCCATGACAATGCAACAAGTTCAACTACATTTCTATTAGTTACTATTTCTTGTTTTTTCAAAAATTATTATTTTTTGATTATGATATCAAGGACTATCATTTTTGGGTAAACTTTAATGATTTATTCATATAAGACTTGCATCAATAGCGACATATTGATCGATTGATCATTATGTGAGGGGGAGTTGGGATGTGAGTCTTATATAAGAATTTTTTTATGAATTATCTGAATAATGATGATAGTGATAAGATAATAGGAAAGACAAAAAGGTATATTTAGAGTATATGAAGAAAAGGATTTAATATGTCTAAACAGAGTTACTGTTGAAATTAAAATAATATGGAATGTTGAGGAAAAAAGGAAAGAGTTACTTGCTGGTCATGGATAGATAGATAAATGAATAGGAAAATAAATAAAAACATAGATAGAATATATAAAATATATGACAAATCCAATAATGGGAAAGTTTTTTGTTTTTTTATGTATCTAATTGTCTAGTAGATTACTTGTCTAGTGGATTATTTATGTTTATAATTGTTCAGTGTCAAGGATAATGTATAAAAACTTATATTGTAGAAATTATTTAATTATTAAAATTTCCAGGAATGAAATGTTATTTATTAATTAATAATTTATATTACAAAGCAATATAATATGATATTTCAAAGATAATTATTTCTTCTTTATATTAAATTATAATATATTCTTTATATTAAAATAGTTAAATGATATGGTTAAAGTAATAAGAGTTTCACAAGAAGTTAAATAAATTTACAAAGTTGAAAGAAGAAAAATCTTTAATATTACATGATTTAGATGGAAAATTAATTAAAATTAATAAATATAATAATTTATATTTTCTCAATGGAATTAAATAGTTAAACATTTTCCAAAACTTATAAAAAATGTTTATGTACAATATATGACATACTAAAATGTATATTGTATTAATGTTTATTGTATTAATGTTTTATTGTATTGTTTGTATTGAAAAAGTGGATCAGAGACATTTTATCATTTAAGATGAATGCACTTATTATTTGTTGATTATAGTGCATTGAGGGGGAATTGTTAGAAGTTTCTGAGTTCATTATAATTTAAGTGATATAGGTTTCTGATAAACACACAAAAATATATATAATACTTGTGGTAGGTTTTGAAGGTTATAGGACATAGCGACAAAGGGTATAGAGAGACATGGTCTGCTGTGTAAGTAATTCTATTTCTGACATAACTACGTCAGGACACCGGACTATGGGTGGAGTTATGCTATTTATCTTTAGACTAAAACCATGTTGGGCATATATGCAAATTATGGGTGTCACCAAGATATGATGACATGACAGTAAAAAACACTATAAGAATGGAATAGAGGAAGAATGCAGTAGGAAGGGGAGGTGAAGAGTGTGAAGGAACTCGACACTTCGGAGAATGTAGCATCAGATGTCTTCCTCCTTCTGAGGCCTTAACCATCCATATGTTACTAAGATGACCTGAACTCTAAAGCCGTAACCATGATGTCTTGTCTTATTATTCTCGCTGATGAATAAACTACCTTTCAAGTATTTTGGATGAGAAACTGATTCTTAATAGTATCAGAATGCTGCCTTGGATCCTCTAGGAGAGAGGATATTGACTGACACATTGAAACAGACTTTGCTAATTCATCTTGAAAACGCTCCTGTGAGTAGATGATGAGATAGAGATATTTTTCCCTATTTCCACTTATTTTTCACCTAGCAAGGATGCTTAAAAAGAAAAGAGAAAAGAATTACATTGAAAAAATTCAAAATAAATCTGGAGAAATGGTCAATTCGACCAAAGAAATAGCGAATGTATTCAAGACTTATTATGAAAGACTATACGATGTCAGACAGAAGGGGCAACAAAATCTGTAAATAGGAGCAGAGGGTAAGGATTTCCTAAATAACAGTGCACTACCGTCTCTCTCAGAAACTGATAGACTTAGTATGGATAGACCCATTACTGAGGTAGAAATTTATTCTGCACTTCAAAGTTCCCCGAGTGGCAAGAGTCCGGGCCCGGATGGATTCACATTGACATATTTTAAGAAATATAAAGATATTTTGGTCCCTAAATTATGTCAATACTGGAACCATCTGGGAGCGGATTGCATAATGGGGGGGGGAGGCCCTGAGGGCATCGATTACACTTATCTTGAAAGAAGGCAAAGATAAAACTTTGTGCTCGAGCTACCGCCCAATAGCTTTATTTAACACAGACACCAAGTTATACGCAAAAGTTTTGGCCAATAGATTGAAGTTAAAAATGCTCGAATTGGTCCATCCGGACCAAGTTGGGTTTGTCACCGGGAGGGAAGGCCGGAACAATGGGGTCCGGACTCTACTGTTGCTCCATGCTGCTAGGAG
The DNA here is from genome assembly GCA_028564925.1 of Lithobates sylvaticus. NCBI lineage: Eukaryota > Metazoa > Chordata > Amphibia > Anura > Ranidae > Lithobates > Lithobates sylvaticus. The sequence goes on from CM053031.1 coordinate 282,093,838, forward strand.
GGGGAAGGTCCCCAGTCTGCTTCTGTCAATTGACGCCGAGAAGGCGTTCGACAGGGTAGACTGGGGACATATGATGGGAACTTTAGAAGCAATGGGAATTGGTCCCAGGATGTTACAATGGATCCAAATGTTGTATAACCAGCCACAGGCCTCGGTAAGGGTTAACGGGGTGCCCTCTGAGGTGTTCGTTATGAGAAATGGAACGCGTCAGAGGTGCCCTTTGTCACCTTTATTGTTTGTATTGTCATTAGAGCCCCTTCTGTCATCAGTTCGTAAAAATAATGATATATCAGGGATCAGGGTGGGAGGGGAGGTACATAAGCTAGCTGCCTTCGCTGACGATGTCCTCTTTTATATCTCTAATCCCAGGATCACTATTCCAAACTTACTTTCAGTATTAAAAACATAAGGTAGAATCTCAAACCTGAAAATTAACCTTGGTAAGTCAGAAATTTTAAGCATAAATATAAATAAGCAGGAGGTAGATTTACTATCAAAAGAATTTAACTTTCCCTGGAGAAAAAACATCAAATATTTGGGGATTAGATTGGCAGAAACCACAAAAAAAAACATATTTAATAAATTACCTCCCCTTGCTTGACGAGATCAGAATGGAATTACATAAAATGTCTCTACGACCGCTCTCTTGGATAGGCCGAATTAACGCATTAAAAATGATAGTCGCCCCAAAAATCAATTAAAAATTCCAGATGCTCCCTATAGCCATTCCCAATGTGTTTTTCAAAACCCTAAAGCAAAATATCTCCAGGTTTATTTGATCAAATAAGAAGCCGCGTATTGCAGCTAGGATACTCAGCCATGAGAAAAAACATGAGGGACTGGCTATTCCGGACTTTGAAAAATATTTTCGCGCGATTGCACTATCACGGGTTATGGAATGGGTAAAGGGCGGGAAGGATAAAAGATGGATTAGTTTAGAAAACACAACATTTGGAACCCACCTAATTTTAGGGCATTAGGAAAAAATGTACACGAGATAACACGAGTTACATTGGATATCTGGGATAGTTTATATAAAAAAAATAAGTGGAAGTTTAATTCCGCTTTAATACACTTAAAAAATAACACTTTGTTTGAACCAGGAAGAAGAGAGGTAGGGGGGAATTGGATTAAGTCAGAGGGGGCACAAGTGAGGGATATAATTAAAAAGGGGAAAATTTGCACATTTCAAGAATTAAGTTTACACACAGAACTGATGTCAATTGACGTTTGGAGGTACGCCCAACTAAAACACTTCGTGGAGAGTCTTCCCAGACCAATCCGTTGTGAGGATAAGTACACGCAGTTGGAGAGACTCTGTTTACGGGAGACTACGAGGAATAATATATCTCAAATCTATAAAATCCTAATTAATGAAGAAGTGTTGGACGTACCCCCATATGTCAAGAAATGGGAAGAAGATTTAGGAACACAGTGTGGTAGAAGTAGGATAGAAAAAATATTTAAAATAGTACATAGTTCGGCGTTCCCTATAAAAACGGTTGAAAATAATTTTAAATGTCTGGCAAGGGGGTACATAACCCCTGATAAGTTGAGTAAGTTCCAAGTGGGGGTGTCCCCCGAGTGCTGGAGAGGTTGTAAATCTAGGGGTACGGTGGCTCATATTTGGTGGGACTGCCGGTGATTAAAAAATTCTGGAAAGGAGTACTGGAATTGATTTTTGAAATAACGAAGGAAGTAATCCCAGAGGATCCATGGACGTGTTTGTTTCATGGGACGGGGACCCCATGGAAACAATATAAAGCATCTTTGATCCCGATTTTCCTGAACGAAGCAAAAAATCTAGTTCCGAAGAAATGGCGGGAGGTGTCTTGCCCGACTATTCGGGACTGGATTTTTGGCGTTAATGCGATTCAAAGGGTAGAAAACTCGGAGGAGATTGAGGGAGAGGTAGAGACAGTAGGGAAAGATAAGTGGGCCAAATGGAATAACTTTAAGGATTCATGGAGATATCTAGCTGAGATTACAAGATAAAATTCCCTATCGCAATATGTGTTGGAGGTTCTGTTTAAAATTGGGAAAGTAGTGCCGGGACCTCTTAGAGTGTTAAGCAAGGTGGGGGGGGGGGGGGGGAGGGGAAGATAAAAGTATGTTAAACGCAAGTTTATAGTGGTAATGAGATTTTTCCTGTTATGTATTTTGAAAATGAATACTAAATAAAGATTTAAAAAAAAAAAACAAGTAAGAACATGGTGGGACATAACTACATTGGAACAATACAGCAAAAACAAAATCATCCCTCAGGTGGGATCCGGGTCCCAATGATGGGCTTGAGGGGGAAAATCTCCAGGGAGAATGGTTTGCATTCTTAAATGTCAGTGAAAATATAATTAGAACTCATAGTATTCAGAAGAGCGACCAAACTTAAATGTTTAGCAAAAAAATAAATAAATTGATATTAACCACTTCAATACCCACCCATAGTCAAATGACGTCCCCCGGGGGGCCCGCAGAGTGGCGATCTGGGATCCGGTGTGTCCCTCGGGACACAGCCGTCCCCCAATGGGGGTATTGAAGTGGCGGCGGTGTCTGGAGCAGCAGCGTTTTCAAAAAGCTTTCCAAATTGGGGTCATTTTGTGGGCGTTTCCATTGTCCTGATGCTCCAGGGTCTTCAAAACTGTAATAGGTGGTTGAGAAATGAGATGTTGCGGGGCCGCTTCGGTCTTTTTCGGCCGCGCCTCGGTCTTTTTCGGCGGCGTGCGCGACAGAGAGTCTCGGCGGCGGGAAATTTAAACCCGGACCGGACTTCAAATGACGCTGGCAAGGTACAATGTCGCTGGGCATGGCTGCAATGAAGCTGGCAAGGTACAATGTCGCTGGGCATGGCTGCAATGAAGCTGGCAAGGTACAATGTCGCTGGGCATGGCTGCAATGACCCTGGGCAAGGCTGCAATGATGCTGGGCAAGGCTGCAATGATGCTGGGCATGGCTGCAATGACCCTGGGCAAGGCTGCAATGATGCTGGGCAAGGCTGCAATGATGCTGGGCATGGCTGCAATGACCCTGGGCAAGGCTGCAATGATGCTGGGCAAGGCTGCAATGACGCTGGGCATGGCTGCAATGACGCTGGGCAAGGCTGCAATGATGCTGGGCATGGCTGCAATGACGCTGGGCAAGCTGCAATGACGCTGGCAAGCTGCAAATGACGCTTAAATGTAAGTTTTTTTTTTTTCCCTAAACTTCCCTCCTAAAACTTTTTTTCCTTAAAATGCCCTCCTAAACTTGGGGTGCGTGTTATACGCCGGTGCGTGTTATACGCCGATAAATACGGTAATTGTTTTTAAAAAAAAGATTTTGTGGCCCTTAATAACTTTTTGAGAGTTCATTGAAATTTTTGCAGACAAAGGTTCTGGGTAAAATTTTATGAATTATATAGGCTTACTGTAGGACAAATATTTTTTAAATAACAAAAGATAACTTATATACAATGATTTGAAGATCTAAAGAAAGCCCTTATTAATTTAGTATTTTTGATAAATATAAAGAGATCTCTCTCAGTCATTTTTATACTTAAGTGTATGTGGATGACGAGACAATTCCTTTTAAAATGTATAAATAAATATTAGGAGTGCATTTGTCCAATGCTATAGATTAGAAACACCATGTGCTTTAAATAAACATTGTATGTTTAAAGGTGTCATTACAAGAATAACAACAGGTGTCAATATACACAGTGTTGTCTAGTGTATTGGCAATTGAATGTTAAAAAGATCAGTTATAGTGATATATAAATACATGGTGATTAAATATATGCAGTGTGAGGGATAGAGCCACAGTTGAGTAAATTAATTATGAAAAGTCCCTTTTTCGACTTTTTGTGGATATTTATTGAGAAAGAAGCACAAGAAATTCTATAGATGGATCCAAATATTGGCACAATGGAATTACAATATTAACTTTCTGTATGTGTCTACATTAATAGCTGAACTTTAGACTGCCATGTGTTTATTAGCAGCCAGAGTGATAGCATGTGTGGTTCATTCAATCACATTGTATGAGAGGAATGTTTGGTTCTGAAAAAAAAGTTTCAACATGATCAAATTTCTTTCAGAAATAAGATATTTAGGATAGCCCAACCTAAATTGATGATCTTTTACAAAATTAAATACATTATCAGTGTAAAGTAAAATACAATAATCTGGAAAGATTATTATTTTACGAGGTTTTAAATAGTTATAAAGAGAGGGACTATGTAATTTTGTCTTAGAGTCAGTACAGACTGATTGTAAAAATAATTGATTCCAACAATATGGATAGAGTTATTTTTGCATGAATATATTTTTGCATATCCAGGTACCTGACTGACAGACTGATTGATTTTTTGTTTAGCTAAGGAAAAGAATTTTGAGCTACTCATTTTAGAACACTTTGTCATCAAACTTCTGAATATTGTTTTATTTGTTTATAGAACAATCCAAAAAGAAAAGAGTAACATGATACTACATAGTATTGAGGGATTTGTCAAATCTATACAGATTGATTATATTAGTTTTTTCACCTGCTAAAAGAGGATATAAGGATGTAGTTTTTTTGGATAATGTTTCTTTTTGATAAATTAATTGAGGCATTTCTAGAAAAATTATATTTTTAATAAAAGCTAAGTTATTGTGAACTCATGTCATATTCAATTGGGGTTGGTTTTTCAAACCATGGAATCAGATAATGATTTAAAATTTTATAGGACAGGTAGTGAAGAACATGTATGCAATTTTAGGTTTAGTAAAGTTTTTGTTCTTTATCATCTTAAGTACTCAGGTATTGTAGAACGTATAAATAGTATTATAAAGTCTAAATAGGGTAAAATGATTCAAGGATAAGGTAAATATTGCTATAGTTTTAAAAACTTTATTATTTTCTAAACATAGGGTTTATTAACTTTTTGAGTTGATGACAGGATGTCTTTAAAGATTGGCATATTTAGTTATTTATATGTTGTATAGAAAGAAGTGTGATTGCAAACTTTGCAAACATGTACAGGTATTTCAGAAATGTGTTCACAAAACATGACTAGGCCTTTGCTAAATTTAAATAGAAATGATGTCTTGAATGAGATTTCTATTTCTAATGAGTATGTTGAATAATGAATTAATGTAGCTGAAATTATGGTTAAGTATCATATATCTGAAGGTACCAGGGATGTCAACAGAGATGTCAACTGAGATATTAATTGGGAAGATTATTTTGTTATTATTTAAGGTACATTGGGATTATTTTGTTTCAAAATAATTGCAAAAATAAAATAATATTTAGTAAAAAATTAAAATAATTGGTAAAAAATTAAATAATATTTAGTAAATATAGAAATAATTGACAAACATAAAAATAAAATGGGTAAACATAGAAAGGATTATCAGTCTAAAATAAATTTAAATTGAATAATGAAAATTATTTAAGAAAACACTTTTTTTATTTTTTTATTTTTTATTTTATTTTATTTTGAATTCTTCCATGACAATGCAACAAGTTCAACTACATTTCTATTAGTTACTATTTCTTGTTTTTTCAAAAATTATTATTTTTTGATTATGATATCAAGGACTATCATTTTTGGGTAAACTTTAATGATTTATTCATATAAAACTTGCATCAATAGCGACATATTGATCGATTGATCATTATGTGAGGGGGAGTTGGGATGTGAGTCTTATATAAGAATTTTTTCATGAATTATCTGAATAATGATGATAGTGATAAGATAATAGGAAAGACAAAAAGGTATATTTAGAGTATATGAAGAAAAGGATTTAATATGTCTAAACAGAGTTACTGTTGAAATTAAAATAATATGGAATGTTGAGGAAAAAAGGAAAGAGTTACTTGCTGGTCATGGATAGATAGATAAATGAATAGGAAAATAAATAAAAACATAGATAGAATATATAAAATATATGACAAATCCAATAATGGGAAAGTTTTTTGTTTTTTTATGTATCTAATTGTCTAGTAGATTACTTGTCTAGTGGATTATTTATGTTTATAATTGTTCAGTGTCAAGGATAATGTATAAAAACTTATATTGTAGAAATTATTTAATTATTAAAATTTCCAGGAATGGAAGAAATGTTATTTATTAATTAATCATTTATATTACAAAGCAATATAATATGATATTTCAAAGATAATTATTTCTTCTTTATATTAAAATAGTTAAATGATATGGTTAAAGTAATAAGAGTTTCACAAGAAGTTAAATAAATTTACAAAGTTGAAAGAAGAAAAATCTTTAATATTACATGATTTAGATGGAAAATTAATTAAAATTAATAAATATAATAATTTATATTTTCTCAATGGAATTAAATAGTTAAACATTTTCCAAAACTTATAAAAAATGTTTATGTACAATATATGACATACTAAAATGTATATTGTATTAATGTTTATTGTATTAATGTTTTATTGTATTGTTTGTATTGAAAAAGTGGATCAGAGACATTTTATCATTTAAGATGAATGCACTTATTATTTGTTGATCATAGTGCATTGAGGGGGAATTGTTAGAAGTTTCTGAGTTCATTATAATTTAAGTGATATAGGTTTCTGATAAACACACAAAAATATATATAATAATTGTGGTAGGTTTTGAAGGTTATAGGACATAGCGACAAAGGGTATAGAGAGACGTGGTCTGCTGTGTAAGTAATTCTATTTCTGACATAACTACGTCAGGACACCGGACTATGGGTGGAGTTATGCTATTTATCTTTAGACTAAAACCATGTTGGGCATATATGCAAATTATGGGTGTCACCAAGATATGATGACATGACAGTAAAAAACACTATAAGAATGGAATAGAGGAAGAATGCAGTAGGAAGGGGAGGTGAAGAGTGTGAAGGAGCTCGACACTTCAGAGAATGTAGCATCAGATGTCTTCCTCCTTCTGAGGCCTTAACCATCCATATGTTACTAAGATGACCTGAACTCTAAAGCCGTAACCATGATGTCTTGTCTTATTATTCTCGCTGATGAATAAACTACCTTTCAAGTATTTTGGATGAGAAACTGATTCTTAATAGTATCAGAATGCTGCCTTGGATCCTCTAGGAGAGAGGATATTGACTGACACATTGAAACAGACTTTGCTAATTCATCTTGAAAACGCTCCTGTGAGTAGATGACGAGATAGAGATATTTTTCCCTATTTCCACCTATTTTTCACCTAGCAAGGATGCTTAAAAAGAAAAGAGAAATGAATTACATTGAAAAAATTCAAAATAAATCTGGAGAAATGGTCAATTCGACCAAAGAAATAGCGAATGTATTCAAGACTTATTATGAAAGACTATACGATGTCAGACAGAAGGGGCAACAAAATCTGTAAATAGGAGCAGAGGGTAAGGATTTCCTAAATAACAGTGCACTACCGTCTCTCTCAGAAACTGATAGACTTAGTATGGATAGACCCATTACTGAGGTAGAAATTTATTCCGCACTTCAAAGTTCCCTGAGTGATCTTACTAAATACCTTGGAATGTCTGCTTTCCAAAAAGGGGTAATTTGGGGGGTATTTGTACTTTCCTAGCTTGTTAGGGTCTCAAGAAATGAGATAGGACTTCAGTGCATCAGGTGTGATCAGATGTGATCATTTTTCAATGATTTGCACCATAGATTTTAGACACTATAACTTTCACAGCAACCAAATAATATACACTTATTTGGGTTATTTTTACTAAAGATAAGTAGCAGCATACATTTTGGCCCAAATTTATAAAAAAAAATGTTTTATTTGCAAAAATTTTCAATAGAAACTAAAAAAAAAGTGTTTTTTTTTTTTTTTCAAAAATCTCTCTCTTTTTTCGCTTATATTGCAAAAATGTTGGCATACCCAACTCGATCGATGGATGGATTGACTTGGGTACAACCAGTCAGCCCACAGAAAGTTAAAAAGGCGATAAAATGGCTCAATGTCTGCTTAAGCATCTTGGTCGCTGTGCTGCACAAGGTTGCAGGATGCTTGCAGATCGGCCCCATTCACTTGAATGGGTAATGCTTGGCAGGTGATATACCTCTTAAGAGTGACAGGGTGTATAATTCCTGTTGCAAATGTGTACAGTCCAGGCCACTGTAGTGGGGTGCGGTTAGGGGGGGTAAAAAATAAAAAAAACAGGGCTCATCTATCGGGGGTTTTACCACCCCCAATCTGAAAACGTAAACAAGTCCTTACTGTCTTGAGCCCCCTATCATAGTTGGCTTTTGAGGGGCGCTGTGGGAGGGGGACAGGGAGGGACAGAGGGACGCCGTGCAATGAGGACAGGGAGGGATGCTGGGGACAGAGAGGAACACTGTGGGGGCAGGACAAATATCCTCTGTGGCAGGCGACATCTCTGCGATAAGGGGGGAGGACCTGAAAATCCCCCCCAAAAATCCACCCCCCAGCATAAAATCCTCTACCCCCCTCCCATCAAGCCAACATATGTGCTGTGCACCTGTTACCTATCCCCCTCCTCTGTGTCCATAAACCATACCCAGTGACAGACCTCACATCAGCCGGTGTTCTGTCAAAAAATGTCCGCCTATCGAAAAGTGTCCGCCCCATACTGCGCAGGCGCAGCGCTTGCGCAGTACGGAGGACAAGGAGGTTTGGAAAATCTCCGAAGATGAACGGCGCCTGAGCCGTGAGTCCAGGTGCAAGCCCCACCATCCAAGTGGACATAGGGCTGCACAAAGTTAGAGGGCCCCTCGCGGGCTTGCTTTGCTCGACACGCTTCGGGCATGGCCTCGCTTCGCTTAGCTCTTTTTTATTCTAACTCTATGTCCACTTTGATGGTAGGGCTTGAACCTGGACTCACGGCGCAGGCGCCGTTCATCTTCGACTATTTTCGGAATCTTTTTATGATCTGTACTGCGCATGCGCAGTACACAGCGGACAGTATCGGATGGGGGACACTATCCGACTGGACACCACACCGGCTCTAGCAGTGCAATGTCACCCAACCCCTCTCCTATCTATGAGAACACCAGAGCCGAGGGGGGGGGGGAATCCTAAGTAGCTTGAGGGCCCAATGGCTCAGTCTGCCTCTGTGCCCAAGTGTGAACGGGGCCTGAAGATCAACTTCCATTGAACAGGGATTCTTACACATAGATCGAAATTCAGCCAGTCCCTGCTAAACCAGTCGAAAATTGCCATTCTGACACAAAGTATTGTAAAGTTTATTACATCAAATTTTTTTTCTTAATTTTTACACTTTTTTAAACGTGACACTAATAAAACGAAACAAAACAAAAATGGGGGGGATGTTTAAACAGTAACAGTTAGAAAATAGAACAAATTAATTCAGCAACTGTCAGTTAACTCCTGTTCACAGCGCTGCATCTTGTCATGTGATTTGACAGGTCCAAAGCGCACCCCATTATCAGCAATAGAACTGTTCAAATGGTGTCTCAGACACACCAGGCTCAGGAGTGAGCATGCATGAGTGCACACAGTGGAGCCCCCAGAGCAAGCAGCTTGCTATGGGGGGCACTTAGCAAGAGGGAGGGTCCAGGAATGCCAGTGGGGGACAGAAGAGGAGGATCAGGGCTGCTCTGTGCAAAACCACTTTATTGAAAGCACATGTCAATAGAAAGTCATCTGTAGATAAATGAAACAGATCACATATAAAAGTCACAATGTTACTTTGTATTTCCTCTAATCAATGTTTATAAATATTACTTTGTATCTCCCTCTCCTCTGATCAATGTTTATAAACAATGCTACTTTGTATCTCTCTATCGCCTGTCTGATCCAGGTTTATAAACAATGTTACCTTGTATCTTTCTATACTGTGGTACATTTTTGACAGCATTGTCTATTACAGCATCTGTATTTACACAGTAACTCATTTTCACAGGTAGGAATTGTGGGCAAGTGCAAGAGGAGGAATAGAAGGACAGGACATACTAAAAACCCCCAATATGTTTCATTGACTTAGTTATTTTTTTTGGTGTGTGTAGCACATGTAATATGGCGGAAGTCTAGCTCAGCGGTAGATGTGTTTTCAGTGAGTTCACAGCCAACGGGAACTTTAGTTTAAGGGCGTGGTAGCCCACATTTATTGAAAGTAACAAAAATCAACGTTCATACACACGTGGATTGCCCCCACAGGGGTTCTTCTCCAGCAGAAATACAATAAATGAAAAATGCCAATCCACTGGGCTCCTATGCATTAAGGTGAAAAAAACACCTGGCAGTGACCGCCCCCCCAGCCCCCCGTTTTACTTACCTGAGCCCTGGAACTTGACTCACGGGGACGCGCTGTCTCTCTGCCTGGGGTTCTCAGCTCTTGATTGGATAGATTGATAGCAGCGCAGCCATTGGCTCCCACTGCTGTTAATCAAATCCAATGACACAGTGTCGGGGGGCAGGGCAGAGTCCTGCATTCAGCCTCTATGGACACTGAATGCTGGACTCGGGAGCACGCCTGCAAGGTAATCACCCGGGACAGTGCTTCTCCCAGGGGGGAGATCTGATGTGGGGGGGAGGAGCCGCGGGACCTCAGAAGAGCAGGCTCAGGGCCACTCTGTGCAAAACGAGCTGCAGAGTGGAGGTAAGTATGATATGTTTGTTATTATACAAAAAAAAATAAAAAAAATAAAATGCTGTCCCCCGCCCCCCCCTCTGACGTCATGAGGAAAGCCATAGGGAAGTCCCCATGACGTCCCCGTGCGTCAGAGGGGGGCGGGGTCACCAGGGGGCCGTCCCCGTCCCCTCTGACGTCATGGGGAAAGCCATAGGGAAGTCCCCATGACATCTCCGTGCGTCTGAGGGGGGCGGGTCACCAGGTGGCCCCACCCTCCGTTATAAAAGAGCTGTCAGACGCAGCAAAGCCTCACACAGCGGGAGCCTCCCATTGCGCGGAGCGGCCCAAGAAGAGACGCCGACGCCGTGGAAGAAGATGTCGGACGAGAAGACCAGAGCAAGAAGAAGCGGATCGGAGGAAGAAGAAGATGGAAGAAGATGGAATAAGAAGATGAAGAAACCGATGGATGAAGAAAGGAAGAAGGAAGACCAGAAGAAAGAAGATGAAAGAAGATTTTAATAAAGGAATTGTCAAAGACCGTCTCCTGTCATTTTTAACATTTTTGTCACTTTTTTGGTGAAATGGTAGGAGTACTTTTGTACCCCCTTACCATTTCACACAGGGGGAGGCGGGATCTGGGGGTCCCCTTGTTAAAGGGGGCTTCCAGATTCCAATAAGCCCCCCGCCCGCAGACCCCCACAACCAATGGCCAGGGTTGTGGGAAAGAGGGCCTTGTCCCCATCAACATGGGGACATGGTGCTTTGAGGGGTCACAGACCCCCAAAGCACCCTCCCAATGTTGAGGGCATGTGGCCTGGTATGGTTCAGGAGGGGGGGGGCGCTCTCGTCCCCCCCTCTTTTCCTGCGGCCTGCCAGGTTGCGTGCTCGGATAAGGGTCTGGTATGGATTTTGAGGGGGACCCCACACAATTTTTTTTTTTTGGCCCGGGTTCCCCTTAAAATCCATCCCAGACCTGAAGGGTCTGGTATGGATATTTAGGGAGACCCCCAAGTCATTTTTTAAAAAATTTGAAGTGGGGTTCCCCTTAATATCAATAGCAGACCTGAAGGGCTTGGTAATTGAATTTGGGGGAACCCCCACGCTTTTTTTTTTTTTTTTATCAATGACTTTTTTTTTATCAATGACTTTCAATGAATGACTGTTCTCTGTGTTACGGGAGCCGGCAACTCATCAGCCGCGAGTGATTTTAAATAGCTTTTTTCCTGCAAAAATTACACTTTGTGCAGGGACAGTTCTAAGCATGGGAAACATGCGCCCCTTCACAGGCATACTATGGACACCCCCCCACGTATGAAATTTAAAGGAATATTACACTTTTATTGTTTCACTTTAAGCATTATTAAAATCACTGCTCCTGAAAAAACGGCCTTTTTTAAAAAAAAATTTGCATTGATACATGTCCCCTGGGGCAGGACCCAGGTCCCCAAACACTTGTTTTGACAATAACTTGCATATAGGCTTTTAAAATTAGCACTTGAGATTTCTCCCATAGACTTTTACAGGGCTTTTTGAATTTGCCGCAAACCCCCCCCCCCCCCCCAAATTGTTCGCTGTTCGCTGAACAGGTGAACAGGCAATGTTCGAGTCGAACATGAGTTCAACACAAACTCGAAGCTCATCCCTAATACACACACACAACACCTAGGATGCATATATATATACACAATACACTGACTGCAGCTAACTGACCCGCCTCCTGCCTGCTCTATCCAACTCAAATGAAATTAAATGGCACAACACACCGGAACACATTACACAAGGCCGAATTCCAGGCGGCCTTATATAGTGTGGGATGTGTACTAAACCCCCTGAGCCATAATTGGCCAAAGCCACCCTGGCTTGCTGATGACGCGCCACTTGAATTTGGCACGAACGGCCCATAACGTTCACAATTCGACGAAAGCCTGAACAGCCGATGTTCGAGTCGAACATGGGTTCGACTCGAACTCGAAGCTCATTCCTACTCTCAAGGCCCACTTTATCCAGACACCATCATTCCTATGTCACAGAACACACACGAGGATAGAGAGGAGGAGGAGGAGGATTCTGGCACTTTCATAGGCTTCGAAGAAGAGAAAGACATGCGTCAAACTGTAAGCGATGGCTTTCCAACCCCAGGACCCTTGGGAGTAGTACGTGGCTGGGAGGAGGAAGTTCCGGATGCTGTCATCCTGAGTGACTCCAAGGTCAAGCTCAAGCCTCTGCAAATTTTAGGCATATGGGCAAAGTCTGCGAAAGGACCCAAGAATACGCGGCATAAAGGAGAAAGTTGATTACTGGTTGGCAACCCTCTTTGACCACCGTTATAAGGGGAAGGTCTCAGAACTCATCCCATCCCCACAGAGAGTGCAGAAGATAAAATCTCTTAAGGACACGTTAAAGAAGATTTTATTGAATGTTTTTCCTGACTCCAGTAGGTTACAGTGTCATGGAAAACGTAGTTTTGAGTCTTCTGTTGGTCAACAGAGGAGCGTTGGAGAAAACGTCCGCCTAAGTGAGGCATTTCAGATTTTTTTTAGTCCTCGCCGCCCAGGACTGTCAGCATCCACATCGGCAACAACTGCATCACATGGTGGACAATTACCACGGGGTCAAAACAAAGATGGTGAGCTTTCCAGCTGATGATCCACTTACTTACTGGGTCATGAGAATAGACCACTGGTCAGAACTTTCCCAGTATGCTATTGAGTTGTTGAGCTGCCCTGCATCCAGCATGCTTTCAGAACTTTCAGTGCTGCAGGAGGGTTTGTTACTGATCATAGAACGCATCTGTCCACAGACTCCATGGACCGTTTGACTTTTATAAAGAAAAATCAGTCCTGGATTACCAGCTATGAAGCCCCTGATGCCGATGTCACTGATTAAGTCTTTTTGGGATGTGGAATCTTTGCAAGACTTCGAGGCCGCCTAGCTTTGAGGGTGTTCATTTCATCTGGAGGAATGTGTTTGGTATAGGTTTCATAAGCACAATTAACACCCAAATACCAATTTGTCAGCACCTGTTTGACAGGTGCATATCATTGAAATTGTTTACAGCAAGGCCAATTCTTGCTTTCATCAAGATTACCTCTACAGGGTTATGGTGGGAAGGTGCCACCGACAGCCAAAGACCACATTTTTACGCACCCATTACTTCTATACAAAGTCAAAGTGACACCAGAATGTATCAAAAAAATCTCTAATATTTTTTCCAGTGCACTAAATTGTGGCCTCATCATACACACTGGCTCCCCAGCTCTTGCTGAGCAAAATAAAGGCAGTTTGTAGGGAAGATTTTTTTTGGCTTGATAATACAATGCAATTATTGTTTCAGCAGATTCTAGACATAGTACAGATCTGCCACTTTACAGGTAGACTAAGGGGAAACCCCAGGCACTATATTGGAAGGAATTTTTCATTTTTAGGCTTTCCCTTTTAAAAATCGAAAAAATAAAAATATCACTCCTCATTTAAAAATTAAGTTTTTCACAAACTTTTTTTTATTGATACATGTCTCCCAGGGCAGGACCCAGACCTCTATAACCATTGTATGCCCAATTACTTGCATATAAGCCGTCAAAATGGGCACTTTTGATGTCCGGGTCCCATTGACTTTAATGGAGTTCGTTATTCGGGTGCGAACTTTCGCAGTGTTTGAAAGTTCTGGTGCTAAAACTGAACGGGGGTCCGTTCGGCCCATCCCTAGTCATCATTACTTTCTCCAATCATGGCTCTGACAGTGCTCTGTGCCCTTATTGGGCAAAACTCATTGCTTCAGCCAATCAGGGCTTCCAATGCACTGTGCTACACCGCAGTGCATTGTGGTTGTTCGGCAGGCCGAACAAACAGTCTAACGCCCTGATAATTCAGGTGTTCCAACAGCCAATGTTCAGCCTGAACTTATGCTCGGGCCGAACCGGTCGCCCAACTCAAGTAACCAATCAGCATCCAGGTTTTATTGTTAAAGCATCATTGAACAAGCTGAAGTTAAAACCTGATTGGTTACTATGCACAGCTGCCCCAGATTCTGTGTGCACCAATTTTAGATCTCCCCATATTCAGAGGAGGGCCCTGAGCATGCATTTTCACAGAATACCTCCTGACAAAGAAGATAGTGGGGGCTACACCATAGTCGTTTAAATGGGTGGGTAAGAGAGGCGAGGAGATGGTATCATACCAGGCTCCCAATGCTTTTTTTCATCCCCTTTTACCTGTTATGCAGGGTTGTCTCCAGAAAACATACTTGTCTGTTCATCAAATTTAGCCTTCTACCACAAACTGAAGCCTGCACCGCCATATTCCCTTCCTTATTTATCAGGAACCGGCTTTCTCTTCCATGTTCTTTTAGCCAGCCCCAATGATGCACCAACAGGTCCTGCTGCCAGCCTCTGTGTGTCTATGCTCCTGCAGCCTCTTGATTTAACCTCGTCACTACCAGGTAATAACACCTGAGACTGGTAAGAAGGGTTCCTGATCATCCTGAGCACTGTAATTGGCTGCACAGTGATGACGTCATCTGTCCTCAGGGCTGCCATCAGGGGGTTACAGCCCATACACCTGTAAGGGGCCCAGGATACCCTAGGGGCCTGAGCAGGGGTACTGGAGGAGGAAGGACATGGGATGGAGGATGGCTGCCATGACTGTCCTACCAACTCCCTATCGTCAGTAGTTGACCATGAGCAGTCAGTGACAGTTCAGTCACAATTCTAGTGGTGCTGATTGAATGCCCACCCAGAACACCACAGGAATGCATATATGCAGAGGATGGGTGTTAAGTAATACCTGCCACATATGTGCTTAAAGCTGCCGTGAAGAGGTTAATCAAGAACTGCAGACAGAAAGTCATAATAAGGTAAATACCCTCTGGTGGGTTCTTTGTAGGCACTGGTGTATGGGACTATTAGGAGGGATTCATACACAGTGGTAGTTGAAGATAAATGATCACAAAAAGTTAAAAATGTATACCTTTAGAAATGTTTTTCTTTATTTGGACTTTTTGCTACATTGTCACCTTTGATCATTTTGTCTCATGTGTATATATTTACTTCATGGTTTGATTTTATACAGATCAGATTGTGCTCGATTTTTCCATTTGTACATCTGACATTTGTACATCTGTTAACAGAACGTGGATATGGTAAAATTCTGATTAGTGGGGTCTTCAGCCATGTCTTGCAGGGTTCAGCGTTAGTTTTCAAAAATCTGCCTTCACTGCGGTTTAGAAGCCAATACCAGAACGTTTTGTAGCCACATTTCAACCTCCGTTTCAGTGGAGGACGTCCCCATGAGCCGAAGGAACCTGAAACAGGAATCATATACAGTATAATCTGAGAACATTCCCAAAGATTGAATCTTTCCAAACCTAACTCCACTCAAAACTGTTTTTAGGTGGCTTCCAATGGGGTTAAAGGCTCAGTCAACCTTTTTGGCCCATGCTAATCTTACATTCATATTTAGAGTGTAACATGAATCATTGATGCATACTCCATCCCCAAAACCCACATCACCATCTTCCTGGGAAGTCCTGTTATTTTTTTATAATTTAGGGGACTGTGTGTCAGGACTGTGGATAAGGCCATACAGTCAGCCCTCTGGTACCGGGCCCCATCAGTTCAAAAGGGGGGCCCAGGAACCTGCTGAGCAGGAGAACAGGCTGTACTGCCCTATCGCTGACACTGATCTGATCACTTGAGGTTCCCCCTGCAGTGCTCCCAGCTTCTCCTCCTCTCCCTCTGGCTGCACTGCAGAGGAATTGGTTCTAGTATTTGTGCCTCCTGGCTCTGATCACCCCCACCTCCCTGTTGTCCGGGCCCCTTTTGAGCCCCCATGTCACCCGTTTTTCACCAGGCCCCCCATATGCCCTTTCCCTCGCAGCGCTGCAGGCTGCCCTCTCCTCCTTCCCTCCGACAGCAGCTGCTGAGGCCCCCGTGGCTGTTCCCCCACAGCTGCATCATCAAAGTGCAGAAAGGATGAATGGAAATTACCACTTCTGTCTACCACCAGGGCGGAGGGAGTATGCAGAGCGTGCCAGCAGCAATTGCAATTCAATTATACTCTAGCTGCACTTTCTCCGGTCCCATAACAGAAGGTCTGTACTCCCGTACAGACCAGCCCCAAGTTTCTACAGCGGTATGGACCTTATATTAAAAATAACCCAAGAAAAAAATAAATATATAAATAAAAACTACTATTGCTATAATAGCTTTAAAAAGGTGTTAGTTGGATTTGGGCTTTAATATTTTGCTTACTTAGCCCTTTTGCTGACAGAGCTGTTTTTTCATTTTGTTTGCACACATGCTTAACCACTTCAGCCCCGGAAGGATTTACTCCCTTAATGTCCAGGCCATTGTTTGTGATACAACACTGCGTCACCTTAACTGACAATAGCGCAGTCGTGTGATGCTATACCCAAACAAAATGGATGCCCTTTTTTTCCCCACAAATAGAGCTTTCATTTGGTGGTATTTGATCACCTCTACGGTTTTTATTTTTTGCGCTATAAACAAAAAAAAAGACTGCCAATTTTCCCTGTTCTGTCTCAGCAGGGAACGATCGCGGGTGGCCGGCGGACAGAGCCCGATTGGCTCCCACGCTGGCCAATCGGCGCAACCACAAAAGCTAGTGCACCGACTGCCGTACTGGTACGGTGATTGACACAGCCAAGCCACCTTGCGGCAGCATAACTGCGGCGGGTGGTCAGCAAGTGGTTAAAAAAAAAACAATTATATATTTTCTGAAAGCAGACACCCTAGAGCAGTGATGGTGAACCTTGGCACCCCAGATGCTTTAGAACTACATTCCCCATGATGCTTATGCACTCTGCAGTGTAGTTGAGCATCATGGGAAGTGTAGTTTCAAAACATCTGGGGTGCCAAGGTTCACCATCACTGCTCTAGAGAATAAAACAATGGTAGTTCCAAATTTTTTTTTTGTCGTCACACAATATTACCACAAAAGGTCTAGGAAGCGCAAAATTTCAGTAAAGCTAATTTTAGGGCACATGTGTAGGTGACCCTATGCATACATTTACATTCATATGTATGGATTACGTGAGGGCGGGGAACATCAAAAATATACAGACTGTCTAGTTTTTTCTATACTATTCTGTTATTTTCTATTCTATGCCATTCAAATTTGATTCTATTTGAATTTTGGGAAATGGTTATATTCAAATTTCAGATGGTTATATTCTTTGTTATTCTATTCTATTTATTTCTTTTATGTTCAAGCTATTCTGTTTTTATTTTCTATTTTATTTTGTTCTGTTTTACTCTATTATATTCTTTCATTTTCCATTATATTGTTTTCTAATCTTTTTTTTTTCTATGCTATCCCTTTATTTTCTATTCTATTGAATTCTCTTATGGAATTGGAATACTATTCGATACCAAAACGAACCGCACTTGTATAGCTAAGATCACTCTGTCCTCAGGGTGACAATACTGCTGCACAATTTGTTCCTTTCTTGTCCTCTGTTCTCTGCTGCCATTTCCTGTCCCATTCACCTCCATTCTCACCTTTCCTCTGCTGTTCTTATCATTTCCTTCGCTTCCTCAGGCTTACTCTCAAGATAGATCGGGAACATGGGGGTGGTCTGAATAAAACCCATCAGCCTTGCCAATGGCACTTGGATCTTGGTCACAACGTTTTCTACCCTGCAAAGGCAAACAGCACTGTGAGTTAATGAAGAGGTTAAAACAAATACAATCTTAACATTTCTATTGTCAGTTATTTATATAGTGGGATCCTATGCTGTGGCGCTGTACTGTGGCGCTGTACGAGGGATCAGAGCCGATCGGCCCTATAGGCACACTATGCATGCTGCTTAGGGCCCCCGCCGCTGTGGGGGGGCCCCCAAGACCCAGCATCCCCCCTGTACCTCTGACTGGCCGTTTAGAGTGAAGTGAGGAGAGGTGGGAGGAGGTGGAAGGCGGCGATCGGTAGCTCTATGGTGCCTGAGTGGGCGGCGGGATCTCCCTGGGGTTTGTAGTATTCTCAGTGTATACAGTGGAGAAGAGAAGGGAGGGGCCTCTGACCCAGGCAGGTATCAGTTTCACTTTCACTCTGCTTGAACACTGTTGCTGATGCCCGGGTCAGAGGCCCCTCCCCTCTCCGCTGTATACATTCGGAGATAGAACTACTAGCCCCAGGGAGATCCCCCTGCCTGTGAACACCATATAGCTGCCGATCGCCGCCTCCCACCTCCACCAACCATGTAAGGAAGGGGGCCTCTGGGGACACTAATGTAAGAGGGGGGCTCTCTGGGGACACTAATGTAAGGACGGGGCCCTCTGGGGACACTGATGTAAGGACAGGGCCCTCTGGGGACACTGATGTAAGGACAGGGCCCTCTGGGGACACTGATGTAAAGACGGGGCCCTCTGGGGACACTGAGGTAAGAGGGGGACCCCTGGGGACACTAATGTCAGAGGGGGGGCTCTCTGGGGACCCTGTGTAAGGAGGGGCTCTTTGGGGACCCTGTGTAAGGAGGGGCTCTCTGGGGACCCTGTGTAAGGAGGGGCTCTCTGGGGACACTAATGTAACAGGGAAGGCTCTCTTGGGACACTAATGTAAGGGGAGGCTCTCTTGGGACCCTGGTGTAAGGGGGGCTCTCTGGGGACCCTGGTGTAAGGCTGGGGGCTCTCTGGGGACCCTGGTGTAAGGGGGGCTCTCTGAGGACCCTGATGTTAGAAGGGGCTCTCTGAGGACACTGATGTAAGGGGGGCTCTCTGGGGACCCTGATGTAAGGAGGGGCTTTCTGAGGACCCTGATGTAAGGGGAGGCTCTCTGGGAAACCTAATGTAGGGGGAGGCTCTCTGGGGACCCTGATGTAGGGGGAGACTCTCTGAGGGCACTGATTTAAGGGGGGCTCTCTGGGGACCCTGATGTAAGGGGAGGCTCTCTGGGGATCCTGATGTAAGGGGAGGCTCTCTGGGGATCCTGATGTAAGGGGAGGCTCTCTGGGGATCCTGATGTAAGGGGAGGCTCTCTGGGAACCCTAATGTAGGGGGAGGCTCTCTAGGGACCCTGATGTAAGGGGGGGGCTCTCTGGGGACCCTAATGTAGGGGGAGGCTCTCTGGGGACCCTTATGTAAGGGGGGGGCTTTCTGGGGACCCTGATGTAAGGGGAGGCTCTATGGGGACCCTACTGTAGGGGAGGCTCTCTGGGAACCCTGATGTAGGGGGAGACTCTCTGAGGACACTGATTTAAGGGGGGCTGTCCCGGGACCCTTGTGTAAGGGGGGCTCTCTGGGGACCTTGGTGTAAGGGGGGCTCTCTGGGGACCTCATTCTGTTCTATATTGTTGTACTTATTCTTTGACTGTTTTGTTTAAAGGAGGGAGGATTGTTTTGGGAGCACTGAAGTGTCAGGTGTGACTGTGTGGCAATGGCAAATGGTTTACATAGCTCATGGCATCACGGGTCAAGTAGAGGGCCCCTTAGCAGAATTTTGCTTAGGGCCCCAGGGAGGTCAGGATCGGCACTGCGAGGGATATAAACAAGGATAAAGATAATACTAATACATACAAGCCTGACAAATGATTGCAGCTTCTGTAGCACATATAAAGTATACTGTATGTTAGTAATACATTAAAGCCCAATTCTGGGAAATGTGAAAATCCCTTGCAGTGTTGCTGAGCCTGCACTGCAATGTCAATTGCTTGTTTATTCTAAGGCTGGGTTCACACTATTGCCGCATGCAGCTCACAGCAGGGGGTCCCGTGTGTCTCGCTTCACCGTTTCTGGTCCAATTTTTAGCCCGAATTTTAGGCTAAATTCGGACCTGAAAACGGACCAAATACAAAAGATAAAAGTATGGGACTTTAAAAGTATCCATTTATTGACATGAGTAAAAGGATGTATAACAATGTACATGAGGGGTGAATGCTCAAAGCATGCTTTGAGCATTTACCCCTCATGTAAATTGTTATACATCCTTTTATTCATGTCAATAAATGAATACTTTTACACTCTGTTACAGCCTGCCTCCCTTAAAGCGGAGTTCCTCCCAAAAATGAAACTTCTGCTTTAAAGGAAGGTGACCCCTTGACATGCCACATTTGGCATGTAATTTTTTTTTTGGGGGGGGGGGTGGAAACACTTTTTAGAGTGTTTCATCTCCCACTTCCTCCCGGGGCTCCGCGGTTCCGGAACTCAGTTCACCTCTCCCGCCGCCCTCTCAGCAATCTGGAACACGTCACAGGTCCCAGATGATTGCCCGTCACAGCGCGCATGCGCAGTGCGTGCCCAGCTGTGACGCCACAGCCGGGCGCCCACAGTGACAATGCTGGCGCCGCAGAGAGGAGGGGGGAGATGAGCGGGTCTTCATTCCCCCGCAACTCTGGACCCTGGGACCGGTAAATGTCCGATTATTAAAAGTCAGCAGCTGCAGTATTTGTAGCTGCTGACTTATTTTTTTTTATTTAAGCGGAACTCTTTACGCTTTAAAGTCCCATACTTTTATTTTTTGTATCCAGATTAGGAAAAGGAGGTGCACCCCCCTTGTGCGCCTCATTCAAAGTCCCAGTATATGTAGTGTAGGGGGTCAACCTGGGACAGGGTTAAGAAGGGGTTAATTGAAGAGGGCAGGTACTTCCCCTTCAGACTTGCTTATTGTCAGCTGGGCTGAAAGTGTCAGAGAGGAGCTGTTTAAGTAGAAGAGAGACACAGCAGCACGTTGTGTGAAAAGATCCATTTCTGTACTTGCCGTGTCGTGTCTTCTGTTTGTTTTTCCCATTTTATTGAATAAAGCCATTTTTATTTTACTGGACTGTCTCTGAGCCGGCTGTTCACCCCTCTGATCCCCTACAGTAGAGATACATTCCCTTTCCTTGTATGCATGAAACAGACCAAAAGACACATAGGACCCCTGTGAAAATTTGCACCGGAGCCGCTCCAAAGATGTGTAAACCGGTTCCATAAAGAGCTGGTCAATCTCCTGCTATGCGAATTGGAATTGGGAAACTCACATTCAATTTGCATAGGTGTAAACCCAGCCAAAGGGAGAGTAAAAGCATTTCTCCCTACCTGATCCTCCGCTCCCCTGGCAGATGGCGCTCCCCTATACTCCAGCAGTGGGTTGTTCCTTGGCATCATCACACCCAACGCAGAGCTATGGACCCCATATCAGTCTTGATAATGTCAGGACTTTAGAATGCTGGAGTGTGAGGTAGAAGACTCTGAGGACAGGCCTGGCAGCATGAAGGATTGAGTATATAAATCTTTTTTTTTTATGTTCCCTAAAGTTAAACGAACAAGCAACCCTTGTAATGTGGGAGGAGCCAATCTGCAAGGGATATTTTTTTTATGTTTCCTGGAGTTCGGCTTCAAATTATAAAATATCCCAAATCTGGCAATCTTACGATCTACCCCAGCCAAAGAGCAGGGGCATCAGGTCAGAGAAGAATTAAGCGTTATATGTCTATGCCTAGGCAGATAGAGGAGGAAGAAGTGCTGGCTCAGAATTATGTACATAAGGTGCTGGTTTATAATCCAGTGCTTGTTGCTGCAGACATATCCGAGAGAAAATGGACCTGGATGCTCAACAGAACATAAGATGCATATAATCCAAAAGAGGAGGTGACACTCCCGAAGCTTGAAAGGTGATCACTCAGTGATAAAGTCTATTTTGAAATATCAATAAGCTACAAGCTTGTTGAAATGTCCTGAGGAAGGGGAGCTAAACATGAGCTTGTTGAGTGTTCACCTTCCGACCCCCCTTATCTTTTCAATTATAAAGTGTGTGTCTTGTCAGACAGTGGAGGAGGAAGCAGTGCTGGATCTGCAGACTTTCCATTAGGCCCCTTTCACACTGGGGCATTTTTCAGGCGCTACAGCGCTAAAAATAGCGCCTGTATAGCACCTGAAAATATCCGGCCCCATTAACTCCAGTGTGAAAGCCGGAGGGCTTTCACACTGGAGCGGTGCGCTAGCAGGACGGTCAAAAAAGTCCTGCTAGCAGCATCTTTGGAGCGGTGAAGGAGCCGTGTATTCACCGCTCCTATCCATTGAAATTAATGGGACACCACGGTAATACCACGGCAATACCGCCGCCAAAGCGCCGCTGCAGCGGTGCTTTGCGGGGGGGTTTTAACCCTTTTTCGGCAAAAACTACGGTAAAGCAGCGCTAAATATAGCGCTGCTTTACCGCCAACGCCCGCACCGCCCCAGTGTGAAAGGGGCCTTAGAGAGACATGAAATGAAAGGCTAAAGTTGAGTTCTATACATCCAGTGCATTGTGCACACACAGTTCTATTTATTTGTAAAATAATGTTAAATTAAATTAGCAAAAAAAAAAAAAAAGCTGATTATATTCTTGCAATCCTGAATAGAAAAAAAAAATTGACCCTTTAAGCCATTTTCTGAAAAAATTTGGCAGTATGACATTGTAAATTCCCAATGTTCAGAATCCCTTAAAGGGCCGGGGGAGCCGGTGACCAGAGGTTACCACATATCAGATGATTGATATATAGATGCAGTCGAACCTTCTTTTGTCGGTGTATGGGATAGATTCATACAGTTCCTTGTATCCATTCCAGAGATGTTGAATCTTCTCATGCTCATATGGGGCCATACGATCTATCATCTGAAAAATAAGTGAAATCTGTCTTTTAGGTGATGATCTGGTTGTGGAAGGCCAAGCTGCAGAGCCATTTTCCTTGGACAGTGGCCCACAGGCTTTATTGGGCAGATCCTGGCCTGGAATCTGCAACTGGAAAGGATGCAAAACCAGTTGCAAAGCATGCAGAACCAGACTGGCCACCATGCAGCAGGGAATGAAGGACCATGATTGATGTTTTGGGAGAATCTAATACCCCTTTTCCAGTTCAAATCATCAATCATGTCCTTCATTTCACCTTTGATACGCAAATTTTTCACGATTTTTTGAGGCCAAATTTTGAGATGCACATGGGTGTGTCAACATGTGCTATGTGCCATCAGGGGATCTCAATGTACGCATTTTGTGTTTGCAACCCCTCATCATCATAATGCTAGTAGGTGAGAGGAAGGGGTTTCACACACAAAACACGTCCATTTGATTCCCCATGATGGGAAGATAGAACATGTTACATTAACCCATTTGAATTTCATTGGTAGTGCTATCTTCAAAATTGGTGTTACGTGGGTGACATCAACAAGTTGAAATTTGTAAGTTCCATAGTTTTTATATTGTGTAAATATTTTTTTTTTACAATAAAATGGTTTTAACTGTTTTAAACCATGTTAAATTATATTTTTAAAATAAAAAAAAAATGTATCCAAAAAAATAAATAAAAATAAAGGAGAAAAACAACCAAAAAAAATGGAACATGTTTGGATGTGCACTATAATAAAACAAAAATGTTTGCACTAATGAAACAACAATGTGTGTGGCTTATTCTTTTTCAATACTACCAGTTTGATCAAAAAATGTTGGGGTTCATTGACAAAGGGGCTTATTTAATAAAGTCAAATAAAGTTTTTCACTATAAGAAGTGCACTAGGAGAACAAAAAGAAAAGCAAACAATGAAAAAAAAATGTATTTTTTGTAATAATAAATAAATCTTTAAGGGTCTGCTGCCATTGCAATGGCCCCCCTACCATTAAAATAGGTGACATAGCTGTCCCGCACTTGCTGTGCAGATTGGGGGGCCAAGCCAAGACGGCCATGATCCAGCCCTGTCATCTCGGGGTCAACTCCGGCCTCAGCCCCAATAGGTAGCAGGTAGCTGCCCGAATGCTTGCGTAGATAATTATGGAGTACGCAGCAGCTCAGAATGATCGTGTTAAGTTTGTATTCTGCCAGATGTAGAGAAGTTAAAAACAAACGGAACCGGTTGGCCATAATACCGAAGGCATTTTCGACCACCCTTCTTGTTCTGGCCAGCCGGAAATTAAAAACCTCCTCTCAGGGGTGAGGGATCTTTGGGGAAACGGCCTCATCATGGTGTTCGGACCAAACGCTTCGTCGCAATAAACAACAAAGGGGAGTTCCTCCACATTCTCCGCATTCTGGTGGCAGCTCCAGGCCACCAGTCTGGAGACGACGGCACTCCGTCTGGGTAAAGACTCTCCATCAGACATTCCGGCCCGTTCTTCCCCACATCAAAATAAGGAAGTCATATTGTGCCGACACCATCAACACAATATATTGAACCCCCTTATAGTTCCAATAGTAAGACCCCGAATGGGGTGGAGGCCAATTCCCTGACATGTTTGCCGTCAATCGGCCCTGTGGGAAAGTCCCAACGGGCAGCAAACTGGGAAGCCACAGTCTGCCATTCCTGTGGCGTGGAAGGACACTGTGGAGTCAAACAGAAAGATACAATTATAAGTAAATACAAACCAAAACAACAAACAAAAGCAAACAAATTTAACATTTTGAGCAACATATGTATTTTTTTAAGTAGTAGTTTAAAAAATCTAAAATATGAAAGATAAGGCCCCAAATCTGAAAAATAAGTGAAATCTGTCTAAGGCCACACACTACACATGAACACATTTAAAAAAAGAGGGGCAAGGGGGGTGAAAGGGGGGGTGAGTAAAGCAGTACAATGGAGCTGTTAAGATACATTTTTAGTTATAATAAAGGGACTAGGCTATGGGTGTATATGGGCCCAGGATTGCATGCTGGGGGAGGTTGGTGCAAGCAAATATGCATGTAGGCCACTAAAGAATAAATTCCCAAAAAATTAAAAGTAAACAGACCAATAAAACAATAAAAAAAACTTTGAAAATGCATGCATGAATAGGGGACATTCATAGAAATATTCCTATCCTGGTAATTAGCTAATGATGAAATGAATGCACTACATTAGCAAACATACAATACATATTATGTAATTTTAAAGGATAAAACTTACCTTAATATATTCCTCCTGCAGGACCTGAATAATGGCAGAACAGGTCTCTGGAATAATGATCCCCAGAGCCTGGGGGGAGATGCCTGTCGTGAACTTGAGGTCCTGCAAGCTTCTCCCCGTCGCCAAGTAACGCAACGTGGTGACTAGCCTCTGCTCCGCAGTGATGGCTTGCCGCATGCAGGTATTCTGCCTGCTGATAAAAGGGGACAGCGAAGCCAACAGGCGGTGAAAAACGGGGTCCGTCATCCTGAGATAATTCCTGAAATCATCAGGATTATTCTCACAGATCTCACGGAGCAAAGGCATATGTGAGAATTGGCCACGCTGGCGCAGCCAATTCTTCGTCCATGAACTCCTCCTCACCCTGTACTGGACTCGGGTCAAAGTGTTAACCGCAACACCGAGCCCCTGCACAGCACGAACTCGTTCCCGAGTACGTCCACACTCCATGGCTTCAAAACGGTCGGCTGGTCAAACAAACTTAAGCGAACGCACTGAAGAACAGCAAGGCCTATGAAGAACGACCTGAAGAACAGGAACGAGCGGACCAGAACGGCCTGAGAACAGGTACGAACTGATCCACACACACTGAAAGACAGATACAAACCTCACAAGCACAAACTGAACAGCAGAAAACGAGCGAATTAAGCAGAAGTCTGAGAAGCGCGAATCGGTTCTAACCAAACGTCAACTAACACGAGATACACGCGAGATTAGCTGACGGAGCCCAAAGGGTGTCGTTTTGGATCTTGAGCTTCCTTTTTATAGTCCCGTTGTACGTGCTGTACGTCATCGCGTGAACCGCCGGACTTCTAGCTTGAGACAATAATTCTTTCATGACTGACCTGCATTTAGGATAGGTTCACATCTATGCGACTGCACAAAAGATAAAAAACACAGTGTGGAGTCCCCCAGGGCTATTCAAGTCCAATATGGATTCGGAGAGGATACACCCCCCCCCCCCAAAAATTTTTTTTTTTAAAAGCGTGGGGTCCCCCCCCCAAATCCATACCAGACCCTTATCCGAGCATGCAGCCCGACAGGTCAGGAAAGGGAGGGGATAAGTAAGCACCCCCAAAACATACCAGGCAGCATGCCCTCAACTTGGGGTTGCCCCCACTCCAAAGCACCTTGCCCCCATGTTGATGGGGACAAGGGTCTCATCTTGACAACCCAGGGCTGTGGTTGACATGGTCTACAGGCAAAGGGCTTATTGGACTCTGAAAGCCCCCTTTAAAAAAGGGGCCCCCAGATCCCCCCTATGTGAATTGGTATTGCGTACATCGTACCCCTACCTATTCACTCCAAAAAGCAGTGATATGTTAAAAAAAAAAAAAAAAGCCGGTTTTGACAAGTCCCTTACTGAAAAGAAAGGAGACCACTCCGGGCTTCTTTTTCAAGGACTTTTTCAAGGACTTGTCAAAATCAGCTTTTGGTTTTTATTTTTTAACATTTCACTGCTTTTTGGGGTGAATGTATCCCTACCCATTCACATAGGGGGGGGCTGGGATCTGGGGGCCCTTCCTTGTTCCAGATTCGGATAAACCGTCCTCAGACCCTGACAACCACAGCCCAGGGTTGTTGGGAAGAGGGCCTTGGCAGAGCCCCCCCAAATCCCCTCCCTTTCCTGACCTGCCGGGCTGTATGCTCGGATATGGGTCTGGTATGGATTTTGGGGGGAACCCACGCCATTTAAAAAAAAATGGCGTGGGAGGGAGGGGTCAGGCTGTCAGTGCTCAGACCATATGCCACACACTGTATCAAATTGGTCTGTTTGGCTGTCATTCCAGAAGGAAGCCTCTTCTATAGACGATGCACAAGAAAGCCTGCAAACAGTTTGCTGAAGACAAGCAGACTGAGGACATGGATTACTGGAACCATGTCCTGTGGTCTGATGAGACCAAGATAAACGTATTTGGTTCAGATGGTGTCAAGCATGTGTGGGGGCAACCAGGTGAGTAGTACAAAGACAAGTGTCTTGCCTACACTCAAGCATGGTGGTGGGAGTGTCATGGTCTGGAGCTGCATGAGTGCTGCCGGCACTGGGGAGCTACAGATCATTGAGGGAACCATGAATGCCAACATGTACTGTGACATACTGAAGCAGAGTATGATCCCCTCCTATCAGAGACTGGGCTGCAGGGCAGTATTCCAAGATGATAATGACCCCAAACACATCTTCAAGACTCATCTTGGTAAAGAAGATGAGGGTAAAGGTGATGGACTGGCCAAGCATGTCTCCAGACCTAAACCCTATTGAGCATCTGTGGGGCAACCTCAAATGGAAGGTGGAGGAGCACAATGTCTAACATTCACCAGCTCCGTGATGTCATCATGGAGGAGTGGAAGAGGACTCCAGTGGCAACCTGTGAAGCTCTGGTGAGCTCCATGCCGAAGAGGGTTAAGGCAGTTCTGGAAAATAATGGTGGCCACACAAAATATTGACACTTTGGGCCCAATTTGGAAATTTTCACTTAGGGTGTACTCACTTTTGTTGCCAGCGGCTTAGACATTAATGACTGTGTGTTGAGTTATTTTGAGGGGACAGCAAGTTTACACTGTTATACAAGCTGTAAACTCACTACTTTACATTGTAGCAAAGTGTAATTTCTTCAGTGTTGTCACATGAAAAGATAATAAAATATTTCGAAAAATGTGGAGGTGTACTCACTTTTGTGAGATACTGTATAAGTATGGATGTCACACCACTTCCTCAAACTCAATTTTTCTAAAACCGAGCGTGTAATATTTCCTCCTCCCCGATCCCCTACCCATGACTTTACTATTGAGATCAACGGCACAACCATTGGTCCTTCCACACACGCCAAGGTGCTGGGTGTAATCCTAGACTCTGACCTCTCCTTCACCCCCCACATCCAATCACTGGCCAAATCTTGCTGCCTTAACCACCCCGACATCTCCAGAATTCTCCCCTTCCTGACTAACACCGCCACAAAGCAACTTATTCACTCCTTGGTTATTTCCTGCCTTGACTACTGCAACTCCCTCCTCAATGGTCTACCTTTACAGTCTACCCTTCAGTCTATTATGAATGCTGCTGCCAGGCTTATACACCTTACTAACCAATCCATGGCTGCTGCCCCTCTCTGCCAATCCCTTTACTCGCTTCCACTACCCCACGGTATAAAATTCTAAATACTAACCACAACATCGCCCCCAGCTACATCACCAACCTCATCTGCAGATATTGCCCTCTCCACTCTAGTTACCGCAGCCATTACCTTTTGTACCTCCTCCCCCTCCCTTTAGGGCTCTTTCACACAGACGGACCGTATGTCCGTTTTTCACCCTTCCGTTTTCGGATGAAAAACGGACATACAGGTATCCCTATGGGATAGCGGGTGTCAGCGAATGAGCATCCGCTGACACCCGCTCTCGTCCGTGCCCGCCATGCTCCGTTTCTGCAGACGGAGGAAAACCCAATTTTTTCATCCGTCTGCAGAGCGGATCGGGTGACGACGGACTCTACGGTCCGTCGTCACCCGATCTCCCATAGGGGAGAGCGGCGCTCTGACAGGTCCGTCCCTGCACGGAGTGCAGGGACGGACCTGTCATCCTCTGCTCAGCGGAGATCGATACGGCGATCCCCGCTGAGCAAGCGGCTATCCACGGGCGGATCTGCACTGATCCGCCCCGTGTGAAAGAGCCCTTAGGCTAAACTCCACCAGCAGGAAGAGCTCCTCCCTCTGCCCGATCAGGGTGAAGAGCCAATGAAATTTGCTCCTTACCATGTGACTGGCTGTGTCCAATCACAGCCGGTCACAAATGTCAACAAAATATATATTTCACTTCTTTTTTTTGCGATAAAAAGGTGGTGAATACAGAAAAGAAGCTCTATCTGTGTGAAAAAAAAAAGTAAAAACGTTTGTTTGGGTAGAGTGTAGCATGACTGAGTACTTGTCAAAGTATGAGAGCGCTGAAAGCTGAAAATTGGTGTGGGCAGGAAGGAGGTATAAGTGCCCTGTGTCTCCCTGTATTAAGTGGTTAAACACTGATTGGGGCTCCTTTCTATTCTTGGAGTTGGCTGTTAAGCATTAATTGGGTTGATTTACTAAAGGAAAACAGACTGTGCACTTTGCAAGTGCAGTTTCTCCAGAGTTTAGTACAAGAGGTGAAGCTTTACTTTGCAAAGAATACCCAATCACATAAAAGGAAAAAAATAAAAAATAAAAAAGAAGGTTTTTGCTTGCACATGACTGGATGATGGAAGTCAGCAGAGCTTGCCCTCCATTTACTGAGCTCTGGAGCAACTGCACAGTCCATTTGCCTTTAATAAATCAACCCTAATGTGTCTATATATGAACAACTCATTTGTTTATTTAATGCATACTGTGCACAGAGTAATCTATTTGGAGTCAACACTGAACTACAAGTGAAAAAAGTTATTTAAAAGTACCTACTGATTAATATTGTATTTGAAGCAAACATCTTAACACACGAAGTTGACCAAAGGTTTCGAAATCAGATCACACAAAAGGAACCAACATAAACTATATTCATGCTGAGGGGCCCCGTAACCCCCAGATTATGTGTGTGAGGGCTACCAGCACACCCCCCAGTACAATGCACTGCCACTTTCTGACCAATGGAAGTATTGTACATGGAGTGGGCGGGGCATAGCTCTGACTTTGGAGTCAGTCAGTATTTGCATAATGAGGATCCCAGACTTGGAAGCCTCCAGAGGGTGCGGCACAGTGAAGAAAGGAGAGTGCAGGTGCCCATTTCCAGATTCATAAATCAGACTTATGCCAGGTTTTCACTCACAAAGACAACAGTGATCTCAGACAAGGCAGGATGTAAGACAAGGGACACTGAAAACACAAAGATATTCAGTACTTACATCTGCAAAGACCTCAGTCATCTGTTCTGAGCAGTCCTTGTAGTGGACTTCTATACTGGGCAAGAAGGCAAAGATAGCAAGGGAGCCTCCTGGCTTTAAGATCCGATCGACCTAGAATGATAACATCTACATTAATATATCAGCAAAAGTGTGCCCCTCCACTGAACAGAATGAAATACAGATTTTTTGTTTATATATATATATATATATATATATATATATATATATATATATATAAAACATTTAAAAAAAAAAAAGTATATTTTAGCATATAGAGTTCAGTGATTTGGGGAAAATAATGTATAGCAGTGTATAGAGTGCAGTTTGGTGTATAATATATAGCACATGGTATAGAGTGTATGTAGGGGTGTAGCGTAGGGGCAGAGGGGATGTGGTCTCGGGTGCAACATTTAGGGGGGCTCATTCTGTGCCCACCATGCAGAGTCAGCCCTTCGTTCGTTTGTATGTTCAATGATCCCAACCCACATAATTGCTCACAAGCAACCTGCATCCTCCTTCACCTCCTATAGACCAGCCGGGTGCTCAAGCCTCGAAGTCCACTCTTGATCCACTGACAGCACACACTAAAAACTCCTGCCAGAAGCCACGCCCCTAAAATGGTACACTCATCATTAAGCCCTGTGATGGGTGAAAGTGTTAGAGCATGGCTTCCAGCAGGAATTTTCAGTGTGTGCTGTCAATGGATTAAACAGCAGTGGAACAGAGGGTTTAAGTGTGTGGCCTGTCTTATTGGAGTTTAGTTTTGTGTATGTATTGCATAGCACAGTAAACAGATTGCAGTTATCCACTGTATGCAATATACAGCACAGCATACATATAGCAGTTTAGACTATGTGAGCAAATCATAATGTACACGGTACAGAATAGAGCACACAAAATGCATAAGATGTACAGCTGTCTGCAGTATTCAACATGCAGCACATTGCTCAGGAGTCCAGATTATGTTATCATGCAGCACAGTGTACAGAATACACGGTCAGGTGTATGTAACATACAGCACATTTTACAAGGGGCAGCAGTCAAATAAAATGAAACAAGACTGTTTTTACCTCTTTTAGAAATGGCTCAATAGTAAAATAATGGGCAGCAATACTTGAGGTTAGTAGATCGACAGAAGCGTCACCAACCGGCACCTCTTCAGCTGGACAGACACTGCAGAAAATGAGAGATTAGACTTTAAGTAGTGACACCATCTGGTTGGATTGAAAGCCCAACCCTGGGCTCTGTGCTTCTGACTTTTCTGCCTCATCCCTTCCCAGATGACACAAAAGGGATTGGTCGGTTTATAAAGAATTCACTGAAAAAAATAACAATCACCCAATGAATCCTTCACTGACATGCTCCAGTCACACTCACCCTGTTTACACTAGAATTAATGTGTCCCAGGCCAATGCAGCAGCCAGTAAACCACCAACAATGTCACATTTACAGCTAAAGTTCCTCCCTAGTGGTGAACACACTAGAAGGGGAACATTTATTCATTTTTACAAATATAAAAGAGCATGCTCCCCCATCCCCCAACAATATCATTTAGGAATACCCACCAATCACCCCAACAATGTCCATTAGGAATACCCAATCACCGCAACAATGTCCTTTAGGAATACCCACCAGTTATTGCAGCACTATGTCACACTTTGCATGGTAAACTTTCTTTAGCTAAAAGAGGTCTGTCTATAGATCCGGAAAAGAGATGGGCCAAATGTCCCCCTGTTGGGTTTGCGTCAGAACTTTTCGAATATCGCAAAAGTTCAGAATATAATTATAATTATATACAATTATATACAAGTTATATACAAGTAATTGGGCATACAATGGTTTTGGGGGACCGGGTACTGCCCTAGGGGAAATGCATCAATAAAAAAATAAAAAGTTTGTAAAAAAATATTTTTAAATTAGCAGTGATTTACTAATGCTTAAAGTGAAACCATCAAAATGAGAAATAAAAATAAAAAATTCCTTTAAAATATATTGCCTCGTGTGGTCCCCTTAGTCTGCCTGTAATGTGTCACATCTGTACTGTGTATAGAGCCTGCTGCAGTAATGACATTTATAAAGCTAAAAAGGGACTTTCCATTCAAGCTCTATTTACATTATAAACAACGGCTCAAGGAACCAGTCTGTATGATGGAGGCCACAATTTAGTGCACTTGGGATTAGAGATTTTTAGGATAAATTCTTGTGTCTTTCGCAGACTTTGGATAGAACTAACAAGTGCAGAAAAATTGGTCTTAGGGTTACAGTGTGAAGGCATCACGACACCCAATCGAGGTGCTCTTGATTAAAGCAAGAATCGGACTTGCTGTCAAAACTTGCAATGATATGCACCTGTCATACTGGTGCGGAAAAATTGGTCTTTGGGTGTTAATAGTGCCTTTAAAACCTACACCAACAAAATTCTTCCAGATGAAAACACCCACAATGCTAGGCAGCCTAGAAGTCCTGCAGAGATTCCACATCCCAAAAACACTTAAATCGGAAAATAGGGTCCCTGTCCTCATGGGAAATGAGGTCCCTGTCCTCTGGGGAGAAGTTGGCTCTGTCGCCAGAGGAGATGGGGGTCCTTGTCCCCAAGGGAAATGGGGTCCCTGTCCTTTAGGGAGAACTGGGCCCTGTCCCCAGGGGAGATGGGGTCTCTGTCCTTAGGGGACATATCTCCCAGAAAGACCTGTCAACATCTGTATATGACGGGGAGGAGGGGGGGTGCTGGCAGAAAAGCCTGCGGTGTCTTTGGGGAGCTGGATCTCATAGGGCTGCACTGCATCTGTGTGCTTAAAGTTTGTTTGCCCGGGAGAAGCATGCAGTGCAGTGTGAGCAGGACTCAGGGGGCGGGACTCTGGCTGGGGAGGACAGACACCGGACTGAGCAGCACTGCATGGAGCAGGAGAGGGGGACCCGGAGGAGCGGCAGAGGACACAGGTTGTGTGGGGAATGCACAACTAAAGAGCAGCCAGTGCGGTAGTCGAGCATGGAGCTCTGCTAGTCACCCCCACCTCCAGCCACCCGTGCGCCCGGTGCCTAACTGCCTATGCTGCCACCGGCCATATGTAGAGGGGGCCACATGGGCCCCTTGCAGCACAGGGCCCGGTTGCGCTTGCGACTGCTGCACCCCCTATAGTTACACCCCTGGTCCATTCTCATGACCCAGTAAGCCAGTGGATCGACTGGAAAGCTCTCCATTTGTTTTCACCCCTAGATAATCGCCCACCATGTGATGCAGAAGCTGACGGCCCTGGACAACGAGGACTACAAAAAAAAAAAAAAGAGGAATTCATCACTTTCATGCATGCTTACTCCACCACTCTTCACTAACAAAAGCCTCAAAACTACGTTTTCCACAACACTGTTACCTACCAGTCAGGAAAAGCTTTCTATAAACTCCTCTTTAAAAGCTGTCCAAGAGATTATTGTCGTTTCCCCTTGTAACGGTGGTCAAGAGGGTTGCCAACCAATAGTAATCCTTCTTTATGCCACGTATGCTTGGGTCCTTTCGCAGGCTTTGAAACATGAGGGAGCCCATGCACTGCAAATTTGCGGAGGCATAAGAAGCAGACTCCTTGGGGTCACTCAGGATTACAGTATCTGGAATGCCTCCTCCCAGCCACATAGTACTCCCAAGGGTTCTGGGGATGGAAAACCCTCTTACTGTTTAACGTATGTCTTCATCTGTTCAGTGCCTCCAAAACTGGAGGGGGTAGAGCTGACAAATCTTACATCATCGCCAGCTGTATGGAGATGTGGGGGCACAACAAGCTGCAGCACGGAGCTCTGTCCTGAATTCTTCTGAGTTGCTAGCAGAGTTACCCAGTGTGCTGTGAATAAAATATATTGTCCCTACCCATGCTTGCTGGACCACGTGTCAGCAGTAACGTGGACTTTGCGGCTGACTGCCTTGCCCAACAATGCCACAACATTGCCTTCCACATGATGATAGAGAGCTGGAATGGCCTAACATGAGAAATTGTAACTGGGAACCTGTCATTGTGGTATAGCACATTCTGCAAATTCACGGAAGGGGGCAGAATCCACCAGATGGAAAGGCAGAAATTTTAGAGCCAGCAGCTTTGATAAGCCTGCATTTAGACACTGGGCATGTGGGTGGCAGTGACTTTTTTCTGCTGCAGCAGATAGGGCAGAGAAATTTGCCAGCTATAGTCTACAGCTGATGGTGTGCTGCTGGCAGATGTGCTGCAAAGACCTGGGACACCCTGCGCTATACCATCATCCATGTCAGTGGAGGCTGCTGAGAGGTCATGAGGTATAGTTAGTAGAGGCTGCTGAGAGGTCATGAGGTATAGCAGGGGCAGACTGAGGTGAGTAAGGAGGAGGGAAATTTGTGCCCCTTGTGTGGCTTTTAGGTGCTCTTGTCAACAGGCTGAGGGGCGGGAGGTTAAATGCCTGGTCAAGCATGTGGTACCCAAATGGCTGGTGTTTTTGCCACGCTTGAGACAAAGTTTGCAAATCGCAACAGTGCGATTGTGGGAAGTGGGCCAGGAGATAACAGCTTCACAATCCACTCTTCCATAATGGCTGCCTCCTTGGGGTTGTACCTCATCCTCACTTTCCTCTTCTGCTCTGGCACCCAAGTCACGTCAGTGACCTCATTATCTCCTCCATCCTCATTACCACTTGGCAATATGCTGTGGCTGGGGGAAACATGAATGCCAATTTGTGTAGCGGTTTTCTCCCCTCTGTAGGCTCATGTTCCTGCCTTCAACCTCAGAACCAACATCTGAATCAAGTAATGGCTGTGCATCCTCAAGGAACAAGTGGCTGACCCTGTGTTCAAATAACTCTGACTCATCCATGCCTGATACTGGGGCTATGGCAGGAATAGCTGTGGACAAAGAAGCAGGTTTAGCCACTCTGGCAGCTGCAGTGGACTGCGCACTAGTCTCTGCTTGGGTGACAGAGGGCGAGGATGGGTTAGTAAGCCAGTCCACCACCTCCTCTGAATGCTGTGGCTGGATGGCACGGGCAACATCACTAAACAGAGGAAATGATGCCCTGCTTGAGGACTGACCACGTCCACCTTTGCCTGTGGATACATACGCTGCTGGCCCCCTCAGTGCCATGGAAACATTTGCCTCTCCTTGTTGGCCACCCAGACATGATGGGGGGGGGGGGGGGGCGTGCTTATTAACAAAACGTATTAAAAATGTGGAAAGGTATACGTGGATGCACTTTAATCAATGGAAAGTGGTGTTTGATGCACTTTAACTTGAGTACTCACTACACAGAAACACTCCACTGACACCACAATATACTGCAGTAAAACTGCACTGATGCGCTACACTATACTGCATTAAACATGCACTAACACATTCAAATATACTGCGTTAAAATGTGCAGTAATGTATACTGCAGGAAACCTGCCCTGACAAATTAAACTGACACTGAACTATCAATAGATTCACACTAAAACTGAGATTCTACACCGACAATAGAAGAACAATAGCACACCAACTCTCGTAGCACTGAACAGAGCTCTGTTCTCTCTCCACGCCAATATCACATTGCAAATTGCTATGAGGAGAATATTTTTATAGTGTGGGGTGGGACTAAGAGCAATGAGCACTGACAGTGCTCTGTGCCCTGATGGGCAAAGCTTTCATTCCTTCAGCCAATCAGGGCTTCCAATGCACTGTTCCAAACAAACGGTCGAATGCCCCAATAATTCGGGTTTTCCTCAAAACTGGGAAACAGCCAATGTTTGGCCCGAAATCATCCTCGGGCGAAACCATTTGCCCAACTCTAATCAGGAAAGGGGCTACTTGGTTGGATGGGCTCCCCCAGGCCAAATGTTCCTAGTCCTCCCCTGAACGTAACTAATTAAACATGTTTAGAATGTGCCCACCTGTATGTGACATTGGGTGCCCCAGTGGTTTTCTTGGCCTCTTCTGCCTGAGCCTCACTGATGTCGATTCCGAGAACTTTCTTGAAGTATGGAGCGAGAATTCTTGTGTTCTGCCCCGTTCCACAGCCAGCGTCCACAGCAAATCCATATGGTTTGGGAAACTAGGAAGACAGAAACCTCTATAATACATCACAATGACACTGGTGTTTTCAGTTTAACCTCTTGCTGCCCAAATCATGCATATGTGTGGTTGCAAAGAGGGTGGGCTTTAAAGTCCTTACACTGTATATAGGAGTCCATACAAAGCCAATATTTGTGCCGAGAACACGCTCACTGCTTGCCCCCAGCACAGTCATAGCCACAGCATAGCCAGCTCTCTGTCTCCAGTCCCAATCGGAAGCTGGTGGAAAGGCTTCCAATCAGGTGTCCATGGGTGAGAGCCAATCACAGTAGTCACGTGATTAAGAACTCTGTCCCACCCTCCTCGGCATAAAGGCCCATTTAAAAAGGGATGCCGAAGCTGGGTGGGTTACATTTAAAAGTGTCATAACAATATTTAATTTTTTTTGGTTGAAAATGATTCCCATCCTCCACCACACTCCCTACTTTAACCATCATTAAATAACACTGCCCAATTGGGACTGTACAAAGATACAAATTAACATATTGTTACTTTTAGATTATTCTGTTTATTCATCTGCAGATCAAACTTCAATCTGTAGATGTCAATTAAAGCAATCCGACAGGTAAAAATAAAAAATGTTCCTTTGTTTAAACTCTAACTCTAATCAGCCCTCATTTAACTCCTTAGTATCGTTTCTTTAACTATTTTTCTTCTGTTTATTTTGTTTGTTTTATTTTTATTTTTTAAATGACCGAGCCCTTTTATTTAATTTTTTTAGCAGAGACCCAAGAGGGAAAAAAAATAAATAAAAAAAAACACACAGTAAAAGTTAGTCCAATTTTTTTGTATAATGTGAAAGATGTTATACCGAGTAAATAGATACCCAACATATCATGCTTTAAAATTGTGGGTGCTTGTGGAAATGTCAACAAACTATGGTACTTAATCTCTATAGGCCACACTTTAAACAAAAAAAAAAATATATAGGAATTTGAATGGAATGGACACAAAGCAGCGGCTCAGCTGCCCTCAAAGCAAGCTGCTTGCTATAGGGGCACTTGGCAGGAGGGAGGGGCCAGGAGCACCTGCAAGGGACCGGAGAAGATGAGGATCTGGGCTGCTCTGCGTAAAACCATTTACGCAGAGCAGGGAAGTGTGAAAAAAAAAAATGTTGCAAGACAAGATCATGAAAAGAAAGCCTGGTTTGTCTT
Source organism: Lithobates sylvaticus (assembly GCA_028564925.1). Lineage (NCBI taxonomy): Eukaryota > Metazoa > Chordata > Amphibia > Anura > Ranidae > Lithobates > Lithobates sylvaticus. The sequence continues at coordinate 282,131,278 of CM053031.1, forward strand.
TAAAACAATATACGTATTACCTTGTTATCTTAATGACAAATTTATGAATAATCAGGTCCATAGCAGAAATTAAAAAAATGGTCTGGTCTATATGGAGTGAACAGGTATGGGAGTGGAAGTGGTTAAGATAACAAACTAATCATATAAACAAAAAAAAAACTTTCTGGTGCTGTTGTCTTGCAAAAAAAAAAAAATTTGGCGTGTAATCGAAAAAAAAATAAAAAAAAAAGTGTAACAAAGCTAAAGACAAACCACCTTTTTTTCCCCTTTGATAAGTGTTAACCACTTCAGCTCCGGAAGATTTAACCCCCTTCATGACCAGACCATTTTTATGATACAGCACTGCTTTACTTTAACTCATTCACAGACAGGTGGGTTGTGGTAAAAGCAGGCAGTGTCAACCACCATCAATGATTGTGGCACATCTGAAGGAACCCTTCAGTCTCATTCCCTCTGAGCCACCTAGAGTCCTTTAGTTCAATGCACCCCACAGAGCCCAACTTCCAACTCCCCTCCTTCATACCACTGACTTAGATGCTATACCTTCATTCCTCTCAGTGCAGGTTTCTGAGAGGACTGGAGGTATAGTGGGGTTGGGAAACCCAGCTGATGAGGAGCAAGGAGAGGTTTGCCTTGTTCTTTGATGTGGGTCTTTTAAGTGCTGTTGCCAACGGACTGCATGGGAGGTCATCATATGTCTGGTCAAGCATGTGGTGCCGCTGCTGTTTTGGCCATGCTTGATACGCTTCAGACATATGTTGCAAACAGCAACGGTGCAATCTGCTGCACACATGTCAAAAAAAGCCCAAACCAAAGAACTTTTCAAAATATGTGGGGAGTCAGCAGCGCCCTGCACCTGCTTAGCTCTGCAATAGGGTGGTTGCCCTTAAGCTGCCCCCTGGAGGGCATCCTACCTCGTTGGAGATGTGCCTCCTCCTCCTCGCATCAGGCACCCAAGTTGAGTCAGTGACCTCATCATCCCCTCCCTCCTCATCACTGGAGCAAACTTGGCAGTATGCTGCAGCTGGGGGAACATGACTGCCAGTTTGTCCTTCTTGGGCACCCCCTCTCTCTAGGCTGAAATTACTCCCTTCCTCAACCTGGGCACCCTTATCGGAGCCTTCAAATCGCTGCACATTCTCCTGCAGCATGTACCCGACACTGTGGTCGAATAGTTTGGGGGACTCCTCCGTGCATGATGGTGGGGCAACGGAAGGAGTGACTGTTGACATGGAGCCGATGGAAGAGGCCGCTTTGGCAGCTGCATTGGTAGGCAAACTACTCTGAGCCTGGGTGACAGAGGATGAGGAGGATGAGGACGGCTTTGTTATCCATTCCACCAACTCTTCTGCATGTTGTGGCTCAATAACACGGCCAGCTGCAGGAAAAAAGGATAAGCGTGCCCCACGGCCACGTGCTGAGGAAGAACCTTGTCCACGACCAGTACGGTCGACTTCCGGACATGCTGCAAATTTTGTTTAGCAAAAAAACACTACACTGTATTGTGTACACCACCAGGAAAGTAGTAGCAACTGCACGGTACTGTGTACACCAACAGAAGTGTAATTACTATGGGTGTACTGTATTGACCACCAGAAAAGTATGAGCAACTGCACAGCAATGTATACACCGTCTGAAGTACATTAGAAAAAGTACACCAGGAACGGACTGCACCCTGCTTTTGGCCAATTATGGCTCTTTGCTGAGGGCGCTGTGATTGGCCAAAGCACGCAGGTCATGGTGCATGCTCTGGCCAATCATACAGCAATGCACTGTGCTATGGGCCAAACGGGCGAACAGCCAATGTTCGAGTCGAACTCGTGTTCGACCCGAACAGAAAGCTCATCCCTACTGTGGTCCATTTTTTGAAGCATCATCTATTACAGCACCTGTATTTACACAGTAACTAATTTTCACAGGTAGGAATTGTGGGAAAGTGCAAGAGGAGGAGTAGAAGGACAGTACATACTGCAAGCCCACAATAGGTTTTATTGAATTTTTTATTTTTATTTTTTTGGGTGTGTGTAGCACACTAAGGCATCTATTTATTAAACAATCATTAGCTAAATGTCAAACACATTCATGCAATTTTGCTGTAATTTCTCCATATCCAGTAATCCATGTGATAGTTAGCACCATCTAGTGGCCAAAATGTGGTATATTTTCTCATTGAGGCATTTCATAAAGCTACACTACATGTTAGCCACTAGATGGAGCAGACGATCATAGGGATTGATTTATTAGAGAAATTACAGCCAAAATTTGTGTGACATGCAAAATTGTGTGTGACATTCGTCCAAAGAATTTTTGATAAATAGATCCCCCAGTGCCCACAACTATTTAGGAAATATTTGAAAAGATTGTTATTTAGAAAAATGTAAAACATTTTTTTGGAAGAGTTAGACCCTATATCATGTTCTTAAATTGCTACTCACATCCTGGTGGCACCATTAATTGGGGTATTTCTCCCTATTGGATCACAGACAGCAGTAGGAACCTGACAGCATCCATCTCTGCTCTGTCTAATAGAAAAAAGTGTTGCCTGGACAACCCCTTTAAAAAAAATAACTTGAGTGGCTCTGCTATTCTAAGCAAAGTTATTCTGTTTTGAATTTTACAAGTGGCCTATTGTTTTTAGCTGGGCGTATACCAGACAGAAGGCGCCACTCACCTTTTTATCCACGTAACTGAAGATAAGGTCTATTATTTCTTGTGATGGCGCAAATCTGAATTTCTGATAATCAGATGCTTGCTCCTTTCCTTCAAACTGCCGTGTCAACATTTTGGACTCAGATTATCACCTATAAATGATAAAACAGAAGAAAAAAATATAATTTAAAAAAAAAAGCACACATGACAGGAGGGGGGGGGGGGGTTCCTTTGTAGATACACTGTCACTTTATCCTGTATGGGATAGATGAAACTGTCTCTCTTCAAAGTGAGCCTGTACCAAACTTCAACAATTCAGACTGAAAATATGATGGAAAAAAAAAAAAATAAAATGCATAAGCAGAGGTTACTATGTAGAAAAGTAATCAGATCCTGAGTCATTGACAGTTGAGGTTCTATGAAAACTAAAGAAAATTTGGCCACACCCCTCAATGCCTCCCTATTGGTCAGTGAGGCTGTCCCTTACATTGGTATATGAAAGCCTGGGCGGGGCCACAGCCAATCTAGACTTTTACAGAAAAAGGTGAGATTTGCATGTGACTTTAGCTGCCTGTATATCTAGAGGTTATCTTGCCATGTGACCTCGGCTTATGTGTATTTCAGACTGAATTGCCCAGATTTATAAAAGCTTTACTAAGATAACTGACTGATCTGCACTTTTTAATATGAGGCTTTTAAAGTGGATCTTGTCCATTCCCAGCCACTTCCCACTTCCTAACTCCCCTTCCTTACAATCAGAACTTTTATAAATTTTTTTTTTTTTTTTTTTTTTTAGGGAATACACCCCTCCTTCCTGTATTCTTGCCTAAGAGAGAATGGCTTATAAAGTACCCACAGCCCCCTGGGATACCCATGACCTAGGAGGGGGCAGGGTATTCTATTGCACATATGCAGCGTCATCAGGGGGCTGATTGTCTCTTCCTTTTGCAGATGGCCCCCTGATGACACATCTGTGTGCCATGTGCATCGTCAGGGGACTGGCCTCCTGATGACATCATTGAAGATGGCAGATCCCTACAGAATACTGCTGGATTGGTGCAAGGTAGGTGGGAATTTGAGAGGGGGGGGGGGGTGAGTTGTTGGTTGAGACATACGTCATCTAGCCCTTACCTTCCCAACCTGTCCCATTCATTGGATTTCAGTTATTTTAATCATGGAGGATCAGCATCACATGTGGGTGTTACCCAGGGTGGTCTGTATGCAAATACAGCCTACCTACGTACCTCCTCCTCCTTCCTCCATCAAGGCATTTTGATATTTGCATAACTCCTCCCAAGAGCCCGCCCAATGTTTGCAGAGGGCCCCTCAGAGGAGTAATGAGGCCGGGTGAAGTGATATTTTCAGGAAGCCATGTACAGCACCCTGCTGGCCCCTCCCACCAGCCATGATCTGCCTGCATTTTTTTTAAATAAATGTCATTAGCAATTATGAGAGGGGGAAGCAGGAACCAGAGAAGGAAAAATATCAGCAAATTTCAGCAATTTTTTTTTTAAAAGCTCTGCTGGTGAGTGGGAAACCACACAGTGGTGGAATTACAGTCACCTTTGGAGCACCAAGCACTTTGTTTTTGCTGTATCTGCACATATCACGAGCAGTGATGTAAGTAACTGAGTTAAAATAAACTGAGTTACGTAACTCAGTTACTTTAGAGGGTAACGAGTAATCTGACTGATTACTTTTCCCCTCATGGTAACTCAGTTCCCATTACTTTGGCTTAGTTACCCCAATTACATCTACCATCACTAGTGTAATTCCGGTGTCCTGCCAAAAAAGTTCCCCCATCGGATAAGGACCCCCTGTACTGCGCAGGCGCAGCGCTTGCGCAGTATGAAGGACTACGGAGCTTCCGAAAATTGCCGAACCTAAACAGCTTAGTGAACTCTACACAGCGCAGGCGCAGTTAACATGTAATTGTACAAGGCGATGCCGCACCCTCATGATGCTCGTGCTGCTCTGCAAGGGGCGTCTATCGTGTAACTAAGGGGCGGGTCTAGTATTACTGTAACCAAGGGGCGCATTTATTATTATTGTTATATATCGAGCTCTGCCCATTAAACATTCGCCCTCTTCTGTAGAAATCCACCCCTTACACGATATAATAATAATAGACCCGCCCCTTGCTTACACGCTATAACAGAACTGCCCTTTGGTTAGAGTAATAATAGAGCAGCCCCTTGGTTACACGATATATAACAATAATAAATGCGCCCCTTGGTTACAGTAATACTAGACCCGCCCCTTAGTTACACGTATAGAATATTTAAAAAAAAAAGTCAGTTACTTTGCTACGTAACTAATTACTTTTCCAATGTAGTAACTGAGTTACTAACGCAATTACTTTTTGGGAGAAGTAATTTGTAACTTAACTAAATTACTTTTTTAAAGTAAGATGACCAACACTGATCACGAGTCACTTTACATTGTATAAATCAAGTTACTATTACCAAAAAATGTATGTAATATTAGAGTCATTAATTTACATTTGTCACTCACAGGGCCAGTACAAGGGGTGGATGCCCTGGGCGGAGCAATTTATTGTAGAAAGGGGGCGCAGTGCTGGCAGTGGGCTGTTAAACTTTCTGGGCAACAAGTGACTACCGCCGGCCGCCCCTACAACACTGCAGTACTGCGCCTGCTTGCAAAGATGTGCAGGGGGGGCGTACTAAGTGGGGGGCATGCCGCCCCGGGTACCACACACTGGGGGGGGTCTTAGGACGGTACCCCCCTCCGTGATTGAAGCGGTGGCAGCACCGCAGGTTTAGGCAGCAGCGCAGTGACAGGCACGGAGTGGCGAACTATATTGTGATGCAAGTGGGGAGGGGGTGTGCCGGGGAATGCAGGGTGACACCGCTGCACCTACCATCCCCTCCTCTCGCGGCTGCGGGCTGTCTGTCTGTGCTATCCTGGATGTTACACAGGCACAGCCGAGTGAAGCCGCTTCCCCCTCTTCTCTGTTACTGTGTAAACAGAGAGGCGGGATCTGCTGAGCATGTGCTGCCGCGCTGATCTGAGGTAGTGAATGGGGGGGCTACACTGAACGGGGGGTGTCTGCACTGAAGGGAGGGTCTGTGTAACATGCAGGGGGTCCAGAGGTGCAGGGTGCTGTGTAATGTAAAGGGGTCCAGAGATTCAGGGTTCTGTGTAACGTAAAGGGGTCCAGAGATTCAGGGTGCTGTGTAACTTAAAGGGGCCCAGAGATTCAGGGTGCTGTGTAAAGTAAAGGGGCCCAGAGGTGCAGGGGACTGTGTAACGTAAAGGGGTCCGGAGATTCAGGGTGCTGTGTAACGTAAAGGGGTCCAGAGATTCAGGGTGCTGTGTAACGTAAAGGGGCCCAGAGATTCAGGGTGCTGTGTAACGTAAAGGGGCCCAGAGATTCAGGGTGCTGTGTAACATAAAAGGGGCCCAGAGGTGCAGGGGGCTGTGTAACGTAAAGGGACCCAGAGGTGCAGGGGGCTGTGTAACGTAAAGGGGCTCAGAGGTGCAGGGGAGTCGCTGGACTCCAGGTTAGCAGGACTGGGGGGAGAGGGCCCAATGTAAGTTCACCTTACAGATTTTCTGTAAAGTGGACTTACAATTTAACCATTTGCCGACCCGCCACAGTTCATATACTGCGACGTGACTGCAGCTACAGTATTGTTTTGTTGTATTGTAGTGTTGTATTGTTTTAAGCGTTTTCTGGTTTTGAAAGGACACTGACTCTTTCTTTATACCCAGGGGGGAGGGGGGCGCAGTTTGCCATCTTCGCCCTGGGCACCAGATGGCCTTGTCCCACCACTGGTCACTCAGTCACAATTGTTTTGATATTCACCAGTGCAACTTATTGATTAAGCTGATAGTTCTCATTAGAGGTGGGGTGAGGCAAGCGCTGTTTAGTTTAACCAATCACTACATCTGTTCCCCCTTGTAAACAGTGGTGTATTTAGGTTTTGTGGTGCCCTAGGCCTGACTAAACTCATGCACCCCCTAATTTAAATAGGGTACGTCCCTTTCTGTCAAGGCCACACCCCTTCCTGATTAAGACCCACCCTGCCATCTGTAAACCACACCCCTTCCTCTTTAGGACCCACCTTTTCCTCCTAAAGCTCACCCTCCAGTCTATTGGAAGACAAACTCTGCATGAAGCACAGGTAAATGCAGGTCAGAAGGAGGTCAAGTGCACCTGTTAGTGGATTCTGAATGATCACTGAAACATCTCAAACTGATGTCAGAACAAATGCCAGTGCCAAGTGATATCAAAAGGCACTTTGTTGTGTTGGAAGTGCTCATATTCACCTGTTAAAATACCCCTAAATTACATCACATTGGGCCAGCAGATAGAGTTGGGCTAAATCCATATTTGTGGATTATTGGACATACAATGGTGATCTGACCACACCGGTACTGCTCTTGACTGTCGGTGCCACTTATCCCAGGAGGAACACCAGGGAAGGGGACCTGCCCAACTAATATTCCATTTGATGGTGGTCATGTAAAATTCACAAACGTGTATCATAGTCAAAGAATTAGGACTCAATCAGGCCAAAAATAACCCCAAAATATGTCAACACACAGACTGAAAGATCTTTAACCTGTGTATGTTTAATTGCAATACATTTTGCTAAATAAAACAGGAGTAACTGACATAAAGATGTTCCTATAGCGAAAAACCTATGACAAATCATCAGGTTGCAAAAACCATGAGCGAAAAAAGTACACCAAGGCGGACTTTTTCTCCCAAAAGTCCGGCGGACTAAGTTTTAAGTTCAGACTTAAAATTGTCCGCTGGACTCGGCAGTCCGGCGGACAATCCCGCCGTCTGTGTGCTAGTCCGCGGGACTTTTGAAATGAACGGACTTGCCTTGCACACGGAGAAAAGTCTGTTCATTTAGAACGTGATTCTAGGTAGACGGGGCTAGCGAAGGCAGTCAATGCCGCCGCGCTAGCTCCGTCACCTGGCATGGATTTAAAGGGGAATCCCTACGCCGAAAAAACAGCGTGGGGGTCCCCCCAAATCAATCTCAGACCCTTATCCGAGCACGCAGCCCGGCCGGTCAGGAAAGGGGGTGGGGACGAGCGAGCGCCCCCCTCCTGAGCCGTACCAGGCCGCGTGCCCTCAACATGGGGGTGCCCTGGGGAAAGGGGGGCCCTGCGGCCCCCCCACCCCAAAGCACCTTGTCCCCATGTTGATGAGGACAAGGGCCTCTTCCCGACAACTGGGGGTCTTGTTCCGACTTCGGGGGTCTCTTCTGTTATTGCCGGTGGCCGAGGCTTCTGTTGCCGCCGTCGCTGTCGCCGTTGCCACCGCCTTTTGCTTCTGCTTGTTGTTCTTCTTTTTTCATCCGATGTTGACACGACGCTCTCTCTGGCCGTAATGCTGGGACTGTGACATCATATGGGGGCGGGGTCACCATGTGACATGAGCATGTGACCCGCCCCTTGTCCCTATATAAGTCACATCACAGCGTGTCTCTGCCATTACGGCCAGAGAGAGCGTTGTGTCAATATCGGATGAAGAAAGAAGAACAACAAGCAGAAGTCGTCGGCGGTGACAGTGACGATGGCAACAGAAGCCACCGGCAAGAACAGAAGAGACCCCCGAAGACCCTCAAAGTCGGAACAAGACCCCCAGACGACGTCGGCGACGAAGAAGAAAGCCGGGCTCCTCCGCTAGTGAAAGAGCTAGTAAAAGAGCAGAAGATAGCGGAGGAGTCCGGCGAGAAGACCCCCCAAGACGGAAGAAGACCCCCGGAGCTGTGCAATAAAATATTTAAAAAAAATTGTGTAGTTTTTTTTTTTTTTTAGTTACACTTTTTTCCTTTGGTTCCTTAGGTACCCCATACTCACTCACATAGAGTGGGGGGCGGGATCTTGGGGCCCCCTTGTTAAAGGGGGCTCCCGGATTCCGATAAGCCGCCCGCCCGCAGACCCCGACAACCAACGGCCAGGGTTGTCGGGAAGAGGCCCTTGTCCTCATCAACATGGGGACAAGGTGCTTTGGGGTGGGGGCCGCACGGCCCCCCTTTCCCCAGATTACCCCCCATGTTGAGGGCACGCAGCCTGGTACGGCTCAGGAGGGGGGCGCTCGCTAGTCCCCACCCCCTTTCCTGACCGGCCGGGCTGCGTGCTCAGATAAGGGTCTGAGATGGATTTGGGTGGGACCCCCACGCTGTTTTTTCGGCATAGGGATTCCCCTTTAAATCCATACCAGGTGACAGGGCTAGCGCGGCGACATTCACTGCCTTCGCTAGCCCCGTCTACTTCTAAATGAACGGACTTTCCTCCGTGTGTGGGCAAGTCCGTTCATTTCAAAAGTCCCGCGGACTTTCGCCAAAACTCCGGCGGATTGTCCGCCGGAAAAGTCCGGGCGTGTGTGGGCAAGTCCACACGTTCGGAAAGTCCGGCGGACCTCCGCTGGAAAGTCCGGCGGTTTGTCCGCTGGACTAGGTCCGGCGGACAATCCTGCGGGAAAGTCCGAGCGTGTGTACGCCGCATAAAAGTGTAGCATAAGCCAGTGGGGACTCTTTTCATGTCGGAGCCAGGAGGAGGCTGTTTTTTTTGTGCAGGGGGGGCAGCTTTTTTGCTGCCCCCCTGCAAAGTACTGCCCTTGGCCTGGGCCTTGTTGCCTAGGCCAGAATACAGCATTGAGCAGCGGCCAGATATAGTCACACCACATAACCAGGGCGCCCAATTTATAGATCAATTGTTGTGTGCGTTAGTACTAACACAGAACAATATCTGACATACATTATGCACTAGTTATATAGCTTGGCATGTTCAAGAATGCCACTATGTGTCCTATTGTAAAAGGAAAAATAATGTGTGGGAGGATTAGAACAATATGAACTACTCTGTAAAAATGGTTGATCCCAAAGTATGTGGACTATCAGAGGTCGTTATATACAGTGCCTTGAAAAAGTATTCATACCTCTTGAAATTTTCCACTTTAACATTTTTGATTATAACATGACAATGTAGTTTATTGGGATTTTATGTGGTAGACTAACACAAAGTGGTACATAATTGTGAAGTGGAAGGAAAATGATAAATGGTTTTCAAATTTTTTTACAAATAAATATGTGAAACATGTGACGTGCATTTGTATTCAGCCCCCTTTACTCTGATACCCCTAACATCTAGTGGAACCAATTACCTTCAGAAGTCACCTAATTAGTAAATAGAGTCCACCTATGTGTAATGTAATACAGCTGTTCTGTGAAGCTTTCAGAGGTTTGTTAGAGAACCATAGTAAACAAACAGCATCATAAAAGGCCAAGGAACACACCAGACAGGTCAGGGATAAAGTTGTGGAGAAGTTTAAAGCAGGGTTAGGTTATAAAAACATATCCCAAGCTTTGAAAATCTAATGGAGCTCTGTTCAATCCATCATCCAAAAATGGAAAGAGGATGGCACAACTGCAAACCTACCAAGACATGGCCATCCACCTAAACTGACAGGCCGGGCAAGGAGAGCATTCATCAGAGAAGAGCCAAGAGGTCCATGGTAACTCTGGAGGAGCTGCAGAGATCCACAGCTCAGGTGGGAGAATCTGTCCACAGGACAACTATTAGTCGTGCTCTCCACAAATCTGATCTTTATGGAAGAGTGACAAGAAGAAAGCCATTGGTGAAAGAAAGACATAAGAAGATATGTTTGCAGTTTGTGAGAAGCCATGTGGGGGACACAGCAAACATGTGGAAGAAGGTCCTCTGGTCAGATGAGACCAAAATTTAACTTTTTGTCCTAAATGTGTGGTGGAAAACTAACACTGCACATCACCCTGAACACACCACCCCCACTGTGAAACATGGTGGTGGCAGCATCGTGTTGTGGGAATGCTTTTCTTCGGCAAGGAGAGGGAAGCTGGTCAGAGTTGATGGGAAGATGGATGGAGTCAAATATAGGGCAATCTTAGAAGAAAACCTGTTAGAGTCTGCTAAAGACTTGAGACTGGACAGAGGTTCACCTTCCAGCAGGACAACCCTAAACCTACAGCCAGAGCTACAATGGAATAGTTTAGATCAAAGCATATTCATGTGTTAGAAGGCCCAGTCAAAGTCCAGACCTAAATCCAATTGAGAATCTGTGGCAAGACATTAAAATTGCTGTTTACAGACGCTCTCCATCCAATCTGACAGAGCTTGAGATATTTTGCAAAGAAGAATGGGCAAAAAAAATCACTCTAGATGTGCAAAGCTGGTAGAGACACTCCCAAAAAGACTTGCAGCTGTAATTGCAGTGAAAGGTAGTTCTAAAAAGTATTGACTCAGGGGGGCGCTATACAAAATGTACGTCACACTTTTCACATATTTGTAAAAAATGTTGAAAACCATTTATCTTCCACTTCACAATTATGAGCCACTTTGTGTTGGTCTATCACATAAAATCCCAATAAAATACATTTACAGTTTTGGTTGTAACATGACAAAATGTGGAAAATGTCAAGGGGTATGAATACTCTTTCAAGGCACTGTATACCAATGAGTGCTCAATCCTAAAAATATTTTACAAACAATCCAACAAATTTCTCTTATGTAGATTCATGAATATCCATGCTTTTTCTACGGTATATTCTCACAATAAATGACAAATAAAACCTCTTACCAGAAGCGATGGATCTCAGATTATAGGGATCAAACACGCTTAAGCCCCATACACACGCGCGGACAATCCGTGGACCAGGTCCGTCGGACCATGTCCGTCATACTTTGTCTGATGTTGGTTTTGCGTACACACGATCGGACAAAGTTGTCGGAAAATCCGATCATTCTGAACGTGGTGACGTTTGTTGCCTACGACGGGACTACGTAGAGGCTAGTAGCCAATAGCTTTGGTCTTGTAATGTGATCTGAGCATGCGTAGCACTTTGTCCGGTCGGACAAGCGTACACACGATCGGATTTGGTGTGATCGGACCGGGTTGACGGGAAATCTTTCCAGCAGGAGATAAGACTTTGTCCGACGGACAAACCGACGAACACTGTCCGATGGTGCATACACACGGTCTGATTTTTCAACAACCTTGTCCGATCGGACCAAATTGATGAAAAAGTCCGACCGTGTGTATGGGGCTTTAGTTGCAATTGAAACCAACTGCGATGTTCCACTCCTTCAGCTCCACCGAGAGACCTCCCTTGTATTGTAAAAAGTAACTTCACCTGGATATGGAAATGCTTTGAATATACTCCTAGCTCCACTGACAATCCTCTCTGCTTGTGTTCAATTTAAAGGCCCTAAAGAGACTGGAATGTGGGGGGGGAGCTGAGGACTGGAGTGGGTGGGGAGGGGGGCAGGAGGCTGAGGACTGGAGTCGGGGGGGGCGGGAGGCTGAGGACTGGAGTAAGGGGGGGGCTGAGGACTAAGGGGTCCCCCAGGCACGATAGTTAAAGGAATTTCATTTTAATTGTTTCACTTTAGGCATCATTAAAAATCACTGCTCCTGAAAAAAAACACAATTGATGCATGTCCCCCAGAGCAGTAATCAGACTCCCATGTCCCTTTTATGGCCAATTACTTGCATATAAGCCTTCAAATTGGGCACTTTTGATTTTGCCTGTTTGGCTTCCATAGACTTCAATGTGGTTCGCTGTTTGGGGTGTTCAGACCATCCCTATTACAGAGATTCACCCCCTCTATTTGCCCTGCTTTCTATTATCATTGAAAGTGAAAAAAAAAAAACTCCTGCCCACCCTTGTGTGCTTCAGCTCTTCCTGTTACATTCTCCATAATATAAAATAAATAGAAACCCCACAGGGATGGTGGGAACCCCTCATAATGGGCACAGCAGATGTACAGACCTGGGAATTTAGTGCAGATTAGAACCCCTGTTATGCTTTTACTGCTTTCAAGGCCTCCATTCGGAAGATTTCCTCATACTTCCTGACCCAGGGACAACACATCACTGGACCAGGAGTTTGAATCATCTCCCACTCCATCCAAAACTAGAAGTACGTGTTTATGGCTTACATACATTTCTATAGGAAGCGAAAATTAGAATCAGACAAACAAACGTGGACTTTCCTGGCGATGGCTGTATTCAAAGCTCACTCACCGTCTCAGTCTGAGGTACAACAAAAGCCGCATACACACGATCGGACCGTGTGTGGGGCTCCAGCGGACTTTTTCCTCCCAAAAGTCCGGCGGACCTAGTTTTAAGTTTTGACTTAAAATTGTCCGCCAGACTCAGGACTGTGACATCATGGGGGGCGGGGTCACCATGTGACATGAGCTGGTGGCCCCGCCCCTTGTCCCTATATAACTGGCAGCACAACACGTCTGAGCCATTAGAAGAGGAGACAGTGACGAGTCAACATCGGAAGAAGAAAGAAGAACAAGAAGCAGAAGAAGAAGAAGCAGAAGGCGACAGCGACGGCGACAGAAGCCCGGGCCACCGCTAGTGAAAGAGCTGGAAGAAGAAAGCGGAGGCCTGGCAAGAAGAACAGAAGAGCGGGACAAGACCCCCGAAGTCGGAACAAGACCCCCAGACGGCGGCAGCGATAAAGGTGAAAGCCAGGCTCTTCCGCTAGTAAAAGAGCTAGCAGAAGATAGCAGAGGAGTCCGGCGAGAAGACCCCCCAAGACGGAAGAAGACCCCCGAAGCTGTGCAATAAAGTATTTAAAAAAAATAGTGTTGTTTTTTTATTTACACTTTTTTCCTTTAGGTGAATGGGTAGGGGTACATGGTACCCCATACTCATTCACATAGGGTGGGGGGCCGGTATCTGGGGGCCCCCTTATTAACGGGGGCTCACGGATTCCGATAAGCCCCCCGCCCGCAGACCCCGACAACCAACGGCCAGGGTTGTCGGGAAGAGGCCCTTGTCCTCATCAACATGGGGACAAGGTGCTTTGATTGGGGGGGCACAGGGCACCCCCCATGTTGAGGGCACGCGGCCTGGTACGGCTCAGGAGGGGGGGGCGCTCGCTCGTCCCCACCCCCTTTCCTGACCGGCCGGGCTGCATGCTCGGATAAGGGTCTGATAGGGATTTGGGGGGACCCCCACGCTGTTTTTTCGACGTAGGGGTTTCCCCTTTAAATCCATACCAGGTGATGGGGCTAGCGAGGTGTCAATCTCGCCGAGCGGGGCGGCGGCATTGACTTCCTTCGCTAGCCCCGTCTACCTGGAGTCACATTCTAAATGAACGGACTTTACTCCGTGTGTGGGGCAAGTTTGTTCATTTCACCAAAACTCCGGCGGATTGTCCGCCGGAAAAGTCAGTGCGTGTGTGGGCAAGTCCACACGTTCAGAAAGTCCGGCGGACCTCCGCTGGAAAATCCGGCGGTTTGTCCGGCAGACTTAGTCCAGCAGACAATGCGGCCGAAAAGTCCGATCGTGTGTACGGGGCATAATACTTATTACATTTTTTGGTATTAACCACTTGCTTTCAGGGCACTTAACCCCCCCCCCCCCCCCCCCCTTTCTTCCCAGACCTATTTTCAGCTTTCAGCGCTGACACACTTTGAATGACAATTGCAGTCATACAACACTGTATCCAAATGAAATTTTTATCATTTTTTATAATTTTTTTAATAGAACTTTCTTTTGGGGCTATTTAATCACAGCTGGAGTTTTTATTTTTTGCTAAACAAACAAAAAAAGATAAAAAAATTTGAAAAAAAAATAAAAATCATGTTTAATAGTTTGTTATAACATTTTAAAACAGGTAATTTTTCTGCTTCATTGATATGCGCTGATGAGGCAGCACTGGTGGGCACTGATAGGCTGCACTGGTGGGCACTGATAGGCTGCAATGATGGGCACAGATAAGGTGGCACTGATGGGGACAGATAAGTCGGTACTGATGGGCACAGATAAGATGGCACTGATGGGCCCTGATGGGTGGCACGGATGGGTGGCACGGATGGGCACTGATAGATGGCACTGATAGATGGCACTGATGGGCACTGATAGATTGCACTGATAGATGGCACTGATGGGCACTGATAGGTGGCACTGATAGTTGGCACTGATGGGCACTGGTAGGTGACACTGATGGGCACTGGTAGGTGACACTGATGGGCACTGGTAGGTGACACTGATGTGCAGCACTGTTCAGGCACTTATTGTGGGCACTGACAGGTGGCACTGACAGATGGCACTGTGGGCACTGACAGGTGACACTGTGAGCACTGACAGGTGGAGCTGGTGGGCACTGACAGGTGGAGCTGGTGGGCACTGGTAGGTGGCACTTGTAGGGGGCACAGGTGGGCACCGTGGGACACATCACAGTGATCGGGACAAATGTCCCTCTCACTGCCACCGGTGATCGGCTTTTTTTTTTTTCTCCTCGCGCTGTCAGCTCGAGGAGGAAAAATAGCCGATTACCGGCTCTGTTGCTATCACATGATCAGCTGTCATTGGCTGACAGCTGATCACGTGGTAAGGGGTTGGGATCGACCCCTTACTCGGATCTGTGATCCAGTGAGTCTCACAGACTCGTGGATCACATGGGGCGCGCCGCGTGCACCCTTCAGGGGGTGTGCAGGCCGTAGATGTAGCAATGTAGATCCACGCTGTAGCCGTCATTCAGCTATAGCGCGGATCTCAGGAGGTTGCACTTTGAGAGCAGCAACCTTAGTAGATAGTTTTCATTTGGTAATTGTATTCATTTAAGTCACTTATTTAGCGCAGAAATTCACAGACGTGTTTCACACATCCACATACTCATCCATCATTCACTCTACCTAGGGTAGTATTTTCTAGCAGCTTTGGATAATTTTATTCCCAATGAAACTGAAAATAACAAAGAAACATTCTCACAGGCTGACACGAGTACAGATAATGAAAAATGTCTAAAAAACAACATTGTATAAAACAAGTAAGAACATGGTGGGACATAACCACTTTGAAACAATACAGCAAAGACAAAATCATCCCTCAGGTGGCATTTGGGTCCAATGATGGGCTTGAGGGGGAAAATCTCCAGGGAGAATGGTTTGCATTCTTAAATGTCAGTGAAAGGATAATTAGAACTCATAGTATCCAGAAGAGCGCCCAAACTTAAATGTTTAGCAAAAAAAAAAAAAATGATATTAAAGAAAAATTAGGAACAGCATTGAAAACCTTACAATGCAAAGAAATTACAACACATTCAGGATTACATTATCAAATTGGATAATGAGACCCAAAAAAAAAAAAAAATATCAAAGAGACATCAAGGATTACAGGGAAAGGTATACAAATGGAGAGTAGATAAAATAACAGAAGTAGTATCCAGGAAATTATCAGCAGATAGAGAATCCACTCATTCAGCCAACTTCTGACCATTCGGCCACTCTGGCACTTCCCGAGGGCCCCGGGTCACTAGGGGGCCCCATCAGGGTTGCCAGCCTCAGTAAAACCAGGAACAGTATGTAAAAATCTGTTTTTTTTTTTTACATATGTTTCTGAAATGTCCCTTACCGACATCCTTTTGGTCTAAAAATCCAGAGATTATAGCTGCCCCACCTCTCCAGTACCTTCTCAGCCAATAGAAACATGTCTGTGTATACTGTGTGATTGTATACTGTGTGTGTGTTTATATACTGCGTGGCCCCATAATCTCTGATTGCCTGGGGGCCCCATAATCTCCAATTTCCCGGGGGCCCCATGAGTTGTCAGTCCGCCCCTGTGCCCCACTACACCCACAAAATAATGTTCCCCAGAGGAAGATGTATCCCAAGACAAATGAGAATGTGAGATCCTCACCATGAAACACCCAAATACAATGTTCCGGTACACAATACATTAAGGTGACCAGATTTTTAAAATGAAATCCGGGGACATATTTTTTATTACTAGTAATGGCGGCAATCAGCGACTCTCTGCCCGTTGCCGCCCGCCCCACAGCCTGTTAAGTCTCACTCTCTGGGCCCGGGCTACTACTGGGTGGACAGCGGAGGAAGATCACTCCGCCAGGGAAGGCAAGTGATAAGCAGGTAGGCGGCTGGCCGGGACATGAGCCAAGGCAGAAGAACATGGACCCGAAAACTGAAAAAATATTCCCTCCGCTCCGACCAGCGCAGGATCATCAGAAAGGGGCACAGATAATGGAACAAAAATACACCCCCTTAGCTAGTAGGAGCAGGGGTGTGTAATTCTGAATTTTTATTAAATTTTTTTTTATATTTTTGAAATTGCCCCAGCCTCTGTTCAAATCCAATCCGGGGACAAAACCGGGGACAGACTTGGTCCGGGGACAGTGTCCTCAATCAGGGGGCTGTCCCCGGAAACCGGAGATGTCTGGTCACCCTACAATACAAGTTATCAGATCTATAAGGGCTGGATTCCTGTCTGAGTGACTGCTATAGTCACTCAGACAGGAATCCAGCCCTTATAGATATGATAACACAAAAATATAAAAAATTGGATAGTAAAAAATTTCAAGCACTGATGTACATGAGAAATAGACTACTAAAAACAGCGCTAGATTTCCAGTATCACAATGTTCAATCCAAATGTTTTTGAAAAGATACTGGGTTCACAATCGCAGGAATATAACTGCAAAGATAAACTTAAAAGATAAACGTTCGTTCGGTGCAGAAAATAATGGTGAGTGAACAGTTCAAGATTGCATCAAGGTGACATCATCTGTAGACCAAGTAATACCCCGTGTGACTTGTTCCACCACGTGCGGAGAAATCCCCCTTAGGGGTTTAAACTCACCAGAGGTAAGAATCAAACAGGCATATCAGGTATAGGTCATCGAATGGTTAAACTGCATCTGCTATTCATCCACCAAGATAGCCACCAATCAGCCTTGTAAGCTTCTTATAATCTCAGCATCACCAAACACCACTGCATCAGGGGTCCAGGGGGGAATTGGCTCCAAATAAACTCGCCAGGGTACATAATAACTTGTTAGTCAAATTGATTTTCCCAGTAAGGAGGAGAAGTTTTTCAACCAGTTTCTGAAGAAATTCCCGACTGAGGGATCCCAGTGCTTTTTTCAGTTCTCCATCTTTCAGTCCAAGCTCCTGTTCCAACAAACATCCAAGTTTTTCCAATATTGCTGTTGTTTTAGCAGCAGCATCAGTTGCACCACTGCTCTTTAACTTACAATAAAGATCTGTCAGGTCAGCTAATATGGCCGGAGCAATATTCTGAAGGACTTTCCTCAGGCAATCGGAAGCTAAAAGTTTCCCTGCCACTGCGCAAACAAGCTTTGCTGTTGTTTCATCAATTCCCAGTGTTTGCAAAATCTTTATACCAACTTTAAGGGCTTCGCTTCCAGTTTGTCCAACTTTCACCAAAATGTCTTCTAAAGTTTGACCTTTACCTAGAATTTTATCAAGATGGCAGCCTGTACAATTCATTGCATTAAGGAATGCTTGTGCTGCAACGTTGTAATTCTTTACATTTTTATCCTCCTTTAATTTATTGTATGCACAAACATAATTGGCAACAGCGGGGAAAAAATATCCAAAATCCTTTAGTCCTTGTGCCAGACAATTAGGGTCATCTGCTTTAGGATTTACTTGACATTTAGTACCCTAGTAATAGAATGAAAGATCCTGCGTCTCAACCATGGGAGCCAAACTCCTCTATGTGGGAGAACTGATCAGTTCTCCCACATAGAGGAGTTTGGCTCCCATGGTTGAGACGCAGGATCTTTCATTCTATTACTAGGGTACTAAATGTCAAGTAAATCCTAAAGCAGATGACCCTAATTGTCTGGCACAAGGACTAAAGGATTTTGGATATTTTTTCCCCGCTGTTGCCAATTATGTTTGTGCATACAATAAATTAAAGGAGGATAAAAATGTAAAGAATTACAACGTTGCAGCACAAGCATTCCTTAATGCAATGAATTGTACAGGCTGCCATCTTGATAAAATTCTAGGTAAAGGTCAAACTTTAGAAGACATTTTGGTGAAAGTTGGACAAACTGGAAGCGAAGCCCTTAAAGTTGGTATAAAGATTTTGCAAACACTGGGAATTGATGAAACAACAGCAAAGCTTGTTTGCGCAGTGGCAGGGAAACTTTTAGCTTCCGATTGCCTGAGGAAAGTCCTTCAGAATATTGCTCCGGCCATATTAGCTGACCTGACAGATCTTTATTGTAAGTTAAAGAGCAGTGGTGCAACTGATGCTGCTGCTAAAACAACAGCAATATTGGAAAAACTTGGATGTTTGTTGGAACAGGAGCTTGGACTGAAAGATGGAGAACTGAAAAAAGCACTGGGATCCCTCAGTCGGGAATTTCTTCAGAAACTGGTTGAAAAACTTCTCCTCCTTACTGGGAAAATCAATTTGACTAACAAGTTATTATGTACCCTGGCGAGTTTATTTGGAGCCAATTCCCCCCTGGACCCCTGATGCAGTGGTGTTTGGTGATGCTGAGATTATAAGAAGCTTACAAGGCTGATTGGTGGCTATCTTGGTGGATGAATAGCAGATGCAGTTTAACCATTCGATGACCTATACCTGATATGCCTGTTTGATTCTTACCTCTGGTGAGTTTAAACCCCTAAGGGGGATTTCTCCGCACGTGGTGGAACAAGTCACACGGGGTATTACTTGGTCTACAGATGATGTCACCTTGATGCAATCTTGAACTGTTCACTCACCATTATTTTCTGCACCGAACGAACGTTTATCTTTTAAGTTTATCTTTGCAGTTATATTCCTGCGATTGTGAACCCAGTATCTTTTCAAAAACATTTGGATTGAACATTGTGATACTGGAAATCTAGCGCTGTTTTTAGTAGTCTATTTCTCATGTACATCAGTGCTTGAAATTTTTTACTATCCAATTTTTTATATTTTCTATTTATTGAAACAGCTGCTGATATTTATTTATATATTTATTCAGTTATTTATATATTTATTACTATTTATACGGGTGTGTCTATCCGCATTAACAGACTGTATCCCAAACAGCAGGCGCCGAGTAGTGTACAATAGGCCGTTTCAGTCACACTCTTTTTTATTCAGATATGATAACACATCTAATTATGGTCAACAACCTCCACTTTACAGGACAGGCAACAAAGACAATATAGAGGGGATTTTCATGGGAGGGGACACAGAGAGCCTCTATGGAGAGGCAATATGGGAGCGAGGGGCAGGGGTTACCCTCAGGGTTCCCCGTATCCACCAACACACAGGGGCCCTACACACCAGGAGAGGAAAATGGACTACCACCATGGCTTCCCACATCAAGAGGGTTCCTATCACCTCTGATGGGGGCCGCGCTTGTAATCAATGCACTGATTATCAGTAGACATGTGCAATTCTTTTTTTTTTTTTTTTTTCGTTTTTAGTTTTTTTTTCGTTATTTTCGTTCGTTCGTTTTCGTACGAATGAACGAATCCGAATAACGAATCGTTCGAATCGTACGAATCCGATTAACGAATCATTCGAATCGAACGAATCCGAAAAACCATGAAAATCCGAAAAAAAATAATTAGAAACAACGAATGTACTAATGAAGAAAATCCGAAAACGAACGACAAAATTCGTACATTCGTAACTTTTTTTTTTGTTGAATTGGTAATTTTCCGTGTCCCTTACAATGGTGCTGCTAAACGTGCTTCGAATGGATTGAACAAAAAAATTCGTAAATTCGTAACTTTTTTTTCGATTCGTAACTTTTTTTTTTTCGATTCGTAACTTTTTTTTTTTCGATTCGTAACTTTTTTTTTTTTTTTTTTTTCGATTTGTAAATTTCCGTGTCTCTATTGAACAAAAAAATTCGTACATTTGTACCTTTTTTTTCGATTCGTAACTGTTTTTTTTCGATTCGTAAATGATTAAAATGTAATAATAGCATACACATTACATAAAATAATGAATTATGCTCCGATTACGAATCTATGAATGTTACGAATGTACGAATAAATACGAATGCGTCCGAAAATTAAACTAATGAAAAAACGAATCAACGAAAAAATAACGCTTACGAATGTACGAATCGTTACGAATACGAACACCGACGACTTACGAATGTACGAATCGTTACGAATATGAACACCGACGACTTACGAATGTACGAATCGTTACGAATCAACAGAAACGAAAAAAACTAAACGAAAAAAACGTTTTTTTTTGGTTGTGCACATGTCTAATTATTAGCACCCCCCCTCTGACAGGAGAGCCACCGATCGGCTCTCCCTGTCAGAGCAACCAAGAAAAAGCAGTTTACCACCACTTCCTGGTTACACACCGATTGGTTATAGGCTTTTTACCATGATCGGCATTGCAGTGTGTCAGAGTGACACACCACCGATCGCTATGCTGTGCTCCCCCGCGGGCGCCCCATTGTGGCTTATCCTGCTGGACCACTTTTTGGCCATTATTTTGCTATATGGCGGGCAGGGGTTAAAGCGGTAGTAAAGTCATTTTTTTAATTTTACCTACAGGTAAGCCTATAATAAGGAGTAATACATGGCAGATAAGCCGGGCACAGATTAGGCAATTTTCTCTCCTTAAATTGCTTGATTTCCCCCCAATCAGTGTTGATGGTGGAATCCCTCCTGCAGTGCTATTGTGTTCTGCTAGTGGGGAGCCTTCCTGGCATGGCAGAACACTTGATTATTGCTAGCTTCTATAACCGCTGGCAGTAATCACATGTAAAAGGTCCAACAGGCTGGTTGTACCCAACTCGATCGATGGATGGATCGACTTGGGTATAACCAGTCAGCCCACAGAAAGTTAAAGCAGGGGGTTGAAAAGGCGATAAAATGCCTCCATGTCTGCTTAAGCATCTTGGTCGCTGTGCTGCACAAGGTTGCAGGATGCTTGCAGATCGGCCCCATTCACTTGAATGGGTAATGCTTGGCAGGTGATATACCTCTTAAGAGTGACAGGGTGTATAATTCCTGTTGCAAATGTGTACAGTCCAGGCCACTGTAGTGGGGTGCGGTTAGGGGGGGGGTTTAAAAAAAAAAACAGGGCTCATCTACCGGGGGTTTTACCACCCCCAATCTGCAAACGTAAACCTTACTGTCTTGAGCCCCCTATCATAGTTGCCTTCTGAGGCACGCTGTGGGAGAGGGGACAGGGAGGGACAGAGGGACGCCATGCAATGAGGACAGGGAGGGATGCTGGGGACAGAGAGGAACACCGTGGGGGCAGGACAAGTATCCTCTGTGGCAAGTGACATCTCTGCGATAAGGGGGGAGGACCTGAAAATCCCCCCCAAAAATCCACCCCCCAGCACAACATCCTCTACCCCCCCCCCCTCCCATCACGCCAACATGTGTGCTGTGCACCCGTTACCTGTCCCCCTCCTCTGTGTCCATAAACCATACCCAGTGACAGACCTCACATCAGCCGGTGTTCTGTCAAAAAATGTCCGCCTATCGAAAAGTGTCCGCCCCCTACTGCGCAAGCGCTGCCCTGGACAAGGACATTCGGAAAATCTCCGAAGATGAACGGCGCCATGAGTCCAGGTGCAAGTCCAACCATCCAAGTGGACATAGGGCTGCACAAAGTTAGAGGGCCCCTCGCGGGCTCGCTTCACTCGCCACGCTTCGGGCACGGCCTCGCTTCGCTCGGCTCTTTTTTATTCTAACTCTATGTCCACTTTGATGGTGGGGCTTGAACCTGGACTCACGTAATCTTTTTGTGATCCGTACTGCGCATGCGCAGTATACAGTATACAGCGGACTGTATCGGATGGGGAACACTATCCGACAGAACACCGGCTGTGCAATGTCACCCAACCCCTCTCCTATCTCTCCTATCTATGAGAACACCGGAGCTGAGGTGGGGGGGGTCCTAAGTAGCTTGAGGGCCCGATGGGTCAGTTTGCCTCTGTGCCCAAGTGTGAACGGGGCCTGAAGATCAACTTCCGTTGGACAGGGTTTCTTACACATAGATTACATTTCAGCCAATCCCTGCTGAACCAGTCGAAAATTACCATGCTGACACAAAGTAGTGTAAAGTTTAGTGGTGTGTCCCCCAAATTTACAACTTTTAACCTATGTGCAGCAAATGAGCTAATAAAAATAAATTGGATAAAAAAAAAAATTCAGTTACCTATTTCTCCCTGTTGCTAGGTGGTCCCACGAAATCTGCCTCTTCCATAGCTGGGGCTAAAAACGTCACTTCCCCTCAGCGCAGTCAGTCATCTTTGACACGTGACAGGTCCCAGATGACTGCGGCGTATCCCGGCGAGCTGCGCCGCTGCCCACAGTAAGGATGCCGGCGCCACGAGCGGAGCGGGGAACGAGGGGGGGCTTCGTTCCACCCCCATCGCTGGACCCTGGGACAGGTAAGTGTCCGATTCTTAAAAGTCAGCAGCTGCAGTATTTGTAGCTGCTGACTTTTAAAAAAAAAATTAAGGGGAAGACCACTTTAATTTTTACACTTTTTTTTAAATGTGACACTAATAAAATTAAACAAAAATAGGGGGGGGGGGGGGGTAGTAACAGTAACAGTTAGAAAATAGAACAAATTAATTCAGCAACTGACAGTTAGCTCCTTTTCACACCGCTGCATCTTGTCATGTGATTTGACAGGTCCAAATCGCACCCCATTGTCAGCAATAGAACCGTTCAAATGGTGTCTCAGACACACAAGGCTCAGGAGTGAGCATGCGTGAGTGTCCCCAGAGCAAGCAGCTTGCTATGGGGGGCACTCAGCAGGGGAAAGGGGCCAGGAATGCATATGGGGGACAGAAGAGGAGGATCAGGGCTGCTCTGTGACAAACCACTTTATTGAAAGCACATGTCAATAAAAGGTCATCTACAGATAAATGAAACCGATCAGATATAAAAGTCACAATGTTACTTTCTATCTCCTCTGATCAATGTTTATGAACAATGTTACTTTGTATCTCTCTATCTCCTGTCTGATCCAGGATTATAAACAATGTTACTTTGTATCTTTCTATACTGTTGTCCATTTTTTGACAGCATCATCTATTAGAGCATCTGTATTTACACAGTAACTCATTTTCACAGGTAGGAATTGTGGGCAAGTGCAAGAGGAGGAGTAGAAGGACAGGACATTATATAAACCTCCAATATGTTTCATTCATTGAATTATTTTTTTTGGTGTGTGTAGCAATGGGGGATGTCTAGGTCAGTGGTAGATGCATTTTATGAGAGGGGAAAGCAGGAGCCAGAGGAGGAAAAACATAAGCAGATATCAGCATTTTTTTTTTTTAGGCCACTTTCGCACTTCAAAGTCGCGCGATTTTGCATGAGTTTGCCGCGATTCGCGGCCACGATTTTGCTGCAATTTCAAGAAAAAAGCCTGTGTAAGTGGCAT
This sequence comes from Lithobates sylvaticus, assembly GCA_028564925.1. Taxonomy (NCBI): domain Eukaryota; kingdom Metazoa; phylum Chordata; class Amphibia; order Anura; family Ranidae; genus Lithobates; species Lithobates sylvaticus. Next base: position 282,155,123 of record CM053031.1, read on the forward strand.
CAAAATCGTGCTAAAGTAGTGCAGGGACTACTTTGAAGTCGGAGCGACTTGAAGTCGTACTTATATGAATGGCTGTCATTGGAAATCACGGGGAACGACTTGTCATGCTACTTTGCAGTCCCAAATCGTGGGACAAGTCGTATAAGTGTGAAAGGGGACTAAGAGAAAGGTGCAAAAGACTTGAGACTGGGGCGGAGGTTCACCTTCCAGCAGGACAATGACCCTAAGGCCCCTTTCACACTTATACGACTTGTCCCACGATTTGGGACTGCAAAGTAGCATGACAAGTCGTTCCCCATGATTTCCAATGACAGCCATTCATATAAGTACGACTTCAAGTCGTTCCGACTTCAAAGTAGTCCCTGCACTACTTTGGTCCGATTTTCCATTTCAGCTGCTTCTAGATCATAGAATTTTTAATTCTTTCTTGTTATATATAAAAAAGTATTTTATCAACCCCCTCCCCCCCCCCTTCTTTTCTACCCCTGTATTATCTTCATTGCTATGTAAAAAAAAAGCTTATGGGCTCTTTCACACGGACGTGTCCATGTACGTAGACCGCTCTGCTCAGCGGGGGATCGCTCCGTTGATCCCCTGCTGAGGCAGGAAGATGACAGGTCTGTCTCTGCACTCTGTGCACTTACATGTCCTCAAATAACTTCTGTACACCAATCTCCTCCGGCTAACGAGCGAGCGGAGCTCCCGGAGAAGTTATTTGATACGTCACGCTGCCCTCATGAAACCTTCCCATGACTGTATTCTTGTTTAGACATATGCAATTCATTTTGTTTTTTTTAACAAATGTCAATGTCAAATGTCAATTAAATACTTTATTATGGGGAGCACTATGTTTTTTTTCTTCCTTGGTGTGTCTGACCATTGGTTATGATGACCCTGAGTTTGAGCAGCTTGTATCCACCAATGGGGAGACAGCCGTGTCCTGGCTATAAACATAAAATATAATATTTTTGTTTTCCAGCTCTGTACATCACTCTATTAAAGTTATTTCACACTGAATAGTGCATTTTAAATGTATTGCTTTTAAATTGAATGCAAAGCCTATGCAGTGAATAGCTGATTGTTAAAGATAACAGCGGGTGCCGGCTCTGCTATTCACTGGTTAAGTAGCCGCCACCAACGTCCTTAGCGACCAGTGATTGGCTAATTCCATCTTCAGACGGGTGATTGACTGGTTGTTAAGGAGCTGGCACCTGCCGGTGTCCTTAACAAGCAACTTCTTTCTTTTTTTTTTCTCAAAACACATTCTGCTATTCCTCCTCTGGTAGGAGGAGAGATGAGACGCACATCTCAGCCCCCATACACACGATCAAAAATTCAGACGGAAAATGTCCGATCAGACCATGTTGTCGGAAAATCTGCCCGTGTGTGGGGTCCATCGGACTTTTTCCGTCGGAATTTCCCAAGTAAAAAATTTGAGATCCTGCTCTCAAATTTTCCGACAACAAAATCCAATCTGACTTTTTCCGATCGTGTGTAGAGAATTCCGACGGACACGCATGCTCAGATCAAATTACGAGACCAAAGCTATTGGCTACTAGCCTCTACGTAGTTCCGTCGTACGCAACAAATGTCACCACGTTCGGAATGATCGGATTTTAGGACAACTTTGTCCGACCGTGTGTATGCAACACCAGTTTTGGACAAAATCTGACGGATTTTGCGGTCGGAATTTCCGACCGTGTGTACGGGGCTAAGAGGACACAGGAGCAGCTGCCTGAGCTACAGCTTGCCGTCCGTCACCCGCTGCCTGATCTGCAGCCCGTCACCCACCACTAAGATGGAGTCAGTGATGGGTGGGCAGACAGCAGGTGGGGGGTGTGGTTGGGTGCTGGTTAAGTGCCGCTGGCCACCCGGGGGATGGGTGGGGAGTCTAAGGCCCCTTTCACACGAGGCGGACTCCGCTTGCACGGAGCCCGCCTCTGTCCGTCGGCTCAGTGGGAGATCTCCGCTGAGCCGGCGGATGACAAGCCTCTCTCCGCTCACTGAGCGGGAAGGGGCTTGCGAGTGCCGCTGGTCTCTATGGAGAGATCGGATGAAAACGGACCGTGTGTCCGTTTTCATCAGATCTCACCCGATCCGATCCGCCAGCGACGGATCTGGACGTGGGGCCATACGTCTGCTTTTGGCGGATCGGACCGGGTCGGATGTCAGCGGACATGTCTCCGCTGACATCCGACGCTCCATAGGCTAACATGGAGCGCCCGTTCAGATCCGCCGTCAAAACTGACAGGCGGATCTGAACGGTCCGTCCATGTGAAAGGGGCCTAAATCTATTCTAATTGAGGTACAACTTTAAAAAATAACTGCTACATCTGCAGGACAGCTTGTTGAAAAATAAAAGATGTATTGGCCAGGTCACCAGGTGAAAAGAACACGGTCGGAAATTCCGACCACAAAATCCATCAGATTTTTTCAGACGGATTTTGTCCGACACTGGTGTTGCATACACATGGTCGGACAAAGTTGTCGGAAAATCCGATCATTCTGAACGTGGTGACGTTCGTTGCGTACGACGGAACTACGTAGAGGCTAGTAGCCAATAGATTTGGTCTCATAATTTGATCTGAGCATGCATGGCACTTTGTCCGTCGTAATTCCCTACACACGATCGCAAAAAGTTTGATCGGGTTTTGTTGTCGGAAAATTTGAGAGCAGGATCTCAAATTTTTTCCGTCGGTAATTCCGACGGAAAAAGTCCGATGGAGCCCACACACGGTCGGATTTTCCGACAACATGGTCCAATCGGACATTTTCCGTCAAAATTTCCGACCGTGTGTACGTGGCATAAGAATTAGTAAGCTGCATAATTATAAATGTTTGCTTTTTGCCCAGTACACACGTTCGGACTTTGTCCGCCGGACCTAGTCCGGCGGGTTGTCCGCTGGACCTAGGCCGGCGGGACTTCCCCACACACGGCCGGACTTCCGAGCATGTGACTTGCCCACACACGCCCAGACTTCTCCGGCGGACAATCCGCTGGACAAAGTCCGCGGGACTTTTGAAAATGAACGGACTTGCCCACACACGGAGCAGTCCGTTCATTTAGAACGTAACTGCAGGTAGACGGAGCTAGCGAAGGCAGTGAATGCCGCCGCGCTAGCCCCGTCACCTGGCATGGATTTAAAGGGACGTTTTTTCGGCGTGGGGGCCCCCCCCAAATCCATCTCAGACCCTTATCCGAGCACGCAGCCCGGCAGGCCAGGAAAGGGGTGGGGACGAGCGAGCGCCCCCCCCCCTCCTGAGCCATACCAGGCCGCGTGCCCTCAACATGGGGGGTGCCCTGGGGAAAGGGGGGCCGTGCGGCCCCCCCCGCCCCAAAGCACCTTGTCCCCATGTTGATGAGGACAAGGGCCTCTTCCCGACAACCCTGGCCATTGGTTGTCGGGGTCTGCGGGCAGGGGCTTATCGGAATCTGGGAGCCCCCTTTTATAAGGGGGCTCTCAGATCCCGGCCCCCCACCCTATGTGAATGAGTATGGGGTACGATGTACCCCTACCCATTCACCTAAGGTGTAAAATGTAAAGTAAAAAAACACACAATTTTGAAAAAATATTTTATTGCACTGCTCCGGGGGTCTTCTTCCGTCTTGGGGGTCTTCTCGCCAGACTCCTCCGCTCTCTTCTGCTCTTTTACCTAGCTCTTTCACGAGCAGAGGAGGCCGGCTACCTTCTTCGTCGTCGACGCCGTCGTCTGGGGGTCTCGATCCGCCTTCGGGGGTCTTCCGGGGTCTCTTCTGTTCTTGCCGCTGTCGTCGCTTTCTGCGCCGCCTTCTTCTGCCTTCTTCTGATGTTGACACGTCGCTCTCTCTGGCCGGAATGCCAGAGCCGCGCTGTGCTGGGACTTATATAGGGACAAGGGGACAGGGTCACATGCTCATGTCAAATGGTCTCCTTATATCTGGTCTCCCACAGTACACAGAACATGGAAATGTAATAGTTTTAGTAAATATAAACTGCTAAATGCCTTCTCATCAGCAATATACAGTGGTGTGAAAAAGTGTTTGCCCCCTTTATCATTTCCTGTTCCTTTGCATGTTTGTCACACTTAAGTGTTTCGGAACATCAAACCAATTTAAACAATAGTCAAGGACAACACAAGTAAACACAAAATGCAATTTGTAAATGAAGGTGTTTATTATTAAAGGTGAAAAAAAATCCAAACCATCATGGCCCTGTGTGAAAAAGTGATTGCCCCCCTTGTTAAAACATACTATAACTGTGGTTGTCCACACCTGAGTTCAATTTCTCTAGCCACACCCAGGCCTGATTATTGCCACACCTGTTCACAATCAAGGCATCACTTAAATAGGAGCTGCTTGACACAGTAAGGTCCACCAGAAGATCCTTAAAAGCTACACATCATGCCGAGACCCAAAGAAATTCAGGAACAATTGAGAAAGTAAGTAATTGAGATCTATCAGTCTGGAAAGGGTTATAAAGCCATTTCCAAAGCTTTGGGAATCCAGCGAACCACAGTGAGAGCCATTATCCACAAATGGCGAAGACATGGAACAGTGGTGAACCTTCCCAGGAGTGGCCGGCCGCCCAAAATTACCCCAAGAGCGCAGCGACGACTCATCCAAGAGGTCACAAAAGACCCCACAACAACGTTCAGGGAACTGCAGGCCTCACTTGCCTCAGTTAAGGTCAGCGTTCATGCCTCCACCATCAGGAAAAGACTGGGCAAAAATGGCCTGCATGGCAGAGTTCCAAGGAGAAAACCACTGCTGAGCAAAAAGAACATCAAAGCTCGTCTCAATTTCTCCACAACACATCTTGATGATCCCCAAGACTTTTGGGACAACATTCTGTGGACCGATGAGACAAAAGTGGAACTCTTTGGAAGGTGTGTGTCCAAGTATATCTGGCGTAGAAGGAACACTGCATTTCAGAAAAAGAACATTATACCAACAGTAAAATATGGTGGTGGTAGTGTGATGGTCTGGGGCTGTTTTGCTGCTTCAGGACCTGGAAGACTTGCCGTGATAAAAGGAACTATGAATTCTGCTGTCTACCAAGAGATCCTGAAGGAGAATGTCCGACCATCTGTTCGTGTACTCAAGCTGAAACGAACTTGGGTTCTGCAGCAGGACAATGATCCTAAACACACCAGCAAGTCCACCACCGAATGGCTGAAGAAAAACAAAATAAAGACTTTGGAGTGGCCTAGCCAAAGTCCTGACCTGAATCCTATTGAGATGTTGTGGTATGACCTTAAAAAGGCCGTTCATGCTCGAAAACCCTCTAATGTAACTGAATTAGGACAATTCTGCAAAGATGAGTGGGCCAAAATTCCTCCAGGACGCTGTAAAAGCCTCATTGCACGTTATCGCAAACGCTTGGTTGCAGTTGTTGCTGCTAAGGGTGGCCCAACCAGTTATTAGGTTTAGGGGGCAATCACTTTTTCACACAGGGCCATGATGGTTTGGATTTTTTTTCACCTTTAATAATAAACACCTTCATTTACAAATTGCATTTTGTGTTTACTTGTGTTGTCCTTGACTATTGTTTAAATTGGTTTGATGTTCCGAAACACTTAAGTGTGACAAACATGCAAAGGAACAGGAAATTAGGAAGGGGGCAAACACTTTTTCACACCACTGTATAGTAGTCTTGTGACTTCTATCAGTGTCACTTTAACCCTTCGTTGCAACACCTGCAAGACAAATCCTCCTGAAACTTTGTCAGCTTTCCACCCTAGGAGACTCCTCAGATTAAAAAAATCTCAGCTCGCCTCCTCCCTGCATGTAGTGTGAGCAGCAGCCAGCCCGACAGTATCTACAGTGAGCTCCTCAGCACACAGCACTAATGATTGGAGGGGAGGGGGTTTAGTCTGAGATAACAGAGACCCTGCAGGAGCCTGGATGGGAAAACAAAGGAGCTTCTGATTCCAACGCAAACACCAGCACAGTGTATTTATTGAGAAGCAATTCCACTGCTGCGGTCGGCACAGTAGCAAGTATACTAATGGGGCTCCCCCTGCCTGAATGGTCTGTCCGGGGTTCAAGCAGTCTGAAAGCCGGGCAGATGATTCAGAACCCGGACAGGTGGCAACCCTAGTTGTAAATATTAGTCAATTTTAGTGGATAAGTACAATAGATTTTGTTTGATTATATACTGCACATGACTATTTCTCCCCCCAGGCCACTTCATACATCCAGCTGGCAGACATCACTCAGAGCTTCTTCCTACCCCCCAGCGGAGGGACATCATTCCATGGTCACTTCCCTTCCATTCTCTTCCCAACATCGTTCCCTGGTCACCCCATAGATACTGCAAGAACCCCCCCCCCCCATCTGCCACTGTCATCCCCTCCACACTCCTCTCCTGTACATACTGCCCCATCATACCCTCCCCACTCCTCTCCTGTACATACTGCCCAATCATACCCTCCCCACTCCTCTCCTGTACATACATCCCCATCATACCCTCCACACTCCTCTCCTGTACATACTGCCCCATCATACCCTCCACAACCCTCTCCTAAGCATAGTGCCTCATCATATCCTCCCCACTCCTGCGCATACTGCCCACTGTCATACCCTCCGCACACCTCTCCTGTAAATACCGACCCCATCATACCCTCCACACTCATCTCCTGTACATACTTCCCACTATCATACCCTCTGCACTCCTTTCCTGTACATACTGTCTCCAGCATACCCTCCGCACTCCTCTCCTGTACATACTGCCCCCATCATACCCTCCACACTCCTCTCCTGTACATACTACTCACTGTCATACCCTCCCACTCCTCTCCCGTACATACTGCCCCATCATACCCTCCACAGCCATCTCCTGTACATACTACCCCCATAATACCCTCCCCATTCCTCTCCTGTACATACTACCCCCATCCTACCCTCCACAGCCATCTCCTGTACATACTTCCACAGCCACCTCCTGTACATACTACCCCCATCATACCCTCCACAGCCATCTCCTGTACATACTACCCCCATCATACTCTCTACAGCCATCTCCTGTACATACTATCCCCATCATACCGTCCACAGCCATCTCCTGTACATACTGCCCCATAATACCCTCTGCACTCCTCTCCTGTACATACTTCCCATTGTCATACCCTCCCCATTCCTCTCCTGTACATACTACCCCCATCATACCCTCCACAGCCATCTCCTGTACATACTACCCCCATCATACCCTCCACAGCCATCTCCTGCACATACTGCCCCCATCATACCCTCCAAACTCCTCTCCTGACACTCTGCATGTCGCAGAGTTCAGTGCCTCTAAGCATGGGCCTGCCACATTAATGTTGGCTCCCATGAGGCAGCCATCTTTAAACCTGGGGGACCCATGATCTCCATTTGCCTGGGGGGCCCCATGAGTTTTCTGTCCACCCCTGGCCCAGACTGTGGCTACCCAGCAGGGTTGCTCACTGCAATTGTAAGCCAAGAGTGTCAACTTTGTTGACTCTGATGTAAAGAGGGACTCTTGTAATTAACTCATATGGTTAGAAATGTTATTTAATCACAAAATATATGTATAGCGTAGGCTACATAAAAATTGCCTTGCATTGTACAGAGGTAATGAATTTAATGTACTACAAAAAAATAGAAATTTGCCGTGCACTGCTAATGTGTTCGGGTTTGGCTTGAAGAAAAGGTTGTAACCCTAAACCTGGATCTGCCCAGCCTCTTGCTCCACACATCTGAAATATGTCCTTGAATATAAGCAATAGAAAATGCACACACATTGTCCTCAAAGAACAGAGATAGGAATACACAGAAAGTCTATGGAATAAGGTGAGAGATCCACTGGATGTGGGATTGGGGGCACGTGATCAAACAGCCCCACAGAACAGACCCAACCCATGCTCCAGGGGGCTGTGCGGCTCTCCTGTACACCTGAACAGGAGGCATGGCAGCATATAGAGGAAACAATTCCCTCCATGATCTCCCTGCAGCTGCTGAAAGCCCACTTCTCCTCCTCTCCCTCCTGCATGTATTCAGTAGCTGCATGAGAAAAATGGAGGGGGTTCTTCTGTATGCTACCCCTCCTATCCAGGTCCTGCTGACCATGGGTCCATGTGTGCTCACCTGACCCCCCTCGCAGCGCTTCCAGCTTCCTCCCTGCCCTCTCCTGCCGACTGCTACAGGGGATGTGTCAGGATGAAGAATGTGGGAAGGAGTCGGTTAACATGTAATTTACCGGCCCCTTCCCTTTCTAAGTGGACAGAGTCAGTGATCAGTACCGATCACTGACTCTATCCATTCATAACTGAAGCATGGTAAGCTGTTTACTATGCTTCCATTAGTGAATGAATGGGAAGTTCTGTATAGAACTATTCCTGTCCATTCATTTGTGTCCTCAATCCCCTTTCTCTGTCTCAAATGCGGAACATCAGAGTTCTGTTTAGACCCCTGATATCTCACCAAAGCACCCCAACAGGGATCCTAAAAAAATGTAAAGAAGTACCATTGTTATAAAAAAAATAGTTAAAAAATAAAATAACAAAAATAAGAAACTACTGGATACCAGTGGTGGAACTATGAAGGTAGCCAAGGTTGCATTTGCGACCAGGCCCTGGCGTTTTGCCACCATGGGGGAGCCCAAGACAGCAGGAAGGGGGCCCGCTCAAGAACATGTGAAAGGGTCCAGCTGTGGGACCGTAATAAAGTGTACCCTGGAACAGTGAGAAGGGCCCGGAATGGGGGTCAGGGGGGTCCTTCATGGTTTCTTGTACCGGGGCCCTGAATACTATTACTACTACTACTTCTACAACTATAATGATGCAAACAAAAAGCGAATAGGACTCATTCTTAACAATAATAGCAGTCCTGGTCTCCTGGAGTCAAACTGTAACCAAGGAAGGGTTAGGCAGGCAACAAATTTTGGGAAATTCCTCCTTTTTTTGCCAAGTCAGTAAACACACTAAAGTGTGTGTGTGTATATATATATATATATATATATATATATATATATATATAGTGGTGCTGGCAGAAAAAGACGGCAAAGGACCAGGGGACCAGTTTTGCACAAGACATATAAACGAATATATAAAAACTTGAAAGTTATTGGGTAGAATCCAATAGTACTGCAGGGCTGCGAATGTAGCCTGAGTAAGCCCCTCCCACCACCTGGGAACACAGTGAGAAAGAGAAAACTGAACTGCTGTAAATCCTGGGAGGAACAAACCTGCTGGGAGGGAGCTATGACTTTATCAAAGCTATGTAGGGGGGAAAAAGGACTGACCGTTCCTGCTTGGGAGAACATTCTGGAGGACACAGTGCAGCAGGCTGGTGACAGGATGAATTGCTGGAGTGTTAAAGATGCAGAGAGGCTGAATTGTGGACATCCTCTGATCTGTGGGAACACCACTGTTAGGCCTGTTGTCCCCACCTGATTGTGGAGAGGACTTCACTGTGGCTGACATCACTGAGCCCTGGACAGAGTGGGAGGAGACAAGTCGCCATCCTAGGATTCAGTGAGGCCTCTGCCCTTACCCTACTTAAAGGATCAGTATTGCTCACTTAGGACACCATGCATAACTGGGTTGGGAAGGACTTAAGTTTGAGTGCTATAACACCAGATTTGGGCCCCAACGCACTGGCCAGTTGGAGAGTGTTTGCCAGAGACTGTTGAGCAATTGCCCTTGCATTGCCCCTTAGACAGTATATCCCATAGTATAGGGATTAGGGGTCAGTCACTTGTTTGCGGGTTCATAAAGAAGTGTATATGCTACTTTGAAAAGGTTTTCACATACTTGAAGTGTTTATTGCTTTTTTCTTTTTTTTTGTATAATTGTGTGTTATTACAATAAATATGTGCTCTTCAGCTCGGGAGTTTCAGAGAGTGTGGTGCTGCTCTGAGACTCATCAGCACAGGGGACCCAAGAAACGGCAGCTCCTTTTGGGGTAGGTGCTACAAATGATTAATTCCTTTGTGTTTTTGCATTACATGTAAAAGCATATAAAATAGCTTAAAGGGTAAGTAAACTTTTTCACAAAAAAGTAATAAACACACATTTTTTGCAGGTAATAAAAATGTTTAATTACTATTTTTTATTTTGGGAGCCTGGAAAGCAAATTTTATATCACGAGTGGCATGCAGAGCGGTGTTGCCAGCTCTGCACAAACTACAGTGCCTAAAATTATCCATAGGTGACCATTTAAAAACCTTTTATAGTTTACGATTTAACTGTCGAACATGAGTATGGCGCTAGAATTTTTGCTCTCACTCCGATGTTTGCGACAATATCTCACATGTGTGGTACAATTACCATTTACATATGTATGATAGACTTACTTTTTATTTTTTTGGAGACATCAGGGGTCCATTATACCCCTGATTTCTCCCCTGCCCTCCAAAGATACTAACCAATCATAGATCGTGCTCGATTAGCTGCTTCCCTGATTGTAGAAGCCAGGTGAGGAAATAGGAAAAATACGCTCTTATAATATTTTGAAGGAAACCAAAAAATGAAAACATTTTGGTTGCCTTCAAAATCCCCCAAGAGGGTCTTTTTCCTATTTCAAGTACAGAAATAGGAATGGTGGCAACCACTTCCCAGAACAGAATAAACATACATTTAGAAACAGCCAGGAAATGACGGCTCTGAAACCTAAGTGACAAATCGGAGGAGATGGGGGAACACATGTTCCTCCATCCCATTTGTGGGAAGCTGCCCTAACTGTTTACCATGGTCCCGTGCTCCCCAGTCATAAGGAGGGTCCTTTGAGTTCTGCAAAAACGATCAGGCAGCTATAAAGCCACCCGGGTCAATTTTACAAGACCGCCGATTTCCAGCTGAAAAAAAAAGTACAGGTGCAACCGTGATCCTTGTAGAACTACTTGCTGATGGGACATTTTTATACATATGTTGGTCAGCTAGTGATTGTTCACAGAGTCTCCTTGGATATTCGTAGATGATATAAATGGATGCAATAATTTCATAAATAAAAATGAGAGAAATGTGCGATGGTTTAGTGTTTTCTTTAATCATTTTTCACTGTAGATGAAGGCGGAGTGGTTGTGGATTTCGATGAACGGACATTGAATAACGTGAGAATTGTGTGCTATCTATAAATGTCATACATCATAAACAAGATATCATATATAATCAACAATGAATAGAGAAAATCAATCCCAATCCTCTATGTATAAAATCCAACCATCAAGTGAACAGACGCACCCAAATATTACCATGACAAATGGTTAGATGCGATATTATAGCAAAATGTCCAAATAAAGGAAAATGTTTCTAAATATATAACCATGCATTGTCTGTGCTCATTTGTCTTTAACCACCCCTGTGTACGAATGCTTCCAAATAGTGCAGTCCCATACACCAGTGTTCACAAAGAACTTACTAGAGGGTTAATGAGTACTTTTTTTATGAATAAGAGGGAACCCTTGACACTTTGTAAGGAAGGCCCTGAGCATTTACTTGCATAGAATACCTCCAAATAAGAAAGCTGGAGGCTACAGCATCATCGTTGGAATAGGTGGCTATTAAATGCCAGGAGATGGTATCATACCAGGCTCTCACTGCTTTTTTTCCCCCCATTCCCCCACCCCCCCCCCTTACCTGTTATGCAGGGTTGTCTCCAGAAAACATACTCATCTACCCACCAAATCTAGCCTTGTCCTGCTGCTCTGCTACCACAAACCGGGACCTGTGCCGCCATATTCCTTTCCCTATTTATCAGAAGCCAGCTATCTCTTTTTTGGGGTTCTTGTAGCCAGCCCCCAATGTTGAGCCACCAGGTCTACCTTCCAGCCACTGTATGTCTCTGCTCCTGCTGTGACACCTGAGGCTGGTAGGAAAGGCATCTGATCATCCTGAGCATTGCAAATGGCTGTGCAGTGATGAAGTCATCTGGAGATCATCCTACCAGCTCCATGACGTCGGTAGTTGACCACGAGCAGTCGATGACATTTCATTCACAGTTCTTGTGGTGCTGATGGAATGCCCCCCAGAACACAGCAATGCATATATGCAGAGGTTGGTTGTGAAGAACTACCTGCTTTACTGCTGCATATATGCCTAAAGCTGCCATAAAGAGGTTACTCAAGCACTGTAGATCATAATAAGATCCAATACCCTCTAGTGAGTTCTTTGTGAGCACTGGTGTATGGGACTGAGCTATTTGGAGAGATTCCTAAACAGATATAGTTGAAGATAAAATGATCACAGAAGATACAAAGTTATACATTTAGAAATATTTTTCTTTACTTGGACTTTTTGCTACATTGTCACAGTTGGTGTATACATTTCTTTTTCTTAGTTTGATTTTATACAAAGCAGATTACACTAGATTTTTTCCATTTGAAAATCTGACATATTGATACTGTTAACAGAACTCTGATAAAGTAAATACTGATCAATTGGGTCTCTGGATTCTGATATGATAAAATACTGATCGGTGGGGTCTCCAGCCATGTCTCAGCGTTGGTTTTCCGAATGCTTGCTTCACTGCGGTTTGGAAGCCAATACGAGGATGTTTCGTAGCCAAACTTCAACCTCGGTTTCAGTGGAGGACGTTCCCATGATCTGAAGGAACCTGAAAGAGGATTCATGTATAGCCTGAGAACATTCCCAAAGAATAATACCCTGAACCCATCCAAACTTAACACTTGTTCTACTCAAAATATGTAGTTTGTGGCTTCTAGTGAAATTAAAGGCTTAGTCCACTGTTTGGACCATGATTATATCACACTCATTTTTAGGGTGTAACATGAAATATTGATTCATGCCCCTTCCCAAAAACCCAAGTGCATCCTCTTTGGAAGTCTTGTTGTTTATTTTTTTAATTCAGGGGGATTGTGTATGGCTCTGCTCACACAGCTGCATCATTAAGGTCCATGAATGATGACTTGAAGTCCCTACAACTTTCATCTGTCACCATGGAGAGAATCCCGGCAGCATGGCAGTGTGTCACTGCAATTCAGTTGTACTTTAGCTACACTTCCTCCACGCCCATAGAAGAAGGTTCATACCTCTTTACAGACCAGCCCCAAGTCTGGATCTTGCATTGACCAGCACCAAGTCTGTACAGAGGTCTGGACCTTGCAATAGCCTAAGCATTGACCAGCCCCAAGTCTGCACAAAGATCTGGACCTTACAAGAGCCTATGCATTGACCAACCCCAAGTCTGTACCTTGCAATAGCCTATGCATTGACCAGCCCCAAGTCTGTACATAAGTCTGGACCATGCAACAGCCTAAGCATTGACCAGCTCCAAGTCTGTACAGAGGACTGGACCTTGCAAGAGCCTGTGCATTGACCAGCCCCAAGTCTGTACATAGGTCTGGACCATGCAACAGCCTAAGCATTGACCAGCCCCAAGTCTGCACAAAGATCTGAACCTTACAAGAGCCTATGCATTGGCCAACCCCAAGTCTGTACAGTAATATGGACCTTGCAACAGCCTAAGCATTGACCAGCCCCTAGTCTGTATACAGGTCTGGACCTTGCAAGAGCCTGTCCACTGACCTACCCCAAGGCTGTACAGAGGTCTGGAACTTGCAAGAACCCGTTCAATGACCGATCACAAGTCTGTTCAGATGTATAAATCCTTTTTTTTTTTTTTTTAAACTGTGCTTTAAAAGTGTCAGCTGGATTTGGGCTTTAATTTGTTGCTTACTTAAAGACTTCATGTCCTAAGATCACTCTGTCCACAGGGTGACAATGCTGCTGCACAATTTTTACCTTTTATAGTCCTCTGTTCCCTGCTATTTCCTGTCCCATTCACCTACATACTCACCTTTGCTCCACTGTTCTTATCAGTTCCTTCGCTTTCTCAGGCTCCGTCCTAAGATAAGTCTGGAACATGGAGAAGGTCTGAATAAGACCCATCAGCCCTGTCAATGGCACTCGGATCTTGGTCACAACACTTTCTATTCTGCAAAGTCAAACAGCACTGTGAGTTAATGAAGAGGTTATAGAAAACAAATGCAATCCTTACATTCCTATTATCAGTTATTTATATAGTGGGATCCTATGCTGTGGTGCTGTATAAGTGATATAAACAAGGGTGATTAATACAGAGAATACCAATACATAGATCTACTTGCAGCATATACTGTATGTTAGTGATAAGCCTGAAAATTTGACAATCCTCCCTTGCAATGGGAGTGCACCCGCACTGCAAGGGATAACTGCCAATTTATTCTAGGGTAGATGGTAGATGGCGCTCCCCCATTCTCTGGCGGTGGACTGTCACTTGGTGTCATCATGTCCTAAGCAGGTCAATGGTCCATTGACCTGCTTAGGACATGATGACACCAAGTGACAGTCCATCAGTGTTCAGGACATCAGCACCTTGGATTACTAGAGGGTAGAAGATACTGCAGGGAATAAGTAAATCTATTTCTTTTCTGTGTCCCCTAAACCTGTAAACAAACTATACAGTGCAGGCATAGCTTCACTGCAAGGGATCATTTTTAAGTTTCCTGGAGTTGGGCTTTAGACCCCTTTCAAACTGCCAGCGTTTTTCAGGCGCTACAGCGCTAAAAATAGCGCCTGTATAGCGCCTGAAAAAAGCTGCTTCATATAGACATAGACAAGTAATGTCTTGATATACAAGTAGCAACTGAGTATAAAACAGAAGAGAGGCACCTCAAAGTGTAGTAATATGGTTAAATTTAATGAAAGTACAACATTTAGCAACTCACATGGTTGATGATTAAAAAAGAGGCAGATCTAAGTATGCAGGTAAAGCTGTCCACATAGACCGTCCTCCGCACCGCCATTGACGTCATCCCTTACACGCTGCGCTCCACGAGTGATTCAAGCCACACTTAGATCGCTCTACTGCAGGGTAGTCTTCCCGGTCACGATTGCAGACTGACATCGGTGTTGGAGTCGGCAGTGCAGGGGATGGTCTATGTGGACAGCTTTACCCCGGATGCCTGCATACTTAGATGTACCTCTTTTAATCATCAATCATGTGAGATGCTAAATGTTGGACCTTCATTAAATGTAACCAGATTGCTACAGTAATGCGGCGTACACACGGTCGGAATTTTCGATGGAAACAGTCCGATTGCAGCTTCTCATCGGATTTTCCGACCGTGTGTATGCCCAACGGTCTTTTTCTGTCAGAATTTCCGACAGACTTTGAATTGAGAACCTGTTCTCAATTTTTCCGATGGAAAACCTTTCTATCGGATTTTCCAATCGTGTGTATGCAATTCCGACACGCAAAATTCCGACGCATGCTCGGAAACAATTTGACGCATGCTCGGAAGCATTAAACTTCCCTTTTATAGTGCTGTCGAACGTGTTTTATGCCGCTGTGTTATTGACCGTCGGAATTTGGTGTGACCGTGTGTAGGCAACACAGCTTGAGCGGAATTCCGTCGGAAAAAACTCTGACGGTTTTTCCGACGGAATTCCGCTCAAGCTGTGTTGCCTACACACGGTCACACCAAATTCCGACGGTCAATAACACAGCGGCATAAAACACTTTCGACAGCACTATAAAAGAATTCCGATCGTGTGTACGCGGCATTAGAGGCGCCTCTCTTCTCTTTTATACTCCTGCTGGAATTTGCTTCTAATCCCCTTGTGGAGGCTTCCATTTGTGAATGGACATTTTCACATTGCTTAATCTTTTTTATATGGACTATAAACCAAAGGACTTATGAATAAATGGTTGTGGAACGAATCATTTGAGTTTCCATTATTTCTTATGTTAAAATTTGCTTTGATATACAAGTGCTTTGGATAACAAGCATGTTTCCGGAACAAATTATGCTCGCAATCCAAGGTTTTACTGTACATGTTTAAAAAATTACATAAATAGTGAAAAAAATCTGTAAATGATCAGGTCAGTGGCGGCCCGTCCATTCGGGGCACCCAGGCGCCACAACCTCTATCCTTGCCAACCCTCTATATGAGCAATGCCAACCCCTATTCAGATGCCCGGCCACCTGGATTACAGCGGCCTTGGTGTTTTTTTCTGAAGCACCTGATTAGAGCCTTCAAAATATGTGGGCTCGTAGCGCAGACCATTGCGCCATGACCCACCCAGGTGTTACAACAGCGACATAATATTCACTGTTGTAACACTTATCCTCAAACCGGCCAACCCGTTTTCTGATTGGCCGGAAAGAGAAGACTCCTGATTGGCCGCCGAGAAGGAGGGAGGAAATGGAAGCCAGAGTCATTGCCCGTAGAAAGCAGGGGAAAAAGGGAGCTGCCACCGAGAGCCCAGGAGAAGTGCTGCATAGATGGGGCAAGTGCACTAGACCCGACCGAACTGGGGAGGGGGGGTACAGTTTGCCACCCCCCCCCAAAAAGAAAATGATGACCGGCTGCCACTGGATCAGGTTACAATCTTCTCTTAACAGAACAGCTTTAAATAATTTTCGTGAAAAGATCCGTCAGTATGACAATGTAAATTCCCAATGCCAAGAACACTTTAAAGCAGTGGTTCTCAACCTGGGGGTCGAATGACGATTTTCCAGGGGTCACCGAAATCTGAGCAGTTCCTGAAGCCCGCACCGCTCTCTCAGCCTTTTCGCTGCCGCCCAGCAGGGCTGTCCCTGGAGCCCGTTCAGTTCATGGCATGGCTGGGGGACAGAGACTAGAGGTCAGCTGACTGGTGAGGAATGTGAAGTGGGAGGGGCTGGAGGAGACCCTATCTCCTGATTTCGGCATAGGTGTCACTGCTGCGAGACACCACAAAGCCAGAGACACAGTGAGTAACAGTTGCCATTAAAAGTCCTCACTACAGTTCTCAGATCAGCAGATGACCTTGATCAAGAGCACCCAAGTTGAATGATTAGAACTCCCCCCCAGCACTGCCACTCATCCCACCCACCACCAGCACTGCCAGTCTCATCCCAACTCCCCGCCAGCACTGCCACTCATCCCATTCCCCCCACCAGGAAGTAAGAGAAGGAATAAAAAAAAGAGAATACATGGAAGGGAGAGGAAAAGAGAGGGAGGGACAAAGAAAAAAGGAGAGAAAGAATAAGAGAACAAGAAAGATGGCTAGAGAGAAAGATGGGGGAAAAAAACAAGAAATTAGGATAGAGAGAGATAAAAGGTAAAGAAAGGAGAACAAAAGAGAGAGTGGTAAATCCTAAAATGTACCATAAGGGGTTTTAACACTGTACGAGTGGAAGGGAATCGGGGAGCGCTAAATATCCGTGGGTTAGGGGCGCAAATTACTTGTCTTGCCTTGGGTGCTGACAACCTACACTACGAAAATAGTTTTACCGTTAGGGTTCCCCACAACTTGGGAAATTTTATCAAGGGGTCACGGCACTAGAGTGGTTGAGAACCACTGCTTTAACCGGTTTTCCGACCGGCGCACGACGATATACGTCGGCAGAATGGCACGGACAGGCAGGAGGGCGTATATATAAGTCCCTCCTTAATGCCGTCCGTGCCATCGGGAGCGCGCCGGGAGCGTGCCGGGAGCGGCGCGCTCCCGCGCCGGTCGGGACCCCCGTGAGGCCAGTCACGGGTCCCGCGGACTCAATCGCCGCGGGGACACCCGCGATCGTCTCACGGGAAGGCTGAATGGGGAGATGCGGAAATACACAATCTCGGAAATGCATCTCCCCGTTCTGCCTAGCAACTAGTGACGCCGATCCCTGTGATTGGAGCAGAGATCAGCATTCACTAGCTGACAGCCACGCCCCCCCACAGTAAGAAACACACCCCTAGGCATACTTAACCCATACACTGCCCCCTTGTGGTTAACCCCTTCACTGCCAGTGTCATTTATACAGGAATCAATGCATTTAAATAGCATTGATTGCTGTATAAATGACAATGGTTCCAAAAATGTGTAAAAAATGGCCGATGTGTCCGCCATAATGTCGCAGTCACAATAAAAATCGCTGATCGCAGCCATTACTAATAAAAAAAATTATTAATAAAAATGCTATAAAACTATCCCCTATCTCGTAAACGCTATAACTTCTGCGCAAACCAATCAATAATGCTTATTGTGATTTTTTTTACCAAAAATATGTAGAAGAATACGTATCGGCCTAAACTGAGGAAAAAAAAAAAGTTTTTTTATATATTTTTGGGGGATATTTATTATAGCAAAAAGCAAAAAAGAATGCGTTTTTTTTTTTTCAAAATTGTCACGCTTTTTTGTTTATAGCGCAAAAAATAAAAACCGCAGGGGCGATCAAATACCACCAAAAGAAAGCTCTATTTGTGGGAAAAAAAGGACATCAATTTTGTTTGGGAGCCATGTCGCACGACCGCGCAATTGTCAGTTAAAGTGATGCAGTGGCGGATCGCAAAAAGGGGCCTGGTCCTTTGGCTGCAAATTGGTCCGGTCTGAAAGTGGTTAAAGGGTAGCAAGAGGTTACAACATATCAGATGGTTGGTCTATACCAGTGATGGCGAACCTTGGCACCCCAGATGTTTTGGAACTACATTTCCCATGATGCTCAACCACACTGCAGAGTGCAGGAGCATCATGGGAAATGTAGTTCCAAAACATCTGGGGTGCCAAGGTTCGCCATCACTGCTCTATGCTCTATACAAAGTAGTCAGACCTTTTTTTGTCAGTGTAAGGAATGGCTTCAAATATTTCCTTGTATCCAGTCTTCACATGGTGAACCTTCTCATGCTGATATGGAGACAGAATATCTTCCACCTGGAAAATAAGTGAAATCTTTGTCTTTACACATGGAGACAATGGAGGTATTTTTCAATAATTATTTTATAACTAACCTACATTTAAAAAAAGGAGGGTCCACTTTAAAACCCAATGAACTTCCAGTTTAAAGCGGAGCTCCACCCATTTTTTTTTTGTACAATGTGAATTAGTATTAGCTATAAATGCATTACTCACTTGTTTCATGGATCCAGGTACCTGCTGCCGGTTTTCGTCCCCGAAAAACACTTTTAAAAAATGATCCTGCCGGCTTCCATCTTGCCTGTGGGCATCTGAAACAACACAGGCCCCTTTCTTCCTGGTTGCCGGCGTATTTGCGCGGATCTCGCGCGTGCGCAGTAGCGGCTTCATAGGAAGTCCTGTCCCGTTGTGATGGCAACCGCCATAAACAACCGATGACTGCGGCGCTGGAGGAAAGACAGCGGCGGTGGGGGGGTGAATGTGTCAGGCCGGCGCCCCACACTGGGGGGGTGAATGTGTCAGGCCGCGTCACCGCGGGCGGCAGGTCAGGCAGGTAGCTGCTTGGCTTGGGAAGGGGGGCCAGGTGGGGGGTGCGAGCCATACCCGAGTGACACTAGTCGGCACACTCGGGACGGACTCGCAGAGCAGAGAGTGAAGCCGCCTCCCCCTCCTCCTTTATGTGCAGGACAGAACACCGTCTGTCATACATTCCCGCCCACTTCCTATTTGCTGAAACCGCAATATTTCGGCACTAGGCAGTTCGCAATGGCTCCTGGGATACATGACGAAGCTATCCCAGGAACCATTGCGAATTGCCTAGTGACGTAATAGCCTAGGCTATTGGGGGCGGAACGAAAAGAAAAACTTGGAAAAAAAGGTATTTAGAGGCAGAATTTTCTTAAATCATTGGCCATTCTAAAGTGTATTATTAAAGAGCATTCTGCACTGACAGACTTTAATAAATGGGTGGAGCTCCGCTTTAAATCAAGTAAATACTTCCCAGTTGCATCAAAATGAAAGGTGTGCAAAGTCTTATGCTGCGTACACAAGAGCGGACTTTGATGGACTAGGTCCGGCGTTCTTTCCGACGGACTTTCGATGGAGTTCAGACGAACTTTCCGAATGAACGGACTTGGCCACACACAATCACACTAAAGTCCGACGGATTTGAACGTGATGACGTACGACCGGACTAGAATAAGGAAGTTCGTAGCCAGTAGCCAATAGCTGCCCTAGTGTTGTTGTTTGTCCGTCGGACTAGCACACAGACGAGCAGATTTTTTGATAATAACTGGGTCCAGCGGAGTTCCGGTGGAAAAATTTCAAACATGTTCTATTTCTAAAGTCTGTCAGATTTTTTGACAGCAAAAGTCTGATGGAGCCCCCACACGATCGAATTGTCCGACGGATTTGTTCCGTCGGACATTTGCTGTTGAAAAGTCCGGTCGTGTGTACGCGGCATTACTGTTAATTTTCTTTAGAAAGCAGCCACAGCCTAAGTAGAAAAGCCTGTCCCCTGCCAGAAGCTGAAAAGAGGGACCCTTGCAAGGGACAGTCCACTGGCAGGTAGGAGAGTACAGGAAAGCTGTGGAGGATCAAGGGAGTAAGCCTTGCTTCACATTGGTGCGATTTGACATGCCAAATCGTCAGCAATGGCTACTTTTGGTGATTTCAGGGTGCGATCTCCATTGACATTTGTGCAGAAACCCGCACAAATGTCTCTGAAATCACCCCTGAAATTAGGACTGGCATGCGGGAATGAAATGGTGCGAGTTCAGCTGAACTTGCACCATTTCTCATTTCCACAGTCATTGTGAACCAGGGATAAAACTTTTATTTATATATATATATATATATATTATATATATATATATATATATATATATATATATATATATATATATATATATATATATAAATAAATTATACATACAGTGCCTTGAGAAATTAGTCATACCCCTTGAAATTTTCAACATTTTGTCATGTTACAACCAAAAACGTAAATGTATTTTATTGGGATTTTATGTGATAGACCAACACAAAGTGGCTCATAATTGTGAAGTGGAAGGAAAATGATAAATGGTTTTCAACATTTTTTTTTACAAATAAATATGTGAAAAGTGTGGGGGGTGCATTTGTATAGCGCCCCCCGGAGTCAATACTTTGTAGAACCGCCTTTCACTGTAATTACAACTGCAAGTCTTTTTGGGGATGTCTCTACCAGCTTTGCACATCTAGAGGGGGACATTTTTGCCCATTCTTCTTCTTTGCAAAATATCTCAAGCTCTGTCAGATTGGATGGAGAGCGTCTGTGAACAGCAATTTTCATGTCTTGCCACAGATTCTCAATGTGATTTAGGTCTGGACTTTGACTGGGCCATTCTAACACATGAATATTCTTTGATCTAAACCATTCCATTGTAGCTCTGGCTGTATGTTTCGGGTCGTTGTCCTGCTGGAAGGTGAATCTCCGCCCCAGTCTTAAGTCTTTTGCAGACTCTTATGCCGCGTACACATGGTCAGACATTCGGACCACAAAATCCGTCCGATTTTTTTCAGACGGATTTTGTCTGAAACTGGTGTTGCCCACACACGGTCGGACAAAGTTGTCGGAAAATCCGATTGTTCTGAACGAGGTGACGTATAACACGTACGACGGGACTACGTAGAGGCCAGTAGCCAATAGCTTTCGTCTCCAAATTTCTTCTGAGCATGCGTGGCACTTTGTGCATCGGAATTCTCTACACACGATTGAATAGAGTCCGATCGGATTTTGTTGTCGGAAAATTTTAGATCCTGCTCTCAAATTTTTTCCGTCGGCAATTCCAACTGGAAAAGTCCGGTGGAGCCCACACACTGGCTGATTTTCCCACAACATAATCCGATCAGACTTTTTCCATCGGAATATCCGACCGCGTGTACGGGGCATAACAGATTTTCTTCTAAGATTGTTCTGTATTTGGCTCCATCCATCTTCCCATCAATTCTGAACAACTTTCCTGTCCCTGCTGAAGAAAAGCATTCCCATGGTGTGTTCAGGGTGATGCGCAGTGTTAGTTTTCCCCCACACATATTTTGCTTTTAGGCCAAAATTTTTATTTTGGTCTCATCTGACCAGAGCACCTTCTTCCACATTTGTTTTGTTCCCCACACGGCTTCTTGCAAACTGCAAACTGGACTTCTTATGTCTTTCTTTCACCAATGGCTTTCTCCTTGTCACTCTTCCATAAAGGGCAGATTTGTGGAGAACACGACTAATAGTTGTCCTGTGGACAGATTCTCCCACCTGAGCTGTGGATCTCTACAGCTCCTCCAGAGTTACCATGGACCTCTTGGCTCTTCTCTGATTAAGGTTCTCCTTGCCGGTCAGTTTAGGTGGACGGCCATGTCTTGGTAGGTTTGCAGTTGTGCCATACTCTTTCCATTTTCGGATGATGGATTGAACAGAGCTCCGTAAGATGTGTAAAGCTTGGGAGATTTTATTTATTTTTTTTTTTAAACCTAACCCTGCTTTACACTTCTTCGCAACTTTATCCCTGACCTGTCTGGTGTGTTCCTTGGCCTCCATGATGCTGTTTATTCACTAAGGTTCTCTAAAAAAAAAAAAAAACGGAGGGCTTCACAGAACAGCTGTATTTATACTGAGATTAAATTAATTACACACAGGTGGACTCTACTTACCAATTAGGTGACTTCTGAAGGCAATTGGTTCCAGTAGATTTTAGTTAGGGGGTATCAGAGTAAACAGGGCTGAATACAAATGTACGTCACATGTTTCAAATATTTATTTAAAAAAAAAAAATTGAAAACCATTTATCATTTTCCTTCCACTTCACAATTATGTGCCACTTTGTGTTGGTCCATCACATAAAATCCCAATAAAATAAATTTACGTTTTTGGTTGTAACATGACAAAATGTGGAAAATTTTCAAGGGGTATGAATACTTGTATACCTTTTCAAGGCACTGTATAATTTATATTTATATATTATATATATATATTTTTTTTTATTATTATTTGCTTTTATATAAATAACAAAAACAATATGGTACAGTATGTGCCATACATTTTAATTCATCTGCTTTACATTCAGTCCAGAAGACTGAGGACATCTAGTGGTAGAATTAAATTATTGCAGGGCACATCAACGAAGAGTTGGAAATCTTTGATGCTTTTTTAACCACTGACTGGGGCTCCCTTCTATTAAAACTGCTAGGAGTTTTAGCCTCTTTAGCGCCGAGAGTATGCAAATATGCAGCCTCTCAACAGGTGGGCACCCTGGCTTTAAGGGGTTAAGTATCAGTGGGGTTGATTTACTAAAGGCAAACAAACCGTGCGCCTTGCAAGTGCAGTTGCTCCAGAGCTTAGTAAATTATATGAAGCTTCACTTTACAAAGAATACCCAATCACATGCACATAACTGGATGGTGGAAGTCAGCGGAGCTTCCCCTCATTTCCTAAGCTCTGGTGCTCTCTGTGCACAGCCTATTTGCTGTTAATAAATTAACTCTAATGCGTCCATAAATGAACAATTATTAATTTAATGAATGCATGTGGAGCGCTGAGTGACCATTTGGAGCCAAGTGGACTCTGTTAGTGATAAAAAAAATAATAATTTACCTGATTAATATTGTAATTAAAGCACATATTCTAAAGTACAGAATGACTGAAGGTTTTAAAATCAGATCACACAAGGAACCAACCTATCTTAGATTCATGCTGAGGGGCCCCCAGGAGCTTGGAATTCATATGAGGGCTACCAGCACACCCCCAGTACAATGCACTGCCACTTTTTGCCCAATAGAAACCAGAGTATTGTACATGGAGTGGGCGGGGCATAGCTCTGACTTTGGAGTCAGTCAGTATTTGCATATTGAGCGACCCAGACCTGGAAGCCCCCAGAGTGCTCGGCACAGTGAAGAAAGGGGAGTGCAGGTGACTGCTTCCAAACTCTTATACTGACTTTTATATCACGCCAGGCTTACTTCTCACTCACAAAGACAACAGCGATATCTCAGACAAGGCAGCATGTAAGACAAGGGACACTGAAAACACAAAGATATTCAGTACTTACCTCTGTAAAGACCTCAGTCATCTGTTCTGAGCGGTCCTTGTAGTGAACTTCCATATGGGGGAGATAGGAGAAGAAAGCAAGGCAGCCCCGTGGCTTTAAGATCCGATCGACCTGAAATGATGACATCTACATTAATATATCAGCAAAAGTGTGCCCCTTCACTAAATGGGGTGAACTACTGAATTTATTTTTTAAAATTATTAAAAAGTGTACAATCTAGCATATAGAGTTCAGTGATTTGGGGAATATACAGTATTATATAGCATAGTGTATACTATAGAGTGTAGCAGTTCAGTGTATGTAATATATAGCACAGTGTACAATGTAGCAGTCCAGTGTATATAAAGTATAGTACTGTACACTGTGTTATACATTACATATTCTTGACTGCTGCATGCTGTACACTGAGTCCAGCCATTCATTTATATGTTCAGTGATCCTGACTCGCATCACGACTCACAAGCGACCCGTATCCTCCTTCACCCCCTATACACCAGCCGGGGGCTCAATCCCAGGAGTCAACTTGCACTCCATTCCTCTCTAAATTCCAATAAGACTGGCTGTGCATAAAAAGCCTTCTTGCTCCACTATTGTGCAATCCACTGACTTCACACACTGAACACTCCTGCCAGAAGCCACGCCCCTGAAGCGTTTCACCCATGACAAGTGTAGCGCTGGTATCCTTGCCTACTAAATTATATTAGCATTTATAATGAAAGTCTATGGACGTTTCTATGGCTTAGTGTTTGGCGCCATCTAGCGGCCAAACACTGATAGTGGACTTAAATTATTTTTGCTTTCACAAAGCACTGAATTTACAGGAAGTGACTGTTATTTACACTGGAGAGTTGACCTTTTTTTACCCAGGATGCCGGGTGACCTACCCATGGACACCCTCTCTGACAGTGCATGCTGGGTAGGAAATAAAAGGAGCCAGAGCAGCCATCTTAGGTCTCTTGGGAACGCATGGCCTGCCTGTGAGGACTTATGAGGAGGCCTCCCAGAGGAAGCGGCCTACAGCCATTGCGGAGCGCAACCCCGCTCAATTGTGTGAGTGACCTTGGAACGTAACCGAGTGACAGAGCCGGCTGACCTAGAAGCAAGCTGCAAACACCGGACCAGAGCTACCATACAGAGCTTCCAATCCAGTTGGTGAGCGGGTTGAGGCCCACAGTTTATTAACTTTTGCACCTAGTCAGACTTATATACAGGCCTCGGCCTATGGGATCCATAGTCCTACGGAGGAGGAGTATAGCAACTGATACTAGGCCTATCTGCTATTGCATCTCAAGCCTTGTATCATAGTTACGGAAGCAACACCAGGATCATCTTTAACTCAACGTTAATTACTTTACTTCTTGGATTACAAATTATAAGAAATTATCATAGCCAGCAGAAGGCAAGAAGACTAAAGGCTGAATACTTTTAATGAGATCTCACAAATAGCAATAAAAGTAGGGGGAGCTCCCTTGTATTTCTATTGTTTGTAATTGTTTTATCAAAATTCATTGTCCTGTCATTCTATGTTGGGATAACAGCACAATTAATGTAATCACCTGTTTGCCAATATATACAGTAAAATACACTTTGGTTAAGTACCCCGTTGTGTGGAGTATTGTTTTCTCTCAGCAGGTGGAGCCAGTGGATCCTGAGGGGACAACACAGGTATATTGTGTCATATTATATTGTACTGTATTGTATTGCACCACAGCTGTCAATGGGACTGAGTCGAGTTAGTGGGGTTTATTAGCAGAGTGCAGGCCCAAATCAAACCAGCAGCTCCTTCGGGGAGTTGTTTTATTGGATTTTAATTTTGGTTTATGTATTGCACAGCACAGTGAACAGATTGCAATAATCCACTGTATGCAATATACAGCACATCATACATATAGTAGTTTAGGCTAAGTAAGTTAAATCATAATTTACACGGTATACAACATTCAAAATGCATGCATTGTACAGCTGTCTGCAGTATGCAACATGCAGCACAAGGTTTAGGGGTCCAATTTATGCAGCACAGTGTGCAGAATGCAGTGGTCAGGTGTATGTAACGTACAACACAGTTTACAGCAATCAGAAAATCATGCAACGAGAAGACTCCGTTTGTTTTTACCTCTTTTAGAAACTTCTCAATGTTAAACCAATGGACAGCAGCACATGCTATTAGTAGATCAACAGAGGCCTCACCAACCGGCACCTCTTCAGCTGGACAGGCACTGTAGGAATTATAGATTAGACTATATAAGTAGTGACACCATCTGGTTAAATTTAAAGCCCAACCCTGGGCTCTGTGCGTCGACTTTTCTGCCACATCCCATCCCAGATGAAACGAGGGTCTGATATATTTCTAAAGGATTCAATGGGAAATTCACTGCAACATCACAGAACAATGTCCTTTATAAATACCCACCAATCATCCCAACATCCCCAAACAATATCCTTTAGGAACACCCAATCACCCCAACATTAGGGATGAGCTCCGGCGTGTTTGCATGCTCCACGTGCAGAGCCCGCCAGGAAGTCACGCTGCGCTAATCACAGGCAGCGAGACATTGCTTGATCTCTGCAGCCGCGCATCAGGACAATGTCTCACTGCCTGTGATTAGCGCAGCGCTGCGCCGACTTCCTGGCGGGCTCTGCACGTGCAGCATGCGAAAATGCCGTAGCTCATCCTTACCCAACATCCCCCGACAATGTCAATTAGGAATACCCACGATCATCCCAACACCCACCAATCACCCCAACATCCCCCGACAATGTCCATTAGGAATATCTAATCACTCCAACATCCCCATCAATTTCTTTAGGAATACTCACCAGTCACCCCAACAAAATCCTTTACAAATACCAACCAATCGCCCCAACATCACCCAAAAATATCCTTTAGGAATACCCACCAATGACCCCAATAATGTCCTTTAGGAATACCCACCAATCACCCCAACAATGTCCTTTAGGAATACCCACCAATCACCCCAACATCCCCTAACAATGTCCTTTAAGAATACCCACCACACCCCAACAATGTCCTTTAGGAATACCCACCAATCACCCCAACATCCCCTAACAATGTCCTTTAAGAATACCCACCACACCCCAACAATGTCCTTTAGGAATACCCACCAATCACCCCAACATCCCCTAACAATGTCCTTTAGGAATACCCACCAATCACCCCAACATCCCCAAACAATGTCCTTTAGGAATACCCACCAATCACCCCAACATCCCCTAGCAATGTCCTTTAAGAATACCCACCAATCACCCCAACATCCACTAACAATGTCCTTTAAGAATACCCACCAATCACCCCAACAATGTTCTTTAGGAATACCCACCAATCACCCCAACATCCCCTAACAATGTCCTTTAAGAATACCCACCAATCACCCCAAAATGTTCTTTAGGAATACCCACCAATCACCACAACATCCCCTAACAATGTTCTTTAGGAATACCCACCAATCACCACAACATCCCCTAACAATGTTCTTTAGGAATACCCACCAATCACCCCAACATCCCCTAACAATGTCCTTTAAGAATACCCACCAATCACCCCAACAATGTTCTTTAGGAATACCCACCAATCACCACAACATCCCCTAACAATGTTCTTTAGGAATACCCACCAATCACCACAACATCCCCTAACAATGTTCTTTAGGAATTCCCACCAATCACCCCAACAATGTTCTTTAGGAATTTCTCACCAATTAACCCAACAGCCTCCAAAAATGTCCTATAGGAATTCCCCCCAATACTCCTAACATCCTCCAACAAAGATTCTTTAGGAATACCCACTAATCACCCCAACAATGTTCTTTAGGAATCCCTCACCAATTACCCAACGGCCTCCATAGGAATTCCCCCAAACCTCCCAACATCCTCCAACAATGATTCTTTAGGAATACCCACAAATCACCCCAACATCCGTAAAACAAATGTCTTTTAGGAATACCCACAAATCACTGCTGCACCATGGCACACTTTAGATGGTAAACTTCCTTTAACCCAAAGAGGTCTGTTCATACCAGGAAAGGAACTACTCGGTATGGTGTTCTCACCCAGGCAAAAGGTTCCTGGTCCTCCCCTGAACGTAGCCAATGAAAAACGTTTAGAATGTCCCCACCTGTATGTGACATTGGATGATGCTGATACTTTCTTGGCCTCCTCTATCTGAGCCTCACTGATATCAGTTCCAAGAACTTTCTTGAAGTATGGAGAGAGAATTCTTGTGCTCTGCCCCGTTCCACAGCCAACGTCCACAGCAAATCCATACGGTTTGGGTAACTAGGAGGACAAAAACATCTTCAAATTATATCAGAGGAACACTGGTCCTGCTTTTAGTTTCTGCCCATGTCATGCATATATATGGTTGCAAAGACAGCACCCTTCCCTGCTCTGTGTAATAGAAAAAAAGTGTTGGCTGGACACAGGGTCGTCTTTAATATTGATTGGACCCTGGGCAAAACTTTTCTTGCCCCCCCCCCCCCCCCCTCCCCCCCCCCCCCCCCCCCCCCCCATGCAGTTTTGCTCTCCACCTGCTCTGAGACATACAATAAATAGCAGCTAGACTCAAAATCAGTTTACTGAATCAGATCAGGAAGCTATTGCAATTGGTTGCCAGCGGTTACAGTGTATCATTATCGCTTCCTGACTGGTTGCTAGAGGTTACAGTGTATCATTAACGCTCACTGACTGGTTGCTAGAGGTTACAGCACACATTACGGCTCACTGATTAGTTGCTAGAGGTTACAGCACATGATTTCTGCTTGTTGATTGGTTGCTAGAGATTACTGTGGATATGACCTCAGGGGGGGCATGATATACATATCAATGCCACCGGGCGCCGCTATTTACATATGAATGCTGGTAATTCACATGTAAACACAGGGTCTGCTGGAGAGTCATCTGTACAAAACAATAGGGCAGAGCTGGGCAGCATTAGTAGCAGCACTTCACACAGATATTGGGACACAGCACAGGACTAAAAACTCAAGGGACGAGGGAAATTAAACCAGGATAGTTGGCAAGTATGAGGCAGCTGCTTTGGGTCCCACAACAATGACAGGGCCCAGGGCAGCTGCCCCTT
The DNA here is from genome assembly GCA_028564925.1 of Lithobates sylvaticus. Taxonomy (NCBI): domain Eukaryota; kingdom Metazoa; phylum Chordata; class Amphibia; order Anura; family Ranidae; genus Lithobates; species Lithobates sylvaticus. The sequence continues at coordinate 282,183,900 of CM053031.1, forward strand.
TTGCCCTGCCTTAAAAACGGCCCTGGCTGGACAACCCCTTTAAAAAAAAAGAACTTGAGCGGCTCTGCTAATCAAAGCAAAGTATTTCTGTTTTACATTTTACAAGTGGTCTATACCAGGCAGGAGCCGTCACTCACCCTTTCATCCACGTAACTGAAGATAAGGTCTATTATTTCTTGTGATGGCTCAAACCTGAACTTCTGATAATACGACGCATGCTCCTTTCCTTCAAACAGCTGTGTCGCCATTTTAGACTCAGACTATCACCTAAAATGATAAAACAGCAAGAAAAATGTATTTTATAAAAAAAAAAAAAAAAGAAAAAAAAACATACAATATAAGAAGGGACCCTCTGGGGGTGCGGGGCTCTTTGCAGATACACATTCACTTTATGGGAAAGATGAAACTGTCTGTCTGTCTTTAAAGTGGACCTGTACCAAACTTCAACCATTCAGACTGAATACAATGGGAAAAAAATTCATAAGCAGAAGTTACTATGTAGAAAAGCAATTGATAGACTGCGAGTCATAGAAAGCTGAAGTTCGAAGCAAAAAAAAAAAAAAATGCTTAAAATCCCTAAAAAAAAATTGTAAAAACAAATTGAAAAATATTTTTTTTTTTTACTCACCTCTAAATGCCTGTTGCTAGGGGGTCCCTTGTAGTCTGCCTCTTTCGGTGCCCGGGTTGGTGACATCACTTCCCCTTGGCGCAGGAAGGGCTCCCTCCCTCCTGTCAGTCATCTGGGACATGTGACAGGTCCCAGTTGACTGTGCGGCCAATCACGGCGCGCGTCGCCACTCGCGCATGCGCAGTGGGTGCCTGGCTGTGGCTTCACAGCCGGGCACCCACTGCGCATGCGCGAGCGGCGACACGCGCCGTGATTGGCAGCACAGTCACAGCCCACAGTTGCAATGCCGGCCCTGCCGAGTGGATGGGGGGGCGAGCGGAGCTTCGACCCCCCGCATCGCTAGACCCTGGGACAGGTAAGTGTCCAATTATTAAAAGTCAGCAGCTGCAGTATTTGTAGCTGCTGACTTTTAAATTTTTTTTTTTTTTTTTTTTTTAAGGGGCACCCCACTTTAACCACTTCAGCCCCGGAAGGTTTTACTCCCTTAATGATCAGGCCATTTTTTGCAATACGGCACTGCGTTGCTATAATTGACAATTGCACCGTCCGGCGATGCTGTACCCAAATAGAATTGATGTACTTTTTTACCCACAAATAAAGCTTTCTTTTGGTGGTATTTGATCACCTCTGTGGCTTTTATTTTTTGAACTATAAACAAAAAAAAAGGCGACAATTTTGAAAAAAAAAAATATATATATATATATATATATATATATATATATATATATATATATATATATATAATTATATTTTCTGCTATAAAACATATCCAATTAAAAAAAATGTAAAAAAAAAAAAATAAAATCTAATTTCTTCATAAATTTTTTGTGTATTTATTGTATTCTGCTACACATTTTTGGTTAAAAAAATAAAATAAAAAAAATCACAATAAGCGTATATTGATTGGTTTGCGCAAAAGTTATAGCGTCTACAAAATAGGGGATAGATTTCTGGACTTTTTATTTTATTTTTTATTTTTTTTTACCAGTAATGGCGGTGATCAGGGATTTTTTTTTCTATCAGGATTGCGACATTGCGACAGACAGATCGGACACCTAGCTGAGGCACTGTCACTCAGGGCCGGGACAAGGGGAGGGCAGGAGGGGCGGCTGCCCTGGGCACTGTGGTATCCTGTGAGGTGGGGGGGGGCACCACAAGGAGATTGGGGGAAGGGGATTTGTGTTGGAAGAGGGAATTTGGCAGAGTGGCGGGGAGTATTATTCTAGTTGGGGAAATTTGGGGGGATGTTAAGAGTGATTTAGGGGGGTTTGTGTTGGGAGGGGTAACAGGTACGCGATTTTTGTGCAACAGAGCCGCCTTGCCGCAGTTTATGTATGGCAGGTGGTCTTTAAGAGGTTAAAGTGGATCTTCACCCCCACCCACTTCCTAATATTTCACTCCCCCCTTCCTCTCCTACAATCAGAACTTTCTTTTATTTTTTGCCTTTTTTAGGGAATACCATCCCCCCCACTTCCTGTATCCTTGACTAAGCCAGAATGACATATGAAGTACCCACAGCCCCCTGGGATATCCATGACCATGGAGGGGGCAGGGTATTCTACTGCACATATATCATCAGGGGGCTGATTGTCTCTTCCGTTTGCAGGTGGTCCCCCTGATGACACAATACAGTGCATGTGCATCATCAGGGAGTTTGCTGCAAGAACACAGAAAAGACACCCAGCCTCCTGATGACATCATAGAAGATGGTGGGATGGTATGCTGTAGCAGCAGGGCAGATCCCTACAGAACCAGGGGTGGCCTGTCCATTAAAGGCAGACAGGCGCCGCCCCCTATGTCGCGCTGTCACCTATATGACAAATGGATAGATTCAGGCTTTGCATTGCCTGAATCTATCCATGGCCACCCCTGCCACTCCTTATTTAGGTGTCCGGCCCCTTTTCAGACGCCGGGCGCCTGAATTACAGCGCGGGGGTGTTTTTTGAAGCACCTGATTAGAGCCATAGGCTCATAGCTTAAAAAAAGGTGGACTCGGAGTGCAGAGTATTGCGCTCGCAGTCCACCCAGGCATGTTAGAAAAGCAAATGAATATTTGCTTTTCTAACAGTGAACCGGCTCTCTGCCAATCAAGAGGCGTGGGTCTAATACCAGTCACCCGATTGTCTGAAGACACAGCCAATCCCATTGGCCAGCTAGCAGAAGTGAAGAAGAGATGCATGGAGGACACAGGCCTGACCCGCGCTACTTGTCCCACAGCTCGCCGCCATCACCCGCTGCCTGACCCGCCACCAAGATGGGGTAAGTGCCGGTCAGACAGCAAGCGAGCGGGTGGGGGGCACAGAGGCTGCAATTGATGGGGCACAATGGCTGCATTTCATGGAGCACAGTATCTGTAATTGATGGGCACAGAGGCTGCAATTGATGGGGCACAGAGGCTGCAATTGATGGGGCACAGAGGCTGCAATTGATGGGGCACAGAGGCTGCATTTCATGTTTATGTTTCAGTATTTTTCTGAATTTTTTAGTTTGTTTTTGCGCCCCCCAAAAAAAAAATTTGAGCACCAGCCGCCACTGTAGAGAACACTGATAGATTTGTGTAAGGTAGGCAGGAATGGGGGGTGGGGGGGGGGGGGGTTGTCGGTTAAAAAAAATGCATCATCTAGCCTCCCTCCCAGCCTGACTGTCCATGGCCCACCCCTTTCATTGGCTGGATTTTAGTTATTTCAATCATGGCGGATCAGCATCACATGTGGGCATTACCCAGGGAGGTCTGCATGCAAATACGGCCTGTCTATGAACTCCCACTCCTCCATTGAGGCATTTTGATATTCGCATAACCCCTCCCAATCGCCTGCCCACTGCTTCAATTAGGACTGAGGGCTCTTAAAGCGTTTGTTACCCCAACACTTCATATTCCTGATATGTGGCTGCTGCACCATGTACTTGTATGAGAGTCTCCTGTTCTCTTTGTAATGCTTCCTTTGTGTGAAATCCTTGGTGTTCCTGCCAGCCCCTCTGCTTTTCTATTAAAAACTGACCACACTAAGCAGGAGACCACAACGCTGTCATTTCTGTACTCTCTAGCTATGCTGGGAACTAAGTGTGCTCTCCTCCAATGACCAGACTTGTCCTGACACACCCCTCCCTGCACAGCCATACGCTGGGAAACTCAGTGTACTGCTGCTTCTCCTCCCACCAACTCTTATGCAGCTGAGAACAGAGGGAATGTGATCACTTATAAAAAAATATATATATATAATAATAATAATACTATCTAAACAAAAAAATGTTTGCCTTTTGTTTCTATTATAAACTGAATGAGTTGTTTTACAAGGGATTCATTTACAATCACCATAGGTGAGCACAGCGGGTGTGCCCGGGCACACCCCAATCACTGTGTGCTGTGCCGATTCCCCCCCTTGCTTGGGCTCCTCTTGTGTTGCGCTCCCAAAATGGAGAGTGGGGGATGTGGCTAGTAAATATACAATTTACTGGCCCCCTCCTTTTCTAAATGAACACAGTAAACACTCCCTCGCTGTGTTCATTCATAACCAAAGAATAGTAAACTGTTTACTATTCTTCAGTTTGTGAATGAATGGGAAGCTGCTTAGCACAGGGCACTTCCCATTCATTCACTGTCCAGTGCAGCTGCAGAGAAAGGGGTGTTTGTTTGAGCTTTGGGGTGCACGCCGTAATACAATAGGCTGTGCACACCTATGACAATCAATTTGAGTACTGAGGCTATAGCCCCTCCCACCAGCTATAACCCACCTGCATTGCATAGAGAAGCACAGAGATCCAGCGATGCATCTGAAATTAAAACTAAAAGGTTTTATTTAAAAATGTCACTATCATGTTTAGGAGGGGAGGAGGAGGAGGAGCCAAGACAGGCAAAATATGCATGTCTTTCTGATATATTTATTGCTCTATGCTAGAATTAAAAAATAAAGTAACATTTTTGGCAATAATGTCTATAAACAATGTAACCATTTATTTATACAGCTCTAAACATCAGACCTGATAGAGGGACTTCTTGCGAAGGTTGGATTTATTTCTAGATTATTTTTAATGGTTCTCTCCACACAAAAGTGATATTTTAGGATTTTATATTTGAGACTGACCAGCTAAGTCACCCCTGAGTCCCTGACATGTTCAATGTCTTTGATACACCAAGAATCATCTCCCGACCCGACCACAATCCTGTACTTTCCTGTCCACCGGGGAGTATAAGGGGTTCCTGACCACTTTTGTGTGTTTCAGCTCTTCATGTTACATTGTCCATAATATATATAAAAAAATAAAAATAATATATAAAAAAAAAAAATCCCACTTGGATGGTGGGAACCCCTTATAATGGGCACATCAGTTGTACAGTCAGCACAGGGATGGTGGGAACCCCTCATAATGGAAAAGTAGGTGTACAGACCCGGGAACTCAGCACAGGGATGGTGGGAACCCCTCATAATGGGCACAGCAGGTGTACAGAACCAGAAACTAGCAGATCTGGAGACATGTAAACTCAGTACAGGGATGGTGGAAAACCCTCATAGCAGGCACAGCAAGTCTGGGGACCCAAGAACCCGGCACAAGGATGGTGGGGACCCCTCATAATGGGCACAGCAGGTGTAGAGACCTGGGTACTCAGCACAGGGATGGTGGGAATCCCTCATAATGGGCACAGCGGGTGTACAGACCCAGGAAATCAACACAGGGATAGTGGGAACCCCTCATAATGGGCACAGCAGATGTACAGACCTGGAAACCCCTCATAATGGGCACAGCAGGTATGCAAACCCGAGAAATCAGCACAGGGATGGTGGGAACCCCTCATAATGGGCACAGCATGTGAACAGACCAGGGAACTCAGCACAGGGATGGTGTGAGCCCCTCATAATGGGCTTAGCAGAACTGGAGACACGTAAATTCAGTACAGGGATGGTGGAAACCCCTCATAGCAGGCACAGCAAGTCTGGAGACCCAAGAACCCGGCACAAGGATGGGCACATAATGGGCACAGCAGGTGTGTACAGACCTGGGAACTCAGAGCAGATTAGAACCTCTATCATGTTTTTCCTGCTGTCTAGGGCTCCATTAGAGAGATTTCCTCTCACTTCCTGTCCCAGTGACAACACTTCAAAAGATAAACTTTTGAATCTTCTCCCACTCCATCTAGAACTAGAGGTACAGGTTCTCGGCTCACTTATACAAATCAGAACTTAGCCCAGCGCAAATTACTGTAAACTCACCCCACGAAGATGGTATTCAGAGTTCGCTCGCCGCCTCAGCCTGCGGTACAATAAAAACGTATTAAGCCTTGATGCGGGTGGCCTTTCCTCCACCTATGGAAGTTTGGTGAACTTTGGAGCAGGCTGGCACAGAGTTAATGAGAGACCTGGCACTGCCTTCTCCAAACACCGTTATCGCTTATCGCAGAATCCATTAATGTACAATTATTATTCTTAATTATCGGTCAGCACCACCGACCCATCATACTTCACCCCTTCCCTGCCTACACATGAATGCACAGCACATATATATACATACATACATACAGCACAGTGTGAGATCCAGGAACCCAGAGATGGACTCATCCACCTCTCCATGGAGGAGAGGATACAGGAAACACACACTGCTGGAAATAAAGAGCGAGTGATACAATGTCACAACAAAGAATTGTATCCATCTGAAAAGAGAAGAGACTAGACTGGATACATTGTGTGTAATGAATGCAGACTCAGGATCTCTGCTTTGTTCTCCCCCGCCGCCTGCACTTGGTATGATCCGCATATATTGTGACGAAAGCAGCAGCAATGCAATGGCGGAGTACAGAGGAAGGTGGTGTCAGAGGATGTCCTCAATTGACTCATGTTTGGACTGGAAACACAGAAGACCGATGACTGTGCATGGAGTCTGCGTTTTATTTTTTAACAGTTTAGTGACTATAGACCTTTGTTGAGCCCAAGCATGTTAAAGGCATAGTCCACCTTTTGCAAAAATGTAATTAACCACCTGATTACTTGGCACTTAAACCCCCCTCTTGACCAGACCAATTTTCAGCTTTCGGCGCTGACGCACTTGAAATGACAATTGCACGGTCATACAACACTGTACCCAAATGAAATTTTTAAAAAAATTTCCCCACAAATAGAGCTTTCTTTTGGTGGTATTTAATCACAGCTGGGGTTTTTATTTTTTGCTAAACAAATAAAAAAAGATGGAAAATTAAAAAATAAAATAAAATCATGTTTAATAGTTTGTTATAAAATTTTGCAAACAGGTAATTTTTCTGCTTCATTGATATGCGCTGATGAGGCGACACTGGTGGGCACTGATAGGCTGCACTGGTGGGCACTGATAGGCTGCACTGGTGGGCACAGATAAGTCGGTACTGATGGGCACAGCAAAGATGGCACTGATGGGCACGGATGGGTGGCACGGATGGGCACTGATGGATGGCACTGATAGATGGCACTGATGGGCACTGATAGGTGGCACTGATGGGCACTGATAGGTGGCACTGGTAGGGGACACTGATGAGCACTGGTAGGTGACACTGATGTGCAGCACTGGCACTGTGGGCACTGACATATGGCACTGTGGGCACTGACTGATGGCACTGTGGGCACTGACTGATGGCACTGGGGGCACTGACAGATGGCACTGGGGGCACTGACAGATGGCACTGGGGGCACTGACAGATGGCACTGGGGGCACTTTTATTTGCAAATGTGGGCACCCTGGGCATATTGCAGTGAGAGGGACTGATGTCCCTCTCACTGCCGCCGGTGATCGGCTTTTTTTTTTTCTCCTCGCGCTGTCAGCGCGAGCAGGAAAAAAAGCCGATTACCGGCTCGGTTAATATCACATGATCAGCTGTCATTGGCTGACAGCTGATCACGTTGTAAGGGGTCGGGATCGACCCCTTACTCGGATCTGTGATCCAGCGAGTCTCACAGACTTGCGGATCACAGAGCGCGCCACGTGCGCCCTTCAGGGGGCGCGCAGGCAGCTCGTTGCCGGGACGACATCAATAGACGTCGTCCCGTCACATTAGATCCGCGCTGTAGCCGTCATTTGGCTATAGCGCGGGTCTATAGTGGTTAAAGAGGGAGTCTGGCGAAAAAATGTTTTTTTAAAAGTCAGCAGCTACAAATACTGCAGCTGCTGACTTTTAAAATATGGACACTTACCTGTCCAGCATGCCCACGATGTCGGCACCGGAAGCCGTTCTGTCGATTGGCTGCCATCTTCAGTATGGGAATCAGGAAGTGAAGCCTTGCTCCGGTTTCCTACTGCGCATTCGTGAGTCGCGCTTCGCAATAAGGATGGTCCCTGCTGTCTGTGGGATCCGAGTGTTTCCCAGCAGACAGCAGTGGGGGTACAGGAAGTGGCGTAATAGCCGCAGAATTTGCGGCTATCTATGCCCAGAAGTGGGTGCAGATACCTGTATTACAGTGCCCATTACAGGTATCTGCACCCCCCTCCCCCCCTGAAAGGTGCCAATTGTGGCACCGGAGGGTTCTGATGAGTGGAAGTTCCACTTTAAGGTGGAGCTCCGCTTTAATGCACCTACCGTAATAAAATAAAAACAAATTTACATTCATTGCATTTTTTGCTTTGAAGCCTGCAGAGCATTGCAACAACGATCAGTGCATGCCACGTTTACATCCAAGCCCCAGGTCAGTAGAAGTTTGTGGTGTGGGGGTGGTGGAAATAGAGAATGGACTACAAGGCATCATCATAGTCATACCGACCATTATCTGAGGCCATCTGCAGTGGTGGTGAATGGGACTTGTAGTCCAGTGGTTCTCATCCCTGTCCTTAAAGTGATTCTAAGAGCCGGTTCACACAGGGGCAGCACGACTTGCAGCGCGACTGCGCCAGGCGACCTGCATACGACTTCAGTGGCGGCTTTCAAAATGACTTCTGTATAAAAGTCAATACAAGTCGCCCCAAAAGTAGTACAGAAACCCTTTTTCTAAGACCCCTTTCACACTGTGGCGTTTTTCAGGCGCTTTTCACATTGGGATTGCAGATGAGGCTTCTTTCAAGCGCTTTACAGGCGCTTTTTTTTTTTAATGCTAAAAATGCCCCAGTGTGAAAGGGGTCTAAGTCGGAGCGACTTGAGTCGCTCCTTTTAGAACGGTTCCATAGTACAGAACGGGACGCGACTTGTCAGGCGGCTAAGTCGCCCCTGTGTGAACCTTCTCTAAGGGTTCGGTTTTTTATTTATTTTTTTATTTAAAATAACAAACATATACCTCCACTGTGCAGCTCGTTTTGCACAGGGTGGCCCCAAACTTGCTCTTCTGGGGTCCCCCGGCGGCTCTCGTGGCTCTTCCCCACATCAGATAACCCCCTCGGGCAATCGAGGGGTTACCTTGCGGGCACGCTCCCAAGTCCAGCATTTGCATCCACAGACACGAATGCCGGAATCGGCCCCGGCGCCCCCGTCATTGGATTTGATTGACAGCAGCGGCTGCGCTGCTATCAATCTAGCCAATCAGGACACGAGACACCGGCTAGCGCTGGTGTGCTCGTCCCCAGCGCAAGAAAAAGAGGGTTCAGGTAAGTAAAACAGGGGCACTGGGGGGGGGGGGGGCTGCATCACTGCAAGAGGTTTTTCACCTCAATGTATACATTGAGGTGAAAAACCACAAAGCTTTACAACCCCTTCAACCGCTTAAGGACCGCCTCACGCCGATATACGTTGGCAAAATGGCACGGCTGGGCACAATCACGTACCTATACGTGTCTCTTTAAGAGCCCAGCCGTGGGTCGCACTCGCGACCCGGTCCTGAGCTCCGTGACCGTGGCCGCGGGACCAGCGGACCCGATCGCCGCTGGTGTCCCGCGATCGGGTCACAGAGCTGAAGAACGAGGAGAGGTCTGTGTAAACAAACCTCTCCCTGTGCTTCCTAGTGCGACTGACCCTAAACGACTGTTCCCTGTCATCAGGACAGAAGATCAGTGACGTCAGACGCCAAGCCACGCCCCCCTACAGTTAAAAAAAACACACACACAAACACTTAACCCCTCCCCGCCCCCTAGTGGTTAATTCCTTCACTGCCAGTGTCATTTATACAGGAATCAGTGCATTTAAATAGCACTGATTCCTGTATAAATGACAATGGTCCCAAAAATGTGTCAAAAATGTCCGATGTGTCCGCCATATTGTCGCAGTCACAATAAAAATCGCTGATCGCCGCCATTACTAGTAAAAAAAAAATATTAATAAAAATGCTATAAAACTATCCACAATTTTGTAAACGCTATAACTTTTGTGCAAACCAATCAATAATCTCTAATTGCAATTTTTTTTACCAAAAATATGTAGAAGAATACGTATCGGCCTAAACTGAGGGAAAAAAAAAATTTATATATTTTTGGGGATATTTATTATAGCAAAAAGTAAAAAATATTGAATTTTTTTCAAAATTGTCGCTCTATTTTTGTTTATAGCGCAAAAAATAAAAACCGCAGAGGTGATCAAATACCACCAAAAGAAAGCTCTGTTTGTGGGAAAAAAAGGACGTCAATTTTTGTTTGGGAGCCACGTCGCACGACCGCGCAATTGTCAGTTAAAGCGACGCAGTGCCGAATCGCAAAAAGGGGCCCGGTCCTTTGGCTGCAAATTGGTCCGGGGCTGAAGTGGTTAAGTACCCCCAACAGGCCATGTTTGCAGGTTTTCCTTTATCTTGCACAGGTGCTTTAAATCGGAGTCAATGGCTTGGTATTTTGGACAGCTATTTTATCTAATTCCCAAAACATGGCCTGTTGGGGGTACTTGAGGACAGGGTTGAGAAGCACTTGTTGTATTCTTCCCATACATAGATGATGTGGCTGGGCAGGAGAAGGTATCCAAACCCACCCAAAATTAAAACAGAAATAGGGGGCTCTAGGCAGAATCACCCCACAATTTTCCTTTTCTGGAGGTCAGTTCCATGCATCTACTTCTTTTTCAGTAACAACATACTGAAAGATGGCTGGCTGGTGCTGCTTTCTGTCTTTTATTGTTACAGATGAGCTCTGCAGCCAAAAAAACTCACTCATGAGTGCAGTATTCTTACAGCTGTATGTATTTCCGAGGCTCCTGTGTGTCTGGAAGGCGAAGAGTTACAAACTCCATGCAGCTTCTGCCTAGCTAGAAAGAGAGGGCCGGTTTGCAAATGCACAGCAGGGGAAGGATAGAGGAGGGCCGGGCATGACAGTGTGTCTATGACACACAGGGAGTAAATTTGGGGGGTGTGGCTGTGGAGAGGCAGGCCAATAGCGGCAGGGGGGCGAGGCCGTATAAACAGGGGGCGTGGCCATAGGAGTTCAGTCAGGAAAGGAAAAGACACGAGGAGGCAGGTTTTTCCCACCCACCCTCCCTTATTTTAAGGTGATAATGTTGGAGGTGTTAACGTTTTTGTTATCGTTTCAGGTTTGGAAGCAATGGACGGAATGGAGACAAGGGGTTGGCGGTGTTTTGGTTGTTGGTCAGTGACGGCAGCAGTGATGTAGGTGGTAAGTGTGTGGGGGGCTCATCATTAGATGGCCCACTCCGGTGTGTGGGGGGCTCATCAGTAGATGGCCCCTTCGGTGTGTGGGGGGCTCATCATTAGTTGGCCCCTTCGGTGTGTGGGGGGCTCATCATTAGTTGGCCCCTTCGGTGTGTGGGGGGCTCATCATTAGTTGACCCCTCCGGTGTGTGGGGGGCTCATCAGTAGATGGCCCCTCCGGTGTGTGGGGGGCTCATCATTAGATGGCCCACTCCGGTGTGTGGGGGGCTCATCAGTAGATGGCCCCTTCGGTGTGTGGGGGGGCTCATCAGTAGATGGCCCCTCCGGTGTGTGGGGGGCTCATCAGTAGATGGCCCCTCCGGTGTGTGGGGGGCTCATCATTAGATGGCCCACTCCGGTGTGTGGGGGGCTCATCATTAGATGGCCCACTCCGGTGTGTGGGGGGCTCATCAGTAGATGGCCCCTTCGGTGTGTGGGGGGCTTATCAGTAGATGGCCCCTCCGGTGTGTGGGGGGCTCATGAGTAGATGGCCCCTCCGGTGTGTGTGGGGGCTCATCAGTAGATGGCCCCTCCGGTGTGTGGGGGGCTCATCAGTAGATGGCCCCTCCGGTAGTACACCAAATTTATTTTGGTGATTACTCTGTGTTGCACTGCGGGTAAGTGTTGTCTCCGGGCGGTACAAGTGGAGGCCAGTTGGTTTCGGTGAATATCCCGCAGGGCCCCCTGGTGTTCATATATATAGATGCAGTTAGTTTATATATATATGCCTTTTTGGTTATTAGCTACGTCACTGACCAACAAATAGGGATGTAACTGATTGTTTACAGTTGTGTTATGTGTTGATAATTTATTATCATTATGGTTTATGTGTTTATGTTATTTATATTTTAAATTGGAGTTATGTTTAATAAAAGGCCGTTGTCGGCCATTTACTCCAAAACATGGTGTGGTCTATCATTTTAGGTTAAGTAAATGGTATTATGGGCTGTATCAGCCTGGGGGTATTATATAGGCTACACAGGTCAAGGTAAAAAATGTAAAATGATCATCTGATCCAGTCCAAAAAGTCAAATGCTTTTTAAGAATGTCACCCGGAGCAGTGATCTCTGTCATGTTGTAGAGAGGCAATCCCCCCCCCCCCCCCCCACAGTTAGAAAAACTCCCTAGGACACACTTAACCCCTTGATCGCCCCCTAGTGTTTAACCCCTTCACTGCCAGTGTCATTGCCACAGTAATCAGTGCATTTTTATAGCACCGATCGCTGTATAAATGAAAAGGGTCCCAAAATAGTGTCAATAATGCCATAATGTCGCAGTCATGATAAAAAAAAATTGCAGCTCTCCTCCATTGCTAATAAAAAATAATAATAAAAAATGCCATAATTCTATCCCCTATTTTGTAGACGCTATAATTTTTGCGCAAACCAATCAGTATACTCTTATTGCGATTTTTTTTTTTTTTTTTACCAAAGATATGTAGAAGAATACGTATCGGCCTAAACTGAGAAAGAAATTCTATTTTTTATATTTTTTGGGGGGATATTTATTATAGCAAAAAGTAAAAAATAATGCATTTTTTTCAAAATTGCTGCTTTATTTTTTTGTTTATAGCGTAAAAAATAAAAACCACGGAGGTGATCAAATACCACCAAAAGAAAGCTCTATTTTGTAGGAAAAAAAAGATCGTCAATTTTGTTTGGGAGCCACGTCGCACGACCGCGCAATTGTCAGTTAAAGCGACGCATTGCCGAACCGCAAAAAGTACTCTGGTCAGGAAGGGGGTAAATCCTTCCGGGGCTGAAGTGGTTAACCACATACCAACCGTCGCAGTACATACAGTATACTGAGGCACACCAGTTATTTAAACATACTACACTATTGGAGGCACCCTTTCCTCTTTTATCTCCACCATGAGTGCTTTTAAAATTGGAGTATATAGATGTGGAGACGGAGGTTCTATACAGTCTAAACCAGCTGCAGGGATGGAGGGCCCCCTGGTGGTGGACAGTGGAATGGGAGAAGAGGCTTTCCATTATAACTCTATGCTGATTTAACATGGAATAGAGGTGAGAGTTCTGTGAGCTCATTTGTGGATTTTGGAGTTTTTATTCACACTTCGCCTATCCTAATGGAATCTGCGGGAAGTTTCAACATTATATATGGCAGCCATTTGTTTGAGGAACATCCACTCAGAGACTCTTTAAAGACGTTTTGACTATTTATATTATTTAAATGATAACCACATGGACTCATTCATTCATTTATTTGTTTATTCATATCGTACGGTTATACACTAATGCGGTACACACGGTCGGAATTTCCGATGCAAACAGTCCGATGGGAGCTTTTCATCGGATTTTCTGTCTGTATGCCCATCGGTCTTTTTCTGTCGGAATTTCCGACGGACTTTGGATTGAGAACCTGTTCTCAATTTTTCCGATGGAAAACCTTTTTATCGGATTTTCCGATCGTGTGTATGCAATTCCGACACGCAAAATTCCGACGCATGCTCGGAAACAATTCGACGCATGCTCGGAAGCATTAAACTTCCCTTTTTATAGTGCTTTCGAACGTGTTTTATGCCGCTGTGTTACAGAGCGTTGGAATTTGGTGTGACCGTATGTAGGCAAGACAGTTTGAGGGAAATTCCGTCGGAATTCCGACGGGAAAACCATCAGAGCTTTTTCCCACGAGGATTCCGACCGTGTGTACGCAGCATAAGGCCTCATGCACACGAGACGCTGTTAAACGCGCGTTCAGAGGCAGTTGGACACTTTTTTCAACTGCCCCTGAACGCATGCAATGTTATCCTATGTGCATCCTATATCCATGTACACAGTCTAGTTTTTTCCCGTTTTTATGCAGTTGCGTTTAACCTCGTTTTTCCAGAAGCAAAAAAATGCGTTCAGACACTTTGCTTTTCCGCGTTTCAGACGCAAAACGCAGCTAAACGCGGCTAAACGCAGGCACCTGCATTTAGCCGTGTTTGCGTTTAGAAGCCTTTTTAAAGGAACCCAATTTTTTGGACCAGAAAACTCCGAAATATGATGGTAAACCATAAAAAATACTAGAAAAATTGGTTTAAAATGTCGTAATTAGTTTAGATAGTTCATAGAGCATATATACTCACTAATGCATAGATGTTTGTGAAATATCCAACGGACATTCGCTGTGCCATCAACGGATGGGTCCAATATCGACAAGCTCTGATTCTGGACCTCTTATGCAAATTTGCGACGACGTTGCTGCCTCATCAAGAGCGACATCAGGAGCATTTCCTGACATATAATCAATATGGGATCCATTTAAAAAAAAAACACAGAAAGAGAGGCAAATGCAAGTGTACAACTGCTCTCTCTGCTGCTGCTGCTCACTCTGATCAAAATGGCAGAAATAGTTAATAATACATCTATATGTTGGAGTAACAGCGCTGTCTATTAAAAAATATACAATTCAATACTTGTTCTAAATAGATCCAACAGGCTATGTGAAAAACCTGAAATATTAAATAAATAATATAAGTTCCTGCTGCAACCTTATGTGAGATACACACAACAAAATGCAAGAAAAGAAAAAAAGGCTGCGCTGGAAATTAAAACATGTGAAAATTCTATCACCTAAATGAATATTGTGGTGCATAAAAAATTCGATCCAGCCCTAAGCTGGCAGTGTTACACGTGAAATGCACTACAACCGGCATCCGCTGGACGCAGTCCTGAACACACCGTTCTAATATAATTCAAAATGATATAATCAAACAGTGAAATTAAAAAAATTACATAAACAATATATAATAAAAAATTGAAGTGATTTCAGACATCCGTGATCCAATATAGTGGCATAGTGAACAACAGAGGACAAGGATAGGACATCACTTGTTGGAAAGTTCAAAGCATGCAAAAGTCCACCATATAGGTTTAGGGTTCTGTGGTTGTGGATTCACAGTGCTATAGCTTTTAACACCCACGAAACCAGTGATTGGATAGCCAGATAAGAGTCCTAACGTCTTCCTAGTGCCCCAGGAAGACGTTATCTTTTAACGAAACGGCGTAGGGTAAGTGGCGTGCTGACGTCACCTCCATTCCCCGTCCATCCAGGAAGCGACGGGCAGCGAGTAAGAGAGCCGGCCGGCTCGACAGTTTTTCTTTTTAAACAACACATTTGCCTATTTGATGCATTTTAAATGTAAGTGTACTACCTAAGAGAGTTTTTTAATAAAAGGTCAAAACGGTATTGTGCTATGGGTGTCCCTTTTTCTTCCATGTAAATGGTTTGGAGGAAAGCAAGGAGGACCCAGGAGAGATTTGGATATTAGAGTGCCATTTGGGAGACCTTGGAGAGAGACCTGGGCAGGGGTTCATGCCACAGGCTTATTTGATCTCTTTGACACAGGGATCAGAACAGCTGGTAAGCTGCTAATTTTTTATTTGGTGGAGGACTCTTATCTGGCTATCCAATCACTGGTTTCGTGGGTGTTAAAAGCTATAGCACTGTGAATCCACAACCACAGAACCCTAAACCTATATGGTGGACTTTTGCATGCTTTGAACTTTCCAACAAGTGATGTCCTATCCTTGTCCTCTGTTGTTCACTATGCCACTATATTGGATCACTATATTGGATCACGGATGTCTGAAATCACTTCAATTTTTTATTATATATTGTTTATGTAATTATTTTAATTTCACTGTTTGATTATATCATTTTGAATTATATTAGAACGGTGTGTTTAGGACTGCGTCCAGCGGATGCCGGTTGTAGTGCATTTCACGTGTAACACTGCCAGCTTAGGGCTGGATTGAATTTTTTATGCACCACAATATTCATGTAGGTGATAGAATTTTCACGTTTTAATTTCCAGCGCAGTCTTTTTTTCTTTTCTTCCAGTTACCGTATTTATCCGCGTATAACACGCACCGGCGTATAACACGCACCCCAAGTTTAGGAGAGCATTTTAAGGAAAAAAAGTTTTAGGAGGGAAGTTTAGGGAAAAAAAACAACTTACATTTAAGCGTCATTGCAGCTTGCCCAGCGTCATTGCAGCCTTGCCCAGCGTCATTGCAGCCTTGCCCAGCGTCATTGCAGCCTTGCCCAGCGTCATTGCAGCCTTGCCCAGCGTCATTGCAGCCTTGCCCAGCATCATTGCAGCCTTGCCCAGCGTCATTGCAGCCTTGCCCAGCGTCATTGCAGCCTTGCCCAGCGTCATTGTAGCTTGCCCAGCGTCATTGCAGCCTTGCCCAGCGTCATTGCAGCCTTGCCCAGCGTCATTGCAGCCTTGCCCAGCATCATTGCAGCCTTGCCCAGCGTCATTGTAGCTTGCCCAGCATCATTGCAGCCTTGCCCAGTGCCATTGTAGCTTTCAGCGTCATTTTCATTCATTTCCTGGTTTAAATTTCCCGCCACCGAGACGCTGTCGCGTGCGCCGCCGGCTTTTTCCGGGGGCGCTTCGTTCTTTTTCGGCCGCGCTTCGGGTTTTTTCGGCAGCGCTCGCTATTTTTCAGCGGCGCTTGCCTTTTTTGTCATTTTTTTTGGGGGTATCGGCGTATAACACGCACCCCCGACTTTCCCCCGATTTTAAGGGGGAAAAAGTGCGTGTTATACGCCGATAAATACGGTAATAATACATGCTTTCTGAGCTTGGGGAGGGTCTATATGTTATCTTTACAAATGCTTATAGACGCAAACGCAGCTAAACGCGGCATGAAAACACAGCAAAACGCACGTTTTTAAACGCAGGTTTCTGCTTTTTAAAACACGCGTTCAGCAGAGTTTGCATCTGCGTCTCGTGTGCATGGGGCCTAAGTGTTTATAGAACACTTCCCAGCTCATTCAATATAGTTTTTTTGATATCAATTATATATACACACATATATTATTATTTATTTTTCGATTTTATGATATCAATATTTATACTATACCATACTTTATTATTTTAGGTGTGTGCTTTACACTGTTGCCCAGGATCACTCTTCTTTATATATACAACAGTAACACAGCAATGACATATTTTTTTTTATGGATGGAACTCCGCTTTAATGCAAAGAATGCATTAAGGTGAAAAAACCTTGATGGTTTACAACCCCTTTAAGCACACTTTGATCAGGTTCTTTGCTCTTTGTACTGTTTTGTAGAATAAGAAAAAAAGGTTTCAATGACCCTACACCAGCATGTGAAATTGCATTATGTGACATGCTTGCTCCTATGAAGAGGGAAGGAGAAGCATTTTGCTGACAATCCCAATGCAGGCATATATCAGGAAAATCCAATAGCAACCGGCCAGGAAAAATCTATTCAGGCCTTTTAAAACCCCCTGGAAAGGCTCAGCGAGAGATCTCAAGGAAGGCCTAGAGGCAAACAATTGCTTACCATAAAAAGGTTGAATTGGGTACAGTGCCTTGCTTTTTATCTATTTTGTAACATTACAGCCTTTAGTTCAATGTTTTTTTTAATCTGAATTATATGTGATGGATTAGATAGTAGATAATAGTCTAAATTGGTGAAGTAAAATTTGAAAAATACATACATAAAACAATTTTTCAGAAATTAAAAACTGATAATTGGCATGTGCGTATGTATTCACTAGACATGGGAGCCGTCAAAAAATTAGTTTTGTTTCGTTCCGTTCCGTATAAAAAAAAAATCGTCATTCGTGTCAGAAATTTAAAGCAGTGTTTCAGCTAAAAAAAAGTTTTTTAAAGTCAGCAGCTAAAAAAAAGTAGCTGCTGACTTTTAATAAATACACTTACCCTCCCAGGGCGCCCGCGATGTCGGTCGTGGAGACCGAGATGTCCCTCGGCGCTCCTCTCCCAGCGCCGCCATCCTCAGTAAGGGAAACGGGCAGCGATCGCTGCCCGTTCCCTACTGTGAATGCGCGAGTCGTCGCGCGGCGCTTTGTGAATGGGGAACGCGATGTGTTGTGGGACACAGTTCCCATAACACACCGCGCCCCATTCACTAGAAGGCGGCTAGGAGAACAGCTCTGAGGAACAGGAAGAGGCAGATTAGGACGATCTGCCTAGCAACAGCCATTTCTGGTAAGTAAAAAAAAAAAATTTTAATTTGTATTAACATTTTTATCAAGTTTTGTTTTTCAGGGTGGCCCTCCACTTTAATTCGGATTCGTACAAAATACGAATTTCGTACGAATCGTTAATTTGGATAATGAATATCGACACTCTAAGAATAATAACGAATTATCCGAAAATGTATTAATGTTACATAACACAAGTGTATTGTCTATTGTTCACCAATCACTCAGAGGAAGTACGCAATACGAAATTTCGTTCTGTAAATTAAATGATGCAAATCCTCAAACAATCCATGTTAATTCCAGGTTGTGAGGCAACAAAACACAAAAAATGCCAACGGGGTGAATACCTTTTCAAGGCACTGCATATGAGGCCTAACTAAGGTCTTCCTAACATTTATAGGAACAGTTTATGCCCTGCCATCTGCTTTTTTAGAACAAATTATCAATCATTTTTCTGGCCATAAATGTAAGGCCTGATAATGAAGATGCATTGCTTTATATATAGCTATACAAATAATAAAAAGTACATGAGTGGTTGGTGAACAATAGATAGACAATAGACTTGTGTTATGTAACGTTAATACATTTTCGGATAATTCATTATTATTCGTAGAGTGTCGATATTCGTTATACTGAATCTCGAATTCATTCGAATCATTCGTTATATCCGCTATAATTTCTTTCGTATTAGTTGAAGTTCATTATTTGGTAGTTTGAAATCGGATAATTTGGATCTGAAATTCGTAAACGAAATTTCGTATTTCGTACAGAATTCGTATTCGTAAAAATTTGTAATTCAGATTCGTACGAAACTAATCGCAAATGTCTAGTATTCGCCCTCTTTGTTATGAAGCCCATAAAAAGCTCTGGTGCAACCAATTACCTTCAGGAGTCACATAATTAGTGAAATTATGTCCACCTGTGTGTAATCTAAGTGTCACATGATCTGTCATTACATATACACACCTTTTTGAAAGGCACCAGAGGCTGCAACACCTAAGCAAGAGGCACCACTAACTAAACACTGCCATGAAGACCAAGGAACTCCCCAAACAAGTCAGGGACAATGTTGTTGAGAAGTACAAGTCAGGGTTAGATTATAAAAAAATATCTAAATCTTTGGTGATCTCTAGGAGCACCATCAAATCTATCATAACCAAATGGAAAGAACATGGCACAACAGCAAACAGCAAGAGACGGCCGCACACCAAAACTCACGGAGCGGGCAAGGAGGGCATTAATCAGAGAGGCAGCACAGAGACCTAAGGTAACCCTGGAGGAGCTGCAGAGTTCCACAGCAGAGACTGGAGACTGGAGTATCTGTACATAGGACCACAATAAGCCGTACGATCCATAGAGTTGGGCTTTATGGCAGAGTGGCCAGAAGAAAGCCATTACTTTCAGCAAAAAACAAAATGACAAGTTTTGAGTTTGCGAAAAGGCACGTGGGAGACTCCCAAAATGTATGGAGGAAGGTGCTCTGGTCTGATGAGATTAAAATTTTACTTTTTGGCAAACGCTATGTCTGGTGCAAACCCAACACATCACATCACCCAAAGAGCACCATCCCTACTGTGAAACATGGTGGTGGCAGCATCATGCTGTGGGGATTTTTTTCAGCAGTCGGGACTGGGAAACTGGTCAGAATTGAGGGAAAGATGGATGGTGCTAAATACAGGGATATTCTTGAGCAAAACCTGTAGCACTCTGTGTGTGATTTGAGGCTAGGACGGAGGTTCACCTTCCAGCAGGACAATGACCCCAAACACACTGCTAAAGCGACACTTGAGTGGTTTAAGGGGAAACATGTAAATGTGTTGGAATGGCCTAGTCAAAGCCCAGACCTCAATCCAATAGAAAATCTGTGGTCAGACTTAAAGATTGCGGTTCGCAAGCGCAAACCATCCAACTTTAAGAAGCTGGAGCAGTTTTGCAAGGAGGAATGGGCAAAAATCCCAGCGGTAAGATGTGGAGAGCTCATAGAGACTTATCCAAAGCGACTTGGAGCTGTGATAGCCGCAGAAGGTGGCTCTACAAAGCATTGACTTTAGGGGGTTGAATAGTTATACACATTGACTTTTTCTGTTATTTTTTTTTTATCTTCAAAGTTGTGGGCATGTTCTGTAAATTAAATTACCGTATATACTTGAATATAAGCCGAGGCAACTAATTTTACCACAAACAACTGGGAAAATTTATTGACTCGAGTATAAGCCTAGGGTGAGAAATGCGCAGCTACTGTAAGTGGAAAAGAGGGTCAACAATGCCCATTTGCAGCCTCACTGTGCCCATTTACAGCCATAGGTCCCCCATACTTCAAACTTGGTAGTTAAGGGTTCCTAAATGCCCCCTAGCTGCAGGCAAAATTTGGGGTCTCGGGGTCCCGAAATGACATTGCTGCAGATGGACACAGGTGAATGACTTTGGGGCCCTGTATCTCGGGGTCACTTGGTGCTAGTAACCCCCATTGGATATGTTGTAGTGCTAGTTCCACCGGGTTTGAATACCAAATTTGGGGTTCCTAGCACCAAGTGTCCCCGAGATATGAGGCCCCAAAGTCGGGTCGGAAAATGTCAAGCACTTTTCTGCAGCAGAGAATGACATTGTCCGAACCGACTTTGGGGCCCCATATCTCGGGGCCACTTAGTGCTAGGAACCTCCATTGGATATGTTGTAGTGCTAGTTCCACTGGGTTTGAATACCACATTTGGGGTTCCTAGCACCAAATGTCCCCGAGATACGGGGGCCCCAAATTCGGGTCGGAAAATGTAATTTTTTTCTGCTGCAGAAAAGTGCTTGACTGGAGTATAAGCCGAGGGGGGCACTTTCAGCACAACAAAAATTTGCTGAAAAACTCTGCTTATACTCGAGTATATACGGTATGCAAATCCTCAAACAATCCATGTTAATTCCAGGTTGTGAGGCAACAAAACACGAAAAATGCCAGGGGGGGGGGGGGGTGAATACTTTTGCAAGGCACTGTATACATTAATAAATGTCTATAGATTCCATTAGAATTTGGTCCACCCAAGCCTCAAAAAACAATATGGCTGGAATGGGTGTGGATCACAGAGGGTAGCTGCTTGAGAGAGGTAAGAGAAAGGTGTGGCCCTATGTACAGTATTACTGTCGGTTTCGCTTCTGCTCTGGATCTGTTTAGCATGCAGAATTCAGATATGTAAAAGAGACACAAACAGGTAGGCTGTCCCTTAATACCTCTCAGAAACTGAACTTTGATATGTGCGCCGTTGGGACCCAACACGAGTAAGTTATCTATATATGTACAGGAATGGGAGTGGCAAGTCTATAAAATGCCCATAGTTGAGACGTATATGTTCTTGGGTGATGTGGCATAACACATACAGTACATGGAAGTACTTCTAAAGAGGACCTTTCATTATACCATAAGGTAAGTGAAGCAGTGACTGTACACTGGACTTTACACTAGTATGTACATGATTTCATACATTTTTACGCTAATTTTCAACAGTCGTGCATTTTCATATGCTGCCGTTTTTAGCAATCGGCTGTATTATGTATGATAACCCACATCAACTCATTGCGAATGTGAACTAGCACCATTGAAAAACAATAGCTAACCTGTGCACACACATTCCGTGCATCGTGATTGGACCCCAAAATATATAGGGGTTGATTACTAAAACTGTAAAGTGCAAAATCTGCGCACAGAAACCAATCAGCTTCCAGATTTTAGTCAAAGCTTAAAGCCGGACTGTACCTGAAAAAAAATTTTTGTCGGCAGCAGAGGCCGATCGATAGCTCGGCTCTCTGCTGTTGCCGCCACCATTCTCGGTGAGGGAATCGGCAAATAAAGCTTGCGGCTTCACTTCCCGGTTCCCTACTGAGCATGCGCGAGTCGCGCGGCGCAATGAGAATCTTCAGCGCTGTCTGCCGGGACACGTGTGTGTCCCGGCAGACAGCGCGCCGGGACAGGAAGCTGCGTAAACTCCCGTGGGAGTTTATGCCCGGAAGTGGGTGCAGATACCTGTCTTAGACAGGTATCTGCACCCCCCTCCCCCCTGAAAGGTGTCAAATGTGACACCGGAGGGGGGGAGGGTTTCGAAAAGCGGTAGATTTGTAGATTTGGATAGAGTGGAGATGGATTAGAACACCAGTCAGTTTCTATTGCTGTCTGTGTCCCCGATTGGTGGAGTCACCCTCTCTTATTTGTCCTGTTTACCATTATCATTGAAAGTGAAAGTAAAAGAAAATCGCCAAATTTTGTGTTGTCCCCAGAAAAGTAATAGAGGGGAAATCTTCCAATGGGGACATTAGTCCTGGTAACCTTAAAGAGGAAGTACACCCTAATGGGTTTACTTCCTCTTTGTTTCCCTGCAAAGGTAAAGCATAATGGACTACTATGCATTGCATAGTAGTCCATTATGTGTCACTTAGCTGACACAGGAGCCAGCAAAGTCACCGCTGTCCCCTTGTGTATGGAGCCTCCATCTTCTTGATGGGTCTCGCGGCTCCGGCGCTGTCATTCGACGGCGCCCGATGGCGTCAATCCCGCGCATGCGCACGAGAGCCGCCACTCGCCTCATATGGTCGTTGAGAGTGGCTTTCTCGCTGCGCCTGTGTACACAGCGGTGCCTGTCTTTTGGCAACCGTGTAGGTTTAGGAGATATTTCTTTGACCTACAGGTGACCTACAGGTAAGCCTTAATCTAGGCTTACCTGTAGGTCCAAGTGTTTTGTAAGGGTTTACAACCACTTTAATTTGCAAGGATTTCCTTTCACTTCCTGTTTGGCAATGGGACAGGAAGTGAAAGGGAAATCTCCCCAATGGGACAAAGATGGCCAAAATTAACCGTACAAGGGTTATGGCCCTCACTTGGACCCCATACAGACTATTAAGATTTTCTGCAGATTTCTTCGCTACTTACGGGTGACTTCAGCATGACTTGCATTGAATTCTGTTAAAGAAGTCGTATGCAAGTCGCAATGAAGTGGTGCTGTGCAGGTCGGCTTCAAAGTCATACAACCCTTATCCTACTGAGTTAGCTTTGTGGGTTGAGCTGTTGTATTTTTTTATTTTTATTTCCACAGTTATCATTTTTGTCTTAATTCAACAGTTTGTGTGTGGGGAGAGATCACGGAGACGGTGAGAGGGAGACAAATAGGCCGGCTCATACACTATACATCCATTCTCTGAGAATTTGTGCACAGCAGTGAGAGAGTGCAGACCTCCACCCCCACCTCTCCAACATCCCACCGCAGGTGATCTCGCCCGTCTTCACAAATATGGCTCATAATCGTAAGTTCAGAAATAACTTTTTTTTCTTTAGCAGGAACAATAGAGGTGTTTGTATGTGTGTGCGTCTGTACACGGAGTCCGACACGTGTGTGTGTGGTATTTGAATGTGCTGCTTCTGCATTTCTCCTCTGTTATATATGTAGCGGTCACACTTTATTAAGTGTGCGCTATCAGTGTAAATTTAGTTTTTCTCGGAACTGTAACAGAGTTCTTGGGGTTAATTGTACAGGTTTTACTTTGGCATCAGTCTGGCTGGGCTGTACTAAGGTTCCGCCCCGGTCATAGGTGCAGTGAAGCACCCATGACAGGCCGGGAACCAGGCCTGGTTGGATGTGTTAGGTACCAATCTTTCCCGGAGCCAATCAGTGGGCGTGCCTGGCCCCGCCGGGCACGAAGTGGCCCGAGATACGGGGCCCCAAAGTCGGTTCCGAAAATGTCATTCTCTGCTGCAGAAAAGTGCTTGACATTTTCCGACCCGTATCTCGGGGCCACTTGGTGCTAGGAACCCCAAATCTGGTGTGCAAACCCAGTGGAACTAACACTACAACATATCCAAATTTCAAACTGTGTCCATCTGCAGCAATGCCATTTCAGGACCCTTTGGGTCCAGAGACCCCAAATTTTGACTGTAGATAGGGGGCATCCAGGAACCCGAAACTACCAAGTTTGAAGTTCAGGGGAACTTTGGCTGCAAATGGGCACAGTGAGGCTGCAAATGGGCATTGTTGACCTTCTTTAATGCCGCGTACACACGATCGGAATTCCGGCCAGAAAAAGACCGATGAGAGCTTTTCATCAGAATTTTGCTGGCCAAATTTCCGACAACAAAGAATTGAGAGCATGTTCTCAATTTTTCAGACGGAAAAGGTTTCTATCGGTAATTCTGATCATCTGTACCAATTCTGACGCGCAAAATTCCTACGCATGCTCGGAAACAATTCGACGCATGCTCGGAAGCATTGAACTCGGCTCGTTGTAGTGTTGTACATCACCGCATTCTTGACGGTCGGAATTTGGTGTGACCGTGTGTAGGCAAGACAGTTTGGGCGGAATTCCATCGGGAAAACCGTTAGAGCTTTTTCCGATGAGAATTCCGATCGTGTGTACGCGGCATTACACTTACAGTAGCTGAGCATTTCTCACCCTAGGCTTATACTCGAGTCAATACATTTTCCCAGTTTTTTGTGGTAAAATTAGGTGCCTCGGCTTATATGCGGGTCGGCTTATACTCGAGTATTTACGGTAACTTGTAGATCATCTCTAGTTAGGTCTGTTTTACTAGGTACGGTCCCAGATTGCCCAGCTGCTTGGAATCCCCCAAAGGGGATGGGCATGATTGGGAAACGGACCATAGGTTTAGAGTTGGTTTTATTAATTTGCTTACTTGGGTTTGTATTCTCTCCCGAGGAGCCAAATCCCACACCAACCGAATGTGTTTGTGTAGTAGTACCACCACCAGGAAGATGAGTGAGGGTGGAAGGTTTGAATTGAGAAAAAAAGAAAAGTTAGGAGGTGGTAAGGTTGGGTTCTCTGTGTAGCAGAGAAGTTACTCTTGCTGGTGTTCTGTCTTTTGGTTGGTGGATTAAGAGTGCCCCGCCCACCAAATTTAAAATTTTCTTGTTTTTCACTCATTTAGGAGAATTTAATGAGGCTGAAAGAACCTGGTGTGACGTAAGAGAACAGGAAGAAAATGAGGAAGGTAAATCAGTATTATCATCAATAATAGGGGCATCACATGATTTATCCTGTTGTGCAGAAGAACGTGGGGGTGCCGGTAGGCTTCCCCCCTATGAGTTTTCCGACATTGGTAGGCCCTTGTTCGTATCGTATGCCAGGATGTCTCACATGAATTTTTTATTTTTATTCAACATCTTTTTATTAAAGTTTTCCATGAATTCATTTAACCCTTTTTGTTTCTCTGCATAGGCTGCATTTGACAATAACTATTGGTTGTCAGAGCTTAGTGTCTGAATTTGATCAGCTATCCCCCTGATCTCCCTTTCATAATGATAATTTAAAATCTCCATCATGCGTATCGAGCAGGTTTGGAGATTATCTTCCCACGATCCTTTCATCTCAGTGTTCACTGAAGGTATAGTGGGAAAAATTTGAATACGGGGGCCAAATGGCATAAATTTTCACTCTATATAAAGATCAAAGTATTTTTTTTTGTGCCAATACAGGGATGACTTTTTAATAAGTAGCTGATTGATTCTTTGGAACCATGTGTCTAAGCCCCCGTACACACGGTCCGAAATTCCGACCACAAAACTAGTCAGATTTTTTCCGACGGATTTTGTCCGACACTGGTGTTGCATACACACGGTCGGACAAAGTTGTCGGAAAATCCGATCATTCTGAACGTGGTGACGTTCGTTGCGTACGACGGAACTACGTAGAGGATAGTAGCCAATAGCTTTGGTCTCGTAATTTGATCTGAGCATGCGTGGCACTTTGTCCGTCGGAATTCAATACACACGATCGGAAACAGTCCGATTGGATTTTGTTGTCGGAAAATTTGAGAGCAGGATCGCCGACGGAAACAGTCCGATGGAGCCCAGACACGGGCGGATTTTCCGACAACATGGTCCGATCGGACATTTTCCATCGGAATTTCCCGACCATGTGTCCTGTTGGCCCTCAGTTGTGCCTATTAGACATGTGCAATTCGTTTAGCTCCTAATTCGTTTTTTAACGAATTTTCAAATTTTTCTATTTCCGAGAATTTCCGAATTTCCGGATTTCCGAATTTTGGGATTTCTGAATTTTGGGATTTCCGGATTTCCTAATTTTCGAATTTCCGAATTCCGAATTTCGGATTTTCGGAATTACGAATTTTCGGTATTCGGAAATTCGAAAATTTGAAAAATCGAAAATCTGAAAAAAATTAAATCTGTTAAAAACTAAATAATGTTTAACTATTAAATTCTAGGTATTGGAATTCCCTTTCAAATTTGTCTGTTAGTGAACATAACGAATATGAATTTATCCAAAGTTACGAATTATCTGAAATAACGAATGCCGCATCTAACCAAATGGAACAGAACAAATTAATAATAATAAATAACAATAATAATAATAAAACCTTTTTATTATTATTAATTATTTATTATTAATTTGTTCCGTTACATTTGTTTAGATGCGGCATTCGTTATTTCAGATAATTCGTAACTTCGGATAAATTCGTACTCGTTAATTTAATAGTTAGTTATTAATTAAACTGATTTTCTTTCTTTTTTTCAGATTTTCAAATTTTGGGATTTTCAAATCTTTGAATTCCCCAATTCCGAAAATCCGAAAGTCCGAAAATTCGGAATTCCGAAAAACCGAAAATTCTAAATTCGGAAATTCGATAATTCGGAAATCCGAAAATTCGGAAATCCGAAAATTCTAAATTCATAAATTCATAAATTCGTAAATTCAGAAATTCGGAAATTCGGAAATCCGAAAATACGAAATTCGGAAATCCGAAAATTCGAAATTCGGTAATTGGAAAATTCGGAAATATGAAATTCAGAAATTCGGAAATCCGAAAATTCGAAATTCGGAAATCCGAAAATTCGAAATGTGAAAATTCACGAAATTTGCGAATTTGCGAATTTGCGAATTCCCGAATTTTCGATTTTCCGAATTTCCGAAAAAAGCAAAAAAAAGAATGAAACGAAAATGAACAAATTTTTTGTCAGTGCTCATGTCTAGTGCCTATTGCTTCAGATCTTATCCTGCAGGTGAAGCCCTCCTAATCCTGTCCAGAAAAATGTGTAATTTTAACCTAATAATCAATAAATCTTTGGCTAAATATACTAAACCAATCTAGTCTTTAGTAATAAAATTTAATTATTTTTAATTCTGAGTCAGGTCTCAACCAGCGGATGTTTTCCACCCAAAAAA
Source organism: Lithobates sylvaticus (assembly GCA_028564925.1). Taxonomy (NCBI): domain Eukaryota; kingdom Metazoa; phylum Chordata; class Amphibia; order Anura; family Ranidae; genus Lithobates; species Lithobates sylvaticus. The sequence goes on from CM053031.1 coordinate 282,211,192, forward strand.
GTAGAAATATAACAAAAATGAGCCTGCCTGAAAAATCAGCACCACATCCCTATAGTGACTGAAGAAAATGCAATGCAAAGAATGGGACTTCAGAAGTGCTGGGAACCTCCTCTCAGAAAAAATATCACTACATATATAAGAGTAAAAAAGTTTTTATTACAAAAATAGTAAAAAAGATATATTGGGGGTAATACCCCTTAAAAGGATAGATTTGTTCCACTTCCTACACATATTGTTCAGACCAAGAAAAACACCCTCAAAGGTAAAGTTTCTTTCCCACGTGTAGTGTCATACATGTCGTCATATATATTTATAGCATAAATTTCAGGTAATAGTTCATTTTATATACTGTTTTTATGACATTGTTTTCTCTTCTTATTTCTGCAGAAAATCTTAGAGTCTTAGATGAATCTCCAATTTACCTAAAGAGAGGCACGAGAAAGAACGCACCACAGAGCAGTGAGTGTTATCTTCATTGCATTGCTTATCATCTCAAAAACTTGCACAGCAATCTATTTAGGTAGCCAATAACTGGTATCACCCTAAATCCAGACTTCTACTATGTCAGCATGGCATTAAACTCAGTTGTGTAACAACAGTGTGATCCTCCCTAAGGGTTCTATTTATAAAACATTCGCAAGATGAAAATCACACACCCTTGTGCAAGGTGCACAAATTGTGCCCGTAGTTTCTGTAATAGATTAATTCCTATGATCGTCAGCGCCATCTAGTGGCCAAAATGTGAAATCGTTTACTAAAGTACACCGATAGTAAGATATACCGCATTTTGGCCACTAGATGGTGATGAGGATTATAGGAATTAACCTATTCTAGAATTTGCAGTCAAAATGTGTGCAGCAAATTTGTATGGGGCCCTTATATTGGCTAGACATGTGCAATTTGTTTCGTTTTTTTTTTTCGTTTTTCGTTTTTTTTTTTGTTATTTTCGTTCATTCGTTTTCGTTCGAATCGAACGAACCCGAAACACAACGAAAATCCGAAAAAAACTAATTAGAAACAACGAATGTACGAATGAAGAAAATCCGAAAAAACGAAAACAGGAACCCACGAAAATGAACGAAAAAAATTTGTACATTCGTAACTTTTTTTTTTTTTTGTTGAATTGGTAATTTTCCGTGTCCTTACAATGGTGCTGCTTCGAATAGATTGAACGAAAAAAATCGTACATTCGTAACTTTTTTTTTTTCAATTCGTAATTTTCCGTGTCTCTTACAATGGCGTTGCTTAACGTGCTTCGAATGGATTGAACGAAAAAATTTGTACATTCGTAACTGTTTTTTTTCGATTCCTAATTTTTCGTGTCTCTTAAAATGTAATAATAGCATACACATTACATAAAATTATGAATTATGCTCCGATTACGAATGTTACGAATGTACGAATAAGTACGAATGCGTCCGAATTTCGAATAAACGAAAAGTAAACTAACGAAAAAACGAATCAACGAAAAAATAACTCTTACGAGTGTACGAATCGTTACAAATACGAATGTACGAATCGTTACGGATCAACGGAAACGAAAAAAACGAAACGAAAAAAAATAAACGAAAATAAACGAATTTTTTTGTTGTGTCTAATGTCTAATATTGTCTTTTGATAGAGGGGTAATTTCACACAATTTTACATGAAATTCAAAGACCTAAATAAAAAATAATTTGTGTTAATGATACATGGACTATGCGGAAAATTGCTCCTAAGGCTGAGGCTGAAAGCAGATATAAAAGACACAACTCTGTAATCATTAACCACTCCCCTCCCGGCCTATAGACCAATGACGGCCGGGCGGGTGCTTTCCCATCCTGACTGGGCACCATACAACGTCCTGTCAGGATGCACCAATCCTGCGGTCGCAGGGTCGTGCAGCAGCACGATCTGTCACCGGTTGTATCCACGGGACTGATCAGAGTACCGGCTCGCTGCCGGTATCATGTGGCTGCCGTGACGAATCACAGCAGGTCACATGACAGTGATACACAATGGATGGCTTCCTTTCAAGCCATCAAATGTGTACAATTGTGTTGCTAGCTGTGATTGGTCAATTTGATCACATGGTACAGACAGGGCCAATCACAGCCCATCTGTACCATGTGATTAGCTTTGACCAATCCCAGCTAATCACAACAAAACAGACTGAATTAATCAGTTTCATTCAGTAAAATGCTTGCTTATCCAGTTCCCGACCGGCGCACACAGATGTACGTTGGCAGAATGGCAGAGACAGGCAAATGGGCGTACAGGTACGTCTCTTTATATATGCCGCCGTTGGTCGGGACCTCCGTGAGTCGGATCGCGGGTCCCGTGGACTCGATCGCCGCGGGATACCTAAAGTAAACAAGCATCTCCCCGTGCCCCTAGGACAAGAGGGTATAGTATAGGTAGGATTATGTACCCTACACCCACACTCTGGCACTCTCCTCCTGTTGGTGGAGCCCTGTGTCATCACATACAATTTAGGGATATTGAGGTAAATGTTAACGCCTTATTGCAGCACCCATAGACATAACAAGCACTTAGCCCTTGCAGTATTTGGGGGGGGGGGCCACTGCAAGGGTGGCTTTTTTTTTAAATCCCTACAAGCAGTGTAATTATAATTTGGACCTTGCAGTCCATGTACAGCAGAGCTTAGACTTGGAGAGAAAGAAGCACAAGGTGCCACTTAGTGAAGACATGGACGATGAGCATGCTGACAGGTGGAGAGAGCAGAGTGACGGAGATATGAGCTCATCACTGTGCTGCTTCTCCTTTCACTGTCCAGTCACAGTCTTGGGATCGGTCCGGGATGACCTGGGCTCTGAAGAAGTAGGTTGAACGATGCTTGCTGTCATTTAACCTGGAAGACTGAAGACATCTAGTGGTGGAAATCATGTACCGCGGTGCGGGTGAAGGGGATACAGCTCTGGACTAGTGATATAAGCTGGCGCTTCAGACCGAATTTTGCTTGTTCAGAGATTTGACAAAAAGCAAAAATAAATTGATGTCAAACCTAGCCATGTCAAACCAAGCCAAGTGTGGAATAACCTACCCAGAGTGGACCCAGACAAAGGTTCTAACCCCCCACTGTAGTAGTTAAAACTAGAAAATCCTTTGGCTGGAGTTCCAGTTTTTTTTTTTTTCAGCTACATATCACACAAAGAAACAATCAGTCACCACAATTCACTCACAATGTTGTACTATTAATACATGTTCTCTTCTAGCTCCATCGGAGGAGTACTATTTATTACCATCAAGTTCATCCTCTTTTTCTTCTTCCCATAAAGACGAGATGGACTGTGACGTCTGTGGAATGGTAAGACTTTATTGTATTTTATTCTTTTTAAGTAGACATGCGCACAACAAAAAAATGTGTTTATTTTTGTTTCGTTTTTTTCGTTTCCGTTGATTCGTAACGATTCGTACATTCGTAAGAGTTATTTTTTCGTTGATTCGTTTTTCCGTTAATTAGTTTAATTTTCGTTTATTCGAAATCCGGACGCATTCGTAGTTATTCGTACATTCATAACATTCGTAACATTCGTAGATTCGTAATCGGAGCATAATTTATAATGTTATGTAATGTGTATGCTATTATTACATTTTAAGAGACACGGGAAATTACGAATCGAAAAAAAAAAGTTACGAATGTACGAATTTTTTTGTTCAATCCATTCGAAGCACGTTAAGCAACGCCATTGTAAGAGACACGAAAAATTACGAATCGAAAAAAAAAAAGTTACGAATGTACGAATTTTTTCGTTCAATCCATTCGAAGCACGTTAAGCAACGCCATTGTAAGAGACACGGAAAATTACGAATCGAAAAAAAAAAAAAAAAATAGTTACGAATGTACGAATTTTTTCGTTCAATCCATTCGAAGCACGTTAAGCAGCGCCATTGTAAGAGACACGAAAAATTACGAATCGAAAAAAAAAAAAAGTTACGAATTTACTAATGTTTTTGTTCAATCCATCCGAAGCACGTTAAGCAGCGCCATTGTAAGAGACACGAAAATTACGAATCGAAAAAAAAAAAAAAAGTTAGGAATTTACGAATTGTTTTGTTCAATCCATCCGAAGCACGTTAAGCAGCGCCATTGTAAGAGACACGGAAAATTACGAATCGAAAAAAAAAGTTACGAATGTACGAATTTTTTTGTTCAATCCATTAGAAGCACGTTAAGCAGCGCCATTGTAAGGGACACGGAAAATTACCAATTCAACAAAAAAAAAGTTACGAATGTACGAATTTTTTCGTTCAATCCATTAGAAGCACGTTAAGCAGCGCCATTGTAAGGGACACGGAAAATTACCAATTCAACAAAAAAAAAGTTACGAATGTACGAATTTTTTCGTTAATTTAGATTTTCGTTGTTCCCGTTTTTGTTTTTTGGATTTTCTTCTATTCGTACATTCGTTGTTTCTAATTAGTTTTTTTCGGATTTTCGTTGTTTTCGGATTCGTTCGATTCGAACGATTCGTTAAAATTTTTATCAAATCGTTCGTTCATTCGTACGAAAACGAACAAACGAAAATAACGAAAACGAAAAAAAAACGAAACGAATTGCACATGCAGTAAAAATTCTCTGACTCATCCATGACATCCCTTTACAACCCAACACCAACAGTTTTGATCATTATACAGTGTTTTTTTTTTTTTTAAGACTTTTGATAAAAGGTTGCCAAGATCCATTAGGTCCCTTTCAGATCGAACACTGGTTAAAATTGGTAGAAAATGTACCAAGTGTTTGGCCAGCATTCAAGTATGGCCCTTCCCTTCATCAGGCTAAATCAGGGGTACCCAACCAGTGGCCCAGGGGCCAAATGTGGCCCGCAGAACCCTCTGATGTGGCCCGCGACCTCCTGCTCTGGGATGGAATGGAATAGAATACTGTTATTAATAGTAAGTTTATTACTAAAATCACAGTGTATATATAGTGGGCATATCTGTTCTGCAGTGGTTACTGGGCTGCTTTCAAAATGATCCGCAGGTGCAGAGCAGTGCACCTGAGGGTTACCTGCACTGAGCCATAGGCCCCTTTCACACGGTTAGTCCGATCCCAATTGGACCCTCCATTCACCTCTAAGGAGTAGCAGACTTGTGTCCATTTACAGACGCCTACCTCCGATCCGATCTGAAAAAAAGAAAAAATAGAGTGGGCTCTATAGAGTAGAGTGGGCTGCCATGCACCTGCTCCGCTCATTGTGGCCCGCGACCGGTTATCAAGTCGCTTAGGTGGCCCTCGCTCTTTAAAAGGTTGGGCACCCCTGGGCTAAATGGTCAGACCACCTAAGGTGATGGTTCAGTTGAATTTGGCGCCTGGTGGGCTAATTCAGCCCATAGTGCCATACTGGTGTAGCACCCTTCTAGATAGATTCTATGCTAGGTTGGTTAGATACATTCAGTTCTTCTGTAGTCAGTGAAGCAGTGTGTGATTGCTTTGAGCTGTTCTATGTTTCACTGGCTGAAGGTTTGACTGCCTCTCCTGACTTCTGGAGGATTCTAGAATGCAGGGCCGTTTTTTTCCACTGGGCATGCTGGGCAGTTGCCCAGGGGCCCCACTTGTCTGGAGGGCCCCATCCAGGGCTGATCTTCGGTGCTGCAATCTGCTGCTTAAATTGACTGACTGCACTGGTTGCTCACTTCGCCGGCCGGCATCTAGCTAGCAACCAGTGCACCGCGGCTGCCCCAGTGGCTAGTGAACAGGCTCCGCCCACCTCTGCCATGTTCTTCAGACAGCATGGAGAGGGAGCGGAGAGGAAAGACGGCCCTTGATAGCTGGCGCTGCCTTACTGCTATGAGTGACACACTGTACTGCACCAGGCCGGTGGCCTCAAGTAAGTCTAACAATGTCTACTTAAGTAAGTTCAAGTTGTGCATCAAACACAGCCACTGTCTGTGCCCCTCAAAAGCGGCCACTGTGCCCAGCAAACACAGCCACTTTGCCCATCAAACAGCCACTTTGACCATCAAACAGCCACTGTGCCCATCAAAGCTGCCACTGTGTCCATCAAACACAGCCACTGTGCCCATCAAGGCTGCCACTGTGCCCATAAAAAGCTGCCACTGTGCCCATAAAACTCGTGTTATATTGTCCAAACATTGTGTTAATGTTTAAACACTGATTTTGTTGGAAGTACCAACAAATATAGCCTTATCGATCATTTGCATTTTTATTCTCGTGCGTGATCGTGTAGACAGGGCCCCAGTGCACTGTATTGCCCGGGGGCCTATAACGCTCTTAAGATGGCCCTGCTAGAATGTAGTGGGTTGGAAAAGGCAAATCAACAGCCTGAATATTTGTTATCTCAACCAATCCCTGGGGGAGGATGCTCAGTAGGTGGCTGGGGAGTAAATACACAGTCTGGGGCCTAAGACAGCCCTGTTCTTGTCCAGGAGGAGAAGTTCCCAGCCCTTCTTGGCAGTTCAGCTAAAGTTCTTACAGTTGCTCATTGATGTCCCAGCTAAGCTAGACCTTGGGAGGCCTAATTTTCTGAGAGAATCTGGAGCTAATTAAGGGGTCTCAATAGGAGTCTGGTCTAAAGAGCTCACTGGTGAAAGTCTGGCTGATATCGGAAAGAAGCATTCAAGTATCCAGGGACATTGTGAATGCAGACCTCTAGGATTCAAGTGACTGCTGCTGCTTTCGCTTCTGCATCAGAGCTAGTGCTTGCTTGGCCTGGGACATTTCGTATAGTGTCTTAGTGCCTTCCCTTAAGAAGCTTTGACCAAGTGAAGAGTGTCCTCTTGTTACTGCACTGTTGTTAATGGAGTATCTCACAGCTTGCAATAAATCAAATCAAATAAATCAAATCAATTTGCAATAAAGCATCAAAAAGACACCCCTAGACTGTTCATTAAAATGGTTGTAAACCCATATTCATAAGTTTATGCTACAGGTAAGCCTATATTAAGGCTTACCTGTAGCTACCCTGAATATTTCCTAAACCTGTACTGTTTAGGAGATATCCCCCTTTGTCTGCATGTGCCGAAGTGATCGGCACATGCGAACTGAAGCAATGGCATGTCATGCCGTTGCTTCAGTTAGATATGCCGTTACCGCCGGCTCCCGCGCACATGCCGCGATACCCGGAATTAAGATCCGGGAGAGATGTCTGTGGCCGGAGGGGGGGGGGGGGGGGGCGAGGACGTCTGTGGGTGCTTCGATGTAAGGTAAGTAGGTTTTTTTTTTTTTTTAAGGGTTTACAACCACTTTAAGCCAGAAAGAGTGACTGTTGCCATGTGCCTGGCTGCCACTGCACTAACCTGGGAACGGAACCTGGAGCAAATCTGCAGGTCCTTTTAGGGGTGAGCACTACACTTGTATTCTCCAACAGTGAGATCTCCCTTTCCCAACTCCAGACTCATGTCTACTTGGGAGTTTTTGGTGTTGCTGATCACCTTTGTGTGTTTCGTCTCTTACTTTTACAAATCGCCATAATATAAAATAAATAAATCACCCAGCAGGGATGGTGGGAACCCTTCATGATCTCATAACCTCTCATCATCATTAACATAATCCTATGAAGATACCATGAAGATAAATTAAAGTACTGTATTTATTGGCGTATAACACTCACTTTTTCACCATGAAAATGGGGTGCAAACAGTGTGTGCGTGTTATACGCCAATACTTCAATTTTAGCTGCCTCGGAGGGGACAGGGAGGGGGGCGGGACGAGCACCATCAAATTACATACAGTGAGAATCTCCGGTTTACTTGGCGGCCTCTGTAATAGGAAGTCCTGTCTCCTGGGCCGCCATTGGACCACTGTTCTGTCTATCATAGGAGATTCTCACTGTATGTAATCTGTCGGGGCTCATCCCTCCCCCTCCCTGTCCCCTCTAGGCTGCAGATGGGCATTGATTAGGCTGCATTGATGGCAATGGTGAGGCTGCAAATGTGCACCGACCCTTATTTTGCATCAAAGTTCCTTATTTAAAATCTAATTTTTTTTCCTGAAACTTTCCTCTTAAAATGAATGTGCGTGTTATACGCACATAAATACGGTATCTACAAGCTTAAGAAGAAGTTTAAAAGATTTTTCTTTCCAGACTGTGCTAATGATTAGGTTGTACATTTTCCTGACTTCAAGGATCATATAAAGTCTAGTGTTGGGGATAGCTAATACACCACTGGCTGTTAGCTACAGAAATGGTTAAGCTTTCATAGGATAGTAGCCTTCAAGAGCCAGAGCTGTAACAACCTGATTCATATGAACAGTACCGACATTTGCTATGCATTACATATTATACAGTAACTCACATTTTCTAATTAGCTGATTATATAACTAATTCAGCTGATATAAAAAAAAGAATTTGTTGCTTTCAAGTCAAACTAATACTATTATAAATTCCTAGAAGAAATGTCACAAATTTTTTAAACCTATTTTGCTTTTCACGTTACATTTTCTACTTTATCTTAGAATCATGACCCCGCTGATATTCCAGTTATGCCAAATATAAGTGGAAATACATACAGGTAAGAGTAGCAGTCTAATCGTTATTATTATTTTATAGCCAAATGTATGTGGACAACTCTTCAAATGAGTCACTTCAGATATTTCCAGCGAAGGGTACTCTTATGCCGAGTACACACAATCGGACATTCCGACAACAAAACCATGGATTTTTTTTCCGACGGATGTTGGCTCAAACTTGTCTTGCATACACACGGTCACACAAATGTTGTCGGAAATTCCGAACGTCGAGAACGCGGTGACGTACAAGACGTACGACGAGCCGAGAAAAAATAAGTTCAATAGCCAGTGAGGCTCTTCTGCTTGATTCCGAGCATGCGTGGAATTTTGTGCGTAGGAAGTGTGTACACACGCTCGGAATTTCTTAATATTTCAGAAAATTTGAGAACCAGTTCTCAAACATTTGTTGTTGGAAATTCCGACAGCAAATGTCCGAAGGAGCATACACAAGGTCGGATTTTCTGGCAACAAGCTCACATCGAACATTTGTTGTTGGAAATTCCGACCGTGTGTACGCGGCATCAATCCTACTACATACAAATACATTTTAGACAAATGTTCTCTTTTCCAATGGTAAAGGCCATTTTCTGTTCCAGGATGACTGTTTCCCAAAGACAGCTCCAAAAAGACACAGTTTGATGAGTCTGGTGTGAATGAATTCAACTTGCCTGCGCCGACCTCAACTCTATTAAATACCTCTGGCTTTTTAAGATAGGTCTTCTCATCCCACATCCATACCTGATCTCCTGAATGAGCGCAACCTCTCACAGACTCACTCCAAAATATTGTGGAAAGCCTTTTCAGACAAATTGACGCTGGTATAGCCACAAAGGGCAAGACCCTGATTGATACCACTACCCATGATTTTGGAATGGAATGTCCAACAAGCTTATAAAGATGGGAAGGTCAGGTTCCACAAACTGTGACCATATTGTGTGGTTGGTGTCCTAAAAGTAACAGATACAGTAATAGATTAGTATTTAGTAGACATGTGCAGAATTGAAATTCTGAAGAAATTTTTGTTATCCGGAGATTCGGTTTGATTTGTATCTACAAATCACAAAAGTCATGAAATTCAACTAATCCCAAATTTTTTTTAACAAAACAATGGACTCATTTGTTTCATTTGAATGACAGAATGAAATATTTTGGGCCTTTTGTTAATGTCTGAAGCATCCAAAATAACGTAAAAACATAACGAATGATCCAAATTGATTCGGATTTATTTTGTTTTCACGTTGCATTAACATTTTTAATTATTATAAAAAATGCCAGTAAAGAGACAAGCTATGTCTACTACATTGAAACAATTTTCTCCGTCTATTATATGCCTGCAGGAGACTCATTTAAACACATAAGTTAAATTATTTGAAGCGTTCAAAATATAGTAAAATATAGTAGCTCTGATGGTTTTCCCGTCGGAATTCCAACGGAATTTCACTCAAACTGTCTTGCCTACACACGATCACACCAAATTCCGACGGTCAATAACACAGCGTCATACAACACGTTCGACTGCACTATAAAAGGGAAGTTTACTGTTTCCGAGCATGCGTCAGAATTTTGCGTGTCGGAATTGCATACACAAGATCCGAAAATTTAACAGGTTCTCAATCCAAAGTCCGTCGGAAATTCCGACAGAAAAAGACCGATGGGCGTACACACGGTCGGAAAATCCGATGAAAAGCTCCCATCAGACTGTTTCCATCAGAAATTCCGACCGCGTGTACGCGGCATAAGGGGTGAACCACACCAGATTTAGCATTTTAAGAAGCCTAAAGTATATGCAAACTCAATTATCAAAATCCCATAAAAGCTTTAACATGTTCAAGTGACTTAAATATACAGCATTCTTTAAAATAAAACTTGGTGGCCCTGCCATTTGTTCAGGCCCTTTCTGTAATAGGGTGACAACTTATGTCCCAATTGCTCTGTATTGTTGCTTTGTCGCATGATTTTCGAATGGAGACTTCAAATGATCGTGATGACACACATTGTGCAGACATGGCCCACTGTTGTCACTATCAGCTTGCCTACCCAAAGAATAGCTATGTAGCCATCTATAGAGTGTATGTAGACAGGAAGAGGGCGAAGGAGATCATCAACACTAATATGCCACAAAGGATAAAAAAGCAATAAAAAACAGCATTTTATTTAAAAAACAAAAACATTACAATGGTTCATGATACTTATGCCGCGTACACACGATCAGATTATCAGGCGTACTTAGTCCGACGGACCAGGGTACGGTGGACAATTTGATCGTGTGTGGGCTCCAGCGGACTTTTTCTTCCCAAAAGTCCGGCGGACTTATGCCCCGTACACACGGTCGGAAAATCCGACCACCAGATCCATCAGATTTTTTCCGACGGATTTAGTCCGACACTGGTGTTGCATACACACGGTCGGACAAAGTTGTCGGAATATCCGATCATTCTGAACGTGGTGACGTTTGTTGCCTACGACGGGACTACGTAGAGGCTAGTAGCCAATAGCTTTGGTCTTGTAATTTGATCTGAGCATGCGTGGCACTTTGTTGGAATTGGTGTGATCGGACTTTTTTGTCGGAAAATTTTTAGAGCAGGAGATACAACTTTGTCCGTCGGACAATCCGATGGAAAATGTCCGATGGTGCCTACACACGGTCGGAATTTCCGACAACATTGTCCGATAGGACAGAATCCATCGGAAAATCCGACCGTGTGTATGGGGCTTTAGAAAGAAGTTTTGAGTCCGGTCGTCTGTGTGCTAGTCCAACGGACTAAAGCCAATGCTAGGGCAGCTAATGGCTACTGGCTATGAACTTCTTTATTCTACGTCATCACGTTCGGACTTTTGGAGTGATCGTGTGTGGCCAAGTCCGTTCATTTGAAAGTCCGGCGGACCTCAGCTGCAAACCAGCCAAGTCCGCCGGAAAGTCTGATCGTGTGTACGCGGCATTAGAGCTTTCGCAAACCAAAAGTCATTCAGTTAGGGCCTATTTCTACTTTACAGACCCTGTAAGACTCTTTCATGCCATGGCTGAAACAATCTCAGCTTTAAACAGCTCTATCAGGCTTCTTCATGATGGACTTCAGCTACTAATTTTCTATTTCTCACTATTGCAGGTTGGAACTTAGATGTGCCGGACGCTTCTGCTGTTTAGAGACCGGGATTAAATTCCAGGTGACCCGTCCCATAACTATTGAGTACGAACTGGATTCCTGGTCTAAATACATGGACACTCTGCATCTACAAGAATCTGGTGTCCTGGGACCTCTGTTCAACATTAAGACACCGGTAGAGCCAAATATAGTGTCCGCAGTGTACCTTCCACATTATCTGTGCTTGAAAGGTAAGTCAAAGTTACACAGAATTTGCACTGAAGTTTGATTATAGCTCACATCATTACAAGAGCAGAACAACCTAACATTAAAATGACCCTATTTCTAAACAAAATTTTTCAACTCAAGTCAAACCTGTAAAAGGAAACTATGAACACTCGCCCTTCCTGCTGCCTTCACTGCCAGACACCACTACGATCCTGGGAAATCTTCTAGAGGGAAACCAAAACGGAGTGTTCCTAGGTCCCCTGCAACTCTTATGCCCCGTACACACGGTCGGATATTCCGATGGAAAAAGTCTGATTGGATTATGTTGTCGGAAAATCCGATTGTGTGTGGGCTCTAGCGGGCTTTTTCCGCCGGAATTTCCGATGCAAAAAATTTGAGAGCAGGATCTAAAATTTTCCGTCAACAAAATCCGATCGGACTTTTTCCTATCGTGTGTAGGGAATTCCGACGGACAAAGTGCCACGCATGCTCAGATCAAATTACGAGACCAAAGCTATTGGCTACTAGCCTCTACTTAGTTCCGTAGTATGCAACGAACCTCACCACGTTCGGAACGATCAGATTTTCCGACAACTTTGTCCGACCGTGTGTATGCAACACCAGTTTCAACACCAGTTTCGGACAAAATCCGTCGGAAAAAATCGGACGGATTTTGTGGTCGGAATTTCCGACTGTGTGTACGGGGGCTTACTGATTTCTTCTGCTGGCCTTCACACCAATACTAGTTTTTCAGATGGTCATATTAGGAGAAAATGGAGTGGAAGTGCAGAGGTCTTAGAATTGTTCAAAATTGGTTGTTCGGTCAGATAATCTGAATTGTGGGTATGCTGCTTCTCCACGACACAGGATCTCCTCTATCCCCCTGGCTTGAAGGAAGGAAATCAAGACTGAAGACTGATGTCCAAGACTGGACATTTCACCATCCACATACAGCTTTATAGCAGTATCAAATACAAAGGAATTAGCACAAAGCCAATCTGCTTTGGGTGTCACACATCACCCCCTTCAATCTGTCAACATTTGGTTTGAGCTGACTTTTGAACCAGTTGCTGAGAGTCTGTGTGCTCCTTTTACAATCTGGTTAAAACCTTACATCCATAAAGAAGTGTAGTTTCCCACCCAGTAAACAATTTTAATCAATCTTAAGCCCTAAAAAGGGAATGTTTAATACGGAAACGCGATGGCTAGATGACAATCCCCTTTGAAATAAAGCTCTATCTGAACACTGAAATTTCAGGTGTAATGCTTCAGTCTTGGTTTCCTATAGACAGTCATATGACTTCAGCATTGTTGTTATGCACCTCTTGTACAGTACATGTATAATGAATGAATGAATGAATGAAAGATTTGTATAGTGCTGCAACTGCAAACTGAATCGCCTCGAGGCGCTTGATCCGAACTGGGTTGATTCCTTCTTAGAAGAGGTGGGTATAAGGAGTCAAGAGTGGCCTCTTGCACAATTCCAGTTGAGACACAGTTTTTAACTACTATGCGACCGCCGGCTGTCTATTGACGGCCAGGTGGCACAGCTCTCAGCTCCCCTTCCCGGCCCTCCTGCGCCTGCCGTGTCACTGGGCACCTGATGCGCGTGCCCAGCAGCCGTGATGTCCGCAGGGCACCCGCGATTGCCCGGTAACACAGCGGGACCGTGGATCTGGTCACGGTCCTGTCAGAGGAGAGGAGCCGATGGTGTGTTCTCAGTACAGAGAAACACCGGTCGGTCTCCTCCCCTTGTGAGTCCCCTCCCCCTACAGTTAGAATCACTCCCAGGGAACATATTAACCCCTTCAGCGTCCCCTAGTGGTTAACCTCTTCCCTGCCAGTCACATTTATACAGTAATCAATGCATTTTTATAGCACAAATCGCTGTATAAATGTGAATGGTCCCAAAAATGTGTCAAAAGTGTCCGATATGTCCGCCGCAATATCGCTGTCACGATAAAAATCGCGGATTACTAGTTCAAAAAAAATAATAAAAATGCTATAAATCTATCCTATTTTGTACACGCTATAACTTTTGTGCAAACCAATCAATATACGCTTATTGCGATTTTTTTTTACCAAAAATATGTAGAAGAATACGTATCGGCCTAAACTGAGGGAAAAAATTTTTTTTTATATATTTTTGGGAGATATTTAGTATAGCAAAAAGTAAAACATTTTTTTTTTTTTTTTTAAACTTGTCCCTCTTCTTTTGTTTATAGCGCAAAAAATAAAAAACGCAGAGGTGATCAAATACCACCAAAAGAAAGCTCTATTTGTGGGGACAAAATGATAACAATTTGATTTGGGTACAGTGTTGTATGACCGCGCAATTGTCATTCAAAATGTGACAGCGTTGAAAGCTGAAAAATGGCTTGGGCAGGAAGGGGGTGAAAATTCACTGTACTGAGGTGGTTAAGGAAACTGCAAATAAAGACTGGAACTTGGGAGTGCTGGTATCAGACAAGCAAAAGTACAGTTAGTAGAGCACCCAGGAAACACCAAGTTCAGTTAGGAGTAGAGTCAGGTCACAAGCCCTGCCATGTTCAGTAACAGCCGAGTGGGAAGGCACCAAATCATAGGCAGAATCAAGGTCAGAAACAAGCAGAAGTACTAGGCAACGTGCAGGCACCGAGTTACCAAGTTGATAGGCAAAATCTTGATCAGAAGTCCAGCTAAAGGTCAGTAATGGAGGTGAACAGCAAAGATAGGCAGACAAGGATAATCAAGAGGCAAGTCAGATGAAATCTGGGTCAATAACAAAGTCAAGCATAAGGTTCAGGATCAGGAATAAAGACTGAAAAAAACATTCAGCAATGATTCTATGCAGAACTAGATTTAATTAGCCTGCTAGGCACCATTATCTGTGTTGGATGTGCCCATATGTTCATGTGCACTGTGATTTGCACAGGCACAATCTTCCTGATGGCTGGAATGAAGTTCCTAACAGTTGTTCTCTGCAGCACTTTTCTGTGAGCTTGGAGGAGCATCTCCATGCCAGCCTGGGCTTGCAGGAAGTGGGTTGAATGACGCCAGACATCATGACACCTGGAAGACCAGCAGTGGCCAGCGGCTGAGGAGACCATGGAGGGCAGCGTTGGAGTGTGGAAAGGATGAGAAGTACTTGGGCAACTTTGCTTTAAAATATTAAATAAGGGATCTGCTTCAAATAGGTTGCAATACACTAATATAGTTACATTTACAGTAAGATGATAGAAATGCTATATATATATACATATATATATATATATATATATTATATACATATATATGCATGTTTGTATGACTTGTATGTGTATACTTTGGCATCTTGTTTTACAGAACTGGAGAGTGGAGACCTGTCTTGGATTAAATGTGCTCATTTTAAAGATGGAAGCCTGAGTGTGGAAACACCAACACAAGTCCTACCATTCCATGTCATTCTGGAAAATCCCTCATTTTCCTCACTTGGGGTTTTCTTCTGGAATTTAATACCAAAAGCAGCGGCCAAGTACATCCCAATACATGGCAAAGTGCACCTGTACTTCAAAAAAGCTGGAAGGCAATGTGTGGAGTATAAGATTCACCTGTACCTACTGCCTGCATTTGCCCCAGTGGACAAGGTAAATGAAAATAGTTAAAGGATGTTATGGGGGCCAGGACTGAATTTTTATAGTGAACATATGGGAAAAAAAATCTCAGACAACCTTTTTTGGCAATGGAGGTACATTGGAGGTCTAGGCGGCTACTGTAGTCTGAAACACTCGACGTGTTCTGGTGTTTGTATGTTTCAGCATGGCGTTTTCAAGGCCAAAACAAACTCTCACACTTGTCTTGATCCCAAATCTTAACCTCATCTTTAGATTGACTAGTGTCTAAATTCTAAAACATTCCAAACAACTAAAAATTAACCTGTAACCTCTCTCTAACACTTTACATTTAACCTGCCCCTAACACTGACCTCTTAACCCAACACTTAACCCTAAAACTTAACCTAGCTCCCTAAAAACTATGGTAAGATTTAATCTTAAAGATCATTTTCACCCTCCACTCCCCGTTTTTTTATTTTTATTTTTTGTTCTAAACCCCTTCCTACCTGGTGGTGAGTTCTGCTAAGCTTGGATACTCACCTACTCAGTTGATTCGGCACTGTCCAGCTCTCTTCTTGCAACGCTTGGTCCCACGCCACCATGTTTCCCTATTGGCTGGCAGCTGTTTCGGGTTCAGCCGCTGTGCCACCAGATGACAAGAGGACAGGCCCACCCTCTCCTTCTTTCCTCAGTGAAAGGCTATGCCTCCTGGGATATGTGACATGTATATCCCAGAAGGCAAAGGGAGGAGAGTGCATGTCGTTCGCCTAGGTGAATGACATGCAAAGCCTGTGGGGGTGGACCTTTTATTTAAAAACAGGTAAACAAAGAAAATAAAACAGCCCTTATTCCTAAAGTGGATGAGAGGAGGGGTGGAGAGGAAGGATCGTGATCTGGAGGGTGAAGATCCGCTATGACTTAAAGCCCAATTTGTGACTAATCCTCCTAGCCTTCAGTCAGCCCCTTCCTTACATGAAAGCAGTCTAAACCCATAAAATTAGCCCTTAACCTCCTAATACTTAACCTGACCCTAACCCTGATGTTTTAACCTAACACTTAACCCTAAAACTAAACCTAACTTCCTAAATACTAAGTAAGCCTTAATACTTGGCCTTAACTTAAATCCCAAGTTGGAACTCATTCTCCCAGCCTTTAGTCATGCCACCCCGCCCCCCATGGAAGCCGCAGATTTGTATTTTATTATTATTTTTTTAATTCTTACTTTCATCAGAAGTTTTCAGTCGCATGATACACTGGGTCTTCTTCAGATCCTCTCCCAGTGGTGGGAGGTCCTCAATGATGCAGTAAAGACATCTGCATCATTGTATGTGAAGGCATTGTGCCACGGCGAGACCTCCTCAGATGGTCTGTCCATGACCCTCTGAACTCACAGAATGTCCCCCAGTCTTCCTGGTTAAATGACACTAGGCAATAAACACCATGTCCACTCCATTTATCACCACATAGCTGTCCTAGGATATTTATTTACTTTAGTGAAAAAGTCTTAAGACAAAGAAATATTCAAAGACAAAACACGTGTACTGTACAGATATTGTGCTAAAAGTACTTTTATCATTTCCAGGATTTTTTACAAGAAAAGACTAGTAATGGATTTGTGAAGATTGATAAACCCCCCAGAACCAAAACCATCTACACCAAGAAAAGCTACATTGTAAAAGGACCAGAGAATGCCCATGTACAACCCACGGTAGGATAAATAAACACATACATACACATATAGCTATACTGTGACTGTTAGAAGTTTTTGAGTTAATTATATTTTAAGTGATAAAAGTTTCTGATAAACACACAAAAGTTACATGTAACTGGTGATAGGTTTTGAAGGTTATAGGACATATAGCGACAGAGGGTACAGAGAGATATGGTTTTGCTGTGAAGGTTAATTCTATTTTGGAATTACTACTCAGGACACAGGACTATGGGTGGAGTTATTTATCTTTAGACAAAACCATATTGGGTATATATGCAAATTTGGGTGTCACCAGAAAATGCTGACAATACAGTATGAAACACTATAAGAATGTAATAGGGTTATGGTAGAAGGAGGAAGGGGAGGTGTAGAGAGGAAGATGGAGGAGGAATGGAGAGAGGAAGTAGGAGACGGGGTTAAGATGTAACATCAGAAATCACTAACTGACCCTGAAGCCGTAACCATGCATATGTTACCAGATTTAAAAAGTAGTGTGGCAGGGGCGCTATCTACATAAGTGAATATACACCTATCAAAGCTAAACCTTTAGTGTAGGTGAAAAAATATGAATATAAATATATAATATACTGAAAAAATCTCCCTAAATTAGCACTCTAGTCATAGAGTCCTGATTATTACTAGAGAAATATTAAATAGATAGTGGATTAGTGATTGATTACCAATTCGACCAATGTATGACCCTGGGCTATAAAGAAAAAAAATCCTATGCTGGATAAATACATGCAGATTAGTTCAATAACCCTTAGCATAAGTCCATATAGTTTTTACACCATAGATACACCACAGTCCCAGGTATACATATATAAAGTCCAATTAGAGAAACGTCTCTGTGCAAATAAAGTAAGAAAAAAAAAATCTTCTGTGTTCTATGGTACAATCAGGGAATACACCGCAAGTACCACTCTTTGCTGTGGAATTATAAGAAGCCCTTCACCACAATCTTCTTTCAATCACCCAAAATGAATAAATTGACTGGCTGCTTACCAGATTCTATTGACTCCTTTAATTAAAAAGAGAGTCAATAGGGCTTTAACAGGTTTGTGCCTGTACACATACGATTTAGCAGGAGATGATACTGGAACTTCCTCCTCTCAGGAAACTCAGACAAGATATATATGAGAAAAGCAAAGAACAAAGAGTACAGTGCCCACCCGGCACTGGGGCTGCTCGCATGTAGAAATAAAGATGAGCTGTATAGCGTGGAGATCTTGTTCCGCCCTGTGTGTGGAGAAGAGCAGCGTGAGTTCCAGCTAGCGCCGCCGACAACCACCAGGAGACAGGAAACAGGAAGTGGGTACAATAGAGATGCGTGACTAGACAGGCGCCGCCGACGTACGTTTCGAATAGAATCGTCTTGTCTTTGCTAATTCTCTCGAATAAACAACTTTCTGGATGAGAAATTGATTCTTAAAAGTAAGTTCGATATGCTGCCTTGGATGAAGACATGCAATTCTCCTCTACACACACCCTCTAGGAGAGAGGATATTGATTTTTATATATTGAAAAGACTATGCTATTTCATCTAGAAACGCTCCTGTAAGTAGAAAGACGATAGAGATAATTTCCCTATCCCACACCTTCTTTCAGTGACCTTGAGCCTGTCCTCCTATTCCCTCAAACCTCCTTATTGGTCAGTGGGACCACCATTCCCATTTAACAAAGGTACTTTACCACATACTATGCTGCCCCTTCCCCCTTACTTTTATTGCTGGTTTATCCACGAAAAAAAAACATACACATGCAGCTATCCAGCTTTTTTATCTAGATATCTGATGCTCTGTTGTTTTACACCTGGTCCCGCCATCTTTTTCTCTGACATCATCAGGAAGCCAGTGGTCTCTTCTGAGTTATGTAGCTGGTCCATTGATGACACGTGTGTGCCTTGGCCCTTCATCAGACGGCCAGGTGCAAAAACCAGGAAGAGACAGCTGGCCCCTGATGATGCACCACAGAGCATGTACAGTAGAGTACACCTATGGGTTGTTGCATACATCCCTCTTGCTTAGGTGAGAATCCAGGAGGTAAGAGCTCCCTGAAAAAGGTAATTTAAAAAAATAGTATTAAAAAAAAAAGTCTGAGAGAGGAGAGGGATAGGGGTGAAATGAAAGAAGGGGGGTAGGGGTGAAAATGGGGGCAGTGGGTGAAGGTAAGCTTTAAGAGGCTTAATGGTGGTGGGAGGGCTAGCTAAAAGCTCAAGGGAAAGGAAGAGATTAGCATATTACTTCAGCTGCATATACAGTATATATATGTATAGTATATACAGCATATATTGACCTACTAATCATTTTGAATTCATAATCATTTTGAAATGCTTAATATCTCATCATATGCTTTGCTACAATAAGGTTACAGATAGACTAATACTCATTTTTATTTTTAATGTAGCTATAAGAATTGTAATAATATACATTTTTATTTACAAATGATTTAGGGGTTGGATGTGCAGTGTGTCTCCCCATTAGAGAGCTACACAGATATCACCATGGATGCTGCAGTGAAATTGATTGACTTATGTCTGGTACAAGAAGGTGGCAAGGACCAGATCTGGGGTTGTCGTATGTCCAGAGGTAAGATCTACTGACTCTGTGATTTGACCAGCTGCTTTTATGGCTCAGCAATGACATCTAACTTGATTAAGAGCTCAGTTACTAATAGTAATGTAGCGCTTACCCAGGAGGAGCCACTTGATATATCAGGTTCCCCGTTCTTATGGCTTGACTCTGTAAACAGCCTCGTCCCCTCTGACACACCTGGTTAAGTATAGATCACTACAAATACCTACGTATGTGATCACCAGTTTCAGTATCCTACATGGAACTATATTGGAGTTTCAGGAAAAAAGCACCAGACTACTCAGTAAAGTATGTATATTGTCACAAATTAGGAGCAAATAGTAACACACACATATCAATGAGCAGGTAGAAGAAACTGTTTGCTCACAGTAAGCTAAATCACATAATTACTAGGTTATAGGAGTCTAGTCTAAACCATTGTGTTACTAAAGCAGGATTAACCTAGCAATAAACAGCATCAGTAATGACGAGCACCAGCAATGAACAGTATCAACACTGAGGAATAATCCCACAGTAGTTCCTCGGCAGTCAAAGGTAACAAAATATATACTGTATATCCCAGATAACCCAGGAGAGTAGTAGCTCAGTTTAGGTTTAGGTTCTGTCAGAAACCATGAATCGGACTGAGACAGAAGTACAGTTAAATCACACTTGTTTAATAATAATAAAAAAAGGTAAACAGAGTAATGGTAGTCAAAACATAGCCAGAGTTCAGGAACGGATAGTCAGACAAGCCAAAATGTCAGGGAGACAGAGATGAGCGTAGTAGAACAGCAAGCAAGATCTGGAGCCAGAAGGAATGTCAGCCAAGCAAGTCTTTAACAGGAACACAGGAGAGCGTCTCTAGAGATGTGACCAAGGCGAAGGCCGAGATCATCTGGACTGGACAGCTTAAGTAGGCTGGACTGACGAGCAGGATATCATCAACAGGTCAGTCTCTGTGGAGAAATAGGAGCTGGCAATTAGCCAACAGCTGAGCGGCCAGCTTTGAGAAGGAAGAGCTGAGCCTAGCCCTGACAGGTTCCCTGTGGAGCATTTGGTAAGTATATGGCTCCTGAATTTTAATCTCTAACCAGCTAATGGGTGGGGCCCAGTCTTTAAGGTGGTGTACATAAGTGCAGTCCCTTTATAGCTCTGCATCCAGTGATTTAAGTAGGGTTGCCACCTTTTCTTCAAGTCAAACCCAAACACTTTAACAGCGCACAACAATTTTGTTTTGTAGTATAAACTATACATATATTTTGCTATTAAATAACATTTCTAATTATATGAAGTTAATAACAAGAGTCCCCCTTTACATCAGAGTCCAGAGTTCCCCTTTTACATCTGAACTCACAGAGTTCCATTTCACTGTAAGGGGGGACTCTGCAGACTCTGATGTAAGGGAGAACACTGGGGACTCTAACATAAGGGATCCTCTGGGAACCCTGATTAAAGAGGGAACACTGAGAACTCTGGTGTAAAGAGGAACTCTAAAGTAAGGGTGCTCTGAGAACCCTAATTTACCTTAGTGTACTCACTCAGAGGCAAGAGAGAGAAGGGGGGAGACTTCAGTCACAGACAGAGATGGATGGTGAGCTCACTCACCCCTTGACAGTCAGCACCTCTCATCCAGATGTATCTGAGGCTGCTGGACTTCAAATTTCCCACCCCAACTTTCTTTTTCTAAGGAGTGTGGGCAGACACAGAGAGGGGTAGAGCCCTCTATCCTATCCCGTCTGTGTGGGGGAGGGGGAATTGTTAGTGCTGGCTTTGAGCAGCATGAAAGAGTGTAACAGACACTCTCAGCTTAGACAACTGCAGCCAGCAACCCTGCTGGGAAGCCATAGTCCCGTCTGAATAATGTGTCCGGGTCTCAGGCAGTCTGAAACCTGGACGCATGATTCCAGACCCCAACTGTCCGGATGTCCCTAGATTTAAGGCTACCCGATGGATGGTCAGTCCCTTTCTTACTCAGTCTGCTAGCAGTGGTAAAATCAAGCCCTAGAAGTGGCCACTCACCAGTTCCAGGCACACAAACTCCGATGTGGACGCTGACTGTCAGCAGTCCTTCTGGCTCTGCACTCAGGGCAACTCCGGTCTTTAGCACTCTGGTTCTCAGGCTACTGACGATCATTACACACACACAGCACCGGAGATGTGTACTCTGCAGTCCTCTCCAGCAGGGGGAAGTTCTCTCCTCTAGTCCACCACTCCATTTACTCTTATGCAAGAGCCTCTTCCCAGACTACATTTCTCAATGTTCAGAGTGGCCGACATCAAAGTCTCTCAACTCCTTCATGCCCACCGACTCCATCTGCTGGGTGGATGCTGAACAGCATTGAAAGACAGCACAAGTGTCTTGTATAGGCACTCAAAGCAGGTGCAGCACAGTTTCCTTTATAGTTGTTCCTTCTGGCCAAATAAGCACCTGGCTACAATAAAATCTGGAGAGCCACCAACTTTATTCATTTATAATTCTCCTGAATAGATATTTATTAAAACCCGTCTGATGCTGTATCCAAATACAGGAAATGATAATTCTCGAATTCTATGATTCTGTGCAGGATGGAAAAATCTAGGAAATTAAACAATTTGCAATTCTCCTATTTACCAATTTGCTTAACATGAGAAATTATTTCACACATTAATATACTTAAATCTAGATTTTATGCAAAATGTTTGCAAATATTTTACAGTTTAACTTAATTTCCACAAAATGTTCAAGATATGTCCCAGTATATATAGTATAAGATATGTCCCAGTATATATAGTATAAGATATGTCCCAGTATATATAGTATAAGATATGTCCCAGTATATATAGTATAAGATATGTCCCAGTATATATAGTATAAGATATGTCCCACTGTATACAGTATATAGTACAGGATATACAGTATATAGGACATGTCCCAGTACATACAGTACTATTTTTGTGTATCTAGTGCTGGGTATTGCTTGTAAGTTTCTATAAATATTAAATATTCCATTTTATGGATAATCAAAAAAACACTGATGTAACTGTTTTTTTTTTTGTAGGAGAAGTTGAAGAATTGAGTGCACAGGTGCCAAATCGTACAAAGCCCAAAGGTATTACATATAGATTTTATATATATATATGTATATATATATATATATATACACTGTATCTAGATAATTTAGAGAAGTCTGTAGTCTCTACTGGTTTGCGATGCAGAACAGTGAGCTCACCTATTGGAACAAACTTGTCGTTTACCCGTTAGCCAACATCTTGCCATTATCTGTGGTTATGTAACAAAGAAAAACTGCGGCAAAAAATGTAATAAAAACACAAAAAAAACGTAATGGAGAATTCATACACAATGACTAGCATGAAATAAACAGAGACACCTTATGAAATTCTTTTGGGATAATTACATTCACTAATGATGAACACCAGCTGGAATGCGTTAATCTCAGTCCATGGGTATAGAGATGATGATAAGCATGGTAGTGAACAAGTCTGAAATAAACAGTCTTTGATAGATCAATCTCCATAAACCACCGCTGTGCTCCACATCTATCTTAAGTGCCACCACCGGTATGTAAGCCGCTTACCAGATAGTGGAATTTAAAAGGCAATCAAAATCCACCCAGCCAGGATCCTTACACATGGATACGGACACACGCCACAGCAGAGCTTCTTCCAATGTAAACCCTTGCACTCAGCAGTGCATATAGATCATAGCCGCATGGACCATAAAAGTAAAAAAAAAAACATAGCATAATACTGTATATATAGCTAGAATTTATTTAAATTAAAAAGTGGTACTCACAAATTTTCATAAAAAAACAAGCACATAAAACGAATAACGCCGGCATCAAATGGAGCCCTTCCTCCTTCCTGAACAGCGCGGTGACGTCACTGCACTTCCTCCCAGACCCGTTTCGTCATCAAATGGACGTTTTCAATGGGGATGAAACTTACATCCGTGGTTGTGTGTTATTAGTAATGATCATAATGACATCAGGAGTACTAGTGGCCTGTATTTTATTTACCAGAATGACATCTGAGGGTCAGTGCATTGGGCAGCAAGGTTAGATGGGGCTGCACAAAACCTCAAAATTATTAAAATGATAACTTTTTTCTTATTTTGCTTCCATCTTCCATCTTCCATACACCTCTGGACATCTGTAGCATAATTCAGCAAGAGAACTGTATTGATGTGTATGTGCAGAGAACTCATAAGTCTCCTTCCTTGTTTGGGGGCCTGTTTAGTGTGAAAGCAATTCTACATATGTAAAACAGACCCAATTCTGCCTCCAATAGAACATTAGACATGTGAAATTCGTTTAGTTTTTTTTCGTTTTTGTTTTTTTTTCGTTATTTTCGTTCATTCGTTTTCGTACAAATAAACAAAGGATTTGCTAAAAACGAACGAATCCGAAAACAACGAAAATCCGAAAAAAAAACAAATTAGAAACAACGAATATACGAAAGAAGAAAATACGAAAAACGAAAACGGGAACAACGAAAATCAAAATTAACGAAAAAATTCGTACATTCGTAACTTTGTTTTTTTTTGTTGAATTGGTAATTTTCCGTGTCCCTTACAATGGTGCTGCTTAACGTGCCTCGAATGGATTGAACGAAAAAATTCGTAAATTCGTAACTTTTTATTTCGATTCGTAATTTTCCATGTCTCTTAAAATGTAATAATAGCATACACATTACATAACATTATGAATTATGCTCCGATTACGAACGTTACGAATGTACAAATAAATACGAATGCGTTCGAATAAACGAATCAACGAAAAAATAACTCTTACGAAAATACGAATTGTTATGAATACGAACACCGACGACTTACGACTTACGAATTTACGAATCGTTACGAATCAACGGAAGCAAAAAAAAATAAATAAATAAACAAATTTTTTTGTTGTGCACATGTCTATAGAACATTCTATGTGTAGTTTTACTAGAAATAATTGCATGGTGCAAGGGGAGGAGCTTTTACAAAAGGGTGTCATTGGTCAGATTGCCTAGGCATCGGGATGTCTGAATACAGTCCTGCTAGTTACAAGGAGGTTGGACAGCAGGATTGCTGGGACTACTCCCTTTGCTAAGGCGAGGAGTGATGTGGTCTGTAGTTATCTTGGAGCAGACCCAGGATCCTTTTAAATCTGTCATTTGAAGTGGATAAGGATTCTTTATGGATGGCCCTTGGGAGGCTCTCCCAGGATTTGTAGAAGCGCATTTATCTAGCGGGTGGCCTAGGCACACCTTGGAATCCCTTTCACAAACAAAGCCTGTATGGAGATTTTTGGGGCAGCTGGGCAGGCCACCCCTACAACATTAACTGTTTAACTGAAATGATGTATCCTATAGTATATGGCTGTTCCACTACTAGGTGACCAATGACATATGAGAGACATCGCAGCAAAGGAGAGCTCATGACTGCAATAGCTGAAGCTCTATACAGGAGTCTTAGGTCATCCATGCCACACCACACATGACTGACTGCAAGCATGTTATGTTAGGTCTACCGGGCCAAGCAAAATTCATAAAAACCTCATTCTCATGTGGTGAGCTGAGCCTATTATTTATTACCCTCCTCCTGCAGTGACTGGAAGCACTCAGGATCATTTCCAAGATCTGTTACAGGAAGACAGTTGGGGATGAGATTCAGGTACTCTGTCAGTTCATCAAAAACTAATATTTCAGCATCTGGTAGATGCAATCTCCTGACAGTTCTGTTCCTATCTCCACCTATTACGAGGGGCTCTCAACAAGTTCCCGGGTCTGTACACCTGCTTTACCCATTATGAGAGGTCCCCATCATCCCTGTGCTGAGCTCCCAGGTCTGTACACCTGCTGTGCCCATTATGAGCGGTTCTCACCATCCCTGTGCTGAGTTCCCAGGTCTGTACATTTACTGTGCCCATTATAAGGGGTTTCACTATCCCTGTGCAGGGCTCCTGGGTCTGTACACCTTTTGTGCCCATTATGAGTGTCTCCCACCATCCCTTTGCTGAGTTCCCGGGTCTGTACACCTGCTTTGCCCATTATGAGGGGTTCCCACCATCCCTGTGCTGAGTTACTGGGTCTGTAAATTGCTGTGCCCATTATGAGGGGTTTCCACCATCCCTGTGCTAAGTTCCCAGCCCTGCAGACCAACTGTTCCCATTGATGGGTTCAAATCATTCCTGTGCTGAGTTTATAGATCTGCACATCTGCTGTGCCCTTTATGAGGGGCTCCAACCATCCCTGTTGAGGAGCTGGGACACTAAAAGGTGGACAGGGACACTCAAAACTCCCAGATGGGTAGGGAAATAGTCAGGAATTATGAAAGGGATACTTTTGGCATATCCAAGTTATAAAAAAAATCCAGAGACTAACTCTAACTACCTACCTGGATAGGAGGCGCTAGGTTTGGCCGGATCCTTTTCCCAAGTGTTCCCTTGCAGTACAACACACAGTTCAACTATTATGTAGGCTCATTAACCAGTCCAGAGGTATGCTTTTTCCGATGCTTTATTTTAGAACTTGGATAGGTAGTGGGTAAGGGTAGGAAACTCCAGTAACCCTTAGCAACGATTTGAGGACGCTAAACTTTCCCTTGCAGAGCTATGAGCCTTGTACAAATAAAGAGTAAACTGGGATTTGAAGTAGCAACTTGAGGAAATGTATCTCCCTATGGACAGTCCAAGCAAAGTCCTTTCACTAGGAATCTTAATAGATTAAGCTCTTCAGGACACAATTTCCCTTTTGAACCCGCTGACTCTAGCACGCAAGAGATGGCCTCCGCACATATCCTCTAGGATCTCTCTCTCCAGTGTGTACTCACAAATGTCCTTGGAAATATCGGTCTCCTCCTTCCATTATCCTCGTGACACTTCCACCCTGTGATACCAGACCAGATCCTCAGATAGACATGTGCAATTAGTTTAGTTACGAATTTGTTTTCCGTTCAAATTCGTTATATTTGTTCATTCGTTATCGTACGAATGAACAAATGGTTCGCTAAAAATTCTTGCGAATAACGAACTATTGAAACGAACGAAGCAATGGCGCTGCTTAACGTGCTTCGAATGGATTGAACAAAAAAAAATCGTACATTCGTAACTTTTTTTTTTTGTTGATTCGTAATTTTCCGTGTCTCTTACAATGTAATAATAGCATACACATTACATAACATTATGAATTATGCTCAGATTACGAATCTACGAAAACAATGTTACGAAAGTACGAATAAATCAATCTTACGAAAGTACGAATGAAACTAAATCTACGAAAATACGAATGCGTCCGAATCCAAAATATAACGAACATACGAAAATACGAATTTCGGATAAACGAAAATTAGACTAACAGAAAAAGGAATCAACGAAAAAATAACTCTACGAAAATACGAACTAGTCCGAATACGAACACCGACGACTTACGAAATTACGAATCGTTACGAATCAACGGAAACGAACAGAAACAAAGCAAAACTAAACAAATTTTTCTATTGTGCACATGTCTATCCTCAGACAACGGTCCCTCAGTCAGCTTTCATCGACTTTCATCAAAGCAGGCCTTCAAGTTGCCCTCCTTGGAGACAGAAAGGCAGAGGGGGCAATCGGCCCCCCTAGACTGTGTTCTCCTCAGGGAAAAAAAACCTCACTGCTCCCAGGCTCGGTTCACACATAGGCATTTTGAATCGCGGGCGGAATCGCTGTGGTTCTGCCTACGATTTCAAAACGTGCTGTTAAAATGTCAAATCGTACATCAGCGTGTTTAGGGGCCATTTGTTTCAATGGTGGCTAAAAAAACTGTGATTCTGCCACGATTGTCACTCGTCAAATTGTGTCTAGAACGGGCAAACCAAATTGCCAGATTCAATCCACCCGCGATTCAAAACGCATATGTGTAAACAGAGCCTTAGTCTCAGAGTATTTATACAGCCTCCCAGTCACCATCTGGGCATCTACCTCCAGGGATTGGCCAGGGCTGTATGAATATTGAGCTGCTGATTAGACTTTTCTTGCCCACTAACGTCCAGAGCTTTCTGGGCAACCAGTGGGAAGCAGTCAATCCTGCAACCACTGAAAACATAGAACAGACCAGAGCAATAAACACAGCCACACTGATTACAGTGAGCCCAACTAAATTTACCTAACAATGAACTACAGCTACTAGGAGGGTGCTACACCTATAATTGAAATAGGACTTTTAGGTAGGCTAACTTTTTGTCTGCTTAATAATATTAATAATTATAGAGAATTTATGGTATACTATATATTTTTTTGTTGCAGGTGTATTGGTCCTGCACAGTGGTACTAAGCAGCAATTTGTGGATAAGTATCGGGAGGCCCTGATTAAATCGGTGTCCCTCGTGGATCCCATCCTGGACAGTCTTGTGGCCCAGGAGCTGCTGACCGATGAAGCGTATGACAACATCCGTAGCAAGAACACCGCTCAGGAGAAGATGAGGGAGCTGTACAGGATCATTAGGGGCTGGGGTGTGTCTGATAAGGGCAGGCTCTATGACGCTTTGAAGAAGCACAATGCTCCTCTCATCCAACATCTGAAGGAGGCTTGATGATGGACTATTCTATTTTAATTGGAGGAAGACCTCCTATGAAATCAGTGCTATTTTATTCTTCTAGATACGCATGAGAAATTTCTAAAAGCATGGGCTCCGTGGATTCAATACGCTCACCCTTCTATACCAATGGTCAGTTATACACTGCTATAAGCACTGAGACCCTGCGATTCCGGCTGAGGTGCTCCTGTGGTTCTTTCCCACGCTCCTCTTTTTCCTCCCCCTTCTATTTTTTTCTCCCTTTCCTATCTCAGTAGGCTCCTCCATAGGGATGATCCCTGCTTATGCATTCCTTTTACTTTACATATGTTTTTGTATAGTTAACGCCATACATATGCATCTAATCCATCAGTGCCTATTTACCCGTTACTTACTTTTTTTGTGACAGCAATAAAAGTGATAAAAAAAATAATAAATTAAAGCAACAGTGTAAAAATAAAAAATATATATAAATAATTAAAAAAATGTTTTTTAACCACTTCCTGACCGGCGCACGACGATGTACATCGTCAGAATGGTACGGACAGGCAAAAGGGCATACAGGTATGTCCCCTTTAAGATTGCCATTGCATGCACGCGCCGGCCGGGACCCCCGTGAGTCCGGTCGTGGGTCCCGCGGACTCGATCGCCGCAGGGATACCCGCGATCGTCTCACGGGATGGCTGAACGGGGAGATGCGGAAGTAAACAGCATCTCCCCGTTCTGCCTAGCAACTAGTGACACTGATCTCTGCTCCCTGTGATTGGAGCAGAGATCAGTGTTCACTAAATCACAGCCACCCCCCCCCCCCCACAGTTAGTAACACACCCCTAGGAACACTTAACCCCTACACTGCCACCTAGTGGTTAACTCCTTCACTGCCGGTGTCATTTACACAGGAATCAGTGCATTTAAATAGCACCGATTGCTGTATAAATGACAATGGTCCCAAAAATGTCCAATGTGCCCGCCATAATGTCGCAGTCACAATAAAAATCGCTGATCGCCACCATTACTAGTAAAAAAAAATTATTAATAAAAATGCTATAAAACTATCCCCTATTTTGTAAATGCTATAACTTCTGCGCAAACCAATCAATAATCGCTTATTGCGATTTTTTTTTACCAAAAATATGTAGAAGAATACATATCGGCCTAAACTGAGGAAAAACATTTTTTTATATATTTTTGGGGGATATTTATTATAGCAAAAAAATTATATTATAGCAAAATTGTTGCTCTTTTTTTGTTTATAGCGCAAAAAAATAAAAACCACCATCAAATACCACCAAAAGAAAGTTCTAGTTGTTGGAAAAAAAGGACGTCAATTTTGTTTGGGAGCCACGTCGCACGGCCGCGCAATTGTCAGTTAAAGCGACGCAGTGCCGAATCGCAAAAAGTGGTCTGGTCTTAAGCCAGCAAAATCGTCCAGTCTGAAAGTGGTTAAAGTGCCCCTGTCCTGCGTGCAAAGGCGAATGCATTAGTCGGTCCTGAACGCATCACTGTGAATTTCAGACAATGGCCAGTAATTCCAGCACCAGACATCCTCTGTACATCTAAATTGGTAACCTGTAAAGGCTTTTAAAGTGTCACCTATGGATAGTAATATTTACGTGCGCAAATTTAAAGCAACATGTTTGGTATCTATTTACTCGGCGTGACATAATCTTTTATATTTTACAAAAAAATTTGTTATGTATTGTTTTTTTTTCATTCAAATTTAAAAAAAGGTGTATTTTTTTATTTTTTCCCAAAAACTGTGTTTAAAAATACGCTGCGCAAATACCCTGTGATATAAAAAAAATTGCAAAACCCTCTAATTTATTCTCTAGGGCCTCTGCATTAAAAAATATATAATGTTTGGGGGTTCTAACAAATTTTCTAGCAAAGAAAAATAACAGATTTTCACGTGTAAACAAAAAGTGCCAGAAAATGCCTGGTCTTCAACTGGATAACTTCTCTAATTGATGTACAATTGCTACTGACTTGAAAGTCACTGATTTTACACTTCTATTTGTATACCTGATCAAAGCTACAAATTGTATTCCTTATATATTCCTTTTCAATAAAAACTAATTGAAAGAGAATTTTCTTATAAATATCCGGGTATCATTTGTTTAATGTGATGTAAGTAAAGTCAGCGCAAGCCATTACTGCACAAAGCCATGTTCACTGAATAACACTCAGCAGGAACAGGAAACACCACACAGGAAGTAAGTACAACAGAGATGAATCATAGAGTTTCATATAAACAAACATAACATCCCTTTGTTATATATGTTAATAAATGAACATTGTGAAATTCAGATGAGACACAGCAATAACACATTCTATAGGTTAAGTCTCATAGGTGGGTTTGAACATCTACCACTACGGATGAAGACTGGCCCTTGTACAAAGATTACTTTAGCCCTCTCTGAAGTTACTGGGCTCCTCTCATCACGTACTGGCATGCTCTGCCCTTGACAGCTGTCAGGTGTATACTTGCTTGCTCAGAACTGTCATTACCATTGGTATGAGGCATTGCCTCAGTACATTTCTCACTGTCAGTGGGTGAGTATGTCCTTGTGATACTGGGTCAGTCTGATCTATCAATGTGAGCAAGTACATTGATAAACTTGTACAACCTCTTGTTGTGGCCCGTCCATCATATATCAGAGAAACTACTCATTTACTTCAAATTTTGGATGGCCTCCACGTCAATGGCAACATTACAATGGTTGCCATCGATGTGGAGGCACTATACAGTTCAATTTCACACAATGTTGGCTTATCAGTCATTCGCCACATCCTGCTGAAATCGCATACCTATACTGAATCATTGACCAACTTTGTTATTGATGCCTTAGAATTCATTCTCAGACACACAGGGTGTTGCCATGGGCACTTGCTGTGCCCCGGCATACGCGAACTTGTACCTGGGGGAGTGGAAAACGACTACTTTTTTTTGGACGCTGAGGCACAAATTTACATCCGACATGTGGTGACCTGGCGTCGCTACATTGATGATGTAATGATGATGTGGGATGGCCCAATTGACCTTCTACATCAGTTCCTGACCTACATTAATTGCAAGAACACGTTCAACCTCAAATTCACTATTGCACACGATTCTTCAAGTATCTCATTTCTGGATCTTACAAGGACAATGAGTGCCTATTCCAGAGCAAACTATATAGGAAATCCACGGCAGGGATCCTCGCAGCATCCAGCTTTCACCCCAAACCTTTACTTGAATCAATCCCCTTTGCCCAATACATCAGGGCAAGACGGAATTGTTCAACCGACACCCTTTTCGACCAAGAGGCCTCTGTATTGAGAAAAAGGCTTCAAGCCAGAGGTTATTCTCATGGAATTCTTAAAAAAGCATACACAAAAGCTAAAGTGAAATCTAGACGTGACCTCCTTTTCTCAACAAAATGGGTTAATAAAAGTTCCCCACTACGGATTATCACTACATATTGCCAACAGCACCAACAAATCAAAGATGTGCTGTCTAAATATTGGCATATGCTGTGTATGGATAGCACATTGGCACAGTTTGTACCCATCCAACCACTCATTACATAC
Source organism: Lithobates sylvaticus (assembly GCA_028564925.1). Classification (NCBI taxonomy): domain Eukaryota; kingdom Metazoa; phylum Chordata; class Amphibia; order Anura; family Ranidae; genus Lithobates; species Lithobates sylvaticus. Next base: position 282,242,938 of record CM053031.1, read on the forward strand.
CGGAGGGCTCCATCCCTGCGAGATAAGCTAGTCCAGAGCGAGTTCAGAAACAGTACAGGTAACCGAAAACAATTTACTGGCACTTTCCGTTGTGGAAACTGCAATTATTGTAAGTACATGGACACTAATAAAGCTGCTACTTTAACTAATGAAGAGAAACTCAGTGCTAAGCACTTTGTCAACTGTCGCACTGCTGGGGTGGTATACCTCATGCAGTGTGAATGCAGCTGCTTCTATGTAGGCAAAACAAAATTGCCATTATGGCAACGTATTTACCGACATACCGTTAGCATTCAGGCTAAGGGCCCTGATCTCCCTCTTGGACGACACTGTAGACTGGTGCATCCCGATCACACACCCTCAGTGCGATTTTTGGCACTAGACCACATCCCTCCCAGCACTAGGGGAGGAGATTCCAACAAATCGCTTTTGCAAAGCGAATTGAAGTGGATATTCCACCTCAATGCTACCATGCCCCCTGGCCTCAATGAGGCTTTTAATTGTAAGCCTTTTCTTGATGGTTTTCAATCTGGGGCCTGCAAACTCGATTTGTATTTATGCTTTACCATATAGATATCTGTTATGTATTTTTCAATTCTTAGTATATTCTCTATATATTGCCTGCACATGTGCATCTATAGATCTGTCCGTATCAATTTCTGAATATGAATACTGTTGTTAATTCACAATCATTTATATGTATACATGTATAATGCTATGCTAGCCAATTTTTATCATATTGTTTTGTAATGTGCTTATAACACCATTTATCTTTGTGCTTTTTCTATGTCATTTCAGATATCCTCTATCACTCCATGCCCACATTGTCCTTCTTGCCTCCACTACGTGACGCCACTTTGTTTCATCCTTGCATGGTGGACCACTCTATTTATACATATTGTATTTTATTAACATCTATATTCCTCTGCAATAGCAATGAGTGCAGGATCCACGGTACTGCCCGGTGTGCGGGAGATCCCAAGTCCCCTGCAATGTTGCTGGTGTCTTGTGGCTTCCCTGCCCATTGGAGCCTAACATTTGTTTTGCTCCTTCCTGTTTGCGCTCCATTCTGGAGCGCAGATGGGTGGCCTATACTCGCGCCGGTGACCGCGTGACACGGGGCGTTGCTCTGCCCCCCTCCGCCCCACGCCGCACTGTCAGAGAACTCTAAGCCCTCATACACACGGTCGGAAATTCCGACCACAAAGTCCGTCGGATTTTTTCCGAAACTGGTGTTGCATACACACGGTCGGACAAAGTTGTCGGAAAATCCGATCATTGCGAACGTGGTGACGTTCGTTGCGTACGACGGAACTACGTAGAGGCTAGTAGCCAATAGCTTTGGTCTCATAGTTTGATCTGAGCATGCGTGGCACTTTGTCCGTCGGAATTCTCTACACATGATCGGAAAAAGTCAGATCGGATCTTGTTGTCGGAAAATTTGAGAGCAGGATCTCAAATTTTTTTCCGTCGGAAATTCCGATGGAAAAGGTCCGATGGAGCCCACACACGGGCGGATTTTCCAACAACATGGTCTGATCGGACATTTTCCGTCGGAATTTCCGACCGTGTGTACGGGGCATAAGACAGACCTTTCTTGCTGAATGGCTAGATGGTCTGCCTTATCGGCTACAGCTGGGGCAAGCGCTGATTGCGCCTGTCCCCAGCTGCTTGTTATTTCTTCCATTAGCCATAAAAGCCCTGCACCAGCAGCAATACACATGCTGCTGATGCATGCTGTCTGGACTTCCTGGTTACACACAAGTTGTATAGAGGTGAGCTTTCCACTCCTACCTTGCTAGACCAATCTAAACTAATCCTTGATCAATATGTATTATACGCTTATACGCATTCTTATTAGATTTTTTATTTACTTCCATCCCATATAGATATGCAAACTTGTGTACCATAGCCGACCCAAGACTGAAAGGAGTAGATACTCCAATCAGTGGGAGTTCCTGCAGTTTCCAGTGTTCCCTAAGGCCCCTTTCACACTGGGGCGGTTTTCAGGCGGTACAGCGCTAAAAATAGCGCCTGTACACCGCCTGAAAAAACTGGCCCCATTCACTCCAGTGTGAAAGCCGGTGGGCTTTCACACTGGAGCGGTGCGCTAGCAGGACAGTAAAAAAAGTCCTGCTAGCAGCATCTTTGGAGCGGTATAGGAGCCGTGTATTCAGCGCTCCTATACCGCTCCTACCCATTGATTTCAATGGGACACCGCGGTAATACCCCGGCAATTTTAACCCTTTTTCGGCTGCTCGCGGGGGGTAAAACCGCCCCGCGAGCAGCCGAATACCGCGGCTAAAACGACGGTAAAGCAGCGCTAAATATAGTGCTGCTTTACCGTCGCCGCGGCTCCCGCCCCAGTGTGAAAGGGGCCTAAATCTTTGGTCTGCAGTATTTTTGGCTTCCACCATCAGCCACACACCCTTGCAGCACACATTTTTGCTGCATGTGCAAGTTCAACCACTGCGTTAGCCACCCTGTGTACGCTCTAGTGGTATATGTGGGCATGTGAGTATTTGCTTTTCATTTCAATTTTTGTAATAATTATAAAGCTGCCTTTTTTTGCTGAGCAATCAAAATGAACTAAAATCCATTGTTTATTATACTAATATACTAACATCTACTATGATATGTTTATACCGTAGAACATGTACATATGAGATGATTTAATGCCTTTGAAAAAGGATGTACCGTCTGAAACATGTCGGCATTATCCTCAATTCATTGTCTGTTCTAAGCCCCATGCAGGGTGACGTATACACTCTTAATATTGATTGTAATAAAAACAATGTACTTTACTAATTTTCATATACCTTTTGTAATTTTTCAATAAAATGGTATACCTTTTGGATACCCACTGGTCTGTTTATAATCATCCTGAGGGGGTTAGGCTGTGCTATATGCACTAGGCTGTTTTCTATATCTATGGGAGGACAGAGGGCATTGCTATGGGGAGCAGAGGACACTGCTATGGGGGGAGGGGCAGAGGACACTACTGTGGGGGGGGGGGGGGGGGTGATATGAAGGGAAATATAGGACACTGCTTTCGGGGGGCACAGGACACTGCTATGGGGGGGCAGAGGACAAGAGGACACTACAGCGGGCAGGTGTGATGTGAAGGTAGGCAAAGGACAATGCTTTGGGGGGGCACAGACACCGCTATGGTAGGACAGAGGACACAACATAGGGAGGAGTTGGTAAAGAGTGGGCAGAGGACACTACAGCTGGGGAAGGTGATGTGAAGGGGGCAGAGCACCAGGGCCGATCCTGGCCGGGGTGCAGGGGGTGCTCTGCACCCGAGCGCTGAAGAGGGGGGGGGGGCGCCGAAGTGCCAGAGTTATCCCCTCCCTCCTCCTCTCCTTGTGTGCAGTGGCGTCAGCAGGGCTGCTAATAGGGGTCCCAGAAACACAGGAGGACCAGGACAGTGAGGCAGATCAGTGTGGTGTGACAAGTACAGGAACGATGCCCTGTGTGTCTCTCCTTTTATCAGCTGAATGCTGGAGGGAGAGACACACAGGGCATCGTTCCTGTACTTGTCACACCACACTGATCTGCTTGCTTCTCTATGATCCCCCTGTGTGTGTCTGGGGCGCTTTCCTGTCCCGGTGGATGTGTCTCCAATGAGAGTTGGGGCTCTTTATGTACAGGCACCTCTAGGAACTGCCCAGGGGTCCTAGGTGCATGGAGGGGTCTTGAAGATTCCTCCCAGCAGTCACTGTCCTGCCAACAGTTCCCTCGCTGTGGTCGGCTATTTGGATGTCAGGTCAGTCACCTTATCAGTCTCTCATATCTCCAGACTCCAACTGTCTCTTCCTCCCTGCAGCAGCCACGATCTCATCCTCCTCCATTTCATCCATCTCTGCAGGGTCCTTGTTAACCCCTCGCTACCTTCTCCCAGCCAGTTAGTTTGCCAACATTTATCAGCCATGCTAATTTAGCCTCTTCCCAAGTGACTGGAATTCTCTTCCTGACACCTTCCCAACAATAGCCCCTCACTCCCCTCCCCCTTCCCAACAATAGTCCCTCATTCCCCTCCCCCTTCCCAACAATAGCCCCTCACTCCCCTCCCCCTTCCCAACAATAGCCCCTCACTCCCCTCCCCCTTCCCAACAATAGCCCCTCACTCCCCTCCCCCTTCCCAACAATAGCCCCTCACTCCCCTCCCCCTTCCCAACAATAGCCCCTCACTCCCCTCCCCCCCCCTTCCCAACAATAGCCCCTCACTCCCCTCCCCCTCCCAGTCTTCTTCTCTGGAGGCACTTCACCTTCACACAGGTGTGCCCCCCCACCCCCATACACAAACATTGCAAATGGCCACAATCCATTTCTCTCCAGCCCCTTGACCTCCATCTATTTGTCTCTCCTCCACCTTCCCTCATTCCAGCACAAATCCTCCTCCTTCTGTATCCCTATACAGACCAGGATCCCCCAGATTCACTCCAGTCCTCCTCTACCCACCCCCTATCTCTTACTCACTGCCCCATCCCCCGCCTCCATGCATTTTTTTCAGGGGCTAAGGAAGAACCCTGAAGTGGAGCAGCTGCTTGTATGGATGGGATGTGTACTGCACCAATAACATGCAATGAATAGGAGAGGAGGGTCAGCATGGATGGTGCAGTACACATCCCACCCACACAAGCAGCAACAGTAATAAGATGCTCGGCCTCGGGGTTCTTCCTTAACCCCAGCAAAGTGCAAGAAGAGAGCCAGAATCTCTGCAGGGGAAGGTAGAGGGGGAGATGTCATTCCAGTTTTGATTTAGTCCAGTGACAGCCTGCCAGAATAGGTGGGATCTGTAACAGCAACTTCCCTGAGCAGCTCTGCTTGTGGACACCATATCTGTAGTATACATTGCTACCCCTATACTGTACTCTCCTGCCCCCTGTACTGTGTCTACTTACCCTCTCCCTGTACTGTGCCCCCCCTGTACTGTGTTTACTTACCATCTCCCTGTACTGTGCCCTCCCCCCCTAAACTGTGCCCATTTGCTCTACCCTGTACTGTACCCTCCCCCCCCATATTATGCCCCTACCCTTTTACTGTACCCTCCTGCCCCCTATACTGTGCCCCTACACCTGTACTGTGCCCACTTGCTCCCCCTGTACTGTACCCTCCTAACCACTGTACTGTGTCCTCCTGCCCCCCATAGTGTACCTTCCTTCCCCCTCTGTACTGTGTCCTCCTGCCCCCCATAATGTACCTTCCTGCCCCCCTCTGTACTGTCTCCTCCTGCCCCCCATACTGTACCTTCCTGCCCCCCTCTGTACTGTGTTCCTCCTGCCCCCCCCTATACTGTACCTTCCTGCCCCCCTCTGTACTGTGTCCTCCTGCCCCCCCCATACTGTACCTTCCTACCCCCCTCTGTACTGTGTCCTCCTGCTGCCCCATACTGTACTGTTCCCTCCTGCCCCCCATACTGTACCTTCCTGCCCCCCTCTGTACTATGCCCTCCTGCCCCCCCATACTGTAACTTCCTGCCCCCCTCTGTACTGTGCCTTCCTGCCCCCCCATACTGTACCTTCCTGCCCCCTCTGTACTGTGTCCTCCTGCCCCCCCCCTATACTGTACCTTCCTGCCCCCCTCTGTACTGTGTCCTCCTGCCCCCCCCCATACTGTACCTTCCTACCCCCCTCTGTACTGTGTCCTCCTGCTGCCCCATACTGTACTGTTCCCTCCTGCCCCCCATACTGTACTATGCCCTCCTGCCCCCCCCATACTGTAACTTCCTGCCCCCCTCTGTACTGTGCCTTCCTGCCCCCCCCCATACTGTACCTTCCTGCCCCCCTCTGTACTATGCCCTCCTGCCCCCCCCATACTGTAACTTCCTGCCCCCCTCTGTACTGTGCCTTCCTGCCCCCCCCCCCCATACTGTACCTTCCTGCCCCCCTCTGTACTGTGCCTTCCTGCCCCCCCCATACTGTACCTTCCTGCCCCCCTCTGTACTGTGCCCTCCTTTTGCCCCACACTGTACCTTCCTGTGCCCTCCTGCTGCCCATACTGTACCTTGCTGCCCCCCTCTGTACTGTGCCCTCCTGCTGCCCCATTCTGTACCTTCCTGCCCCCTCTGTACTGTACCATCCTGTTCCACCTGTAATTTGGAAAATTTGTTGTGTTTGTGTCTTCTAATAATGATTGTCGTGTATTTTTTGTTAAAATATTGGTTTTATTTTTTATTTTTCGGAGGGGGGGGGGGTCTCATGTAGGCTGTATGGGGCCCATGATTTCTAACAGCAGCCCTGGGCATCGCTATGGGGGGGGCGGGGGGTGCAGTCCGCCAGTGAACACAAGCTGCCACTCTGTGACAAGATAGAGGGGAGCTGAGGGATGTCAGCGTATCTCCCCGCTCTCCCCCCCCCCTTTCTCCTGTCAGCAGGGAAAAGAGAGCGGCTCTCATCTTGTTCACCCAGCTTGGTGCCCAGTTTGCTTCCCTCCCCATTGGCCACAGCAAAGGGCCAATCAGAAGAGGCTAGTGGAGCATTATGGGACATGTAATCCCGGAACATTGTCAGCCCCATTGTTGTCCATAGGCTGCAGACTTCAGCCCCCAGCATGCACTCTGCTGGGGGAAATATTTTGAGCCTGAAACCCAGGAAAAAGCTGTGTGAGTGAGTGCTACAGGAAAAAGAGAGGACTGTGCTGGGGAAAGCCAGAGAGAGCACCACGCTGTACCTGCACCACCAGAGAGAGAGCAACGCTGTACCTGCACCACCAGAGATGGAGCACCACGGTCATGGGAATCCTTAGGGGAGCATGTTTGAGTCATTTCCATAGAAATATTTGTAAAGGGGAGGAGTTAGTAAGATGACCACGCCCATGTGGGGGCGCCAGAAATATTTCTGCACCCAGGCGTCTGTGACCCTGGGATCGGCCCTGCAGAGCACACTTCTTTAGGAGCGCACAGGACACTATTGTGGGGGGAGGGAACAGAGGACAACTCCTCAGGGCTCCAGACTGTTTAACAGCAGCTCATTTACCATCTGGGCACACCTCTCCAGGGATTGACTAGGCCCTGCCGAATAGATTTAGGCTGGACATTTGAATTCTCCTGCCCCAGAAACTTCTTCTAAAGTCAGGGGGAATAATCAAACTCTCAGTGATGCTCCAGTCGGCAACTATGATGAAGGAGTGGATGAAGAGATGGCAGCCTGTTCATGGGTGCCACCAATTGGAGAGAAAAACCAGGGATGATTTTGTCCTGGAACAGGGGCAGCTTACAGAGGACCAGAGGGGAGCAGCCATCCTAATCTTACTTTTGGTACTGTCCCACAGGTTCAGTCACTCGCAGGATGTTTCAGGAGGTTTTTTCTTTTAGTGGGTATCATTCATCATGATTAGGGCTGAGCTCAGGTGGTATCAAGTCTTAGCCCAAATCCACCTGCGCAAGCCCTCAAGGTAGCTTTCACCTGTACTGGGCCAATCATAAGTGGCATGAGTGTGTATATGTAGGGCTGGAGGGTGGGGCCAATCAGATGGGTTCGAAGTAGGATCTAAACATGCCTGAGCTCATCCCTAGTTATGACTGATGAGGATCTGCATCGCTGGATGACGTAATTGATAATAGAACTTTTTTTTTTTTCTTTTTAGATAAAGCACGTCAATATAAATGTTTATATACTGTACTGTTTATTATTTGTAATTGGATAGAGGTACAATGTACCTCTTACTCATGAACATAGGAAGGTGGCATTTGGGGGCCCACTTATTTTTAAAAAGGGGTTTTCAGATTCCCATAAGACCCCACCCACTGATACCCCACAACCAGAAGGTCAGGGTTGTGGGGAAGAGGGCCTTGTCCTCATCAACCTGCAGGCTGCATAGAGAAGGGTTTGGTATAGATTGGGGGGGGGGGGGCACCATGTTTTTTTTCCCATGTGTTTTTTTTATGAAGTTCCTTATTAAAATATATACCAGACCTAAAGGGTCTAGTATAGAATTTGGGGACCAAATATGGGGACTATATGCATTAGGGGTGCGCATCTTCACTGGCCTCACGATTCGATTCGATTCCGCGATGCATCACGATTAATACCCAAGTGCCCATGGTTTTCAACTTTTCATCAAAAAATTAATACAAGCAGTCAGAAATTGAAGAAATATATTTATTTGTATCTACTATTCAAACAAATCCACCAAGTTCCCTGCATATAGCAAAGTCTGAACATGAACAGGGCAGCAGACAACAGTATTTATTTAAAACAGTACTGTGACATCAAACTGTTGTGTAATGTGTAGTGCTGCTGGCCTGGTGCAGTGCAGTAGTTTACATTTTAATATTTTCTTTTATGAAGAAGTAAACTATAACTTGTAAACAGTAACACCGACATCTATAAAACAGAGCACTTCCAGTTCATGACTGGCAAACATCACAGTGAACCTGTAACAGTCACACAGTGTGTTGCAGAACTTCCTGGTTCACCGTGATGATTGTTTGTTTGCCAATGCCACCACCGCCACCACCACCAGCAAGGCAACACAGATGGAGGACGGCTAGATTGGCGTTATAAGCTCTCAGAGTTGTGTCACCCAGTCACTTTACAGAAAACGTTAATACCTGCACTCTACCACGATACGGAATCGGATACACCTGTAACTGAAGCCAAGCCACCCCACCATTAGAGGAAGCCGGAAAATCCTTGACAGAATAAATTATCAATTGAAGCTTAAAACCTTGAGTTAAACTGTTATGGTATCAGAAATATTCACACACATCAGTGAATCAGAATCATGAGAAAGGGCAGGCCACTGGGCCTGGGCCACAGTCAGGCAATGGCACAGCCAATCATCAGGTCGGTGTGTTGTTTTTCTTTTGTGTGTGTATTTGTCGGATCCAATAAAGATTTACTCCAGGTTTTAACTAGATTCAGTTTATTCTTTCAAGGATTTGCCTTCCTCTGGTGGCTTGGCGGGCGTCAGTTGTCTGGAATTAAATACAATTTTAGAATTTATTTGGCTGAGGGTTAAGTTGACCCCCCAAACATTGACATTTGACAATATACACAATCACATCAAGTGTGAAAATTCAATGGACGCATTTTTGAAGATTGTGTCCAACACAATCTTCAAAAATAAACCATTCTCTCCCCCCAGTGCTAGAAACGCTTGTTGTCACTCGAGTTGTTGTCACCCAGTCACTTTACAGAAAATTTTACCTGCACTCTACCACGATACGGATAATCACCTGTAACTGAAGCCAAGCCAAACCATCATTAGAGGAAGCCGGAAAATCCTTGACAGAAAAAATTATCAATTGAAGCATAAAACCTTGAGTTAAACCGTTAAGGGATCAGAAATATACACACAATACCAAAAAAAAAAAAAAAAACACACGTCAGGTCAGACATGATGAATCGTGAGAAAGGGCAGGCCACTGGTAGGGAATGGCAAATGGCACAGTCAGCCACTCATCATGTCGGTGTGTGATTTTTGATTTGTGTGTGTATTTGTGTGATCAAAGATTTACTCCAGGTTTTAAGATTCAATTTATCCTTTCAAGGATTTGCCTTCCTCTGGTGGCTTGGCGGGCGTCAGTTGTCTGGAATTAAATACAGAATTCATTTGGTTGAAGGTTAAACCCCTAGAAACAGACAGACACACACGACAGTGAGTAAAAATTCAAAATGGACAGTTGGACAAAATCATTCTCCATCTCCTCCAGTGCTAGAAAAGCTGTAACAAATATAATATCATATACTCCAGGTTCACTGTGATGATCATTGTTTGTTTGCAATTGCCACTGCCACGGCCGTCAGCCGGCCACCTGCTGGCTGCTGCCACCAGTCAGTCAAGTCAACAACACAGTGTGACTGCGTTGAGTTGACGGCACTAGAGTGGCATAACTGGCCTTATGAAGGTCTTGTTGACAATGACATAGGGATTACGGAATAGATTAAATAGGGAGGACTGGGAAAAAAAAGAAAGAGGGATGTAGAGATATGTAGAGATGAAGGGGAATGGTGGGGGATGGTTGGAGAAGGGGGATGGTTGGAGAAGGGGAAAGGGGAAAGGGGAAGGAAAGAAAGAAAGAAAGAGAGAGACAGAAAGTGAGAGAGATAAAAAGAGAGAGAGAGAGAGAGAGAGAGAGAGAGAGAAAGAAAGAATGAGAGAGAGAAAGAGGGAAGGAAAGGAGGAGAGAGGGAAGGAGAGGAGAGAAGTTCTCCTCCTTTCCTTCTCTCTCTCCACCTTTCCTCCTCTGGGAGAAAGAAGGAAAGAGGGGGAGAGAGAGAGAGGGAGAGAGGGAGGGGGAAGAGGGAGAGGAGAGAGGAAGAGGGGAAGAGGGAGAGGGGGGAAGAGGGAGCGGGGGAAGAGGAAGAGGGGGAAGAGGCCTTAAGGGGAAGGGTAGGGGAGAGGGAGAGGGAAGAGGAGAAGAGGCACTAGGGAGAGGGGGAGACTGGGAGGGGAGACAGAGACAATCTTCATAAAAAGAAATAAAATATATAAAATTAACAACACTGGTGTGGTTTGGCAGACCAACAGTGGGCAGGATAGGGGCAGTGGCACAGGCAGACACAACAGTACATTATCATCACTTCCTGGATGTGGCAAAACTCATAAAAAAAAAAATATGGATCACTGCAAGCAATGCTGCTCAGAATTTGGGAATGTGTAGATTTTTCTGTAAGAACACTAGTTGATCCACGTGCTCAGGTTTGAGTGTGCTTCTTTTTGCAGTTACCACATCTCCTGCAGTGGAGAAAACCCGCTCTGCCGACACGCTTGTGCCTGGGATACACAAGTATTGCTTTGACAGCTGAGAAAGGAGGGGAAATATGACCTCATGCTCACGCCACCAGTTCAAAGGGTCCTCAGTGAGAGGCAGAGGTGGGGCTTTACAATATTTTTCCATTTCCTCTTCAGCCTTGGCATAGGGGGTCTTGGGTTCTATTGTACCTTCAGTGTCAGTGAAAGACTGTCCCAGCAAAGTCATGAGCAGCAATCTCTTTCTTTTGGGAGGAGATGGAGAATGGTTGTCCTCGATGGGTGAATTTTCTTCTTCTTCCAGAGTTTCTTTTCTTCTAGGAAGCACTTGACGTTGATCCTCCTCATGTGTCCTCTTAGATGTAATCTGTGTTTGAACAAAAAAAGAATAGAACAAAATAAATAAAACACATTGTCAATTGCCTATGATTCTGATGGGGTGATGAAAAAGCACAGAAAACGGGCGGTGCAGTTCCCGCAACGCATCAGATTCAGAAGCGTGGCTTACACTATTACAGTTCGTTTCAAGAAACATGATGAAATTCAAATTCATTTAATTACCTCCAAGGATGCAGCCTCCTCAGTGAGTCCTTTGTATATCTCCAATCTCTCCTCCTCTGTGAGGATAAAAGGCAGTCCCTTAAAGCGAGGATCCAGTGCAGAGGCTGTATGAAGGATCTTCTTCTCTGTCTCACTGTTGTACCTCTTCTGGAGATCAGTTCTGATGGCATTCTTGATCTCATGGATCATGGGTGTGTCTCCCATGGTGTCTGTCATGCTCTGGAGGAGTTGTGCTTGTAGAGGGGCAATGAGAGAAACTGTTGGATTGCACTCTTCTGACATCAGCATGGTTGCATCCTTCATTGGCTTTAATGCACTCACAGCGTCCTCTGCATTTGACACATCTGTTTCGTTGAGAGTGCAGAGATCGGACTCTCCTTTTCTGACTTCTGGAGACAGCAATCTGGCACAGACTGCAGGTTGTTGTTCTAAGAACCTCTCAATCATGTCATATGCGCTGTTCCATCTTGTTGACACGTCGGTTATCAGCTTATGATTCCTCAGGCCAAGGCATTTCTGCTTCTCTTTTAGACAGTGGCTTGCTCTAGTGCTACGGTGAAAGAACATGGATATCCGTCACACTCGGCCAAGAAGCCTGACTTCCTCTGGAATCGAGAGAACCTGGGAAGTTTCTGCCTGTCACCTCTCCCAGGTGGGGAATACGGGGTCTCCACTTTAGAGATCAGGTTGGAGTAGGCATCATTCTGAGCCCGGGCCCAAGCATAAGTACATGGTGGGGACAAATCTGGGACCCTTGTTGCATAGGCCTCACAGAACCCAAGGTTTCTTGCACACCTCATGTGAATAACTGCTGCTTTGGTTTCTTCACTGAGCGAACTGGAACATGGAGGACTTCTTTTCTCCCTGATTCCCCAATCCCACTCAGTCTCCACTTTTGATCACCATTCACTGATTCCTTCTTCCGGAAAGCCAAATTGGCACTCAAACCTGGGCGACCCCACGTCAATGATCCCTGGTTCCCCCTCACTTGACAAAATGGAGGACCCCAGCTGGATCCATTGAGCTCCCTCTGCCCGTTTAAGAGTTGGACTTCTAGTTGCTGCAACTAATGCACCCTGCTGCCTGGTCTCCACTACTTGGGTGCGCTGTGCCCAGGGCCGGTGCTACCACTAGGCAAACTAGGCAGCCGCCTAGGGCGCCATGCTGCCTAGGGGGCGCCCGGCCACTGGTTTTCCTACTCTCTTCTCTCTGCAGCAAGCAATTAAGTCTCAGCATCAGCAGGCAGCCACCCCTATGTTCACAGATAGTGTCAGAGGCGCAGTGGCGGTGAAGGACTGTGTCTGTGTCCCGACTCATGAATGGAAGCAAGCAAACATTCATTGATGGGTACTGGTGAGGCTAAATGTGATGGGCGCTGGTGAGGCTGCATTGATGTGCACTGGTGAGGCTGCATTTGATGGGCGCTGGTAGGCTGCATTTATGGGCGCTGATAGGCTGCATTTGATGGGCGCTGATAGGCTGCATTTGATGGGCGCTGATAGGCTGCATTGATGGGCGCTGGTAGGCTGCATTTGATGGGTGCTGGTAGGTTGCATTTTATGGGTGCTTCGTTAAAAAAGTGGGGTTTACATGGGCAGGGAAAAGGCAGGGCAGGGGTGGAGTCAAGGGGGGCGGCAAAATTAGGTTTCGCCTAGGGTGTCAAAAATCCTTGCACCAGCCCTGGCTGTGCCTCTGAAATGCACGGCTCCCTGGTCTGGCAGATGGTTGTGCGAGTATTTACTACTGGTCCCGGCCACAGCGGTGCTCTCGGACTGAGACACCCATCGGTAGAGCTCTCTAGGCAGCCAATGCAGAAACCGGTCCAGTGCGACTCTTTCCACAACCTTAGTGAGTGTCTTTTCCTTAGGTTTCAGCCACTCCTGGAACAAGTGCATCAGGTGGTACAGCTGGGCATGGGCAGGCTTAGACTTGTAAAAGTGTCAGCCATGGACTCGGTTCGCCCTTAACGCAACATTCGCTCCTAGCCTAGGATTTATGCTTTCAGCAGCTTATAGTCTAGTGCTGGTTCAGGGGCCAAGTTACAGTATGCCTGCTGGGGATCTGCGGTCAGGAAAGGAGCCAGCACATCTTCTCAGTCTTTATCAGGCAGACCTTCCCTTGATGCAAGCCGCTCAAACATCGCTAGGTACGATTCAACGTTGTCTGTGGCTGTCATCTTTTGCAGGGTCAGCTGCACTGCCTTTCGCAGGTCGCTCTTTACAGCGGGGTCACTTTTCACCATTGCAGCCTGCTGGGTCACTACTTGCCGTAAACCTGCAAGTGGTTTGTTTCTTGTTGCACAGTGACTACCTGGGCGTTAGCCACTGCTAACTGTTTAATGCAGTTGTATACCCCCACAAATATATTTTTTTTACAAATTAACCTATAAGGCAAAGGCATAATGAGCTAGTATGCACCGCATACTAGCTCATTATGAAATACTTACCTTAGAACGAGGCGTTGTCATCTGATCCCGGTCACCGCCGAGGGAGCTGACATTCTCCCTTCGGCGTGTCTTCAAGGTTCGCAGCTCCGGCACTGTGAGTGGCCGGAGACGCGGTGACATCACTCCCGCGCATGCAAAGTCTTCTTCCCGGCAAGGTCCAGCAGCGTCCACCGGGCCTTCACATCGCATGCGCCACTGATGTCAGCGGCTGAATGCAAAGTAAATAGCTCCTAAATCGTACAGGTTTAGGAGATATTCATTTTACCTACAGATAAGACTTATTATACCTGTAGGTAAAAAATGAAAAAAAAAGGGTATACAACCGCTTTAATTAGCTCCTCCATGGCTTGTTCAGGTGATTTCACAGTCTGTGCAGTAGACATGTGCACAATAGAAAATTTGTCTATTTTCGTTTTGTTTCTTTTGTTTCCGTTGATTCGTAACGATTCATAAGTCGTCGGTGTTCGTATTTGTAACGATTCGTATTTTCGTAAGAGTTATTTTTTCGTTGATTTGTTTTTCCGTTTAATTTTAGTTTAATCGAAATTTGGACGCATTCGTATTTTCGTAGATTTAGTTACATTCGTACTTTCGTTAGATTGATTTATTCGTACTTTCGTAACATTGTTTTCGTAGATTCGTAATCGGAGCATAATTCATAATTTTATGTAATGTGTATGCTATTATTACATTTTAAGAGACACGGAAAATTACGAATCTAAAAAAAAAGTTACGAATGTACGAATTTTTTCGTTCAATATATTCGAAGCACGTTAAGCAGCGCCATTGTAAGGGACACGGAAAATTACCAATTCAACAAAAAAAAAAGTTACGAATGTACGAATTTTTTCGTTCATTTTGATTTTCGTTGTTCCTGTTTTCGTTTTTCGGATTATCTTCTTTCGTAGTTTCGTTGTTTCTAATTTGGTTATTTCGGATTTTTGTTGTTTTTCGGATTCGTTCGATTCGAACATTCGTTAAAATTTTTAGCGAATCGTTCGTTCATTCGTACGATAACGAATGAACGAATATAACGAATTTTAACGGAAAAAAACGAAACTAATGGCACATGTCTACTGTGCAGTTTTCACCCAGGACATGGGATTGGCCTGCGTGAACAGCCGGCTCAGAGACTGTCCAGTAAAATTAAAGTAAGCTTTATTCAGCAAAAGGTAAGTCAAGCAAAAGAAAAGGCAGCAAAGCGGAAGGACAGCACAACCGATGGACAGCATGCAACCAAGCCGAGAACTCCCAAAGGATCCACTCGATGGAATCCCAAAGGCAAAAAAGGGAAGGGATACAAACAAAAAAACGGAAGCGACTCCGATGGTGCAGGTCAAAAAAGTAGCTTTAAGCCCCATACACACGGTAGGATTTTCCGATGGATTCTGTCCTATCGGACAATGTTGTCGGAAAATCAGACCGTGTGTAGGCACCATCGGACAGTTTCCATCAGATTGTCTGACGGACAAAGTCCTATCTCCTGCTCGATAGATTTTTTGACAACAAAGTCCGATCACACCAAATCCGATCGTGTGTAGCGAATTCCGACCGGACAAAGTGCTACGCATGCTCAGATCACATTACAAGACCAAAGCTATTGGCTACTAGCCTCTACGTAGTCCCGTCGTAGGCAACAAACGTCACCACGTTCAGAATGATCGGATTTTCCGACAACTTTGTCCGACCGTGTACGCAAAACCAACATCAGACAAAGTATGACGGACATGGTCTGACGGACCTGGTCCTCGGATAATCCGCGCGTGTGTATGGGGCTTAAAATGTATTCACATTGAACACGTGACAATAAAATCTCGAGAATGATTGATATAAAAGGATTAGCAATGTGAGAAACACGAGATGGGCCAGCTATCTCGTGTTTCTCACATTGCTGATCCTTTTATATCAATTATTCTCGAGATTTGTGCTGTCCTTCCACTTTGGTGCCTTGTTCCTGCCTGATCCGGTATCCTCCAGCGCAAGAGGTTTAGCGCACAAGCCTACAAGATACAATGTCGTATGGCAGTTGTATCCAACCTTTGTGGTAAGAGTATTCAATCTCTCTACATCATCTGTCAAGTTGTATAAGACACCCCTGTCCAGCCTTTTCATGCTCTAGAATTGTCTACAGAGATCCGCGTATATCAGTGCCTCATTTGACTTATTTTGGACTTTTTATTTTGTTCCCACTCATTTTTGGGTTCACCCCCATTCAGGGGCGGTGCGTCCATAAAGGGCGCAGGAGCGCCGCCTCCCCTCTCCTGTCAAAATCTATATACCATAGATAGATTCATGCATTGCATGAATCTATCTATGGTCGCTGCTGACACCCCCTATTCAGGTGTCCGGCCCCTTTTCGGTCACCGGGCGCCTGAATTACAGCGGTGGGGGTGTTTTTTTTGGAAACACCTGATTAGCGCCGTAGGCGCTAATAGGCGTCCAAAAAGGTGACAAGCGGGCGCAACGCTGTGCGTTCCTTGTCACTCAGCAGTACGTTAGCAAACCAAAGGAATTCGGTTTGCTAACATTGTACGGCCCCTTAGCCAATCAGGAGCACAGGTCTGTGTTACCTGTGCCCTGATTGGCTGAAACGACAGGCGCTGTGATTGGGCGCCTATCAGCAGAGGATGAGAGGATGAAAGGAGGAGCGGGCAGGAGAGGAAATGGAGGACACGATGCCGCCGTCACCCGAGACAAGGTAAGTGCAGGGCGGGGGGGGGGGGGCACAGTGGCAGCTTCTTTGCAGAAGCCTTCTTTGCAGGGACTGTTTTATGGCAAAGTGGCTGTGTTTTGATGGCAAAGTGGCTGTGTTTTGATGGCAAAGTGGTTGTGTTTGATGTCACAGTGGCAAAGTGGCTGCGTTTTGATGGGCACAGTGGCTGCGTTTTGATGGGCACAGTGGCTGCGTTTTAATGGGTACAGTGGTTGCATTTGATGGGCTTTTTTTTAAAGAAATTTTTCAGTTTATTTGCGCCCCCCCAAAAATTTTGAGCACCAGCCGCCACTGCCCCCATTTATTTAGTCCCCACTTGGACTTCCTTTGAGTCATCCCCACTTTCACGTCACATGTGCTATATATTTGTTTGGTATTCACTTTTATTACATTGTGTTTATCCTTATTTCCACGCCACATGTGCTTTTTATTTGTTTGGTATTCACTTTTATTACATTGTGTTTACTTATAGCGCTACATTTTTGTATATGTATTGCTTTAGACTTTGTTTGTTTTGTATGTTAGCTGCTGTAATTTTCACATTTAAGGTTAGCGCAGTTTTTTTTCCCCAATTCACAAGCAAAAGAAAAGACAGACTTGTCTTGTAACACAGGTGCACACAGGAAAAGTTCAGTCTCTGCAGCCAATAGGCTGATGTGCACAATACACAACTCTAGCCAGAGCATCAGTCTTTTATATGGTTTAGCTCACCCCAGCAGGCCACAATCCAGCAATGGAGCTCTCCTCCCAACATGCTGATGTCTCTCACTCCAAGCACCCAGCTCCACTGACGTTCCTAGACCAGCTGACTAATAAGCGGTCTGAAGGGGAAGTACCACAGTGAGAGAGAGAGAGAGATATTTGAGGACAGTGTCAGCAGGAAGCCGGAAGAGAAGCTCTGAATGCATTTTTTATTTTTTTTTTAATTACTCACAAAGAGATCCAGAACACAGGGGTAAGCACATTTTACATAAAATTACATGTCATTTATGATAGCAATGATATCAAAAGGAATTCGATTTTTTGGTGCTAAAAGTGAACTTACACTTTAGGTTTCGACAAAGTATTGCTGATCTGGTTCACAAAACAAACAGATCTATGCGCTCTGAGCACCGTCTCTCAGCATTTGTATATGTCTTCCTTAGTTGTAATTTATAGAGACAGAAGGAAAAAAGAAGAGTGATAGCAGAGCTCCAGTAACACAAGGCAAACTGTTTGATAAGATATAACGGTTAGAATGTAAAGTGAAGAAGAAATATTCTAGTGTTTGTATAGAACAGGCATGTCCAAAGTCTGGCCCGCAGGCCAAGAGCGGCCCGCATTTCGGTTTTAAACAGCCCGCCTGGTAATTTGGACATGTATATCTTTTGTGGCCCCCAACGAATCCCCAAGCGCTGGGGGCCACAAAAGATATACATGCTGGTTGCCTTGGAGGAGACAAGGAGGGGGCAGGATGAGTGCCGTACATACAGGAGAATTTCCTGTTTACACAGTAATGTGCAAACTCTGTAATAGAAAGCCCAGTCTCCTGTGCTGCCAATGCATAACTGTTCTGTCCATTATAGGAGGCGGGACTTTGTATTAAAGAGGCTGCCAAGAAAACAGATGGGTCTGCATTTATGGAAACGGTGGGGCTGCATTCATGGCAACGGGGATGCGCCATTCCTGGCAACGGTGGTGCTGCATTCCTGGCAACGGTGGTGCTGCATTCCTGGCAACGGTGGCGATGCATTGCTGGCCACGGTGGGGCTGCATTCATGGCAATGATGGTGCTGCATTCCTGGCAATGGTGGGGCTGCATTCCTGGCAATGGTGGGGCTGCATTCCTGGCAACGGTGGGGCTGCATTCATGGCAACGGTGGTGCTGCATTCATGGCAAGGGGGTGCTGCATTCCTGGCAACGATGGTGCTGCATTCCTGGCAACTGTGGTGCTGCGTTCCAGGCAACAGGGGTGCTGCATTCCTGGCAATGGGGGTGCTGCATTCCTGGCAATGGGGGTGCTGCATTCCTGGCAATGGGGGTGCTGCATTCCTGGCAACAGGGGTGCTGCATTCATGGCAACGGGGGTGCTGCATTCATGGCAACGGGGGTGCTGCATTCATGGCAACGGGGTGCTGCATTCATGGCAACAGGGGTGCTGCATTCATGGCAACAGGGGTGCTGCATTCATGGCAACAGGGGTGCTGCATTCATGGCAATGGTGGTGCTGCATGCATGGCAATAGTGGGGCTGCATTCATGGCAACGGTGGGGATGCACTCATGGGCACTGACCCTTATTTTGGTTCACAGATTTTTATGTACAATTTAATTTTTTTCCTGAAACTTCCCTCTTAACGTGAAGGTGCGTGTTATACGCCAATACATACGGTATATCCAAATAACACACCCGAGTTCATCTCTTCACCACACACAGCCACAAAGGCAAGAGAATTCTTGTTGGGCAGTGTATTAGTGCTCGGAACGAACACACTTGGACCGAATTTTAATGGTTCAAAGAATGTCGGCCAAAATGGTCGGCCCTCACGCACATTCACTGCCTCAAATCTGTCCCTCTTTCAAAAAAGTTTGGACACCCCTGGTGT
Source organism: Lithobates sylvaticus (assembly GCA_028564925.1). Lineage (NCBI taxonomy): Eukaryota > Metazoa > Chordata > Amphibia > Anura > Ranidae > Lithobates > Lithobates sylvaticus. The sequence continues at coordinate 282,261,943 of CM053031.1, forward strand.
AGAACAATAGCGAAATATAGCTAGCTTACAATGTCAGTCTTGATTTCATTGTGATGTACCATAAGCACTAGGATAACAGAAAATGCTGATTTTGCTGAAAAATCTGGTATTATCTCTGGACATACAGCTGTGGACACCCGACTCCCACACCATTATGAGGTTGTTGGACAAATTTACCTTCCAGCCTCTCCCTCTATTTTGGATGTTTTCTTATTCATAATCTTATTCTCATTTTCTTATTCTCTAATCTTGCACCTGGAAAAATGAGCCCTATATATGTTCAACCCCCACCATATGTTCTGCACTATAAAAAACAATGGAATTGGGTGGCCCTGTCATTTGCTTCCAAGCAACCAACAATGGGGATGGGGGAGCAGTAAAAATGGCTGCCTCGGGTGGCATCTGCCCCTGGCATAACTCTGTTGGTGAACAAAAAAGTGATGGGAAATCTCTTTTAAAAAAAAAAAAACTGACAATAGTTCTAACACGTTTCTACCCTATCAAAAAAAAGTTAAACTTTAAATAACAGTCCACAACAGATTTGTTGGTTTGGCCAACTACAGAAAATATCATTCCTAGCTAAGGATGGGATTAGAGGGCATCACAAAATGTGAACTTGATAATGATTTTTCTTTTCATAGATCTGGACATGGAGCACTTCATTGATAGACATCGGGCCGCTCTGATAAGCCGGGTCTCCATGGTGTATCCCATCCTGGATCATCTAATGCAGAATGGTCTGTTGACAGATGAACAGTATGACCATGTGCGCTGTAAGCGAACATCTCAGGACAAGATGAGACAACTCTACCAGTTTGTCAGAGGTTGGGCTAATTCCGACAAGGACATTTTCTGTGAGGCGCTAATACAACATAATAGGCCTCTCATCCAAGACCTGCAAAACTCTGAGATGGTACCAAGAACCAAAAGTAAGTATCTGTTTTTTACATATTGATTAACAATACACTGTGCATTTGAAACATTTGGTCAGAAACTTGCAGGGCTGATAGAATACCTATGGGTGTTCCTAGGATTCCTAGCCCTGAATTCTGCAATATGAAAGTCCTCCACCAGCCAGAAGAGCTTAGCAATTAGTCACCATCTGATGCTGACTACTGGGAGGCTATTTACCACTTCAGCCCCAGAAAAATTTACCCCCTTCCTGACCAGAGCACTTTTTGTGATACGGCACTGCGCCGCTTTAACTAACAATTGCGCGGTCGTGCGATGTTGTACCTAAACAGAATTGACAAGTCCTTTATTAAAAAAATAAAAATCAAACCAAATAAAATGTGCCTCATTGTAAATCCATCCTCTATTATGATTCTTGCTGCCCGTCAACTTGCACAAAAATAAAACAGAGGACCTGGCTCCCTGAGCGGTCATCAGCTACAAAAGGAAAGGAGTGGGGATAGCGATAACATTATTGACTATCCAAATTTGGGCAGTGATTTCAGTGGTTTCTAAGCAAAGATTGGAAAGGATGACAGTGGCATCAGGGACGATGATGAATGCCCGAACAGCCAAAATTGGTCAAATTGGATCATTCCTAGTCTTTACTTATCATTAAACTGGCTTAACTGCTTGCCGACTAGCGCACGGCGATGTATGTTGGCACAATGGCACGGCTGCGCAAATGGGCGTACCTGTACGCCCCCTTTAAGACACGGCTTAGTGGGCGTGATGTCTGCCGGGGGGCCCGCGATCGTGACATGGAGCGACAGAACGGGGAGATTCCTTATGTAAACAAGGCATTTCCCTGTTCTGCCTAGCAACATGACAGGGATCTACTGCTCCCTGTCATCGGGAGCAGCGATCTCTGTCATGTTGTAGTGAGCCCATCCCCTCCACAGTTAGAATCACTCCCTAAGGAGATGGGCAGGTGGTTGGCCGGAACTTGAGCCAAGGCAGAAGAACATGCGAGCAGAAGCCTAACGGGCATGCACCCGAAACTAAAGGGGGTGTAATTCAGATTTTTTTTTTTTTTTTTTTACTCTGCACTGACTGTCTTTGAAATTGCCACAGCCCCTTTCCAAATCCAATCCGGGGACAGAATTGGTTCGGGACAGTGTCCTCAATCCGGGGATGTCTGGTCACCCTACACTACACCCCTCAATCCAGGGTAACCCTGTTGACAAGTTCCATTTTTACTTGCCCCCCGACCTTCTTTTGCTTCTTTTTTCCGCATCTGCTTACCTCTGTATTAACAAACAGGAACATATTGGTAAGCAGAATGTTCTGTTCATGAAGCCACTGGCTGAGGGAGGTTGAATGCACATCCAACCCGGCATATAGGCTGGAGGGTGGCTTTAAGGCCCCTTCCACACTTGTGCGACTTCAAAGTCACACGATTTTACCGCAATTTTGCCTCGATTTGAGGCCGCGGTTTTGCCGCGATTTCAAGGAATGCCTGTGTAAGTGGTAAAATCGGACCAAAGTAGTGCAGGGACTACTTTGAAGTCGGAACGACTTGAAGTCGTACTAATATGAATGGCTGTCATTGGAAATTATGGGGAACGACTTGTCATGCTACTTTGCAGTCCCAAATCATGGGACAAGTCGTATAAGTGTGAAAGGGGCCTAAATGAGCCTGTACTTTGAACACTCAGAACAAGGTAACAGGGCCACTTGACAGCCCCCATTTCACCCCCATGACAACCCCCCCTACCCCCCATTCCACCACTGCTGATAATAATCTTCTCAGCTCGTTTCACCTTTTATATGTTTATGTAATGTGTTTCAGTTGACATTGACTGGTCTTACCTGCAGTGAAGAAAATATCACATGATAAACTTCTATAGCAGGGGGTAGGCCACCTGGGGCCCTCCAGCTGTTGTGGAACTACATTCCCCATGAGGCATTGCAAGGCTTGCAGTTACAATTACTCCCAGAGGCATGATGGGACCTGTAGTTCTGCAACAGCTGGAGGGCCCCAGGTTGCCTACCCCTGTTCTATAGCATCATCCTCACTTTTTTTTTTTTGTACTTCCAAATCATAAACAACATAGAGTTGTAGATTAGCTTATGACTTGATTAATACAAATATATTATAAACAAAATCTATCCTCTTTTTCAGATCCAAAGCTACATGAAACCTGCACAACTGATGCATCATCTTCACCAACAGAATGTTCAATGAAACAGGAAGAGAAGGCAAAGAATAAACGGTAAATATATGTCGTTTTCAACAATCAGTCACTGAATGATTTACTACAAATGTGTTAAGAAATCAGTGGGCCTGTGTGCAAGATCATAACTTGGGCTCCATTGCTTAAAGCGGAGGTTCACACAAAAATTGAACCTCCGCTTTTCGGAAATCCCCCCCCCCCCCCCCCGGTGTCACATTTGGCACCTTTCAGGGGGTACAGATACCTGTCTATGACAGGTATTTGCACCCACTTCCGGGCATAGACTCCCACGGAAGTACGACCATTCTCATTGCGCGGCGCAACTTGTGCATGCGCAGTAGGGAACCGGGCAGTGAAGCCACAAAGCTTCACTTCTCTGATTCCCTCACAGAGAATGGCGCTGGCAGCAGCTGCAGTATTTGTAGCTGCTGGCTTTTAATAATTTTTTTTTCAGGTGGACTCCCTCTATAACCACTTAAAGTGATACTAAATTGCAGTCGTGCGACGTTGCACCCAAACAAGATTTGTGTCCTTTTTTTCCCACATATAGAGCTTTCTTTTGGTGGTATATGATCACCTCTGCGGCTTATATTTTTTGAGCTATAAACAAAAAAAGATCGACAATTAAAAAAAATAAAAAACGTACTTTTTGCTATAATACATATAAAAAATAAATAAATAAATTAAAAAAAAAAAAAAAAAAAAAATATATATATATATATATATATATATATATATATATATATATATATATAATATATATATATAAACAAATTTATTCATCAGTTTAGGCCGATATATTTTCTTCTACATATAAAAAAAAAATGCAATATCAATTGGTTTGCGCAAAAAAAAAAAAAAACGTATATCGATTGGTATCGCGTCTACACACTACAGGATAGATTTAGGGACTTTTTTTTATTTTATTATTTTTACTGGTAATGATGGCAATCTGCAATTTTTTTTTGCGGGCCTGCGACATTGCGGCGGACAAACCTGACCCCAAATGACACTTTTTGGTGACCAGTGACATTATTACATTGATCAGTGCTAAAAAAAAAAATGCACTGATCAATGTAAAAATGACACTGGCAGTGAAGGGGTTAACACTAGGGGGCGATCAAGGGGTAAAAGTGGTGTTGCCACCAAAAAAAAAAAAAAATTGCTTAAAAATCATAAAAAAAATATTTGGAAAAAAAAAATGTTTTACTCACCTCTAAATGCCTGTTGCTAGGGGGTCCCTCGTAGTCTGCCACCTTCAGTGCCCGGGCACTGACATCACTTCCCCTCGGCGCCGCACAGTCATCTGGGACCTGTCACGTGTCCCAGATGACTGAGCGTCGTATCACGGCGCGCGGGGCCGCTCGCGCATGCGCAGTGGGTGCCCGGCTGTGAAGCCACAGCTGGGTGCCCACAGTAAGAATGCCGGCGCCGCGAGGGGATTCCCTCGCATCGCTGGACCCTGGGACAGGTAAGTGTCTGATTATTAAAAGTCAGCAGCTGCCGTGTTTGTAGCTGCTGACTTTTAAAAAAAACATTTCAGGGGGCACCCCACTTTAAGTGTGTTCCCTCAGCATTTTCTAACTGTAGGGGGATGGGCTACCTAGGACATGACAGAGATCACTGTTCCCGATGACAGGGAACAGAAGATCTCTGTCATGTTACTAGGCAGAACAGGAAATGCCTTGTTTACACAGGCAGTTCCCTGTTCCGTCTCCCCTCATCGCCGGCGGACATCAAGTCCACACGTGCGCGCCCGCAATCCTGCTTTTGCGGACTGACGTACAGGTACATCAGTTTGCGCAGGAGACACACGCTGCCGACGTATATCGGTCGGTAAGTGGTTAATCATTGTACATGTTCCGCTTTTCAGATATTTGCTCCCTTTAGGCATACTATGGTTTTCAATGACAACATAAAATATCACCCTTATTTCTTGTTCCAGGCTGGCACCTACCTACCTGAGGGATGCACTAACCTGTGTATGTGCGGACATCTTCAGGGATCCAGTGACCCTGCCGTGTGGACATACCTACTGCTTGGCCTGCATTACCAAAACATGGGCGAACCAGCATGAGAGAGAAGCGTCTTGTCCTGAATGCAGAAGACAGTATCTGAGGAAGCCTGAGCTACATAGGAACTACAGACTGTGCGAATTAGTGGAGGCCTACCGGCTTCATCAAGAAGATGCTTCCCATAACAACGAATAATACGTTGCTAATGTAGAAAGTCATGTAGATGAAGATTATAGAGGAGGTCCACCTAAAAAAAAAGTTTACTACCGCTTTAAGTTTGGGTTGAAGATAGAGCTGGACTAGTGCCACTGGAGGCTGCTTGGTGGTAGATTACTGTTTCGAGGGTATAGAGGGAATTGCTTCTAATGAGTTATATCCCAACTGTAGGTGATAGAATGTTGAGGTCTAGGGCTGCTACCAGTGGCAACCATCTCGTGTTTCTCACATTGCTGATCCTTTTATATCAATCATTCTCGAGATTTTATTGTCACATGTTCAATGTGAATACATTTTAAGCTACTTTTTTGACTTGCACCATCGGTGTCGCTTCCGTTTTTTTGTTTGTATTCCTTCCCTTTTTTGCCTTTGGGATTCCATCGAGTGGATCGTTTGGGAGTTCTCGGCTTGGTTGCATGCTGTCCATCGGTTGTGCTGTCCTTCCGCTTTGCTGCCTTTTCTTTTGCTTGACTTACCTTTTGCTGAATAAAGCTTACTTTAATTTTACTGGACAGTCTCTGAGCCGACTGTTCACGCAGGCCAATCCCATGTCCTGGGTGAAAACTGCACAATAGACATGTGCAATTAGTTTCGTTTTTTTTCGTTTAAAATTCGTTATATTCGTTATCGTACGAATGAACGAACGATTCGCTAAAAATTTTAACGAATGTTCGAATCGAACGAATCCGAAAAACAACGAAAATCCGAAATAACCAAATTAGAAACAACGAAACTACGAAAGAAGATAACCCGAAAAACGAAAACAGGAACAACGAAAATCAAAATGAACGAAAAAATTCGTACATTCGTAACTTTTTTTTTTTGTTGAATTGGTAATTTTCCGTGTCCCTTACAATGGCGCTGCTTAACGTGCTTCGAATATATTGAACGAAAAAATTCGTACATTCGTAACTTTTTTTTTTCGATTCGTAATTTTCCGTGTCTCTTAAAATGTAATAATAGCTGACACATTACATAAAATTATGAATTATGCTCCGATTACGAATCTACGAAAACAATGTTACGAAAGTACGAATAAATCAATCTAACGAAAGTACGAATGTAACTAAATCTACGAAAATACGAATGCGTCCAAATTTCGATTAAACGAAAATTAAACGGAAAAACGAATCAACGAAAAAATAACTCTTACGAAAATACGAATCGTTACAAATACGAACACCGACGACTTATGAATGTACAAATCGTTACGAATACAAACACCGACGACTTACGAATCGTTACGAATCAACGGAAACAAAAGAAACGAAACGAAAATAGACAAATTTTCTATTGTGCACATGTCTACTGCACAGACTGTGAAATCACCTGAACAAGCCATGGAGGAGCTAATTAAAGCGGTTGTATACCCTTTTTTTTTCATTTTTTACCTACAGGTATAATAAGTCTTATCTGTAGGTAAAATTAATATCTCCTAAACCTGTACGATTTAGGAGCTATTTACTTTGCATGCAGCCGCTGACATCAGTGGCGCATGCGATGTGAAGGCCCGGCGGACGCTGCTGGACCTTGCCGGGAAGAAGACTTCGCATGCGCGGGAGTGATGTCATCGCGTCTCCGGCCACTCACAGTGCCGGAGCTGCGAACCTTGAAGACACGCCGAGGGGAGAATGTCAGCTCCCTCTGCGGTGACCGAGATCAGATGCCGACGCCTCGTTCTAAGGTAAGTATTTCATAATGAGCTAGTATGCATACTAGCTCATTATGCCTTTGCCTTATAGGTTAATTTGTAAAAAAAATATTTGTGGGGGTATACAACTGCATTAAACAGTTAGCAGTGGCTAACGCCCAGGTAGTCACTGTGCAACAAGAAACAAACCACTTGCAGGTTTACGGCAAGTAGTGACCCAGCAGGCTGCAATGGTGAAAATTGACCCCGCTGTAAAGAGCGACCTGCGAAAGGCAGTGCAGCTGACCCTGCAAAAGATGACAGCCACTGACAACGTTGAATCATACCTAGCGATGTTTGAGCGGCTTGCATCAAAAGGGAAGGTCTGCCTGATAAAGACTGGGAAGATGTGCTGGCTCCTTTCCTGACCGCAGATCCCCAGCAGGCATACTGTAAGTTGGCCCCTGAACCAGCACTAGACTATAAACTGCTGAAACCATAAATCCTAGGCTAGGAGCGAATGTTGCATTAAGGGCGAACCGAGTCCATGGCTGGCACTTTTACAAGTCTAAAGCCCCATACACACGCGCGGATTATCCGTGGACCAGGTCCGTCGGACCATGTCCGTCATACTTTGTCTGATGTTGGTTTTGCGTACACACGGTCGGACAAAGTTGTCGGAAAATCCGATCATTCTGAACGTGGTGACGTTTGTTGCCTACGACGGGACTACGTAGAGGCTAGTAGCCAATAGCTTTGGTCTTGTAATGTGATCTGAGCATGCGTAGCACTTTGTCCGGTCGGACAACCGTACACACGATCGGATTTGGTGTGATCGGACCGTGTTGTCGGCAAATCTTTCCAGCAGGAGATAAGACTTTGTCCGTCGGACAATCCGACGTACACTGTCCGATGGTGCATACACACGGTCTGATTTTTCAACAACATTGTCCGATCGGACAGAATCCATGAAAAAGTCCGACCGTGTGTATGGGGCTTAAGCCTGCCCATGCACAGCTGTACCACCTGATGCACTTGTTCCAGGAGTGGCTGAAACCTAAGGAAAAGACACTCACTCAGGTTGTGGAAAGAGTCGCACTGGACCGGTTTCTACATTGGCTGCCTAGAGAGCTCTACCGATGGGTGTCTCAGTCCGAGAGCACCGCTGAGGCCGGGACCAGTAGTAAATACTCGCACAACCATCTGCCAGACCAGGGAGCCGTGCATTTCAGAGGTACAGCGCACCCAAGTAGTGGAGACCAGGCAGCAGGGTGCATTAGTTGCAGCAACTAAAAGTCCAACTCTTAAACGGGCAGAGGGAGCTCAATGGATCCAGCTGGGGTCCTCCATTTCGTCCAAGTGAGGGGGGAACCAGGGATCATTGACGTGGGGTCGCCCAGGTTTGAGTGCCAATTTGGCTCCCTGGAAGAGGGAATCAGTGAATGGTGATCAGAAGTGGAGACTGAGTGGGATTAGGGAACCAGGGAGAAAAGAAGTCCTCCATGTTCCAGTTCGCTCAGTGAAGAAACCAAAGCAGCAGTTATTCACATGAGGTATGCAAGAAACCTTGGGTTCTGTGAGGCCTATGCAACAAGGGTCCCAGATTTGTCCCCACCATGTACTTATGCTTGGGCCCGGGCTCAGAATGATGCCTACTCCAACCTGATCTCTAAAGTGGAGACCACGTATTCCCCACCTGGGAGAGGTGACAGGCAGAAACTTCCCAGGTTCTCTCGATTCCAGAGGAAGTCAGGCTTCTTGGCAGAGTGTGACGGATATCCATGTTCTTTCACCGTAGCACTAGAGCAAGCCACTGTCTAAAAGAGAAGCAGAAATGCCTTGGCCTGAGGAATCATAAGCTGATAACCGACGTGTCAACAAGATGGAACAGTGCATATGACATGATTGAGAGGTTCTTAGAACAACAACCTGCAGTCTGTGCCACATTGCTGTCTCCAGAAGTCAGAAAAGGAGAGTCCGATCTCTGCACTCTCAACGAAACAGATGTGTCAAATGCAGAGGACGCTGTGAGTGCATTAAAGCCAATGAAGGATGCAACCATGCTGATGTCAGAAGAGCGCAATCCAACAGTTTCTCTCATTGCCCCTCTACAAGCACAACTCCTCCAGAGCATGACAGACACCATGGGAGACACACCCATTATCCATGAGATCAAGAATGCCATCAGAACTGATCTCCAGAAGAGGTACAACAGTGAGACAGAGAAGAAGATCCTTCATACAGCCTCTGCACTGGATCCTCGCTTTAAGGGACTGCCTTTTATCCTCACAGAGGAGGAGAGATTGGAGATATACAAAGGACTGACCGAGGAGGCTGTATCCTTGGAGTTAATTAAATGAATTTGAATTTCATCATGTTCCTTGAAACGAACTGTAATAGTGTAAGTCACGCTTCTAAAACTGATGCATTGCGGGAACTGCACCACCCGTTTCCTGTGCTTTTTCATCACCCCATCAGAATCATAGGCAATTGACAATGTGTTTTATTTATTTTGTTCTATTCTTTTTTTGTTCAAACACAGATTACATCTAAGAGGACACATGAGGAGGATCAACGTCAAGTGCTTCCTAGAAGAAAAGAAACTCTGGAAGAAGAAGAAAATTCACCCATCGAGGACAACCATTCTCCATCTCCTCCCAAAAGAAAGAGATCGCTGCTCATGACTTTGCTGGGACAGTCTTTCAAGACTCCCTATGCCAAGGCTGAAGAAAAAAATGGAAAAATATTGTAAAGCCCCACCTCTGCCTCTCACTGAGGACCCTTTGAACTGGTGGCGTGAGCATGAGGTCATATTTCCCCTCCTTTCTCAGCTGTCAAAGCAATACTTGTGTATCCTAGGCACAAGCGTGTCTGCAGAGCGGGTTTTCTCCACTGCAGGAGATGTGGTAACTGCAAAAAGAAGCACACTCAAACCAGAGCATGTGGATCAACTAGTGTTCTTACAGAAAAATCTACACATTCCCAAATTCTGAGCAGCATTGCTTGCAGTGATCCATTTTCTTATTTTTTTATGAGTTTTGCCACATCCAGGAAATGATGATAATGTACTGTTGTGTCTGCCTGTGCCACTGCCCCCGGTCCTGCCCACTGTTGGTCTGCCAAACCACACCAGTGTTGTTAATTTTATATATTTTATTTCGTTTTTTGAAGATTGTCTCTGTCTTCCCTCCCAGTCTCCCCCTCTCCCTAGTGCCTCTTCTCCTCTTCCCTCTCCCTCTCCCCTACCCTTCCCCTTAAGGCTCTCTCTCCCAGAGGAGGAAAGGTATAGAGAGAGAAGGAAAGGAGGAGAACTTCTCTCCTCTCCTTCCCTCTCTCCTCCTTTCCTTCCCTCTTTCTCTCTCTCATTCTTTCTCTCTCTCTCTCTCCCTTTTTATCTCTCTCGCTTTCTGTCTCTCTCTTTCTTTTTTTCTTTCTTTCTTTCTTTCCTTCCCCTTTCCCCTTTTCCCCTTCTCCAACCATCCCCCTTCTCCAACCATCCCCCACCATTCCCCTTCATCTCTACATATCTCTACATCCCCCTTTCTTTTTTTTCCCAGTCCTCCCTATTTAATATATTCCGTAATCCCTATGTCATTGTCAACAAGACCTTTATAAGACCAGTTATGCCACTCTAGTGCCGTCAACTCAACGCAGTCACACTGTGCAGGTGGCCGGCTGACGGCAGTGGCAATTGCAAACAAACAATGATCATCACAGTGAACCTGGAGTATATGATATTATATTTGTTATAGCTTTTCTAGCACTGGAGGAGATGGAGAATGATTTTCTATGTCCAACTGTCCATTTTGAATTTTTACTCGCTGTCGTGTGTGTCTGTCATGCTCTGTGACTGTGTCTGTCTGTTTCTTAACCTTCAACCAAATGAATTCTGTATTTAATTCCAGACAACTGACGCCCGCCAAGCCACTAGAGGAAGGCAAATCCTTGAAAGAATAAATTGAATCTTAAAACCTGGAGTAAAACACACCGACATGATGAGTGGCAGACTGTGCCATTTGCCATTCCCTACCAGTGGCCTGCCCTTTCTCACGATTCATCATGTCTGACCTGACGTGTGTTTTTTTTTTTTTGGTATTGTGTGTATATTTCTGATCCCTTAACGGTTTAACTCAAGGTTTTATGCTTCAATTGATAATTTATTCTGTCAAGGATTTTCCGGCTTCCTCTAATGATGGCGTGGCTTGGCTTCAGTTACAGGTGATTATCCGTATCGTGGTAGAGTGCAGGTAAAATTTTCTGTAAATTGACTGGGTGACAACAACTCGAGTGACAACAAGCGTTTCTAGCACTGGGGGGAGAGAATGGTTTATTTTTGAAGATTGTGTTGGACACATTCTTCAAAAATGTGTCCATTGAATTTTCACACTTGATGTGATTGTGTATATTGTCAAATTTCAATGTTTGGGGGGGTCAACTTAACCCTCAGCCAAATAAATTTTAAAATTGTATTTAATTCCAGACAACTGACGCCCGCCAAGCCACCAGAGGAAGGCAAATCCTTGAAAGAATAAACTGAATCTAGTTAAAACCTGGAGTAAATCTTTATTGGATCAGACAAATACACACACAAAAGAAAAACAACACACCGACCTGATGATTGGCTGTGCCTTTGCCTGACTGTGGCCCAGGCCCAGTGGCCTGCCCTTTCTCATGATTCTGATTCACTGACGTGTGTGAATATTTCTGATCCCATAACGGTTTAACTCAAGGTTTTAAGCTTCAATTGATAATTTATTCTGTCAAGGATTTTCCGTCTTCCTCTAATGGTGGCGTGGCTTGGCTTCAGTTACAGGTGTATCCGATTCCGTATCGTGGTAGAGTGCAGGTATTAACGTTTTCTGTAAAGTGACTGGGTGACACAACTCTGAGAGCTTATAACGCCAATCTAGCCGTCCTCCATCTGTGTTGACTTGCTGGTGGTGGTGGCATTGGCAAACAAACAATCATCACGGTGAACCAGGAAGTTCTGCAATACACTGTGTGACTGTTACAGGTTCACTGTGATGTTTGCTAGTCATGAACTGGAAGTGCTCTGTTTTATAAATGTCGGTGTTACTGTTTACAAGTTATAGTTTACTTCTTCATAAAAGAAAATATTAAAATGTAAACTACTGCACTGCACCAGGCCAGCAGCACTACACATTACACAACAGTTTGATGTCACAGTACTGTTTTAATTAAATACTGTTGTCTGCTGCACTGTTCATGTTCAGACTTTGCTATATGCAGGGAACTTGGTGTATTTGTTTGAATAGCAGATACAAATAAATATATTTCTTCAATTTCTGACTGCTTGTATTAATTTTTTGATGAAAAGTTGAAAACCATGGGCACTTGGGTATTAATCGTGATCCATCACGGAATCGAATCGAATCGAATCGTGGACATGATAATCGTAATCGAATCGAATCGTGAGGCCAGTGAAGATGCGCACCCCTAATGCATATAGTGTAAAAAAATTGTGTGGGGTCCCCAAATTCTATACTAGACCCTTTAGGTCTGGTATAGATTTTAATAAGGAACTTCATAAAAAAACACATGGGAAAAAAAAACATGGTGCCCCCCCCCAATCTATACCAAACCCTTCTCTATGCAGCCTGCAGGTTGATGAGGACAAGGCCCTCTTCCCCACAACCCTGACCTTCTGGTTGTGGGGTATCAGTGGGTGGGGTCTTATGGGAATCTGAAAACCCCTTTTTAAAAATAAGTGGGCCCCCAAATGCCACCTTCCTATGTGCATGAGTAAGGGGTATATTGTACCTCTACCCAATTACAAAGAATAAACAGTACAGTATATAAACATTTATATTGACTTGCTTTATCTAAAAAGAAAAACAAAAAAGTTCTATTATCAATTACGTCATCCAGCGATGCAGATCCTCATCAGTCATAACTAGGGATGAGCTCAGGCATGTTTAGATCCTACTTCGAACCCATCTGATTGGCCCCACCCTCCAGCCCTACATATACACACTCATGCCACTTATGATTGGCCCAGTACAGGTGAAAGCTACCTTGAGGGCTTGCGCAGGTGGATTTGGGCTAAGACTTGATACCACCTGAGCTCAGCCCTAATCATGATGAATGATACCCACTAAAAGAAAAAACCTCCTGAAACATCCAGCGAGTGACTGAACCTGTGGGACAGTGCCAAAAGTAAGATTAGGATGGCTGCTCCCCTCTGGTCCTCTGTAAGCTGCCCCTGTTCCAGGACAAAATCATCCCTGGTTTTTCTCTCCAATTGGTGGCACCCATGAACAGGCTGCCATCTCTTCATCCACTCCTCCATCATAGTTGCCGACTGGAGCATCACTGAGAGTTTGATTATTCCCCCTGACTTTAGAAGAAGTTTCTGGGGCAGGAGAATTCAAATGTCCAGTCTAAATCTATTCGGCAGGGCCTAGTCAATCCCTGGAGAGGTGTGCCCAGATGGTAAATGAGCTGCTGTTAAACAGTCTGGAGCCCTGAGGAGTTGTCCTCTGCTCCCTCCCCCCACAATAGTGTCCTGTGCCCTCCTAAAGCAGTGTGCTCTGCCCCCTTCACATCACCTCCCCCAGCTGTAGTGTCCTCTGCCCATCCTTTACCAACTCCTTCCTATGTTGTGTCCTCTGTCCTACCATAGCGGTGTCTGTGCCCCCCCCCAAAGCATTGTCCTCTGCCTACCTTCATATCACACCTGCCCGCTGTAGTGTCCTCTTGTCCTCTGCCCCCCCATAGCAGTGTCCTGTGCCCCCCGAAAGCAGTGTCCTATATTTCCCTTCATATCACCCCCCCACAGTAGTGTCCTCTGCCCCTCCCCCATAGCAGTGTCCTCTGCTTCCCCACAATAGTGTCCTGTGCCCTCCTAAAGCAGTGTGCTCTGCCCCCTTCACATCACCTCCCCCAGCTGTAGTGTCCTCTGCCCACCCTTTACCAACTCCTCCCTATGTTGTGTCCTCTGTCCTACCATAGCGGTGTCTGTGCCCCCCCCCCCAAAGCATTGTCCTCTGCCTACCTTCATATCACACCTGCCCGCTGTAGTGTCCTCTTGTCCTCTGCCCCCCCATAGCAGTGTCCTGTGCCCCCCGAAAGCAGTGTCCTATATTTCCCTTCATATCACCCCCCCACAGTAGTGTCCTCTGCCCCTCCCCCCATAGCAGTGTCCTCTGTCCTCCCATAGATATAGAAAACAGCCTATTGCATATAGCACAGCCTAAACCCCTCAGGATGATTATAGACAGACCAGTGGGTATCCAAAAGGTATACAATTTTTATTGAAAAATTACAAAAGGTATATGAAAATTAGTAAAGTACAATGTTTTTATTACAAGCAATATTAAGAGCGTATACGTCACCCTGCATGGGGCTTAGAACAGACAATAAATTGAGGATGATGCCGACATGTTTCAGACGGTACATCCTTTTTCAAAGGCATTAAATCACCTCATATGTACATGTTCTACGGTATAAACATATCATAGTAGATGTTAGTATATTAGTATAATAAACAATGGATTTTAGTTCATTTTGATTGCTCAGCAAAAAAAGGCAGCTTTATAATTATTACAAAAATTGAAATGAAAAGCAAATACTCACATGCCCACATATACCACTAGAGCGTACACAGGGTGGCTAACGCAGTGGTTGAACTTGCACATGCAGAAAAAATGTGTGCTGCAAGGGTGTGTGGCTGATGGTGGAAGCCAAAAATACTGCAGACCAAAGATTTAGGCGCCTTTCACACTGGGGAGGGAGCCGCGGCGACGGTAAAGCAGCACTATATTTAGCGCTGCTTTACCGTCATTTCCAGACAGCATGCATCAGCAGCATGTGTATTGCTGCTGGTGCAGTGCTTATATGGCTGATGGAAGAAATAACAAGCAGCTGGGGACAGGCGCAATCAGCGCTTGCCCCAGCTGTAGCCGATGAGGCAGACCATCTAGCCATTCAGCAAGATAGGTCTGTCTTATGCCCCGTACACAAGGTCGGAAATTCCAACGGAAAATGTCCGATCGGACCATGTTGTCGGAAAATCCGCCCGTGTGTGGGCTCCATCGGACCTTTTCCATCGGAATTTCCGACGGAAAAAATTTGAGATCCTGCTCTCAAATTTTCCGACAACAAGATCCGATCGGACTTTTTCTGATCGTGTGTAGAGAATTCCGACGGACAAAGTGCCACGCATGCTCAGATCAAACTATGAGACCAAAGCTATTGGCTACTAGCCTCTAGGTAGTTCCGTCGTACGCAACGAACGTCACCACGTTCGCAATGATCGGATTTTCCGACAACTTTGTCCGACCATATGTATGCAACACCAGTTTCGGAAAAAATCCGACGGACTTTGTGGTCGGAATTTCCGACCGTGTGTATGAGGGCTTAGAGTTCTCTGACAGTGCGGCGTGGGGCGTGGCCACACCCCAGGGGGCAGAGCAACGCCCCGTGTCACGCGGTCAACGGCACGAGTATAGCCCACCCATCTGCGCTCCAGAATGGAGCGCAAACAGGAAGGAGCGAAACAAATGTTAGGCTCCAATGGGCAGAGAAGCCACAAGACACCAGCAACATTGCAGGGGACTTGGGATCTCCCAGGCAGTACCGTGGATCCTGCACTCATTGCTATTGCAGAGGAATATAGATGTTAATAAAATACAATATGTATAAATAGAGTGGTCCACCATGCAAGGATGAAACAAAGTGGCGTCACAAAGTGGAGGCAAGAAGGACAATGTGGGCATGGTGTGATAGAGGATATCTGAAATGACATAGAAAAAGCACAAAGATAAATGGTGTTATAAGCACATTACAAAACAATATGATAAAAATTGGCTAGCATAGCATTATACATATGAATGATTGTGAAATTAACAACAGTATTCATATTCAGAAATTGATACGGACAGATCTATAGATGCACATGTGCAGGCAATATATAGAGAATATACTAAGAATTGAAAAATACATAACAGATATCTATATGGTAAAGCATAAATACAAATCGAGTTTGCAGGCCCCAGATTGAAAACCATCAAGAAAAGGCTTACAATTAAAAGCCTCATTGAGGCCAGGGGGCATGGTAGCATTGAGGTGGAATATCCACTTCAATTCGCTTTGCAAAAGCGATTTGTTGGAATCTCCTCCCCTAGTGCTGGGAGGGATGTGGTCTAGTGCCAAAAATCGCACTGAGGGTGTGTTATCGGGATGCACCAGTCTACAGTGTCGTCCAAGAGGGAGATCAGGGCCCTTAGCCTGAATGCTAACGGTATGTCGGTAAATACGTTGCCATAATGGCAATTTTGTTTTGCCTACATAGAAGCAGCTGCATTCGCACTGCATGAGGTATACCACCCCAGCAGTGCGACAGTTGATAAAGTGCTTAGCACTGAGTTTCTCTTCATTAGTTAAAGTAGCAGCTTTATTAGTGTCCATGTACTTACAATAATTGCAGTTTCCACAACGGAAAGTGCCAGTAAATTGTTTCCGGTTACCTGTACTGTTTCTGAACTCGCTCTGGACTAGCTTATCTCGCAGGGATGGAGCCCTCCGGTACGTAATGAGTGGTTGGATGGGTACAAACTGTGCCAATGTGCTATCCATACACAGCATATGCCAATATTTAGACAGCACATCTTTGATTTGTTGGTGCTGTTGGCAATATGTAGTGATAATCCGTAGTGGGGAACTTTTATTAACCCATTTTGTTGAGAAAAGGAGGTCACGTCTAGATTTCACTTTAGCTTTTGTGTATGCTTTTTTAAGAATTCCATGAGAATAACCTCTGGCTTGAAGCCTTTTTCTCAATACAGAGGCCTCTTGGTCGAAAAGGGTGTCGGTTGAACAATTCCGTCTTGCCCTGATGTATTGGGCAAAGGGGATTGATTCAAGTAAAGGTTTGGGGTGAAAGCTGGATGCTGCGAGGATGGTGTTCCCTGACGTGGATTTCCTATATAGTTTGCTCTGGAATAGGCACTCATTGTCCTTGTAAGATCCAAAAATGAGATACTTGAAGAATCGTGTGTCATAGTGAATTTGAGATTGAACGTGCTCTTGCAATTAATGTAGGTCAGGAACTGTTGTAGAAGGTCAATTGGGCCATCCCACATCATCATTACATCATCAATGTAGCGACGCCAGGTCACCACATGTCGGATGTAACATTGTGCCTCAGCGTCCAAAAAAAAGTAGTCGTTCCCACTCCCCCAGGTACAAGTTCGCGTATGCCGGGGCACAGCAAGTGCCCATGGCAACACCCTGTGTGTCTGAGAATGAATTCTAAGGCATCAATAACAAAGTTGGTCAATGATTCAGTATAGGTATGCGATTTCAACAGGATGTGGCGAATGACTGATAAGCCAACAACGTGTGAAATTGAACTGTATAGTGCCTCCACGTCGATGGCAACCATGGTACTGTTGACATTGACGTGGAGGCCATCCAAAAATTGAAGTAAATGAGTAGTTTCTCTGATATATGATGGACGGGCCACAACAAGAGGTTGTACAAGTTTATCAATGTACTTGCTCACATTGATAGATCAGACTGACCCAGTATCACAAGGACATAGCCACTGACAGTGAGGAATGTACTGAGGCGATGCCTCATACCAATGGTAATGACAGTTCTGAGCAAGCAAGTATACACCTGACAGCTGTCAAGGGCAGAGCATGCCAGTACGTGATGAGAGGAGCCCAGTAACTTCAGAGAGGGCTAAAGTAATCTTTGTACAAGGGCCAGTCTTCATCCGTAGTGGTAGATGTTCAAACCCACTTATGAGACTTAACCTATAGAATGTGTTATTGCTGTGTCTCATCTGAATTTCACAATGTTCATTTATTAACACTAAAAGGGATGTTATGTTTGTTTATATGAAACTCTATGGTGCATCTCTGTTGTACTTACTTCCTGTGTGGTGTTTCCTGTTCCTGCTGAGTGTTATTCAGTGAACATGGCTTTGTGCAGTAATGGCTTGCGCTGACTTTACTTACATCACATTAAACAAATGATACCCGGATATTTATAAGAAAATTCTCTTTCAATTAGTTTTTATTGAAAAGGAATATATAAGGAATACAATTTGTAGCTTTGATCAGGTATACAAATAGGAGTGTAATATCAGTGACTTTCAAGTCAGTAGCAATTGTACATCAATTAGAGGAGTTATCCAGTTGAAGACCAGGCATTTTCTGGCACTTTTTGTTTACACGTGAAAATCTGTTATTTTTCTTTGCTAGAAAATCTGTTAGATTCCCCAAACATTATATATTTTTTAATGCAGAGGCTCTAGAGAATAAATTGGAGGGTTTTGCAATTTTTTTTCCATGTCATAGGGCATTTGCGCAGCGTATTTTTAAACACAGTTTTTGGGAAAAAATAAAAAAAATACACCTTTTTTTAAACTTGAATGAAAAAAAAAACACAATACAATAACAAAATTTTTTGTAAAATATAAAAGATGATGTCACGCCGAGTAAATAGATACCAAACATGTCGCTTTAAATTTGCGCATGTAAATATTACTATCTATAGGTGACACTTTAAAGGCCTTTACAGGTTACCACTTGTACAGAGGACGCTGGAATGCCCATGATCTGAAATTCACAGTGATACCTGACCTGTGTCGGATGATCTCGGTTTGCATGTGTTCAGGACTGATGAATGCATTCGCCTTTGCACGCAGGACAGGGGCACTTTAACCACTTTCAGACTGGACCATTTTGCTGGCTTAAGACCAGACCACTTTTTGCAATTCGGCACTGCGTCGCTTTAACTGACAATTGCATAGTCGTGCGATGTGGCTTCCAAACAAAATTGACGTCCTTTTTTTCCCACAAATAGAGCTTTCTTTTGGTGGTATTTGATCGCCCCTGAGGTTTTAATTTTTTGCGCTATAAACAAAAAAAGAGCGACAATTTTGAAAAAAAACACATTATTTTTAACTTTTTGCTATAATAAATATCCCCCAAAAATATATAAAAAAATTTTTTTTCCTCAGTTTAGGCCGATATGTATTCTTCTTCATATGTTTGGTAAAAAAAATCGCAATAAGCGATTATTGATTGGTTTGCGCAGAAGTTATAGCATTTACAAAATAGGGGATAGTTTTATAGCATTTTTATTAATAATTTTTTTTTTACTAGTAATGGCGGCGATCAGCGATTTTTATTGTGACTGCGACATTATGGCGGACACATCGGACATTTTTGGGACCATTGTCATTTATACAGCAATCAGTGCTATTTAAATGCACTGATTCCTGTGTAAATGACACTGGCAGTGAAGGGGTTAACCACTAGGTGGCAGTGGCAGTGTAGGGGTTAAGTGTTCCTAGGGGTGTGTTACTAACTGTGGGGGGGTGTGGCTGTGATTTAGTGAACTCTGATCTCTGCTACAATCACAGGGAGCAGAGATCAGTGTCACTAGTTGCTAGGCAGAACGTGGAGATGCTGTTTACTTCCGCATCTCCCCGTTCAGCCATCCCGTGAGACGATCACGGGTATCCCCACGGCGATCGAGTCCGCGGGACCCACGACCGGACTCACGGGGGTCCCGGCCGGCGCGTGCATGCAATGGCAATCTTAAAGGGGACATACCTGTATGCCCTTTTGCCTGTCCGTGCCATTCTGGCGATGTACATCGTCGTGCGCCGGTCAGGAAGTGGTTAAAAAACATTTTTTTAATTATTTATATATATTTTTTATTTTTACACTGTTGCTTTAATTTATTATTTTTTTTATCACTTTTATTGCTGTCACAAAAAAAGTAAGTAACGGGTAAATAGGCACTGATGGATTAGATGCATATGTATGGCATTAACTTTACAAAAACCTATGTAAAGTAAAAGGAATGCATAAGCAAGGATCATCCCTATGGAGGAGCCTACTGAGATAGGAAAGGGAGAAAAAAATAGAAGGGGGAAGAAAAAGAGGAGCGTGGGAAAGAACCACAGGTGCACCTCAGCCGGAATCCCAGGGTCTCAGTGCTTATAGCAGGATATAACTGACCATTGGTATAGAAGGGTGAGCGTATTGAATCCACGGAGCCCATGCTTTTAGAAATTTCTCATGCGTATCTAGAAGAATAAAATAGCACTGATTTCATAGGAGGTCTTCCTCCAATTAAAATAGAATAGTCCATCATCAAGCCTCCTTCAGATGTTGGATGAGAGGAGCATTGTGCTTCTTCAAAGCGTCATAGAGCCTGCCCTTATCAGACACACCCCAGCCCCTGCTGATCCTGTACAGCTCCCTCATCTTCTCCTGAGTGGTGTTCTTGCTACGGATGTTGTCATACGCTTCATCGGTCAGCAGCTCCTGGGCCACAAGACTGTCCAGGATGGGATCCACGAGGGACACCGATTTAATCAGGGCCTCCCGATACTTATCCACAAATTGCTGCTTAGTACCACTGTGCCGAACCAATACACCTGCAACGAAAAAATATATAGTATACCATAAATTCTCTATAATTATTAATATTATTATTAAGCAGACAAAAAGTTAGCCTACCTAAAAGTCCTATTTCAATTATAGGTGTAGCACCCTCCTAGTAGCTGTAGTTCATTGTTAGGTAAATTTAGTTGGGCTCACTGTAATCAGTGTGGCTGTGTTTATTGCTCTGTTCTATGTTTTCAGTGGTTGCAGGATTGACTGCTTCCCACTGGTTGCCCAGAAAGCTCTGGACGTTAGTGGGCAAGAAACGTCTAATCAGCAGCTCAATATTCATACAGCCCTGGCCAATCCCTGGAGGTAGATGCTCAGATGGTGAATGGGAGGCTGTATAAATACTCTGAAACGAAGGCTCTGTTTACACATATGCGTTTTGAATCGCGGGCGGATTGAACCCGGCAATTTGGTTTGCCCGTTCTAGACACAATTTGACGAGTGACAATCGTGGCAGAATCACACAGTTTTTTTAGCTACCATTGAAACAAATGGCCCCTAAACACGCTGATGTACGATTTGACATTTTAACAGCACGTTTTGAAATCGTAGGCAGAACCACAGCGATTCCGCCCGCGATTTAAAATGCCTATGTGTGAACCGAGCCTGGGAGCAGTGAGGTTTTTTTTCCCTGAGGAGAACACAGTCTAGGGGGGCCGATTGCCCCCTCTGCCTTTCTGTCTCCAAGGAGGGCAACTTGAAGGCCTGCTTTGATGAAAGTCGATGAAAGCTGACTGAGGGACCGTTGTCTGAGGATAGACATGTGCACAATAGAAAAATTTGTTTAGTTTTGCTTTGTTTCTGTTCGTTTCCGTTGATTCGTAACGATTCGTAATTTCGTAAGTCGTCGGTGTTCGTATTCGGACTAGTTCGTATTTTCGTAGAGTTATTTTTTCGTTGATTCCTTTTTCTGTTAGTCTAATTTTCGTTTATCCGAAATTCGTATTTTCGTATGTTCGTTATATTTTGGATTCGGACGCATTCGTATTTTCGTAGATTTAGTTTCATTCGTACTTTCGTAAGATTGATTTATTCGTACTTTCGTAACATTGTTTTCGTAGATTCGTAATCTGAGCATAATTCATAATGTTATGTAATGTGTATGCTATTATTACATTGTAAGAGACACGGAAAATTACGAATCAACAAAAAAAAAAAAAGTTACGAATGTACGATTTTTTTTTGTTCAATCCATTCGAAGCACGTTAAGCAGCGCCATTGCTTCGTTCGTTTCAATAGTTCGTTATTCGCAAGAATTTTTAGCGAACCATTTGTTCATTCGTACGATAACGAATGAACAAATATAACGAATTTGAACGGAAAACAAATTCGTAACTAAACTAATTGCACATGTCTATCTGAGGATCTGGTCTGGTATCACAGGGTGGAAGTGTCACGAGGATAATGGAAGGAGGAGACCGATATTTCCAAGGACATTTGTGAGTACACACTGGAGAGAGAGATCCTAGAGGATATGTGCGGAGGCCATCTCTTGCGTGCTAGAGTCAGCGGGTTCAAAAGGGAAATTGTGTCCTGAAGAGCTTAATCTATTAAGATTCCTAGTGAAAGGACTTTGCTTGGACTGTCCATAGGGAGATACATTTCCTCAAGTTGCTACTTCAAATCCCAGTTCACTCTTTATTTGTACAAGGCTCATAGCTCTGCAAGGGAAAGTTTAGCGTCCTCAAATCGTTGCTAAGGGTTACTGGAGTTTCCTACCCTTACCCACTACCTATCCAAGTTCTAAAATAAAGCATCGGAAAAAGCATACCTCTGGACTGGTTAATGAGCCTACATAATAGTTGAACTGCGTGTTGTACTGCAAGGGAACACTTGGGAAAAGGATCCGGCCAAACTTAGCGCCTCCTATCCAGGTAGGTAGTTAGAGTTAGTCTCTGGATTTTTTTTATAACTTGGATATGCCAAAAGTATCCCTTTCATAATTCCTGACTATTTCCCTACCCATCTGGGAGTTTTGAGTGTCCCTGTCCACCTTTTAGTGTCCCAGCTCCTCAACAGGGATGGTTGGAGCCCCTCATAAAGGGCACAGCAGATGTGCAGATCTATAAACTCAGCACAGGAATGATTTGAACCCATCAATGGGAACAGTTGGTCTGCAGGGCTGGGAACTTAGCACAGGGATGGTGGAAACCCCTCATAATGGGCACAGCAATTTACAGACCCAGTAACTCAGTACAGGGATGGTGGGAACCCCTCATAATGGGCAAAGCAGGTGTACAGACCCGGGAACTCAGCACAGGGATGGTGGGAGACACTCATAATGGGCACAAAAGGTGTACAGACCCAGGAGCCCTGCACAGGGATAGTGAAACCCCTTATAATGGGCACAGTAAATGTACAGACCTGGGAACTCAGCACAGGGATGGTGAGAACCGCTCATAATGGGCACAGCGGGTGTACAGACCCAGGAACTCAGCACAGGGATGATGGGGACCTCTCATAATGGGTAAAGCAGGTGTACAGACCCGGGAACTTGTTGAGAGCCCCTCGTAATAGGTGGAGATAGGAACAGAACTGTCAGGAGATTGCATCTACCAGATGCTGAAATATTAGTTTTTGATGAACTGACAGAGTACCTGAATCTCATCCCCAACTGTCTTCCTGTAACAGATCTTGGAAATGATCCTGAGTGCTTCCAGTCACTGCAGGAGGAGGTCAATGAATAATAGGCTCAGCTCACCACATGAGAATGAGGTTTTTATGAATTTTGCTTGGCCCGGTAGACCTAACATAACATGCTTGCAGTCAGTCATGTGTGGTGTGGCATGGATGACCTAAGACTCCTGTATAGAGCTTCGGCTATTGCAGTCATGAGCTCTCCTTTGCTGCGATGTCTCTCATATGTCATTGGTCACCTAGTAGTGGAACAGCCATATACTATAGGATACATGATTTCAGTTAAACAGTTAATGTTGTAGGGGTGGCCTGCCCAGCTGCCCCAAAAATCTTCATACAGGCTTTGTTTGTGAAAGGGATTCCAAGGTGTGCCTAGGCCACCCCTCAGATAAATGCGCTTCTACAAATCCTGGGAGAGCCTCCCAAAGGGCCATCCATAAAGAATCCTTATCCACCTCAAATGACAGATTTAAAAGGATCCTGGGTCTGCTCCAAGATAACTACAGACCACATCACTCCTCGCCTTAGCAAAGGGAGTAGTCCCAGCAATCAGGGGCGGAAGTATAGGGGTTGCAGAAGTCGCAATTGCGACTGGGCCCCATGCTGCAGGGGGCCCGCGTGCCCCCCTCTCCCCGAGCTGTGGCTGCATATGGGACCGAACATCCCGATCCTTATCCGATGTATAAATCAGCAGCGCAGGAGCTCGGTCACGCTGTGTTTACTCTGGAAGTGAAAGCAAGGGAGAGGTGTCTAGCACAGTGTATGCTGTGCTCTCTGCCTCCCCCTACAGTGCAGTACCCAGCATGGAGAGTGAAGGTACTGTGAGCAAGTTGCCGATTTTTTTTAAAAAGGCGATCTATACATGTTTGTGTGCATGTTTTTATGTGTGTGTGCATTTAGGTGTGTGCATGTGTATATGTTTATGTATGTGTGTGTGCACTGTATGTTTATATGTATGTGTGTGTGTGTGTGTGTGTGTGTGTGTTTATGTATACACATTACTTTTAATCCTGATCCCCTTTTTCTTTATGATCAGAATGGATTTTTTAGGGTGGGTTTATAAAGCCAACAAGAAAATGCCATTCCTCTGAAAAGCAATGCAGGCTCAGATCGCTTTTCAGAGGCATTTGACAGGCAGTGAAGAGGCAATATGTTGCGCCTTGACTGGTAAAATGTTGAGAAACACTGATACAGAGAAACCTGATCTCTCCACTCTCCTCCTGCAACAGCTGAAAGCCTGCGGGAGGGAGATGAGAAGTGGGGGAAATGGAAAGATCAGTTCCACTATAAGCAGCTGCCCCCCGCCACTCCTCCTATGCAGCTTCTTTCTGCTGCCCCCATGTGCTCTCCAGCCCCCCTGTACTTGTTCCTGGCGCCCCCCCCCCCCTTCATGCTCTCTCCTGGCCCCTCCTCTTGTCCCCACAGCCCTGCAGAGTTCTCCCTTCTCCTGCCGGCTGCTGCAGGGTATCTGTCAGGATGAAGCCTTTTCTGAATGGAGAGTCAGTGATCCATACCTATCATGGACTCAGTTCATTCATGACCGAAACATAGTAAACTATATTTACTATGCTTCCGTTTACGAATAAAGGGAAAGCTCTATACAGAGCTATTCCTGTCCATTCATTCTGTGCAGCTGTTCTCAATCTCCTGTCTCGGTCTCAAAGGTGAAACATCAGAGGTCTGCTTAGACCTCTGATATCTCACCAAAGCCCCCCAACGCTTAAAACATTTAAAAAAATATTTAAAAAATAAAATAAATAAATGGTAGAAAAAAAAACAGATGCCAGTGGCAGAACTAACATGGTCACAAACGTCACAATTGTGACCGAGCCTTGGCGTTTCCACCACTGGGCTCGGAGGGAAGGGCCCCAGCTGGGGGTCAGGGGGCCCTTCATGTTTTTTTGCACCGGGCCCTGAAGGTTCTAGTTACGCCACTGCCAGCAATCCTGCTGTCCAACCTCCTTGTAGCAACTAGCGGGACTGTATTCAGACATCCCGATGCCTAGGCAATCTGACCAATGACACCCTTTTGTAAAAGCTCCTCCCCTTGCACCATGCAATTATTTCTAGTAAAACTACACATAGAATGTTCTATAGACATGTGCACAACAAAAATTTTTTTTTATTTTCTTTTTTTTTTTTTTTTTGCTTCCGTTGATTCGTAACGATTCGTAAATTCGTAAGTCGTCGGTGTTCGTATTCATAACGATTCGTATTTTCGTAAGAGTTATTTTTTCGTTGATTCGTTTATTCGAAATTCGGACGCATTCGTATTTATTTGTACATTCGTAACGTTCGTAATCGGAGCATAATTCATAATGTTATGTAATGTGTATGCTATTATTACATTTTAAGAGACATGGAAAATTACGAATCGAAAAAAAAAGTTACGAATTTACGAATTTTTTCGTTCAATCCATTCGAGGCACGTTAACCACTTTCAGACCGGACCAATTTGCAGCCAAAGGACCAGGCCCCTTTTTGCGATTCGGCACTGCGTCGCTTTAACTGACAATTGCGCGGTCGTGCGACGTGGCTCCCAAACAAAATTGACGTCCTTTTTTTCCCACAAATAGAGCTTTCTTTTGGTGGTATTTGATCGCCCCTGCGGTTTTTATTTTTTGCGCTATAAACAAAAATAGAGCGACAATTTTGAAAAAAATGCATTATTTTTTATTTTTTGCTATAATAAATATCCCCCAAAAATATATAAAAAAACATTTTTTTTTTTCCTCAGTTTAGGCCGATACGTATTCTTCTACATATTTTTGGTAAAAAAATCGCAATAAGCGATTATTGATCGGTTTGCGCAGAAGTTATAGCGTTTACAAGATAGGGGATAGTTTTATAGCATTTTTATTAATAATTTTTTTTTATTATTAATGGCGGAGATCTGCGATTTTTTTTTTGTGACTGCGACATTATGGCGGACACATCGGACATTTTTGACACATTTTTGGGACCATTGTCATTTTTACAGCAATTAATGCATTTAAATGCATTGATTTCTGTATAAATGACACTGGCAGTTTAGGAGTTAACCACAAGGTGGCAGTGTAGGGGTTAAGTAGGCCTAGGGGTGTTTTTTTTACTGTGGGGGGGCGTGGCTGTCAGCTAGTGAATGCTGATCTCTGCTCCAATCACAGGGAGCAGAGATCGGCGTCACTAGTTGCTAGGCAGAATGGGGAGATGCTGTTTATCTCGGCATCTCCCCGTTTAGCCGCTCCGTGAGACAATCGCGGGAGTCCCCGCGGCGATCGAGTCCGCGGGGACCGCGGCCGGACTCACGGGGGTCCCGACCGGCGCGGGAGCGCGCCGCTCCCGGCGCGCTCCCGATGGCACGGACAGGCTAAAGGAGGGACGTATATATACGCCCTCCTGCCTGTACGTGCCATTCTGTCGACGTATATCTGCGTGCGCCGGTCGGCAAGTGGTTAAGCAGCACCATTGTAAGGGACACGGAAAATTACCAATTCAACAAAAAAAAAACAAAGTTACGAATGTACGAATTTTTTCGTTAATTTTGATTTTCGTTGTTCCCGTTTTCGTTTTTCGTATTTTCTTCTTTCGTATATTCGTTGTTTCTAATTTGTTTTTTTTTCGGATTTTCGTTGTTTTCAGATTCGTTCGTTTTTAGCAAATCCTTTGTTTATTTGTACGAAAACGAATGAACGAAAATAACGAAAAAAAAACAAAAACGAAAAAAAACTAAACGAATTTCACATGTCTAATGTTCTATTGGAGGCAGAATTGGGTCTGTTTTACATATGTAGAATTGCTTTCACACTAAACAGGCCCCCAAACAAGGAAGGAGACTTATGAGTTCTCTGCACATACACATCAATACAGTTCTCTTGCTGAATTATGCTACAGATGTCCAGAGGTGTATGGAAGATGGAAGATGGAAGATGGAAGCAAAATAAGAAAAAAGTTATCATTTTAATAATTTTGAGGTTTTGTGCAGCCCCATCTAACCTTGCTGCCCAATGCACTGACCCTCAGATGTCATTCTGGTAAATAAAATACAGGCCACTAGTACTCCTGATGTCATTATGATCATTACTAATAACACACAACCACGGATGTAAGTTTCATCCCCATTGAAAACGTCCATTTGATGACGAAACGGGTCTGGGAGGACGTGCAGTGACGTCACCGCGCTGTTCAGGAAGGAGGAAGGGCTCCATTTGATGCCGGCGTTATTCGTTTTATGTGCTTGTTTTTTTATGAAAATTTGTGAGTACCACTTTTTAATTTAAATAAATTCTAGCTATATATACAGTATTATGCTATGTTTTTTTTTAACTTTCATGGTCCATATGCACTGCTGAGTGCAAGGGTTTACATTGGAGGAAGCTCTGCTGTGGCGTGTGTCCGTATCATGTGTAAGGATCCTGGCTGGGTGGATTTTGATTGCCTTTTAAATTCCACTATCTGGTAAGCGGCTTACATACCGGTGGTGGGACTTAAGATAGATGTGGAGCACAGCTGTGGTTTATGGAGATTGACCTATCAAAGACTGTTTATTTCAGACTTGTTCACTACCATGCTTACCATCATCTCTATACCCATGGACTGAGATTAACGCATTCCAGCTGGTGTTCATCATTAGTGAATGTAATTATCCCAAAAGAATTTCATAAGGTGTCTCTGTTTATTTCATGCTAGTCATTGTGTATGAATTCTCCATTACGTTTTTTTTGTGTTTTATTACATTTTTTGGCGCAGTTTTTCTTTGTTACATAACCACAGATAATGGCAAGATGTTGGCTAACGGGTAAACGACAAGTTTGTTCCAATAGTTGAGCTCACTGTTCTGCATCGCAAACCAGTAGAGACTACAGACTTCTCTAAATTATCTAGATACAGTGTATATATATATATATATATATATATATATATATATATATATATATATATATAAAATCTATATGTAATACCTTTGGACTTTGTACGATTTGACACCTGGGCACGCAATTCTTCAACTTCTCCTACAAAAAAAAACAGTTACATCAGTGTTTTTTTGCTTATCCATAAAATGAAATATTTAATATTTATAGAAACTTACAAGCAATACCCAGCACTAGATACACAAAAATAGTACTGTATGTACTGGGACATGTCCTGTGCTATATACTGTATATCCTGTACTATATACTGTATACTGGGCATATGCAATTAGCGGACCTCCAGCTGTTGCAAAACTACAAGTCCCATCATGTCTCTGCCTCTGGGTGTCATGCTTGTGGCTGTCAGAGTCTTGCTATGCCTCATGGGACTTGTAGTTCTGCAACAGCTGGAGGTCCGCTAATTGCATATCCTTGCTGTATACAGTGGGACATACCTTGTACTATATATACTGGGACATATCTTGAACATTTTGTGGAAATTAAGTTACCGTATTTGCCCGCGTATATAAGGCGACTGGGCGTATAAGACGACCCACTATTTTTCAAGTGAAAAAATTGTTTTTGGGCTATACTCGCCATATAAGACTACCCCAGCTTCCAAGGCAACACCATATAAAAAAAAAACCCTTTCAAAAAAATTGATTCAACCACATATTCACCACCGACCTAAATGTAGATGCATGGGCATACTTTACATCCACCACAATAATCCTTGTTATTCCAACAGGCGTTAAAATCTTTAGTTGACTGACCACAATGCACAGGGAATTATTAAATGAGAGGTCCCAATACTATGAGCCCTCGGATTCTTATTTACAGTCAGGGGACTTACCGGCATTGTCCTAGCCAATTCCTCAATCAACATTGTTCTCCATGACACCTACTACATAGTTGCCCACTTCCACTATGTCCTGTCCAGTTACACTGGATGTAGCTTCGGCTTCATACAGTATACATCACTGAGCCAATCCCAGCGAGCGATTTATTCTATTAATGAATACAAAACCTGCTCGGATTGGCAGAGGCAGAGGCTTTAATATCAGCTCGTGCCTCTCTGACTCTCAAAGCCAATCCGAGCAGGCTACTGTATGTAGCCTGCTCGGATTGGCAGAGGTTATTACTCCAATCTGAGCAGGCTCTGTATTCAATAGAATACATCGCTCGCCGGGATTGGCTCAGCGGTGTATACTGTATGTAGCCAAAGCTACATACAGTATTACCGCACATCCAGCAGGCATCCGAGGGGCTGGCATCCAGCGGCGGCATTTTATACCCGGCGTACAAGACGACTCCCGTTTTTTTGGGCGTTTTTTTTTTACTGTAAAAGGTCGTCTTATACGCCGGTAAATACGGTAAACTGTAAAATATTTGCAAACATTTTGCATAAAATCTAGATTTAAGTCTATTAATGTGTGAGATCATTTCTCATGTTAAGCAAATAGGTAAATAGAATTAAAAATGGTTTAATTTCCTAGATTTGTTCATCCTGCAGAGAATCGTACAATTCAAGAATTATAATTTCCTGTATTTGGATACAGGATCGGACAGGTTTTAATAAATATCTATTCAGGAGAATTATAAAAGAATGAAGTTGGTGGCTCTCCTGATTTTATTGTAGCCAGGTGCTTATTTGGCCAGAAGGAACAACTATAAAGAAACTGTGCTGCACCTGCTTTGAGTGCCTATACAAGACACTTATGCTGTCTTTCAATGCTGTTCAGCATCCACCCAGCAGATGGAGTCGGTGGGCATGAAGGAGTTCAGTGACTTTGATGTCGGCCACTCTGAGCAGTGAGAAATGTAGTCTGGGAAGAGGATCTTGCATAAGAGTAAATGGAGTGGTGGACTAGAGGAGAGAACTTCCCCCTTTTGGAGAGGACTGCAGAGTACACATCTCCGCTGCTGTGTGTGTGTAATGATCGTCAGTAGCCTGAGAACCAGAGTGCTAAAGACCGGAGTTGCCCTGAGTGCAGAGCCAGAAGGACTGCTGACAGTCAGCATCCACATCTGAGTTCGTTCTGTGCCTGGAACTGGTGAGTGGCCACTTCTAGGGCTTGATTTTACCACTGCTAGCAGACTGAGTAAGCCCTAACCATCCATCGGGTAGCCTTAAATCTAGGGTTGCCACCTGTCCGAGATTCACCCGGACAGTTCGGGTCTGGAATCCTGCGTCTGGGTTTCAGACTGCCTGAAACCCGGACACATTATTCAGACTGGACTATGGCTTCCCAGCAGGGTTGCTGGCTGCAGTTGTCAAAGCTGAGAGTGTCTGTTACACTCTTTCATGCTGCCCAAAGCCAGCACTAACAATCCCCCTCCCCCACACAGACGGGAGAGGATAGAGGGCTTGATCTGCACCTCTTCCTCTCGGCTCTACCCCTCTCTGTGTCTGCCCACACTCTTAGAAAAAGAAAGTTGGGGTGGGAAATTTGAAGTCCAGCAGCCTCAGATACATCTGGATAAGAGGTGCTGACTGTCAAGGGGTGAGTGAGCTCACCATCCATCTCTGTCTGTGACTGAAGTCTCCCCCCTTCTCTCTCTTGCCTCTGAGTGAGTACACTAAAGTAAATTAGGGTTCTCAGAGCACCCTTACTTTAGAGTTCCTCTTTACACCAGAGTTCTCAGTGTTCCCTCTTTAATCAGGGTTCCCAGAGGATCCCTTATGTTAGAGTCCCCAGTGTTCTCCCTTACATCAGAGTCCCCCCTTACAGTGAAAGGGAACTCTGTGAGTTCAGATGTAAAAGGGGAACTCTGGACTCTGATGTAAAGGGGGACTCTTGTTATTAACTTCATATAATTAGAAATGTTATTTAATAGCAAAATATATGTATAGTTTATACTACAAAACAAAATTGCTCTGCGCTGTTAAAGTGTTCAGGTTTGACTTGAAAAAAAGGTGGCAACCCTACTTAAATCACTGGATGCAGAGCTATAAAGGGACTGTACTTATGTACACCACCTTAAAGACTGGGCCCCACACATTAGCTGGTTAGAGATTGCAATTCAGGAGCCATATACTTACCAAATGCTCCACGGGGAACCTGTCAGGGCTGGGCTCAGCCCTTCCTTCTCAAAGCTGGCCGCTCAGCTGTTGGCTAATTGCCAGCTCCTATTTTTCCACAGAGACTGACCTGTTGATGATATCCCGCTCGTCAGTCCAGCCTACTTAAGCCGTCCAGTCCAGATGATCTCGGCCTTCGCCTTGGTCACATCTCTAGAGAAGCTCTCCTGTGTTCCTGTTAAAGACTTTCTTGGCTGACATTCCTTCTGGCTCCAGATCCTGATTGCTGTTCTACTACGCTCATCTCTGTCTCCCTGACATTTTGGCTTGTCTGACTATCCGTTCCTGAACTCTGGCTATGTTTTAAATACGTTTATTCAGTTTACCTTTTTTATTATTATTATTAAACAAGTGTGATTTAACTGTACTTTTGTCTCAGTCCGATTCATGGTTTCTGACAGAACCTAAACTGAGCTACTACTAGTCAGAGGTACCTCTCCTGTGTTTTCTGGGATATACAGTATATATTTTGTTACTTTTGACTGCAGAGGAACTACTGTGGGATTATTCCTGAGTGTTGATACTGTTCATTGCTGGTGCTCGTCATTACTGATGCTGTTTATTGCTAGGTTAATCCTGCTTTAGTAACACAATGGTTTAGACTAGACTCCTATAACCTAGTAATTACGTGATTTAGCTTACTGTGAGCAAACAGTTTCTTCTACCTGCTCATTGATATGTGTGTGTTACTATTTGCTCCTAATTTGTGACAATATACATACTTTACTGAGTAGTCTGGTGCTTTTTTTCCTGACACTCCAATATAGTTCCGTGTAGGATACTGAAACTAGTGATCACATACGTAGGTATTTGCAGTGATCTATACTTAACCAGGTGTGTCAGAGGGGACGAGGCTGTTTACAGAGTCAAGCCATAAGAACAGGGAACCTGATATATCAAGTGGCTCCTCCTGGGTAAATGCTACATTACTATTAGTAACTGAGCTCTTAATCAAGTTAGATGTCATTGCTGAGCCATAAAAGCAGCTGGTCAAATCACAGAGTCAGTAGATCTTACCTCTGGACATACGACAACCCCAGATCTGGTCCTTGCCACCTTCTTGTACCAGACATAAGTCAATCAATTTCACTGCAGCATCCATTGTGATATCTGTGTAGCTCTCTAATGGGGAGACACACTGCACATCCAACCCCTAAATCATTTGTAAATAAAAATGTATATTATTACAATTCTTATAGCTACATTAAAAATAAAAATGAGTATTAGTCTATCTGTAACCTCATTGTAGCAAAGCATATGATGAGATATTAAGCATTTCAAAATGATTATGAATTCAAAATGATTAGTAGGTCCATATATGGCTATGCTGTATATACTATACATATATATATATTGTATATGCAGCTGAAGTAATATGCTAATCTCTTCCTTTCCCTTGAGCCTTTAGCTTGCCCTCCCACCACCATTAAGCCTCTTAAAGCTTACCTTCTCACCCTCTGCCCCCATTTTCACCCCTACCCCCCTCCTTTCATTTCACCTCTATCCCTCTCCTCTCTCAGACTTTTTTTTTAATACTATTTTTTTAAATTACCTATTTCAGGGAGCTCTTACCTCCTGGATTCTCGCCTAAGCAAGAGGGACGTATGCAAAAACCCACAGGGGTACTCTACTGCACATGCTCTGTGGTCAGCTGTCTCTTCCTGGTTCTTGCAGCTGGGTGCCTGATGAAGGGCCAAGGCACATGCGTGTCATCAATGGACCAGCTACATAACTCAGAAGAGACCACTGGCTTCCTGATGATGTCAGAGAAAAAGATAGCGGGACCAGGTGTAAAACAACAGAGCATCAGATATCTAGAGAACAAAGCTGGATAGCTGGATGTGTATGTTTTTTGTGGATAAACCAGCAAAAAAAGTAAGGGGGAAGGGGCAGTATAGCAGGTGGTAAAGTACCTTTGTTAAATGGGAATGGTGGTCCCACTGACCAATAAGGAGGTTTGAGGGAATAGGAGGACAGGCTTAAGGTCACTGAAAGAAGGTGTGGGATAGGGAAATTGTCTCTATCGTCTTTCTACTTACAGGAGCGTTTCTAGATGAAATAGCATAGTCTTTTCAATATATAAAAATCAATATCCTCTCTCCTAGAGGGTGTCTGTAGAAGAGAATTGCATGTCTTCATCCAAGGCAGCATATCGAACTTACTATTTCTCATCCAGAAAGTTGTTTATTCAGAGAGAATTAGCAAAGACAAGACATCTGGTAACATATGCATGGTTACGGCTTCAGGGTCAGGTAGTGATTTCTGATATCACATCTTAACCCCGTCTCCTACTTCCTCTCTCCATTCCTCCTCCATCTTCCTCTCTACACCTCCCCTTCCTCCTTCTACCATAACCCTATTCCATTCTAAAGCCCCATACACACGCGCGGATTATCCGAGGACCAGGTCCGTCAGACCATGTCCATCATACTTTGTCTGATGTTGGTTTTGCGTACACACGGTCGGACAAAGTTGTCGGAAAATCCGATCATTCTGAACGTGGTGACGTTTGTTGCCTACGACGGGACTACGTAGAGGCTAGTAGCCAATAGCTTTGGTCTTGTAATGTGATCTGAGCATGCGTAGCACTTTGTCCGGTCGGACTACCATACACACGATCGGATTTGGTGTGATCGGGCTTTGTTGTCGGAAAATTTATAGAGCAGGAGATACAACTTTGTCCGTCGGACAATCAGATGGAAACTGTCCGATGGTGCCTACACACGGTCGGAATTTCCGACAACATTGTCCGATAGGACAGAATCCATCGGAAAATCCGACCGTGTGTATGGGGCTTTATAGTGTTTCATACTGTATTATCAGCATTTTCTGGTGACACACAAATTTGCATATATACCCAATATGGTTTCATCTAAAGATAAGTAGCATAACGCCACCCATAGTCCTGTGTCCTGAGTAGTAATTCCAAAATAGAATTAACCTTCACAGCAAAACCATATCTCTCTGTACCCTCTGTCGCTATATGTCCTATAACCTTCAAAACCTATCACCAGTTACATATAACTTTTGTGTGTTTATCAGAAACTTTTATCACTTAAAATACAATTAACTCAAAAACTTCTAACAGTCACAGTATAGCTATATGTGTATGTATGTGTTTATTTATCCTACCGTGGGTTGTACATGGGCATTCTCTGGTCCTTTTACAATGTAGCTTTTCTTGGTGTAGATGGTTTTGGTTCTGGGGGGTTTATCAATCTTCACAAATCCATTACTAGTCTTTTCTTGTAAAAAATCCTGGAAATGATAAAAGCACTTTTAGCACAATATCTGTACAGTACACGTGTTTTGTCTTTGAATATTTCTTTGTCTTAAGATTTTTTTTTTCACTAAAGTAAATAAATATCCTAGGACAGCTATGTGGTGATAAATGGAGTGGACATGGGGTTTATTGCCTAGTGTCATTTAACCTGGAAGACATTCTGTGAGTTCAGAGGGTCATGGACAGAGCATCTGAGGAGGTCTCGCCATGGCACATTGCCTTCACATACAATGATGCAGATGTCTTCACTGCATCATTGAGGACCTCCCACCACTGGGAGAGGATCTGAAGAAGACCCAGTGTATCATGTGACTGAAAACTTCTGATGAAGGTAAGTATTAAAAAAAAAATAATAAAATACAAATCCGCGGCTTCCATGGGGGGCGGGTGGCATGGCTAAAGGCTGGGAGGATGAGTCCCAACTTGGGATTTAAGTTAAGGCCAAGTATTAAGGCTTACTTAGTATTTAGGAAGTTAGGTTTAGTTTTAGGGTTAAGTGTTAGGTTAAAACATCAGGGTTAGGGTCAGGTTAAGTATAGAGTATTAGGAGGTTAAGGGCTAATTTTATGGGTTTAGAATGCTTTCATGTAAGGAAGGGGCTGACTGAAGGCTAGGAGGATTAGTCACAAATTGGGCTTTAAGTCATAGCGGATCTTCACCCTCCAGATCACGATCCTTCCTCTCCACCCCTCCTCTCATCCACTTTAGGAATACGGGCTGTTTTATTTTCTTTGTTTACCTGTTTTTAAATAAAAGGTCCACCCCCACAGGCTTTGCATGTCATTCACCTAGGCGAACGACATGCACTCTCCTCCCTTTGCCTTCTGGGATATACATGTCACATATCCCAGGAGGCATAGCCTTTCACTGAGGAACGAAGGAGAGGGTGGGCCTGTCCTCTTGTCATCTGGCGGCACAGTGGCTGAACCCGAAACAGCTGGCAGCCAATAGATGACATCACAGGGAAACATGGTGGCGTGGGACCAAGCGTTGCCAGAAGAGAGCTGGACAGTGCCGGATCAACTGAGTAGGTGAGTATCCAAGCTTAGCAGAACTCACCACCAGGTAGGAAGGGGTTTAGAACAAAAAAATAAATAAAAAAACGGGGAGTGGAGGGTGAAAATTATCTTTAAGATTAAATCTTACCATAGTTTTTAGGGAGCTAGGTTAAGTTTTAGGGTTAAGTGTTGGGTTAAGAGGTCAGTGTTAGGGGCAGGTTAAATGTTAAGTGTTAGAGAGAGGTTACAGGTTAATTTTTAGTTGTTTGGAATGTTTTAGAATTTGGACACTAGTCAATCTAAAGAAGAGGTTAAGATTTGGGATTAAGACAAGTGTGAGAGTTTGTTTTGGCCTTGAAAACGCCATGCTGAAACATACAAAAACCAGACCATGTTGAGTGTTTCGGACTACAGTAGCTGCCTAGACCTCCAATGTACCTCCATTGCCAAAAAAGGTTGTCTGTGAGATTTGTTTTTCCCATATGTTCACTATAAAAATGAGTCCCCCATAGCGTCCCTTGACTATTTTCATTTACCTTGTCCACTGGGGCAAACGCAGGCAATAGGTACAGGTGAATCTTATACTCCACACATTGCCTTCCAGCTTTTTTGAAGTACAGGTGAACTTTGCCATGTATTGGGATGTACTTGGCTGCCGCTTTTGGTATTAAATTCCAGAAGAAAACCCCAAGTGAGGAAAATGAAGGATTTTCCAGAATGACATGGAATGGTAGGACTTGTGTTGGTGTTTCCACACTCAGGTTTCCATCTTTGAAATGAGCGCATTTAATCCAAGACAGGTCTCCACTCAGTTCTGTAAAACAAGATGCCAAAGTATACACATACAAGTCATACAAACATGCATATATATATATATATATATATATATATATATATATAACAGTTCTATCATAATCTTATTGTAAATGTAACTATATTAGTGTATTGCAACCTATTTGAAGCAGATCCCTTATTTAATATTTTAAAGCAAAGTTGCCCAAGTACTTCTCATCCTTTCCACACTCCAACGCTGCCCTCCATGGTCTCCTCAGCTGCTGGCCACTGCTGGTCTTCCAGGTGTCATGATGTCTGGCGTCATTCAACCCACTTCCTGCAAGCCCAGGCTGGCATGGAGATGCTCCTCCAAGCTCACAGAAAAGTGCTGCAGAGAACAACTGTTAGGAACATCATTCCAGCCATCAGGAAGATTGTGCCTGTGCAAATCACAGTGCACATGAACACATGGGCTCAACCAGCACAGAAACTTGTGCCTAGTGGGCTAATTAAATCTAGTTCTGCATAGAATCATTGGTGAATGTTTTTTCAGTCTTTATTCCTGATCCTGAACCTTATGCTTGACTTTGTTATTGACCCAGATTTCATCTGACTTGCCTCTTGATTATCCTTGTCTGCCTATCTTTGCTGTTCATCTCCATTACTGACCTTAAGCTGGACTTCTGATCAAGATTTTGCCTATCAACTTGGTAACTCGCTGCCTGCACGTTGCCTACTTCTGCTTGTTCCTGACCTTGATTCTGCCTATGATTTGGTGCCTTCCCACTCGGCTGTTACCGAACATGGCAGGGCTTGTGACCTGACTCTACTCCTAACTGAACTTGGTGTTTCCTGGGTGCTCTACTAACTGTACTTTTGCTTGTCTGATACCAGCACTCCCAAGTTCCAGTCTTTATTTGCAGTTTCCTTAACCACCTCAGTACAGTGAATTTTCACCCCCTTCCTGCCCAAGCCATTTTTCAGCTTTCAACGCTGTCACATTTTGAATGACAATTGCGCGGTCATACAACACTGTACCCTAATGAAATTGTTATGATTTTGTCCCCACAAATAGAGCTTTCTTTTGGTGGTATTTGATCACCTCTGTGGTTTTTATTTTTTGCGCTATAAACAAAAGAAGAGGGACAAGTTTAAAAAAAAAACAATATTTTTTACTTTTTGCTATACTAAATATCTCCCAAAAATATATAAAAAAATGTTTTTTCCCTCAGTTTAGGCCGATACGTATTCTTCTACATATTTTTGGTAAAAAAAAAAATCGCAATAAGCGTATATTGATTGGTTTGCACAAAAGTTATAGCGTCTACAAAATAGGATAGATTTATAGCATTTTTATTATTTTTTTTTACTAGTAATGGCGGCGATCAGCGATTTTTATCGTGACTGCGATATTGCGACGGACATATCGGACACTTTTGACACATTTTTGGGACCATTCACATTTATACAGCGATCCGTGCTATAAAAATGCATTGATTACTGTATAAATGTGACTGGCAGGGAAGAGGTTAACCACTAGGGGGCGCTGAAGGGGTTAATATGTTCCCTGGGAGTGATTCTAACTGTAGGGGGAGGGGACTCACAAGGGGAGGAGACGATCAGTGTTTCTCTGTACTGAGAACACACCATCGGTCTCCTCTCCTCTGACAGGACCGTGACCAGATCCACGGTCCCGCTGTGTTACCGGGCAATCGCGGGTGCCCTGCGGACATCACGGCTGCTGGGCACGCGCATCAGGTGCCCAGTGACACGGCAGGCGCAGGAGGGCCGGGAAGGGGAGCTGAGAGCTGTGCCACCTGGCCGTCAATAGACAGCCGGCGGTTGCATAGTGGTTAAAAACTGTGTCTCAACTGGAATTGTGCAAGAGGCCACTCTTGACTCCTTATACATGTACTGTACAAGAGGTGCATAACAACAATGCTGAAGTCATATGACTGTCTATAGGAAACCAAGACTGAAGCATCACACCTGAAATTTCAATGTTCAGATACAGCTTTATTTCAAAGGGGATTGTCATCTAGCCACCGCGTTTCCGCATTAAACATCCCCTTTTTAGGGCTTAAGATTGATTAAAATTGTTTACTGGGTGGGAAACTACACTTCTTTATGGATATAAGGTTTTAACCAGATTGTAAAAGGAGCACACAGACTCTCAGCAACTGGTTCAAAAGTCAGCTCAAACCAAATGTTGACAGATTGAAGGGGGTGTTGTGTGACACCCAAAGCAGATTGGCTTTGTGCTAATTCCTTTGTATTTGATACTGCAATAAAGCTGTATGTGGATGGTGAAATGTCCAGTCTTGGACATCAGTCTTCAGTCTTGATTTCCTTCCCTCAAGCCAGGGGGATAGAGGAGATCCTGTGTCGTGGAGAAGCAGCATACCCACAATTCAGATAACCTGACCGAACAACCAATTTTGAACAATTCTAAGACCTCTTCACTTCCACTCCATTTTCTCCTAATATGAAAAACTGTGGAGTATTGGTGTGAAGGCCAGCAGAAGAAATCAGTAAGCCCCCGTACACACAGTCGGAAATTCTGACCACAAAATCCGTCCGATTTTTTTCAGACGGATTTTGTCCGAAACTGGTGTTGAAACTGGTGTTGCATACACACGGTCGGACAAAGTTGTCGGAAAATCTGATCGTTCCGAACGTGGTGTCGTTCATTGCGTATGACGGAACTAAGTAGAGGCTAGTAGCCAATAGCTTTGGTCTCGTAATTTGATCTGAGCATGCGTAGCACTTTGTCCGTCAGAATTCCCTACACACGATCGGAAAAAGTCCGATCGGATTTTGTTGACGGAAAATTTTAGATCCTGCTCTCAAATTTCTTCCATCGGAAATTCCGACGGAAAAAGCCCGCTAGAGCCCACACACAATCGGATTTTCCGACAACATAATCCAATCAGACTTTTTCCATCGGAATATCTGACCGTGTGTACGGGGCATAAGAGTTGCAGGGGACCTAGGAACACTCCGTTTTGGTTTCCATCTAGAAGATTTCCCAGGATCGTAGTGGTGTTTGGCAGTGAAGGCAGCAGGAAGGGCGAGTGTTCATAGTTTCCTTTTACAGGTTTGACTTGATTTGAAAAATTTTGTTTAGAAACAGGGTCATTTTAATGTTAGGTTGTTCTGCTCTTGTAATGATGTGAGCTATAATCAAACTTCAGTGCAAATTATGTGTAACTTTGACTTACCTTTCAAGCACAGATAATGTGGAAGGTACACTGCAGACACTATATTTGGCTCTACCGGTGTCTTAATGTTAAACAGAGGTCCCAGGACCCCAGATTTTTGGAGCTGCAGAGTGTCCATGTATTTAGACCAGGAATCCAGTTCATACTCAATAGTTATCGGACGGGTCACCTGGAATTTAATCCCGGTCTCTAAACAGCAGAAGCGTCCGGCACATCTAAGTTCCAACCTGCAATAGTGAGAAATAGAAAATTAGTAGCTGAAGTCCATCATGAAGAAGCCTGATAGAGCTGTTTAAAGCTGAGATTGTTTCAGCCATGGCATGAAAGAGTCTTACAGGGTCTGTAAAGTAGAAATAGGCCCTAACTGAATGACTTTTGGTTTGCGAAAGCTCTAATGCCGCGTACACACGATCAGACTTTCCGGCGGACTTGGTTCGGCGGACAATCCGACGGACTTTGCAGCTGAGGTCCGCCGGACTTTCAAATGAACGGACTTGGCCACACACGATCACTCCAAAAGTCCGAACGTGATGACGTAGAATAAAGAAGTTCATAGCCAGTAGCCATTAGCTGCCCTAGCGTTGGCTTTAGTCCGTTGGACTAGCACACAGACGACCGGACTCAAAACTTCTTTCTACACGGTCGGATTTTCCGATGGATTCTGTCCTATCGGACAATGTTGTCGGAAATTCCGACCGTGTGTAGGCACCATCGGACATTTTCCATCGGATTGTCCGACGGACAAAGTTGTATCTCCTGCTCTAAAAATTTTCCGACAACAAAGTCCGATCACACCAATTCCAACAAAGTGCCACGCATGCTCAGATCAAATTACAAGACCAAAGCTATTGGCTACTAGCCTCTACGTAGTCCCGTCGTAGGCAACAAACGTCACCACGTTCAGAATGATCGGATATTCCGACAACTTTGTCCGACCGTGTGTATGCAACACCAGTGTCGGACTAAATCCGTCGGAAAAAATCTGATGGATTTGGTGGTCGGATTTTCCGACCGTGTGTACGGGGCATAAGTCCGCCGGACTTTTGGGAAGAAAAAGTCCGCTGGAGCCCACACACGATCAAATTGTCCACCGTACCCTGGTCCGTCGGACTAAGTACGCCTGATAATCCGATCGTGTGTACGCGGCATAAGTATCATGAACCATTGTAATGTTTTTGTTTTTTAAATAAAATGCTGTTTTTTATTGCTTTTTTATCCTTTGTGGCATATTAGTGTTGATGATCTCCTTCGCCCTCTTCCTGTCTACATACACTCTAGAGATGGCTGCACAGCTATTCTTTGGGTAGGCAAGCTGATAGTGACAACAGTGGGCCATGTCTGCACAATGTGTGTCATCACGATCATTTGAAGTCTCCATTCGAAAAGCATGCGACAAAGCAACAATACAGAGCAATTGGGACATAAGTTGTCACCCTATTACAGAAAGGGCCTGAACAAATGGCAGGGCCACCAAGTTTTATTTTAAAGAATGCTGTATATTTAAGTCACTTGAACATGTTAAAGCTTTTATGGGATTTTGATAATTGAGTTTGCATATACTTTAGGCTTCTTAAAATGCTAAATCTGGTGTGGTTCACCCCTTATGCCGCGTACACGCGGTCGGAATTTCTGATGGAAACAGTCTGATGGGAGCTTTTCATCGGATTTTCCGACCATGTGTATGCCCATCGGTCTTTTTCTGTCGGAATTTCCGACGGACTTTGGATTGAGAACCTGTTAAATTTTCGGATCTTGTGTATGCAATTCCGACACGCAAAATTCTGACGCATGCTCGGAAACAGTAAACTTCCCTATAGTGCAGTCGAACGTGTTGTATGACGCTGTGTTACTGACCGTCGGAATTTGGTGTGATCGTGTGTAGGCAAAACAGTTTGAGTGAAATTCCGTCGGAATTCCGACGGGAAAACCATCAGAGCTACTATATTTTACTATATTTTGAACGCTTCAAATAATTTAACTTATGTGTTTAAATGAGTCTCCTGCAGGCATATAATAGACGGAGAAAATTGTTTCAATGTAGTAGACATAGCTTGTCTCTTTACTGGCATTTTGAAATATAATTAAAAATGTTAATGCAACGTGAAAACAAAATAAATCCGAATCAATTTGGATCATTCGTTATGTTTTTACGTTATTTTGGATGCTTCAGACATTAACAAAAGGCCCAAAATATTGCATTCTGTCATTCAAATGAATCAAATTAGTCCATTGTTTTGTTAAAAAAAAATTGGGATTAGTTGAATTTCATGACTTTTGTGATTTGTAGATACAAATCAAACCGAATCTCCGGATAACAAAAATTTCATGTCATACATGTCTACTAAATACTAATCTATTACTGTATCTGTTACTTTTAGGACACCAACCACACAATACGGTCACAGTTTGTGGAACCTGACCTTCCCATCTTTATAAGCTTGTTGGACATTCCATTCCAAAATCATGGGTAGTGGTATCAGGGTCTTGCCCTTTGTGGCTATACCAGCGTCAATTTGTCTGAAAAGGCTTTCCACAATATTTTGGAGTGAGTCTGTGAGAGGTTGAGCTCATTCAGGAGATCAGGTATGGATGTGGGATGAGAAGACCTAGCCTAAAAACCCAGAGGTATTTAATAGAGTTGAGGTCGGCGCAGGCAAGTTGAATTCCTCCACACCAGACTCATCAAACCGTGTCTTTTTGGAGCTGTCTTTGGGAAACAGTCATCCTGGAACAGAAAATAGCCTTCACCATTGGAAAAAGAGCAGATTTTGTCTAAAATGTATTTGTATGTTCTATGATTAAAAGTACCCTTCGCTGGAAATACCTGAAGTGAATCATTTGAAGAGTTGTCCACATACATTTGGTCATAAAATGCATAAAACAATAATAACGACTAGACTGCTACTCTTACCTGTATGTATTTCCACTTATATTTGGCATAACTGGAATATCAGCGGGGTCATGATTCTAAGATAAAGTAGAAAATGTAACGTGAAAAGCAAAATAGGTTTAAAAAATTTGTGACATTTCTTCTAGGAATTTATAATAGTATTAGTTTGACTTGAAAGCAACAAATTATTTTTTTATATCAGCTGAATTAGTTCTATAATCAGCTAATTAGAAAATGGGAGTTACTGTATAATATGTAATGCATAGCAAATGTCGGTACTGTTCATATGAATCAGGTTGTTACTAGACATGGGATCCGTCAAAAAATACGTTTCGTTTCGTTCCGTTTTATTTCGTATCCAAAAAAATTCGTAATTCGGGTTTCGTATACGGAATTTAATTCGGATTCGTACGAAATACGGATTTCGTACGAATCGTAAGAATCGTTAATTTGGTTAACGAATAGCGACACTCTACGAATAATATCCGAAAACGTATTAAGGTTGCATAACAACAGTCTATTGTGTGTGTGTGTACTGTGTAGACAATAGCTCTGCCTATGCCTAACGTTATTCTAATGGATTTGTAAATTCGTTACTTTTTTTGGTTTGTTGATTGGTCATTTTACATGTCTCTCTTTCTCTTACAATGGCGCTGTCTAACGTGCTTCGAATGTATTCGTACATTCGTAACTTTTTTTTTGGTTTGTTGATTCGTAATTTTCCGTGTCTCTTAAAATGGCGCTGCTTATTCTTAACGTGCTTCGAATGGATTCTTAAATTCGTTACTTTTTATTGTTTGTTGATTTGTCATTTTACGTGTCTCTCTCACAATGGCCCTGTCTAACGTGCCTCGAATGGATTCGTACATTCTTAACTTTTTTTGTTTTTGTTTGTTCAGTCGTCATTTTTCGTGTCTCTACAATGGTGCTGCCTAACGTGCTTCGAATGGATTCTTAAATTCGTTACTTTTCTTTGTTTGTTGATCTGTCATTTTACGTGTCTCTCTCTCACAATTGCGCTGTGACTGTCTAACGTCCTTCGAATGGATTCGTAACTTTTTTTATTTGTTTGTTGATTCGTCATTTTACGTGTCTCTCTGACTCTCTCACAATGGCGCTGTCTAACGTGCTTCGAATGGATTCTCAAATTCGTTATTTTTTTTGGTTTGTTGATTTGTCATTTTACGCGTCTCTCTCTCACAATAGCGATGTCTAACGTG
This sequence comes from Lithobates sylvaticus, assembly GCA_028564925.1. NCBI lineage: Eukaryota > Metazoa > Chordata > Amphibia > Anura > Ranidae > Lithobates > Lithobates sylvaticus. Next base: position 282,305,365 of record CM053031.1, read on the forward strand.
CTTCGAATGGATTCGTAACTTTTTTTTTTTTTTTGGTTTACTGATTCGTCATTTTACGTGTCTCTCACTCTCTCACAATGGCGCTGGCTAACGCGCTTCGAATGGATTCGTACATTCGTAACTTTTTTCTTTTTGGTCGTTGATTCGTAAATTTACATGTCTGACACAGTGGCGCTGCGGCGCTGCATGCGTCGAATGGATTCGTACTTTTCTAATACATCGCTGTTATTCGTAACTATTCGAAATCTCGTTTATTCTTTACTTTCGTTTTTGACATGTGCCTATAGTCTCCGCCCCTGGATGTAGTTTTGAGAGGCCGGCCCCTGGATGTAATTTAGAGAGACCGTGTGACTCCGTGTGACTGTAGTGTAGTGAGGGAGGAACAGAGAGAGAGCAGAGCAGAGACTGAGAGCAGAGAGAGTGGTATTGTTGGAGTTGTGGTTGTTGTTTTTGTGTGGACTGAATTTGTGATTTGTGTGGAATTAGAATGTCTGGGAGTGAGAATGTATGTGTGAGTGAGAGTGTTGGTTTGAAAGTTGTTGTTGTGAGTGAGAGTGGAGAGGACTCAGGGGATCGGATGAGTGGAGGGAGCGCCGGATGAGTGGAGGGGATCGGATGAGTGGAGGGGAGCGCCGGATGAGTGGAGGGGATCGGATGAGTGGAGGGGATCGGATGAGTGGAGGGGAGCGCCGGATGAGTGGAGGGGATCGGATGAGTGGAGGGGAGCGCCGGATGAGTGGAGGGGATCGGATGAGTGGAGGGGAGAAGAGTGGAGGAGAGAGGAGTGGAGGGTCAGGGGGTGGAGGGGAGCACAGGAGTGGAGGGGACTGGAGTGGGGGTGAGAGGAGGATCAGTGGGGGGTTGAGGAGAGAGGAGGGAAGAGTAGAGAAGAGGAAGCATAGTAGAGAGGACAGGGAGAGGAAGCGTAGTAGGGGGGACAGGGAGAGGAAGCGCGGAGGGGACAGGGAGAGGAAGCGCGGAGGGGACAGGGAGAGGAAGCGCGGAGGGGAGAGGAGGCGTGAAGAGGAGATGAAGAGTGGAAGGGAGCATGGCCATGGAAGTGGAGTGGAGCGGGAGCGGGAGCATGGCTAAAAAAAGAGGCGTATGCCCCCCCCCATATCAGAAGATGAAATGTCTGACACCGGCGACCACCAGCGAACCAAACGCAAGCAGCAGCAGAAGACGATGACGTCATCAACAAGGGGGCCAGTCTTTACCCCCCAGGAAAACGCTGCTCTGGTGGCTGCTGTTAGGAGGGACAAGGCCACATTGTTCAGCCTCAACGTCCCTACTGCCCAGAAGACAGCAGCCTGGGATCGAGTCCGGGACTCTGTGAATGCCCTGTCCAAGGTTCGCAGGACCACCGCTGGTGTCAGGCACAGGTAATAATTATTCAAATTTTATATCACTCTTAGAACACACCCCATATTTGTGAAAAACACACACAGTAGGCTTTGAGTAATAAACTGATTTGAACGTAACACAAATATATTTAATATATTTATTTGACACAGACAGACACAGAAAAGTAACATGTAAAATAAAAATAATATTAACGTGTGTATATTTACTAAATATACTATTTTCATTTGCAGATTTTATGATTGTCGGGCCTCTGTCCATAAAAAAATTGAGAGGCAGGCCACTGGAGGAGGCAAGACTGTCTTATTTAGACAGTGGGAGGCAGAGCTTAAGGATGGCCTCCTACTTCACGAAGATGCCCCGCCCCCTGGAGTGAGCACTGCCAGTGCCAGATCCGCCGCCAAGCACCAGAGACTGAGAGCTGGTGAGTAAAATAAAATCTATCATTATATATTGCAGTTATATGGTTGTTGTTTGCAGCTCACTATATTTTTTATGACTGCGGCATGTGAGACTTACGTTTTGCTTTACATTCATGTTTTCCAGATCGATCAATGTCATCATCCGTGGAGGAGGGAACAGGAACAGCTGCTTCTGCTTCATGCCCCCTCAATATTCTGGCAGTGGTGAGTACCTACTACCTACCTAACCAACACAAAGCAAACATAATAACAAACATCTATTTATTGTATTTAACCACTTCAGCCCCCGATGATTTTCCCCCCTTCCTTACCAGAGCACTTTTTGCGATTCGGCACTGCGTCGCTTTAAGTGACAATTGCGCGGTCGTGCGACGTGGCTCCCAAACAAAATTGGCGTATTTTTTTGAACAGAAATAGGGTGGTATTTGGTGGTATTTATTTGATCACCTTTGCGGTTTTTATTTTTTGTGCTATAAACAAAAAAAGAGCAACAATTTTTAAAAAAAAATCAATATTTTTTACTTTGTCATAAAAATTATCCCCCAAAAATATAAAAATAAATATTTTTTTTCCTCAGTTTAGGCCGATACGTAAAATTACGTATTCTTCTACATATTTTTGGTCAAAAAAATTACGTTAAGTGTATATTAATAATTGGTTCGCGTGATCACGGACATATGTACGCAAATGATCATGTACAGATGACTGTGTGCAGGTGATCACGGACATATGTGTGCAGATAATCATTGACACATGTTATTTTACCGGGACATATGTGAGGGACATGTGTTTTTATTATTTTGGGACATGTGTTTTTATTAGGGGACATGTGTGTTTTGGGGACATGTGTGGGGACATGTGTGTTTACACTGTGGGGACACTACACTGGTGATCAGTGAGTAAAAAGCTGTAAAAACAGCTAATACTCACTGATCACCAGCCGGCTGGAGTGATCCGCTCTCCTCTCCTCACCAACGACTTCCGTGTGAGGAGAGGAGAGCCGATTGCCTAGCAAACGGCTGTTTGTTTACATCACATGACGGCTGTGATTCGACACGGCCGTCATGTGATCAGGAGGGCCAATCACCGACCCCTCCTGCCGATCCGAGATGCGCCGTGTCCGGGTGACACGGCCGCATCGGGATCGCGCCACTGCGCTGGCACGCGCGCGATCCCTCTACTTCAGAAGGACGTTCCAGAACGTCAGATCAGAAGTAGACGGCTCCCACCCGGCCGTCTATGTACAGTGGCCGGGTGGGAAGTAGTTAAGTACCGTAGTTTATCGCGATTCCAAGAGCGTTTGCAATTTTAAACCATAACATGTTCGATATCTATCTATTTTACTTGGAGTAACATCGACTATCGCAATATCCCCAAAAATTGGGCTAAATACATTTACTGTAAAAAAAAATGTTTTTAATTCAGTTAATTTCTCACCTAAAATTGCTTTTGAAAGGCCGCTGTGCAAATACACACACAGTGCACATATATATATATATAATTATAATGTTTGTGGTTCTCAGTAATTTTCTAGAAAAAAGTTTTGATTTTAAATTGTAAACAATAACTGTCATAAATAGGCTTGGTCCAGAAGTGGTTACCATAACTCTTTATTCTATCTTAACAGAAAGCCTGAGCTGCCATATCCCAGACCCTCCAGCATCAGCTCCTTCTGCCAGGAAGCAACGCCCCATTTCTCCTCGACGTAAGTACTAGAATACGCAAGCTGCCAATATAAAGAAAAAAGGACACAAGGCACCATCATCCACACTAAGTTCACAAACACATAAAAAAAGCTACAACCATCCATTTTTAAGTTCATACACACAGCACACACCCCAAACTAGGGGTCTACCGATTAATGGTGGCCCCTTTTTTTGTAATTATCGTTGACAAACTTACCAATATAGTGCTTCAAGGTGTTGTACTCGGGTGATGCTTGCAGCGGCAGACATCACCCGTCCGGTGCTGTTTTTTAACAACCAATGTGGCTAAGCACTAGCAGCCGCTTGTCTGTTATTACAAACAGCTGGAGGGGAAGTCCTCCCCAGAAGTGCAGTCGCTGTAAATCTGAGGAGAAACTCTGAATTGAGGGGAAGCTCTGCTGATTTTATCTTCCAATCGTGTACAAACAAACATTCTTTTTTTTTTCCCTTGCATGACTGTCCCCCTCAGATCTACAGCGACTGCACTTCCAAGTGCACTTGTAGTGGAAAGTGTATTTTCCTTTAGTAAATAGACCCCACTGTTAGTATTGTAACCTATAATTGTTTATTCTATTACTACAATATTTGGAAATGCATCTGATCTTAGTATCTGAACGCCACTACAATCAGACAGCCACCAGTAACAGTAAGTTAGTAACTAGGGTGGAACTTAGAAGAGTAGTGAAAATAAATTCTTTGCTATATATTATAAAGAGAAAAACAAACCTATTTTTATTGAAAGCGTTTGTTTAAAAAAAAAAAAGAAAACTGTTCCCTTAAAAACTTAAGGAAGGACCACCCGCCGCAGTTATATGTCGGCTGTTTGAAGAGGACCACCATTGTTATGGCAGCAGATAGCTGCCATAACCCCGGTATCTTCTTCAGCGGGCGGTCCTCTTTCAGATAAAATTGGTTACTGCGGCGGACTTGCCGCAAGTTCACTTTTATCAGGGGCCAAAGAGGCGGTGGAGACGATCAGGTCCACTTCTGCCCTCCAATCTTAAAGGTTTTTTTTTTTTTGGGTGGGGGAGAAGAATATGACATTTCTTTTTATATTAATTTTTTATTGTATTTTTGTGTAGATAATATATGAGATCTGAGGTCTTTTTGACCCCAGATTTCACATTAAAGAGGACCTGTCATTGTTTTTTTCTATTACAAAGGATGTTTACAATACATTCCTTGTAATAGGAATATATGTATATGTTACACAAATAGTATTTATTTTTTAAAGGACAATGTCAAAATAAAAAGGAATAAAATATGTTTTTATTATAATCTCTAGAAATCAATTTCTTTGAATGCTAGCATCAACATTGGCTATCTCGTCTATTTCAGATCAACAAGAAGACCTGTCAGACGGGATTTCGCTCCGGGATGAGACCGAGCTGACCCCTTTGGCCCAGAAGCAGACTCTAGGGCCACAGGAAGCTGCCCCCCTGTACGTCCTCCACTGCCTCACCCTCCAGAGGAGCAGCCAGTGCCGCAGTTGCCACCACCAACACCGAGTCAGACAACTGTCCTGCTGACAGAGATGCGGAGGCTGGCCAAAGCCAACAAAAAAATGCAGAGGGAGAATCGTAGGTTGAACCGGACCCTCCACCGTGCCATCAGAAACCACACTGATGATATGGAAAGGATGTGGGTCCGGTTCAACCTACAACAGAACCAGGCAATGGAGCATTGCAAATTATGTTTGCTGGAAGCAATTTCCAGACACAATGCTCCATTGCCTGGTACTAGCTCTACCACCACCATGAGCAGCCGAGAAGCCTCTCCATCATGATGAAACCAGCATCCACTGCGTGCTCCAGGACCATAGCTATTTTGTTTGTTTGTTCAAATCTAATATATTATTTTATACTTTTATTTTGTGTGTAAAAATAAAGTTGTTTTGAAGTAATAAAACCAGCAGTCTTTAGTGCTTGATTTTGTTGAGGGAGGTGTTTATGTTTACAGCACACTAGACACATAGACACACTGTGATAAGCCACATTGACACAGAAATAAAAAGTTCCCTCCTCCGCCTGCTCCGCAACTCAAAAGGAGTGTTGCAAAGCGAGCTATACATTCTGTCCCCCACCCCATCCCATTCCCCATCCAAGGTAGCCAGGCAGACATATAGGACAGAATAAGGTGACAGACACTACTGTACAACTGAACATAGAAATGTTTATTAGGTCTCTCTAAAGCATAAAGCAACTCCAACAATAAATTATTAATAACTTAACTTAATAACAGTAGTTAGTTCCCTTCTGCAATGGCAGAAAACAAAAACACTCCCCTTCCCCCACCCAAACATATTGGGGCACATCAGGGCATATTGGGGCACATCAGGGCATACTGGGGCACATGGCATATTATTGGGGCACATTGGGGAACATCAGGCCACAGCGTTTACCAGCTTGTGGATTAGTATAATTACATTTGGCACATCGAACAACAATTGAATGGGTATAAATATTTTTTGGGCATTTAAGAAACTTTGATTGTGGGGAGGGACAGGGTCCAACTAAAGAGTCTAAGACCAAGAGGCCATCTCTGCTGCAGAGTGCAGACAGTCAGTCAGTGAGTTCAAGGAATGTCCAGAGTAAGGGAGGGGTACCCCAGCTTTGGCAAATTTATTTTCAAAAATGCTAACTGCTCCATTAGCTGGGGGGACAACTGTGATCTTTGGGGTGACAGGATGTTTCCCGTCACAGAAAACACCCGCTCACTCTGGACACTTGTTGGAGGGCAGGACAGTAGCTCCTTGGCAATATCTGCGAGGGCAGGCCACTCCTCGCTCTTCTCCTGCCAAAAAGACATAGGATCTGTGGTGGGGTGCACTGGTGGGGATGACAAATATGTCATGACAACCTCCTTTGATGAAATGCGTTTCCTGGGGCGCACTATGCTGCTGGAGGTTCCCATTAGGGTGTCAAATGCCTCAGTCAAGACGGAAGAAGATGCTCCGCGACCGCTGGCAGGAGCTCTGCTGCTCACTTCAGAATCAGTAGATGCTGTTGCATGGGAGAGGGGGTTTTCAATATCTTCTTCCTCCTCTTCCTCCTCTCCCAGCTCTTGCGGCCTTACCATCTGCCTTTCCCTCTGACGCACCCTGTCAATCAGTCTGTCCCGCCATGTTGTGAGAGCACTGCACTGCACAGCCATTTTGCCCTTGCAACGAGGGTCACACATGGCAGCCAGCATCAGTTCTGGGCAAGAGGCGGTCAAATCCTGCGTGCGCCTGCCCAATTCCAAGAGAAATGTCTTGAGCAGAGCCAACACATCAGGTTGAGGGACACCACCAGGCAAAGGTTCCTGAGCTGACATGAACCGCTCCAATTTAGTCTGAAGATGGTTAAAAAGCGGCAGCACATTAGCAATGCTGGCATCCTCGCGGCTCAGATGTTCTGTCACAGAGAGGAATGGTTTGAGGACTGCCACAATCTGCCCAATTATGGCCCAGTCCTCCCTGCCTAAAGGTCTCTCTATGCCGATATTATGTTCGCAGGCCATGGCATGGAGAGCCTTCTGCTGCTCAAGGATGCGTTCCAGCATTGCTAGGGTTGAATTCCACCTAGTCCCCACATCCTGTTTTAGGCAGTGTTCTGGAAGGCCTGCCTTCCTCTGTTCCAACCTGAGGAGGTGGCTGTCCCTCACACTTCGATGGAAGTGGCCAGCCATCTTCCGGCAAGAGTCCACCACTTTGGACAGCCTTCCATCGCCGCCAGAATTAGCCTCCACCAATCGGAAGCTTTCGGTTACCACCTGGTGGAGAAGGTGGGCTGAGCAGCGCACACCCACAAATCTGCCATCCCTTACAGCCTTCACCATGTTGCTGCCTCCGTCTGTCACAATATAGCCAATCCTGTAGCTGTTGCTGTCAGTGTCTGCCTGAAACCACTGCAACAACATTTTCTGCAGGGCTTGCAGGATATTTTGCGCTGTATGCTTCTCATCAAGCACCTCAGCGTGCAGCAGAAAAGAACGGTGCCCCTCTTTGACAAGTGCTGATGACGAGGATCCAGATGACACCTTGCCCTGCCACCAATGTGCCGTCAGGGACAGGAAGGCGTGTCGGGCACTAGATGCACTCCACAGGTCAGTGGTCAGGTGCACTGCCTGTCCACCTGCCTTTCTAATCTCGTCCTTCAGCACCCCAACACAAGACCTGTATAAGGCTGGCACCACAGTTTGGCTAAAGGTCTTTCGTGATGGCACACGGTACTGTGGTGCAACAGCCTGCATCAACTGCCTGAAGGGCTCACCTTCTACCATATTGAATGGTGCTCCTCCAACTGCAATAAGCTGGCCGATCAGGCGTGTAATCTTCCTAACCTGTGCCTGAGACATTCCTTTTGCACTGTGAAAGCCACCAAAATCTTCCAGGGTGGCCTGGTGGCTGGTATGGGTTGGATGTGGGGTGGTGGTGCTGGTACTTATGGTGGTGGCTGTGGTGGTGCCACTATTGGTATTGGTTCCTCTTTTGGTGTTTGGAGGGGACACAATTTTCTCCCCTAACAGCACAGCCTGGTGGTGCACACGCATGTGCTGGTTCATCCCGCTGTTGCTGAGATGCCCTATGTCTCGGCCCCGGCTGATGTCCTTGCCACAATGCTTGCATTTGGCCTTCTGACCAACGCCAATTTTGGTGAAATGCAGCCAAACGCTGGAACGGCAGCCAGCACCAATGACACTGCCCGCAGTGCCTGGTGATGGACTCACATCCACTGCAGTGGTTGGACTGTCTTTCTGAGGTTCAGCAGGAGGAGCAGGATGAAGAAGAGAATGAGATCGGAACATCACGGGTATTTTGGGTGCTGTTGCTGTGGTTGCATTGGCCGATGATGCTGGAGGCTTTGAAATAACGGCAGGGGACTTAGAAGGGGAGAAAAGTAGTGGGGAGTCAGGGGAGATATATTCTCCTGGGCTGTCGCTGGGGCCAACATGGGTAGATGCCGATGGTTGGTAATCAAAGTTCTCCATGTGAAAACTTGTTTCCATCTCTTTCTCTTCTTCTACATTGCCAGGGGAAGACTGATGATCTTTACAATGTGTTGTAAGCTGACTCTCCTCAGGCTCCTGCTTGCTTATCTCGAAGCTCCCTGGAGTGCTGATAGTGATAACATCATCATGATGAGCTTGTTCAGCCTGGGCCTTCTCACATGTTTCATGCAGCATGCTGTCCAAGATCTCCATCTTTGGCTGCACAAAGGTGTGTGCACTGGGAAGTTTCCCTTTGGTCTGCCCTCGTCCTCTTCCATAAAAGGTACGAGTGGGCATGCTAGTGCTACCAGCAGCAGTGCTTGTACAAGGTAAGTCCTCCTGGAACAGCTGGCGACGTGATGTCTGCGGTTTGGCAGGCTCTTTCACTCCTCCTGGTCGCCTCAACTTCATGGGAGGTGAGCTGAGCTCAGGGGCCGCAGAGACAGAACGTCCCACCTGCTGCTGTTCTACTTTACGCCGGCTCGAAGCTCTTCCTCTCCCAGCAGCAGCACTCTTTCTGCCTTGATCTCCTTGTTTGCTGCTCATTTTGCCTTCCAAGTCAAAAAAAGACAAAAAAAAAAGATGAGCAGACTAAAACAAAAATCTGGAGCAAAAGAAGAAATCCAATAGCAAAATAAGCTATCAAGGATAATACTCTTGCAGACTCGAACAGATATCAGGGCAAATGAATATCAAAAATCCAAGGATCGCAACGATATTTGAGCAGATGCACTGGCACAAATAGTTGACTGTATGATCAGCTCCACAAAGAGAAGTCATATGATCAGGGCGTGCCCTCTGCCCTGCCCTGTAGGCCTCAGCATCACAAGAAAACCTCTGATGTGATTGGTCAACCAACAGTCACATGTTTCTGTAGTAAAGAAATTTGGACCAACAAAGAATTCGTTAGTATTCGTACACTGTCGATATTCGTTATACTGAATATCGAATCCATTCAAATCATTCATTATATCCGCTATAATAATTTATTTTGTATTAGTTGAAATTAGATATTATTTGGTAGTTGGAGCCGAAATTCTAATCATTCGTTATATCCGCTATAATAATTTCTTTCGTATTAGTTGAAAATTAGAAATTCGATATATTTGGTAGTTGAATTCGAATAGTTTGGAGCCGAATTTCGAATCACTCGTTATATCCGCTATAATAATTTCTTTAGTATTAGTTGAAATTGAAATTTGATATATTTGGTAGTTGAATTCGATTAGTTTGGAGCCGAATTTCGAATCACTCGTTATATCCGCTATAATAATTTCTTTAGTATTAGTTGAAATTGAAATTCGATATATTTGGTAGTTGAATTCGAATAGTTTGGAGCCGAATTTCGAATCACTCGTTATATCCGCTATAATAATTTCTTTAGTATTAGTTGAAATTGAAATTCGATATATTTGGTAGTTGCCGGATTCGAATAAATTTAGAATAATTTGGATCCGAAATTCGTAAACGGAATTTCGTATTCCGTACAGAATTCGTATCCAAAAAAATTCGTAATTCGGTTCCGTACGAATGTACGAATTTAGAAAAATTCGTACGAATTTACGATTCGTACGAAACTAACCGCACATGTCTAGTTGTTACAGCTCTGGCTCTTGAAGGCTACTATCCTATGAAAGCTTAACCATTTCTGTAGCTAACAGCCAGTGGTGTATTAGCTATCCCCAACACTAGACTTTATATGATCATTGAAGTCATGAAAATGTACAACCTAATCATTAGCACAGTCTGGAAAGAAAAATCTTTTAAACTTCTTCTTAAGCTTGTAGATACCGTATTTATGTGCGTATAACACGCACATTCATTTTAAGAGGAAAGTTTCAGGAAAAAAAATTAGATTTTAAATAAGGAACTTTGATGCAAAATAAGGGTCGGTGCACATTTGCAGCCTCACCATTGCCATCAATGCAGCATGATCAATTCCCATCTGAAGCCTCACAAGTACCATCAATGTAGCAGCCTCACCATTGCCATCAATGCAGCCTAATCAATGCCCATCTGCAGCCTAGAGGGGACAGGGAGGGGGAGGGATGAGCCCCGACAGATTACATACAGTGAGAATCTCCTATGATAGACAGAACAGTGGTCCAATGGCGGCCCAGAAGACAGGTCTTCCTATTACAGAGGCCGCCAAGTAAACCGGAGATTCTCACTGTATGTAATTTGATGGCACTCGTCCCGCCCCCCTCCCTGTCCCCTCCGAGGCAGCTAAAATTGAAGTATTGGCGTATAACACGCACACACTATTTGCACCCGATTTTCATGGTGAAAAAGTGAGTGTTATACGCCAATAAATACAGTACTTTAATTTATCTTCATGGTATCTTCATAGGATTATGTTAATGATGATGAGAGGTTATGAGATCATGAAGGGTTCCCACCATCCCTGCTGGGTGATTTATTTATTTTATATTATGGCGATTTGTAAAAGTAAGAGACGAAACACACAAAGGTGATCAGCAACACCAAAAACTCCCAAGTAGACATGAATCTGGAGTTAGGAAAGGGAGATCTGACTGTTGGAGAATACAAGTGTAGTGCTCACCCCTAAAAGAACCCGCGGATTTGCTCCAGGTTCCGTTCCCAGGTTAGTGCAGTGGCAGCCAGGCACATGGCAACAGTCACTCTTTCTGGCTTAAAGTGGTTGTAAACCCTTAAAAAAAAATAAAAACCTACTTACCTTACATCGAAGCACCCACAGACGTCCTCGCCCCCCCCCCCCCCTCCGGCCACAGACATCTCTCCCGGATCTTAATTCCGGGTATCGCGGCATGTGTGCGGGAGCCGGCGGTAACGGCATATCTAACTGAAGCAACGGCACGATATGCCATCGCTGGCTTCAGTTCGCATGTGCCGATCACTTCGGCACATGCAGACACAGGGGATATCTCCTAAACAGTACAGGTTTAGGAAATATCTTAATATAGGCTTACCTGTAGCATAAACTTATGAAAATGGGTTTACAACCATTTTAATGAACAGTCTAGGGGTGTCTTTTTGATGCTTTATTGCAAATTGATTTGATTTATTTGATTTGATTTATTGTAAGCTGTGAGATACTCCAATAACAACAGTGCAGTAACAAGAGGACACTCTTCACTTGGTCAAAGCTTCTTAGGGAAGGCACTAGGACACTATACGAAATGTCCCAGTCCAAGCAAGCACTAGCTCTGATGCATAATAGATAGCAGCAGCAGACAGTCACTTGAATCCTAGAGGTCTGCATTCACAATGTCCCTGGATACTTGGATGCTTCTTTCCAATATCAGCCAGACTTTCACCCGTGAGCTCTTTAGACCAGACTCCTAGTGAGACCCCTTAATTAGCTCCAGATTCTCTCAGAAAATTAGGCCTCCCAAGGTCTAGCTTAGCTGGGACATCGATGAGCAACTGTAAGAACTTTAGCTGAACTGCCAAGAAGGGCTGGGAACTTCTTCTCCTGGACAAGAACAGGGCTGTCTTAGGCCCCAGACTGTGTATTTACTCCCCAGCCACCTACTGAGCATCTTCCCCCAGGAATTGGTTGAGATAACAAATATTCAGGCTGTTGATTTGCCTTTTCCAACCCACTACATTGTAGCAGGGCCATCTTAAGAGCGTTATAGGCAATACAGTGCACTGGGGCCCTGTCTACACGATCACGCACGAGAATAAAAATGCAAATTATCGATAAGGCTATATTTGTTGGTACTTCCAACAAAATCAGTGTTTAAACATTAACACAACGTTTGGACAATATAACACGAGTTTGATGGGCACAGTGGCAGCTTTTTATGGGCAAAGTGGCAGCCTTGATGGGCACAGTGGCTGTGTTTGATGGGCACAGTGGCAGCTTTGATGAACACAGTGGCAGCTTTGATGGGCACAGTGGCTGTGTTTGATGGGCACAGTGGCAGCTTTGATGAACACAGTGGCAGCTTTGATGGGCACAGTGGCTGTTTGATGGGCAAAGTGGCTGTTTGATGGGCACAGTGGCTGTTTGATGGGCACAGTGGCTGTTTGCTGGGCACAGTGGCTGTGTTTGATGGGCACAGTGGCAGCTTTGATGGGCACAGTGGCTGTTTGATGGGCACAGTGGCCGCTTTTGAGGGGCACAGACAGTGGCTGTGTTTGATGCACAACTTGAACTTACTTAAGTAGACATTGTTAGACTTACTTGAGGCCACCGGCCTGGTGCAGTACAGTGTGTCACTCATAGCAGCAAGGCAGCGCCAGCTATCAAGGGCCGTCTTTCCGCTCCCTCTCCATGCTGTCTGAAGAACATGGCAGAGGTGGGCGGAGCCTGTTCACTAGCCACTAGGGCAGCCGCGGTGCACTATAAATGTTGGGGCGGCCTCTGATTGACATCACTGGTTGCTAGCTAGATGCCGGCCGGCGAAGTGAGCAACCAGTGCAGTCAGTCAATTTAAGCAGCAGATTGCAGCACTGAGGATCAGCCCTGGATTGGGCCTTCCAGACAAGTGGGGCCCCTGGGCAACTGCCCAGCATGCCCAGTGGAAAAAATGGCCCTGCATTCTAGAATCCTCCAGAAGTCAGGAGAGGCAGTCAAACCTGCAGCCAGTGAAACATAGAACAGCTCGAAGCAATCACACACTGCTTCACTGACTACAGAAGAACTGAATGTATCTAACCAACCTAGCAATCTATCTAGAAGGGTGCTACACCAGTAAGGTACCATGGGCTGAATTAGCCCACCAGGCGCCAAATTCAACTGAACCATCACCTTAGGTGGTCTGACCATTTAGCCCAGGGGTGCCCAACTTTTTGAAGAGCGAGGGCCACCTAAGCGACTTGGTAACCGGTCGCGGGCCACAATGAGCGGAGCGGGTGCATGGCAGCCCACTCTACTCTATAGAGCCCACTCTATTTTTTCGGATCGGATCGGAGTTAGGCGTCTGTAAATGGACACAAGTCCATTTACATCTGCTACTCCTTAGAGGTGACTGGAGGGTCCAATTGGGATCGGACTGACCGTGTGAAAGGGGCCTATGGCTCAGTGCAGGTAACCCTCAGGTGCACTGAGGATCATTTTGAAAGCAGCCCAGTAACCACTGCAGAACAGATATGCCCACTATATATACACACTGTGATTTTAGTAATAAACTTACTATTAATAACAGTATTCTATTCCATTCCATCCCAGAGCAGGAGGTCGCGGGCCACATCAGAGGGCTCTGCGGGCCACATTTGGCCCCCGGGCCACTGGTTGGTTACTCCTGATTTAGCCTGATGAAGGGAAGGGCCATACTTGAATGCTGGCCAAACACTTGGTACATTTTCTACCAATTTTAACCAGTGTTCGATCTGAAAGGGACCTAATGGATCTTGGCAACCTTTTATCAAAAGTCAAAAAAAAAACACTGTATAATGATCAAAACTGTTGGTGTTGGTTTGGAAAGGGATGTCATGGATGAGTCAGAGAATTTTTACTGCATTTTCAAAAATCAAAAAAACAGACATGTGCAATTCGTTTCGGTTTTTTTCGTTTTTTTCTTCGTTATTTTCGTTCATTCGTTTTCGTACGAATGAACGAACGATTTGCTAAACATTTTAACGAATCGTTCGAATCTAACGAATCCGAAAACAACGAAAATCCGAAAAAAAAAAAATTAGAAACATCGAATGTACGTATAGAAGAAAATCCGAAAAACGAAAACGGGAACAACGAAAATCAAAATTAACGAAAAAATTCGTACATTCGTAACTTTTTTTTTTGTTGAATTGGTAATTTTCCGTGTCCCTTACAATGGTGCTGCTTAACGTGCTTCGGATGGATTGAACGAAAAAATTCGTACATTCGTAACTTTTTTTTTTCGATTCGTAATTTTCCGTGTCACTTACAATGGCGCTGCTTAACGTGCTTCGAATGGATTGAACGAAAAAATTCGTAAATTCGTAATTTTTTTTTTTTTTTCGATTCATAATTTTCCGTGTCTCTTACAATGGCGCTGCTTAACGTGCTTCGAATGGATTGAACGAAAAAATTCGTACATTCGTAACTTTATTTTTTTTGTTGAATTGGTAATTTTCCGTGTCCCTTACAATGGTGCTGCTTAACGTGCCTCGGATGGATTGAACGAAAAAATTCGTACATTCGTAACTTTTTTTTTTTCGATTCGTAATTTTCCGTGTCTCTTACAATGGCGCTGCTTAACGTGGTTCGAATGGATTGAACGAAAAAATTCGTAAATTCGTAACTTTTTTTTTTTTTTCGATTAGTTATTTTCCGTGTCTCTTACAATGGCGCTGCTTAACGTGCTTCGGATGGATTGAACGAAAAAATTCGTACATTCGTAACTTATTTTTTTTTTTTTTTTCGATTCGTAATTTTTCCGTGTCTCTTACAGTGGCGTTGCTTAACGTGCTTCGAATGGATTGAACGAAAAAATTCGTACATTCGTAACTTTTTTTTTTGATTTGTAATTTCCCGTGTCTCTTAAAATGTAATAATAGCATACACACTACATAACATTATAAATTATGCTCCGATTACGAATCTACGAATGCTACGAATGTTATGAATGTACGAATAACTACGAATGCGTCCGGATTTCGAATAAACGAAAATTAAACTAATTAACGGAAAAACGAATCAACGAAAAAATAAGTCTTACGAAAATACGAATCGTTACGAATACGAACACCGACAACTTACGAATTTACGAATCGTTACGAATCAACGGAAACGAAAAAAACGAAACGAAAATAAACAAATTTTTTTGTTGTGCACATGTCTACTAAAAAAGAATAAAATACAATAAAGTCTTACCATCCCACAGACGTCACAGTCCATCTCGTCTTTATGGGAAGAAGAAAAAGAGGATGAACTTGATGGTAATAAATAGTACTCCTCCGATGGAGCTAGAAGAGAACATGTATTAATATTACAACATTGTGAGTGAATTGTGGTGACTGTAGCGATTGTTTCTTTGTGTGATATGTAGCTGAAAAAAAAAAACTGGAACTCCAGCCAAAGGATTTTCTAGTTTTAACTACTACAGTGGGGGGTTAGAACCTTTGTCTGGGTCAACTCTGGGTAGGTTATTCCCAGTGTTGGTCATCTTACTTTAAAAAAGTAATTAGTTAAGTTACAAATTACTTCTCCCAAAAAGTAATTGCGTTAGTTACTCAGTTACTACATTGGAAAAGTAATTAGTTACTCAGCAAAGTAATTGACTTTTTTTTTAATATTCTATACGTGTAACTAAGGGGCGGGTCTAGTATTACTGTAACCAAGGGGCGCATTTATTATTATTGTCTTATATCGTGTAACCATGGGGCAGATCTGTTATAGCGTGTAAGCAAGGGGCGGGTCTATTATTATTATATCGTGTAAGGGGCGGGTCTATTATTATTATATCGTGTAAGGGGCGGGTCTATTATTATTATATCGTGTAAGTGACGGGTCTATTATTATTATATCGTGTAAGGGGCGGGTCTATTATTATTATATCGTGTAAGTGACGGGTCTATTATTATTATATCGTGTAAGGGGCGGGTCTATTATTATTATATCGTGTAAGGGGCGGATGGCTACAGAAGAGGGCGAATGTTAAATTAATGGGCAGAGCTCGATATATAACAATAATAATAAATGCGCCCCTTGGTTACAGTAATACTAGACCCGCCCCTTAGTTACACAATAGACGCCCCTTGCAGAGTAGCACGAGCATCAGGAGCGTGCGTCATCACCTCGTACAATTACATGTTAACTGCACCTGCGCGGTGTAGAGTTCACTCAGAGCTGTTTAGGTTCGGCAATTTTCGGAAGCTCCGTAGTGCTTCGTACTGCGCAAGCGCTGCTCCTGCACAGTACAGGGGGTCCTTATCCGGCGGGGGAACTTTTTCGGCAGGACACCGGAATTACACTACTGCCATGTAATTGAGGTAACTCCACCCCAGTAATGGGAACTGCGTTACCATGAGGGGAAAAGTAATCAGTTAGATTACTCGTTACCCTCTAAAGTAACTCCGTTTATTTTAACTCAGTTACTTACATCACTGGTTATTCCACACTTGGCTAGGTTTTACATGGCTAGACATCAATTTATTTTAGCTTTTTGTCAAATCTCTGAACAAGCAAAATTCGGTCTGAAGCGCCAGCTTATATCACTAGTCCAGAGCTGTATCCCCTTCACCCACACCGCGGTACATGATTTCCACCACTAAGGCCCCTTTCACACTGGGCCGGTTTTCAGGTGGTACAGCGCTAAAAATAGCGTCTGTACACCGCCTGAAAAAACCGGCCCCATTCACTCCAGTGTGAAAGCCGGCGGGCTTTCACACTGGAGCGGTGCGCTAGCAGGACGGTAAAAAAACGTCCTGCTAGCAGCATCTTTGGAGCGGTATAGGAGCCGTGTATTCACCGCTCCTATACCGCTCCTTCCCATTGATTTGAATGGGACACCGCGGTAATACCGCGGCAATACCGCGGCAAAGCGCCGCTACAGCGGCGCTTTGCGGGGTATTTTAACCCTTTTTCGGCCGATTGCAGGTGGTAAAATCGTCCCGCGAGCGCCAGAATACCGCGGCTAAAACGAAGGTAAAGCAGCGCTAAATATAGCGCTGCTTTATCATCACCGCGGCTCCCTCCCCAGTGTGAAAGGGGCCTAAATGTCTTCAGTCTTCCAGGTTAAATGACAGCAAGCATCGTTCAACCTACTTCTTCAGAGCCTAGGTCGCCCCGGACCCATCTCAAGACTGTGACTGGACAGTGAAAGGAGAAGCAGCACTGTGATGAGCTCATATCTCCGTCACTCTGCTCTCTCCACCTGTCAGCATGCTCATCGTCCATGTCTTCACTAAGTGGCACCTTGTGCTTCTTTTTCTCCAAGTCTAAGCTCTGCTGTACATGGACTGAAAGGTCCAAATTATAATAATTACACTGCTTGTAGGGATTTGAAAAAAGACACCCTTGCAGTGGGGCCCCACATACTGCAAGGGCTAAGTGCTTGTTATGTCTATGGGTGCTGCAATAAGGCGTAAACGTTTACCTCAATATCCCTAAATTGTATGTGATGACACAGGGCTCCGCCAACAGGAGGAGAGTGCCAGAGTGTGGGTGTAAGGTACATAATCCTACCTTACTATACCCTCTTGTCCTAGGGGCACGGGGCGATGCTTGTTTACTTTAGGTATCCCGCGGCGATCGAGTCCGCGGGACCCGCAATCCGATTTACGGAGGTCCTGACCGACGGCGGCATATTTAAAGAGACGTACCTGTACGCCCATTTGCCTGTCTGTGCCATTCTGCCAACGTACATCTTTGTGCGCCGGTCGGGAACTGGATATGCAAGCATTTTACTGAATGAAACTGATTCATTCAGTCCGTTTTGTTGTGATTAGCTGGGATTGGTCAAAGCTAATCACATGGTACAGATGGGCTGTGATTGGCCCTGTCTGTACCATGTGATCAAAGTGACCAATCACAGCTAGCAACACAATTGTACACATTTGATGGCTTGAAAGGAAGCCATCCATTGTGTACCACTGTCATGTGACCTGCTGTGATTCGTCACGGCAGCCACATGGTACCGGCAGCGAGCCGGTACTCTGATCAGTCCCGTGGATACAACCGGTGACAGATCGTGCTGCTGCACGACCCTGCGACCGCAGGATTGGTGCATCCTGACAGGACGTCGTATGGTGCCCAGTCAGGATGGGAAAGCACCCCCCCGGCCGTCATTGGTCTATAGGCCGGGAGGGGAGTGGTTAATGATTACAGAGTTGTGTCTTTTATATCTGCTTTCAGCCTCAGCTTTAGGAGCAATTTACCGCATAGTCCATGTATCATCAACACAAATTATTTTTTATTTAGGTCTTTGAATTTCATGTAAAATTGTGTGAAATTACCCCTCTATCAAAAGACAATATTAGACATTAGACACAACAAAAAAATTCGTTTATTTTTTTTCGTTTCGTTTTTTTCGTTTCCGTTGATCCGTAACGATTTGTACATTCGTATTTGTAACGATTCGTACACTCGTACGATTCGTTTTTTCGTTAGTTTAATTTTCGTTTATTCGAAATTCGGACGCATTCGTACTTATTCGTACATTCGTAACATTCGTAATCGGAGCATAATTCATAATTTTATGTAATGTGTATGCTATTATTACATTTTAAGAGACACGAAAAATTAGGAATCGAAAAAAAAACAGTTACGAATGTACAAATTTTTTCGTTCAATCCATTCGAAGCACGTTAAGCAGCGCCATTGTAAGAGACACTGAAAATTACGAATCGAAAAAAAAAAAGTTACGAATGTACGATTTTTTTCGTTCAATCTATTCGAAGCAGCACCATTGTAAGGGACACGGAAAATTACCAATTCAACAAAAAAAAAAAAAAGTTACGAATGTACAAATTTTTTCGTTCATTTTCGTGGGTTCCTGTTTTCGTTTTTCGGATTTTCTTCATTCGTACATTCGTTGTTTCTAATTAGTTTTTTTCGGATTTTCGTTGTGTTTCGGATTCGTTCGACTCGAACGATTCGTTCATTCGTACGAAAACGAATGAACGAAAATAACGAAAAAAAAAACGAAAAACGAAAAAAAAAAAAAAAACGAAACGAATTGCACATGTCTAGACAATATAAGGGCCCCATACAAATTTGCTGCACACATTTTGACTGCAAATTCTAGAATAGGTTAATTCCTATAATCCTCGTCGCCATCTAGTGGCCAAAATGCGGTATATCTTACTATCGGTGTACTTTAGTAAACGATTTCACATTTTGGCCACTAGATGGCGCTGACGATCATAGGAATTAATCTATTACAGAAACTACGGGCACAATTTGTGCACCTTGCACAAGGGTGTGTGATTTTCATCTTGCGAATGTTTTATAAATAGAACCCTTAGGGAGGATCACACTGTTGTTACACAACTGAGTTTAATGCCATGCTGACATAGTAGAAGTCTGGATTTAGGGTGATACCAGTTATTGGCTACCTAAATAGATTGCTGTGCAAGTTTTTGAGATAATAAAGCAATGCAATGAAGATAACACTCACTGCTCTGTGGTGCGTTCCTTCTCGTGCCTCTCTTTAGGTAAATTGGAGATTCATCTAAGACTCTAAGATTTTCTGCAGAAATAAGAAGAGAAAACAATGTCATAAAAACGGTATATAAAATGAACTATTACCTGAAATTTATGCTATAAATATATATGACGACATGTATGACACTACACGTGGGAAAGAAACTTTACCTTTGAGGGTGTTTTTCTTGGTCTGAACAATATGTGTAGGAAGTGGAACAAATCTATCCTTTTAAGGGGTATTACCCCCAATATATCTTTTTTACTATTTTTGTAATAAAAACTTTTTTACTCTTATATATGTAGTGATATTTTTTTCTGAGAGGAGGTTCCCAGCACTTCTAAAGTCCCATTCTTTGCATTGCATTTTCTTCAGGGATGTGGTGCTGGTTTTTCAGGCAGGCTCATTTTTGTTATATTTCTACTTTTTTGGGTGGAAAACATCCGCTGGTTGAGACCTGACTCAGAATTAAAAATAATTAAATTTTATTACTAAAGACTAGATTGGTTTAGTATATTTAGCCAAAGATTTATTGATTATTAGGTTAAAATGACACATTTTTTCGGACAGGATTAGGAGGGCTTCACCTGCAGGATAAGATCTGAAGCAATAGGCACTAGACATGTGGACTGACAAAAAATTCGTTCATTTTCGTTTTCGTTTCATTTTTTTTTTTTGCTTTTTTCGGAAATTCGGAAAAATCGAAAATTCGGGAATTCGGAAATTCGCAAATTCGGATTTCCGAATTTCGTATTTTCGTATTTCAGAATTTCCGAATTTTCCAATTACCGAATGTCGAATTTTCAGATTTCCGAATTTCCGAATTTCGTATTTTCGTATTTCTGAATTTCCGAATTTTCGAATTTCCGAATTTTCGAATTTCCGAATTTTCGAATTTCCGAATTTTTGAATTTACGAATTTACGAATTTTGAATTTTCGGATTTACGAATTATCGAATTTACGAATTTTGAATTTTCGGTTTTTCGGAATTCCGAATTTTCGGACTTTCGGACATTCGGAATTCGGGAATTCAAAGATTTGAAAATCCCAAAATTTGAAAATCTGAAAAAAAGAAAAAGAAAGAAAATCAGTTTAATTAATAACTAACTATTAAATTAACGAGTACGAATTTATCCGAAGTTACGAATTATCTGAAATAACGAATGCCGCATCTAAACAAATGTAACGGAACAAATTAATAATAAATAATTAATAATAATAAAAAGGTTTTATTATTATTATTGTTATTTATTATTATTAATTTGTTCCGTTCCATTTGGTTAGATGCGGCATTCGTTATTTCAGATAATTCGTAACTTCGGATAAATTCGTATTCGTTATGTTCACTAACAGACAAATTTGAAAGGGAATTCCAATACCTATAATTTAATAGTTAATCATTATTTAGTTTTTAACAGATTTTCTTTTTTTCAGATTTTCGATTTTTCAAATTTTCGAATTTCCAAATTCCGAAAATTCGTAATTCCGAAAATCCGAAATTCGGAATTCGGAATTCGGAAATTCGAAAATTAGGAAATCCGGAAATCAGAAATTCGGAAATCCGGAAATCCCTAAATTCAGAAATCCCAAAATTCGGAAATCCGGAAATTCGGAAATTCAGAAATTTTCGGAAATTGAAAAATTCGGAAATTCGGAATTAACGAATTTGTCAAAATTCGTTAAAAAACTAATTAGGAACTAAACGAATTGCACATGTCTAACAGGTACAACTGAGGGCCAACAGGACTAAGCCCCCGTACACACGGTCGGAAATTCCGATGGAAAATGTCCGATCGGACCATGTTGTCGGAAAATCCGCCCATGTGTGGGCTCCATCAGACTCCGACGGAAGAAATTTGAGATCCTGCTCTCAAATTTTCCGACAACAAAATCCGATCTGACTTTTTCCGATTGTGTGTAGAGAATTCCGACGGACAAAGTGCCACGCATGCTCAAATCAAATTATGAGACCAAAGCTATTGGCTACTAGCCTCTACGTAGTTCCGTCCTACGCAACGAACGTCACCACGTTCAGAATGACCGGATTTTCCGACAACTTTGTCCGACCGTGTGTATGCAACACCAGTGTCGGACAAAATCCGTCGGAAAAATCTGACGGATTTTGTGGTCGGAATTTCCGACCGTGTGTACGGGGGCTTAGACACATGGTTCCAAAGAATCAATCAGCTACTTATTAAAAAGTCATCCCTGTATTGGCACAAAAAAAAATACTTTGATCTTTATATAGAGCGAAAATTTATGCCATTTGGCCTCCGTATTCAAAATTTTCCCACTATACCTTCAGTGAACACTGAGATGAAAGGATTGTGGGAAGATAATCTCCAAACCTGCTCGATACGCATGATGGAGATTTTAAATTATCATTATGAAAGGGAGATCAGGGGGATCGCTGATCAAATCCAGACACTAAGCTCTGACAACCAATAGTTATTGTCAAATGCAGCCTATGCAAAGAAACAAAAAGGGTTAAATGAATTCATGGAAAACTTTAATAAAAAGATGTTGAATAAAAATAAAAAATTCATGTGAGACATCCTGGCATATAATACGAACAAGGGCCTACAAATGTCGGCAAACTCATAGGGGGGAAGCCTACCGGCACCCCCACGTTCTTCTGCACAACAGGATAAATCATGTGATGCACCTATTATTGATGATAATACTGATTTACCTTCCTCATTTTCTTCCTGTTCTCTTACGTCACACCAGGTTCTTTCAGCCTCATTAGATACTCCTGAACGAGGGAAAAACAAGAAATTTTAATTTGGTGGGCGGGGCACTCTTAATCCACCAACCAAAAGACAGAACACCAGCAAGAGTAACTTCTTTGCTACACAGAGAACCCAACCTTACCACCTCCTAACTTTTCTTTTTTTCTCAATTCAAACCTTCCACCCTCACTCATCTGCCTCTTGGTGGTGGTAATACTACACAAACACATTCGGTTGGTGTGGGATTTGGCTCCTCGGGAGAGAATACAAACCCAAGTAAGCAAATTAATAAAACCAACTCTAAACCTATAGTCTGTTTCCCAATCTTGCCCATCCCCTTTGGGGGATTCCAAGCAGCTGGGCAATCTGGGACCGTAGCTAGTAAAACAGACCTAACTAGAGATGATCTACAAGTTACCGTAAATACTCGAGTATAAGCCGACCCGCATATACAGTGGTGTTAAAAAGTGTTTGCCCCCTTCCTCATTTCCTGTTCCTTTGCATGTTTGTCACACTTAAGTGTTTCGGAACATCAAACCAATTTAAACAATAGTCAAGGACAACACAAGTAAACACAAAATGCAATTTGTAAATGAATGTGTTTATTATTAAAGGTGAAAAAAAATCCAAACCATCATGGCCCTGTGTGAAAAAGTGATTGCCCCCCTTGTTAAAACATACTATAACTGTGGTTGTCCACACCTGAGTTCAATTTCTCTAGTCACACCCAGGCCTGATTATTGCCACACCTGTTCACAATCAAGGCATCACTTAAATAGGAGCTGCTTGACACAGTAAGGTCCACCAGAAGATCCTTAAAAGCTACACATCATGCCGAGACCCAAAGAAATTCAGGAACAATTGAGAAAGAAAGTAATTGAGATCTATCAGCCTGGAAAGGGTTATAAAGCCATTTCCAAAGCTTTGGGAATCCAGCGAACCACAGTGAGAGCCATTATCCACAAATGGCGAAGACATGGAACAGTGGTGAACCTTCCCAGGAGTGGCCGGCCGCCAAAATTACCCCAAGAGCGCAGCGACGACTCATCCAAGAGGTCACAAAAGACCCCACAACAACTTCCAAGGAACTGCAGGCCTCACTTGCCTCAGTTAAGGTCAGCGTTCATGCCTCCACCATCAGGAAAAGACTGGGCAAAAATGGCCTGCATGGCAGAGTTCCAAGGAGAAAACCACTGCTGAGCAAAAAGAACATCAAAGCTCGTCTCAATTTCTCCACAACACATCTTGATGATCCCCAAGACTTTTGGGACAACATTCTGTGGACCGATGAGACAAAAGTGGAACTCTTTGGAAGGTGTGTGTCCAAGTATATCTGGCGTAGAAGGAACACTGCATTTCAGAAAAAGAACATTATACCAACAGTAAAATATGGTGGGGGTAGTGTGATGGTCTGGGGCTGTTTTGCTGCTTCAGGACCTGGAAGACTTGCCGTGATAAAAGGAACTATGAATTCTGCTGTCTACCAAGAGATCCTGAAGGAGAATGTCCGACCATCTGTTCGTGTACTCAAGCTGAAACGAACTTGGGTTCTGCAGCAGGACAATGATCCTAAACACACCAGCAAGTCCACCACCGAATGGCTGAAGAAAAACAAAATGAAGACTTTGGAGTGGCCTAGCCAAAGTCCTGACCTGAATCCTATTGAGATGTTGTGGTATGACCTTAAAAAGGCCGTTCATGCTCGAAAACCCTCTAATGTAACTGAATTAGGACAATTCTGCAAAGATGAGTGGGCCAAAATTCCTCCAGGACGCTGTAAAAGCCTCATTGCACGTTATCGCAAACGCTTGGTTGCAGTTGTTGCTGCTAAGGGTGGCCCAACCAGTTATTAGGTTTAGGGGGCAATCACTTTTTCACACAGGGCCATGATGGTTTGGATTTTTTTTCACCTTTAATAATAAACACCTTCATTTACAAATTGCATTTTGTGTTTACTTGTGTTGTCCTTGACTATTGTTTAAATTGGTTTGATGTTCCGAAACACTTAAGTGTGACAAACATGCAAAGGAACAGGAAATGAGGAACGGGGGCAAACACTTTTTCACACCACTGTAAGCCGAGGCACCTAATTTTACCACAAAAAAATGGGAAAACTTATTGACTCGAGTATAAGCCTAGGGTGAGAAATGCGCAGCTACTGTAAGTGTAATGCCGCGTACACACGATCGGAATTCTCGTCGGAAAAAGCTCTGCCGGTTTTCCCGATGGAATTCCGCTCAAACTGTCTTGCCTACACACGGTCACACCAAATTCCGACCGTCAAGAATGCGGTGACGTACAACACTACAACAAGCCGAGTTGAATGCTTCCGAGCATGCGTCGAATTGTTTCCGAGCATGCGTAGGAATTTTGCGCGTCAGAATTGGTACAGATGATCAGAATTACCGATAGAAACCTTTTCCGTCTGAAAAATTGAGAACATGCTCTCAATTCTTTGTTGTCGGAAATTTGGCCAGCAAAATTCTGATGAAAAGCTCTCATCGGTCTTTTTCTGGCCGGAATTCTGATCGTGTGTACGCGGCATTAAAGAAGGTCAACAATGCCCATTTGCAGCCTCACTGTGCCCATTTGCAGCCAAAGGTCCCCTGAACTTCAAACTTGGTAGTTAAGGGTTCCTAGATGCCCCCTATCTGCAGTCAAAATTTGGGGTCTCTGGACCCAAAGGGTCCTGAAATGACATTGCTGCAGATGGACACAGTTTGAAATTTGGATATGTTGTAGTGGTAGTTCCACTGGGTTTGCACACCAGATTTGGGGTTCCTAGCACCAAGTGGCCCCGAGATACGGGTCGGAAAATGTCAAGCACTTTTCTGCAGCAGAGAATGACATTTTCGGAACCGACTTTGGGGCCCCGTATCTCGGGCCACTTCGTGCCCGGCGGGGCCAGGCACGCCCACTGATTGGCTCCGGGAAAGATTGGTACCTAACACATCCAACCAGGCCTGGTTCCCGGCCTGTCATGGGTGCTTCACTGCACCTATGACCGGGGCGGAACCTTAGTACAGCCCAGCCAGACTGATGCCAAAGTAAAACCTGTACAATTAACCCCAAGAACTCTGTTACAGTTCCGAGAAAAACTAAATTTACACTGATAGCGCACACTTAATAAAGTGTGACCGCTACATATATAATAGAGGAGAAATGCAGAAGCAGCACATTCAAATACCACACACACGTGTCGGACTCCGTGTACAGACGCACGCACATACAAACACCTCTATTGTTCCTGCTAAAGAAAAAAAAAAAAGTTATTTCTGAACTTACGATTATGAGCCATATTTGTGAAGACGGGCGCGATCACCTGCGGTGGGATGTCGGGGAGGTGGGGATGGAGGTCTGCACTCTCTCACTGCTGTGCACAAATTCTCAGAGAATGGATGTATAGTGTATGAGTCGGCCTATTTGTTTCCCTCTCACCGGCTCCGTGATCTCTCCCCACACACAAACTGTTGAATTAAGAAAAAAATGATAACTGTGGAAATAAAAAAATAAAAAAATACAACAGCTCAACCCACAAAGCTAACTCAGTACGATAACGGTCGGTTCACACCGGTATGACTTTAAAGCCAACCTGCACAGCACCACTTCATCGCGACTTGCATACGACTTCTTTAACAGAATTCAATGCAAGTCATGCTGAAGTCACCCCTAAGTAGAGCAGAAATCTGCAGAAAATCTTAATAGTCTGTATGGGGTCCAAGTGAGGGCCATAACCCTTGTACGGTTAATTTTGGCCATCTTTGTCCCATTGGGGAGATTTCCCTTTCACTTCCTGTCCCATTGCCAAACAGGAAGTGAAAGGAAATCCTTGCAAATTAAAGTGGTTGTAAACCCTTACAAACCACTTGGACCTACAGGTAAGCCTAGATTAAGCCTAGATTAAGGCTTACCTGTAGGTCACCTGTAGGTCAAAGAAATATCTCCTAAACCTACACGGTTTAGGAGATATTTGCCAAAAGACAGGCACCGCTGTGTACGCAGGCGCAGCGAGAAAGCCACTCTCAGCGGCGATATGCCGCGAGTGGCGGCTCCTGTGCGCATGCGCGGGAGTGACGTCATCGTCTAATGACAGCGCTGGAGCCGCGAGACCCACCAAGAAGATGGAGGCTCCGTACACAAGGGGACATCGGTGACTTCGCTGGCTCCTGTGTCATGTAAGTGACACATACTGGGCTACTATGCGATGCACAGTACTCCATTATGCTTTACCTTTGCAGGACAACAAAGTGGAAGTAAACCCATTAGGGTTTACTTCCTCTTTAAGGTTACCAGGACTAATGTCCCCACTATGTCCCCATTGGAAGATTTCCCCTCTATTACTTTTCTGGGGACAACCCAAAATTTGGTGATTTTCTTTTACTTTCACTTTCAATGATAATGGTAAACAGGACAAATAAGAGAGGGTAACTCCACCAATCAGGGACACAGACAGCAATAGAAACTGACAGGTGTTCTAATCCATCTCCACGCTATCCAAATCTACAAAAAAAATATGTGCCTTTAGTTATACTTTAAAGCGGGATTCCACCCTAAAGTGGAACTTCCGCTTTTCGGAACCCCCCCCCCCTCCGGTGTCACATTTGGCACCTTTCAGGGGGAGGGGGGGGTGCAGATACCTGTCTAAGACAGGTATCTGCACCCACTTCCGGGCATAAACTCCCACGGGAGTTTACGCAGCTTCCTGTCCCGGCGCGCTGTCTGCTGGGACACACACGTGTCCAGGCAGACAGCGCTGAAGTTTCTCATTGCGCCGCGCGACTCGCGCATGCGCAGTAGGGAACCGGGAAGTGAAGCCGCAAGCTTTACTTCCTGATTCCCTCACCGAGAATGGCGGCGGCAACAGCAGAGAGCCGAGCGATCGATCGGCCTCTGCTGCCGACAAAAATTTTTTTTCAGGTACGGTCCGGCTTTAAGCTTTGACTAAATCTGGAAGCTGATTGGTTTCTGTGCGCAGATTTTGCACTTTACAGTTTTAGTAATCAACCCCATATATATTTTGGGGTCCAATCACGATGCACACAATGTGTGTGCACAGGTTAGCTATTGTTTTTCAATGGTGCTAGTTCACATTCGCGATGAGTTGATGTGGGTTATCATACATAATACAGCCTATTGATAAAAACGGCAGCATAGGAAAATGCACGACTGTTGAAAATTAGCGTAAAAAATGTATGAAATCATGTACATACTAGTGTAAAGTCCAGTGTACAGTCACTGCTTCACTTACCTTATGGTATAATAAGTCCTCTTTAGAAGTACTTCCATGTACTGTATGTGTTATGCCACATCACCCAAGAACATATACGTCTCAACTATGGGCATTATATAGGACTTGCCACTCCCATTCCTGTACATATATAGATAACTTACTCGTGTTGGGTCCTGACGGCGCACATATCAAAGTTCAGTTTCTGAGAGGTATTAAGGGACATCCTACCTGTTTGTGTCTCTTTTACATATCTGAATTCTGCATGCTAAACAGATCCAGAGCAGAAGCGAAACCGACAGTAATACTGTACATAGGGCCACACCTTTCTCTTACCTCTCTCAAGCAGCTACCCTCTGTGATCCAGACCCATTCCAGCCATATTGTTTTTTGAGGCTTGGGTGGACCAAATTATAATGGAATCCATAGACATTTATTAATGTATACAGTACCTTGCAAAAGTATTCACCCCCCTTGGCATTTTTCGTGTTTTGTTGCCTCACAACCTGGAATTAACATGGATTGTTTGAGGATTTGCATACCGTATATACTCGAGTATAAGCAGAGTTTTTCAGCAAATTTTTGTTGTGCTGAAAGTGCCCCCCTCGGCTTATACTCGAGTCAAGCACTTTTCTGCAGCAGAAAATGACATTTTCCGACCCGAATTTGGGGCTAGGAACCCCAAATTTGGTATTCAAACCCAGTGGAACTAGCACTACAACATATCCAATGGGGGTTCCTAGTACTAAGTGGCCCCAAGATACGGGGCCCCAAAGTCGGTTCGGAAAATGTCATTCTCTGCTGCAGAAAAGTGCTTGACATTTTCCGACCCGACTTTGGGGCCCCGTATCTCGGGGACACTTAGTGCTAGGAACCCCAAATTTGGTATTCAAACCCGGTGGAACTAGCACTACAACATATCCAATGGGGGTTCCTAGCACCTAGTGACCCCGAGATACAGGGCCCCAAAGTCGGTCAACTGTGTCCATCTGCAGCAATGTCATTTCGGGACCCTTTGGGTCCAGAGACCCCACATTTTGGCTGAACCCTTAACTACCAAGTTTGAAGTTTGGGGGACCTATGGCTGCAAATGGGCACAGTGAGGCTGCAAATGGGCATTGTTGACCCTCTTTTCCACTTACAGTAGCTGCGCATTTCTCACCCTAGGCTTATACTTGAGTCAATAAGTGTTCCCAGTTGTTTGTGGTAAAATTAGGTGCCTCGGCTTATATTAGGGTTGGCTTATACTCAGGTATATACGGTAATTTAATTTACAGAACATGCCCACAACTTTGAAGATGTTGTTTTTTTTTTTTTTTTTTTATTGTGAAGCAAACAACAAATAGGACAAAATAACAGAAAAAGTCAATGTGTATAACTATTCACCCCCCTAAAGTCAATACTTTGTAGAGCCACCTTTTGTGGTTATCACAGCTCCAAGTCCCTTTGGATAAGTCTCTTTGAGCTTACCACATCTTACCACTGGGATTTTTGCCCATTCCTCCTTGCAAAACTGCTCCAGCTCCTTTCAAGGTGGATGGTTTGCGCTTGTGAACAGCAATCTTTAAGTCTGACCACAGATTTTCTATGGGATTGTGGTCTGGGCTTTGACTAGGCCATTCCAACACATTTACATGTTTCCCCTTAAACCACTCAAGTGTTGCTTTAGCAGTGTGTTTGGGGTCATTGTCCTGCTGGAAGGTGAACCTCCGTCCTAGCCTCAAATCACACACAGAGTGGTACAGGTTTTGCTCAAGAATATCCCTGTATTTAGCACCATCCATCTTTCCATCAATTCTGACCAGTTTCCCAGTCCCGACTGCTGAAAAACATCCCCACAGCATGATGCTGCCACCACCATGTTTCACAGTGGGGATGGTGTTCTTTGGGTGATGTGATGTATTGGGTTTGCACCAGACATAGCGTTTGCCAAAAAGTAAAATTTTAGTCTCATCAGAGAAGAGCACCTTCCTCCATACATTTTGGGAGTCTCCCACGTGCCTTTTCGCAAACTCAAAACTTGTCATTTTGTTTTTTGCTGAAAGTAATGTCTTTCTTCTGGCCACTCTGCCATAAAGCCCAACTCTATGGAGCGTACGGCTTATTGTCATCCTATGTACAGATACTCCAGTCTCCAGTCTCTGCTGTGGAACTCTGCAGCTCCTCCAGGGTTACCTTAGGTCTCTGTGCTGCCTCTCTGATTAATGCCCTCCTTGCCCGGTCCGTGAGTTTTGGTGTGCGGCCGTCTCTTGGCAGGTTTGCTGTTGTGCCATGTTCTTTCCATTTGGTTATGATAGATTTGATGGTGCTCCTAGAGATCACCAAAGATTTAGATATTTTTTTATAATCTAACCCTGACTTGTACTTCTCAACAACATTGTCCCTTACTTGTTTGGGGAGTTCCTTGGTCTTCATGGCAGTGTTTGGTTAGTGGTGCCTCTTGCTCAGGTGTTGCAGCCTCTGGTGCCTTTCAAAAAGGTGTGTATATGTAATGACAGATCATGTGACACTTAGATTACACACAGGTGGACATAATTTCACTAATTATGTGACTCCTGAAGGTAATTGGTTGCACCAGAGCTTTTTATGGGCTTCATAACAAAGAGGGCGAATACTAGACATTTGCGATTAGTTTCGTACGAATCCGAATTACAAATTTTTACGAATACGAATTCTGTACGAAATACGAAATTTCAGATCCAAATTATCCGATTTCAAACTACCAAATAATGAACTTCAACTAATACGAAAGAAATTATAGCGGATATAACGAATGATTCGAATGAATTCGAGATTCAGTATAACGAATATCGACACTCTACGAATAATAATGAATTATCCGAAAATGTATTAACGTTACATAACACAAGTCTATTGTCTATCTATTGTTCACCAACCACTCATGTACTTTTTATTATTTGTATAGCTATATATAAAGCAATGCATCTTCATTATCAGGCCTTACATTTATGGCCAGAAAAATGATTGATAATTTGTTCTAAAAAAGCAGATGGCAGGGCATAAACTGTTCCTATAAATGTTAGTTAGGCCTCATATGCAGTGCCTTGAAAAGGTATTCACCCCGTTGGCATTTTTTGTGTTTTGTTGCCTCACAACCTGGAATTAACATGGATTGTTTGAGGATTTGCATCATTTAATTTACAGAACGAAATTTCGTATTTCGTACTTCCTCTGAGTGATTGGTGAACAATAGACAATACACTTGTGTTATGTAACATTAATACATTTTCGGATAATTCGTTATTATTCTTAGAGTGTCGATATTCATTATCCAAATTAACGATTCGTACGAAATTCGTATTTTGTACGAATCCGAATTAAAGTGGAGGGCCACCCTGAAAAACAAAACTTGATAAAAATGTTAATACAAATTAAAAATTTTTTTTTTTTACTTACCAGAAATGGCTGTTGCTAGGCAGATCGTCCTAATCTGCCTCTTCCTGTTCCTCAGAGCTGTTCTCCTAGCGCCGCCTTCTAGTGAATGGGGCGCGGTGTGTTATGGGAACTGTGTCCCACAACACATCGCGTTCCCCATTCACAAAGCGCCGCGCGACGACTCGCGCATTCACAGTAGGGAACGGGCAGCGATCGCTGCCCGTTTCCCTTACTGAGGATGGCGGCGCTGGGAGAGGAGCGCCGAGGGACATCTCGGTCTCCACGACCGACATCGCGGGCGCCCTGGGAGGGTAAGTGTATTTATTAAAAGTCAGCAGCTACTTTTTTTTAGCTGCTGACTTTAAAACATTTTTTTTTAGCTGAAACACTGCTTTAAATTTCTGACACGAATGACGATTTTTTTTTTATACGGAACGGAACGAAACAAAACTAATTTTTTGATGGCTCCCATGTCTAGTGAATACATACGCACATGCCAATTATCAGTTTTTAATTTCTGAAAAATTGTTTTATGTATGTATTTTTCAAATTTTACTTCACCAATTTAGACTATTATCTACTATCTAATCCATCACATATAATTCAGATTAAAAAAAACATTGAACTAAAGGCTGTAATGTTACAAATTTGATAAAAAGCAAGGCACTGTACCCAATTCAACCTTTTTATGGTAAGCGATTGTTTGCCTCTAGGCCTTCCTTGAGATCTCTCGCTGAGCCTTTCCAGGGGGTTTTAAAAGGCCTGAATAGATTTTTCCTGGCCGGTTGCTATTGGATTTTCCTGATATAGGCCAGCATTGGGATTGTCAGCAAAATGCTTCTCCTTCCCTCTTCGTAGGAGCAAGCATGTCACATA
Organism: Lithobates sylvaticus; assembly: GCA_028564925.1. Lineage (NCBI taxonomy): Eukaryota > Metazoa > Chordata > Amphibia > Anura > Ranidae > Lithobates > Lithobates sylvaticus. The sequence goes on from CM053031.1 coordinate 282,337,118, forward strand.
ATGCAATTTCACATGCTGGTGTAGGGTTCATTGAAACCTTTTTCCTGTCGCATCATGGCAGCATACACTCTGGGTTGTGACTCCGCCTCCACAACCTGATAGGACCACATAACTATAAGATGAAGCTACGGCCCCCGCCCCAGCATTCTCTTATTTTTCCTCACCTGTTGGGGAGGATTTTCGGTAAGTAGTGAAGATTGAAAAAAGAGAGCAATCCTAACGCTGCCTATATGGTTAGCCCTACCAGGTCCGCAAAATCTCCTGATTCAAGGCACAGAGAGACTTCACGCAGGAGAAGCCATTCTGGCTACAGACGGAGCAGCTCCAGTCGCAGGAGAAGTCGCTCAGGCCACAGAGGGAGTCGCAGGAAAAGTCGCTCAGGCCACAGAGGGAGTCGCAGGAAAAGTCGCTCAGGCCACAGAGGGAGTCGCAGGAAAAGTCACTCAGGCCACAGAGGGAGTCGCAGTAAAAGTCACTCAGGCCACAGAGGGAGTCGCAGGAAAAGTCGCTCAGGCCACAGAGGGAGTCGCAGGAAAAGTCGCTCAGGCCACAGAGGGAGTCGCAGGAAAAGTCGCTCAGGCCACAGAGGGAGTCGCAGGAAAAGTCGCTCAGGCCACAGAGGGAGTCGCAGTAAAAGTCACTCAGGCCACAGAGGGAGTCGCAGGAAAAGTCGCTCAGGCCACAGAGGGAGTCGCAGGAAAAGTCGCTCAGGCCACAGAGGGAGTCGCAGGAAAAGTCGCTCAGGCCACAGAGGGAGTGGCAGGAGAAGTCGCTCCGGTTCTTACTCCAGACACAGCCACTCCTATCATAGAGGATCTCCTGTCCATAGACAGTGATCACCAGTGCGACCCTCTGGAAACGCATGTTGGATATGCGGGGCAGCAGCACTTCCCGATAAATTGGCCTACCGTAGATGCTTTGAGGAGGCTACTAGGGAAAAAGAATCGCAGTTTAGAGAGCCTGTAGCTCCACAGATTCTTACTCCGGAGACAGAGTTATCAACGCGAAGTGCCTCACCTGCTCATCCCAGCACAGGATTCCCCGTCTGACAATGAGGGGTTGGAAGCAACTGCAGGGTTTGATTTTTCGCTAATTGAACCATTTGTCAAATCGGTCAAGGAAGCGATCGGATGGGAGGAACCCCAGGAAGTCCAACCAAAGTGCAAAAAATACTTCCCAAACCTTAAATGGGACACGAGGCTTTTCCGTTCATTGAGGAATTGGATGATTTAATTAAAGAGGAATGGCAAGGACCCGAGAAGAAATCGAGTCTGAACAACAGGCTTTCCAGCTTTCCAAATTATATCCCTTGAAGGAACCTAAAGTGAGTCCTCTTGTCTCTCCTCCCGTCGTAGACGCATCTCTCATGCGGCTAGCCAGGCATGTGCTTGGATAGTAGGATCGACACCGATATGAAGAGGGCCTACCTTGCAGCAGGAGGCACTTGCAGACCGGCTGTGGCACTTGCAGCTGTAGGCAGGGCCATTTCCAGCTGATCATCAAACACTGAGAGGTTGGTCTCAGAAGGCGTGGACCAGGAGAGCATAATAAAAGCTCTACAGGAGTTAAGTCTCGCGGGGAACTTTGTGGCAGCGGCTTCGATGGATGCGATTAAATCGTCATCAAGGGCCATGTTGGCCTCCGTAATGGCCAGGCAGGCACTGTGGCTGAAACCCTGGTCGGAGGATCCTGTCTCCAAATCAAATTGGTGCCGCATTCCATATGACGGCGAGAACCTTTTCAAAGGTGCAAAGATGGACTCAGCAATTTCAAAGGTGACCGGTGGGAAGTCGGGAATGATTCCATCGGACAGAAAACCGAAACAGCAGAGGCCTCCTCCCTTCAGATGTATTCTGCCAGACAGATACAGGGATGCTAAATCCTATAGGCCAGGAAAAGAATAAAGGAGGGGCTGGAAGAACCCCCAGACATCCTTTATAAAGTTTCAGAAGCCCAAGACTCCCGCTTCCAGTGACCAAAAGTCTTTTTGAAGGTGCACCCGCCCAGCCAGCAGTAGTAGGGGCAAGGCTTTCGAAAAAATTCAAGCTGGTTTGGGCGGAAGCAATAAAGGACCCTTGGACAGTGGCTACTGTCCGTTTCGGGCACAGATGGCCCTTCAAGAGACGTCTCCCAGGGGATCATTTTTGTCCCACCAGACTTCCACCTTCAGGGGAAAAACGGTTACTGTTGACCAGTTACGTCCAAGAGCTTCTCCAGAAGAAGGCGATAATAGAGGTACCTGCATCACAGAGGGGTCGGGGATTCTACTCCCCGTTATTTCTGGTCAAGAAAAAATCTGGGGACCTTCGGCCAGTCCTGGATCTAAAGAACCTCAATCGCTCCATTCGAGTGGATTCGTTCAAGATGGAGAGTTTACAATCAATCCTCCAGGCCATAAATCTGGGAGACTGGATGCTCTCCATAGACCTCCAGGACGCATATCTTCACGTCCCGATCCATGTTGCTTTCCAGAAGTTCCTTCGGTTCTCTGTGAATCAGGGCCACTTCCAGTTTCAGAGTCTCTCGTTCGGGATCTCTACTGCCCCCAGAACTTTCACCAAGGTACTGCTACCAGTAATCGCATCCTTAAGGGAGAAAGGGTTGAGAGTCCATCACTACCTGCACGACATCCTCCTCCTTTCAAGCAACCAGGAGTCTCTTGTCCACAGAGGGTGAGAAGAGCAATCTCAGCAACATCCCTTCCGGCCAGAGCATGTCTTAGTCTCCTAGGCTCTCTCTCTGCGACCATTCCTATGGTCCAGTGGGCCCAATGGAACGCAAGACCCCTTCAAACGTCCTTTCTGCGCCAATGGGACGGCTCATCCATGACCCAACCGATCTACATCTCAGAGGATGTCAAGCGATCCTTGCAGTGGTGGACTCGTCCCTGCAATCTGAGGAGATGCAAGCACATAGTTCCCCCTCCTCAGGAAACGGTAACCTCAGATGCCAGTTTGGAGGGATGGGGGGCACACTACCTGCACTACGTGGCCCAAGGGCGCTGGCCATTCAGGATCCAGAATGCAGTCTCCAATGTGCTGGAGATGAAAGCAGCCTTTCAGGCCCTCCTGGCCTTCAGTACTTACCTGAGGGGGAAGCAAGTCCTCCTGACGATGGACAACAGGGTGGCCGTTGCCTACATCAACAGGCAGGGGGGCACCGGAAGCTTCTCCCTGATGCAGGAAGTTCGCCCCATGATGGAGTGGGCACAATCAAACCTATTGGACCTGAGAGCGACCCATATCCCAGGGGTCGAGAATCTCCTAGCCGACTCACTCAGCAGAAGATTTGTTTCCAACAACGAGTGGTCTCTGAGTCCCCAAGCATTTGCGATAATAATTCAGACCTGGGGCCCACCAGACATAGACCTGGCGGCCACACCAGCCAATGCAAAATGCCGGAGGTTTCTATCAAGAATCCCCTTTCCGTCAGCGGAGGGAGTAGATTGTCTACAACATCCCTGGAACTTCAACCTCGGCTACATTTTCCCTCCGACTCCCCTCATAGCGAGGTTCCTTCTGAGGCTCAAGAGGTCGACGGCACTAGTAGTGGCAGTGATCCCTTTCTGGCCAAGGAGGCCTTGGTTCACTACTCTCCTTCAGTTGAACACAACGGATCCTCTCCCTCTTCCACTGTCAGCAGATCTGCTCTCTCAGGGCCAGCTTCTACATCCGAACCCGGAGAGGCTACATCTGATGGCCTGGAGGCTGAGAGGTCTAGGTACCTAGAACAGGGTTGTTCTCAGAGGGTAGTGGGAACATTGCTCCAGGCTAGGAATCAGACTACCAACAGCACCTACAGAAGGATCTGGGAGAAGTTTACCGCCCTCTCTCAACAAGGTTGGGACATATCTTCTCTAACAGCTCCTCAAATCCTGGAATTTCTGCAGTCAGTCCTAGAGAAGGGTCTTCGATCCAGTACCCTGAAGGTCCAGGTTTCAGCCTTATCCGCCCTGACCGGGGTCAAATGGGCACATGATCCTCTGGTTATCCAATTTCAGAGGGCCTGCCTTAAACTAAGGCCACCTAGGAAACCATCATTCCTAGCATGGGACCTCTCAGTTGTCCTGGAAATACTGTCTAATGATCCATTCTCTCCACTCGACAACATTTCCCTTTGGAATCTGACGCTTAAAGTCTCATTTCTGATTGCTATCACTTCAGCAGAGAGGGTCTCAGAGATGCAAGCCTTGATGGCCAAAGAACCGTATCTAGTTGTCTACCCGGACAGGATAGTTCTAAACCTTCAGATCGTTTCGTACCTAAGGTATCCTCCTCATTTCACTTTAATCAGGAGATCAACCTTCCAGCCCTTATCACAGATCAAGGTGATCCTCTGGATGTCAGGGGCAACATCCTGAAGTACCTCTCAGCAACAGAATCGATCAGGAGATCGGAGAACCTCTTAGTCATCCCATACGGCCATAGAAAATGTCAGGCGGCCTCGGCTCACACGATCGCTTCATGGCTGGTGAAGACTATCAAAAAAGCATACTCACTGAGTGAGCAACAGATTCCGGAAGGCTTAAAGGCACATTCCACCAGGGCAGTGGCAACTTCTTGGGCAGCCTATTGTAGGGTCTCGGGAGAGACTATTTTTAAGGCGGCTACCTGGTCTTCCAGAAACACCTTTGTCACATTATAGGGTGGATTCTGCACAACTTTTAACAGTAGATTTGGGAAGGGCCGTAATTCAGGCCAACTCCTCTGTTTCTTGTTAATAAATGTATTTTTCTTGCATTCCCACCCAGTCTGCGAGTTACTCCCCAGAGTGTATGCTGCCATTAGGGATGAGCCGAACACCCCCGGGTTCGGTTCGAACCAGAACCTTCGAACGGACCGAAAGTTCGCGCGAATTTTCGAACCCTATACGTTATAATGGACGCGAACGTTCGAAATCAAAAGTGCTAATTACAACGGCCAATATGCATGTTAATGTCATAAAACAGGTTTGGGGACCCGGGTCCTGCCCCAGGGGACATATATCAATGCAAAAAGAACTTTTAAAAACTAACGTTTTTTCGGGAGCAGTCATTTTAATGATGCATAAAGTGAAAAAAAAAAAGTGAAATTTTCCTTTAAATATGGTACCTGGGGGGGTGTCTAAAGTATGCCTGTGAAGTGGCATGTGTTTCCCGTGTTTAGAACTGTCCTTGCACAAAATGACATTTGTAAAGGAAAAAAAGAAGCCATTTAAAACCACTTGCGGCTTTAGGTTTGATCTTAAGTAGAATCTGAACAGGTACATTATGAAGTGTAGCTCCATCCCAAAAAAATCTATTTTTAAGCTTTTTGGAGAACATAGGGAGGGGTTATCACCCCTGTAATATTTGCTGTCTTTGCACATCTGTTCAGAACATGTCACCTCACTTTCCGTCCCAATGACAAATGTTTTTGGAAAAGTGGGGTTTTAATTGAAACAAGGATTGGTGATAAAGTATCAGTAGAGAGGAGATACCTTTTTCCCAAATTAAGTCTAACAGGATAGAATTTTAAGTTAATAGATCAAGATTTGTAATTGCATGCACCTGTTGAACAGGGCAGAAAAATTGGGGGTGGTGGTGGTGGTGGTGGACGGTTTTGCCACAAGACTGTAAGCTCTCACAGTTACTCTTGGTGGGCGCAGGAATGGGCCCTGCTGTGAGTTATTAGATCAAGATTTGTAATTGCAAGCACCTGATGAACAGGGCAGAAAAATTGGGCCTTTGGCGGTGGTGGTGGACGGTGTTGCCACAAGACTGTAGGCCCTCATAGTTACTCTTGGTGGGCGCAGGAATGGGCCCTGCTGTAAGTTATTAGATCAAGATTTGTAATTGCAAGCACCTGATGAACAGGGCAGAAAAATTGGGCCTTTGGCGGTGGTGGTGGACGGTGTTGCCACAAGACTGCAGGCCCTCATAGTTACTCTTGGTGGGCGCAGGAATGGGCCCTGCTGTGAACTATTAGATCAAGATTTGTAATTACCCGCCCCTGTTAAACAGGGGCTGAAAAATTGTGCCTTAGGCACTGGTGCTGGTGCCACAACACTGCAACCCCTCACAGAGACTGTACTTGGAGCACAGCAGTCACACGTGTTGCGAAGCATTTTTTTAAAAAATTGTAAGTACACGCCCCTGTTAAACAGGGGCTGAAAAATTGTGCCTTAGGCACTGGTGCTGGTGCCACAACACTGCAACCCGGCCCTCACAGATACTGTACTTGGAGCACAGCAGTCACACGTGTTGCGAAGCATTTTTTTAAAAAATTGTAAGTACACGCCCCTGTTAAACAGGGGCTGAAAAATTGTGCCTTAGGCACTGGTGCTGGTGCCACAACACTGCAACCCGGCCCTCACAGAGACTGTACTTGGAGCACAGCAGTCACACGTGTTGCGAAGCATTTTTTTTAAAAATTGTAAGTACACGCCCCTGTTAAACAGGGGCTGCAAAAATTGTGCCTTAGGCACTGGTGCTGGTGCCACAACACTGCAACACGGCCCTCACAGAGACTGTACTTGGAGCACAGCAGTCACACGTGTTGCGAAGCATTTTTTTAAAAAATTGTAAGTACACGCCCCTGTTAAACAGGGGCTGAAAAATTGTGCCTTAGGCACTGGTGTGGTGGCATGGATCATTGAGGAGGAGGAAGAGGATAGTCAGTGAACATAAGAGGACAGTCACTCAGCATCAGCATAGGCAGTCTTGAAGGGATGTGACATTAAAAATTATTCGGTTATATCCGCCTCAGGTGCCTGGTAGCTGGTGGTGATCCAAGACTGATTCATTTTGATGAATGTCAGTCGATCAACCGAGGCGGTGGACAGGCGCACCCTATGATCAGTCACAAATCCTCCAGCAGCACTGAATGTGCGTTCGGAAAGAACGCTGGAGGCAGGACAGGCCAGTAGCTCAATTGCATACTGTGCAAGCTCTGGCCAGTGATCCATCCTCAGGACCCAGTAAGCCAGAGGATTTTCGGTGGGAAAGGTGTCCAAGTCTGACCTTGCCCCAAGGTATTCCTGCACCATGTATATCAGACGCTGGCGATGGTTGCTGGAACCGATCATACCTTGGGGCTGCGGACTAAAAAATTGTCTGAACGCATCGGTCAGACGTCCACCTTCCCCACCGCTCCTTCTGCCACTGACCGAAGCCTCAGCAACTCCTCGCCCAGGACCAGGAGTTTGTAGCCTCCCAGTTTCTGGGAACGCGTTGCACAGACCTTTCTGCAAGGCCTCCCTGAGATGTCTCATCCTCTGCTCCCTCTGCGACGGCAAGATAAGGTCCGCAACCTTACCCTTGTACCGCGGATCAAGGAGAGTGGCCAGCCAGTAATGGTCCCTCTCCTTGATCCGAAGAACACGAGGATCCTTCCGCAGGCTTTGCAGGATCAGGGAGGCCATGCAGCGTAGGTTAGCTGAGGCATTCGGTCCGGAGTCTTCTGGGTCACTGAGGATGACATGATCGCCAGCCACCTCCTCCCAGCCACGTACAAGTCCACTGGCTTGTTGGGACTGTACATCATCCCTAAAAGACTGCTGCTGCTGATGCTGAGTGCCAGGCTCCACCTCCATGCTCACACAAATCCTCCTCCTCCTCATCCTCTTCCTGTGTGATGGGTGGGACAGAAGGAACACTGTCCGGATAAAGGGGGCCTTGAGAGGCAAGGAAGTCCTCCTCTTCCTGCCTCTGTTCTGCCTCAAGTGCCCTGTCCATTATCCCACGCAGCGTATGCTCCAACAGGTGGACAAGAGGGACAGTGTCACTGATGCATGCACTGTCACTGCTCACCATCCTCGTGGCCTCCTCAAATGGTGAGAGGACAGTGCATGCATCCCTGATCATGCTCCACTGACGTGGGAAAAAAAAAACCAAGCTCCCCTGACCCTGTCCTGGTGCCGTAGTCGCAAAGGTACTCATTGATGGCCCTCTGCTGCGTGTGCAGTCGCTGCAGCATGGCCAACGTTGAGTTCCACCTGGTGGGCATGTCAGATATTAGGCGGTTCTTGGGCAGGTTCAGCTCCTTTTGCAGCTCAGTCAGCCGAGCACTGGCATTATAAGATCGGCGGAAATGCACACAGACTTTCCTGGCCTGCCTCAGGACATCCTGTAAGCCTGGGAACCTGCCCAAGAACCGCTGCACCACCAGGTTGAGGACGTGAGCCATGCAGGGCACATGGGTGAGCTGCCCCTGTCGCAGGGCGGAGAGGAGGTTGGTGCCATTGTCAGAAACGACCATTCCTGGCTTAAGCTGACGTGGCGTCAACCACCTCTCGGCCTGCCCCTGCAGAGCTGCCAGAACCTCTGGCCCAGTGTGGCTCCTGTCCCCCAAACACACCAGCGCAAGCACGGCATGGCATCTTTTTGCCTGCGTACTTGCGTAGCCCCTTGTACGCCTACGGAGCACCGCTGGTTCCAAGGACAGAGCACTGGAGGAAGAAGAAGAGGAGGGGGTGGAGGAGAGAGGTGTGTCACAACCAGTAGCAGTAGTCGCGTTTTGGAGGCGTGGTGGCGGAACAACCTCCAACACTACTGCACCTTGTCCTGCATCCCTCCCAGCTGCCAATAGAGTGACCCAATGGGCCGTGAAAGAAAGGTACCGTCCCTGTCCATGCCTGCTGGACCATGAGTCAGCGGTAATATGCACCTTACCGCTGACCGCCCTGTCCAGCGAGGCATGGACATTGCCCTCCACATGCCGGTAGAGAGACGGAATCGCCTTCCGCGAGAAAAAGTGGCGTTTGGGAACCTGCCACTGAGGAACCGCACATTGAACAAACTCACGGAAGGGGGCCGAGTCTACCAACTGAAAAGGCAGCAGTTGAAGTGCTAGCAATTTAGCAAGGCTAGCATTCAACCGCTGGGCATGTGGATGGCTGGGAGTGTACTTCTTTCTACGGTCCAGCAGCTGGGGCAGGGAAATTTGCCTGCTGCATTCGGACGTCGGTGTACTGCAAGTACTTGGTTGTGACACACCGAATTCTACACCTTCAGTCCTCTCAGAGCAGCTTTCAGAGAGGACTGAAGGTGTAGTGGGGATGGAGATCCCAGCTGAGGAGGAGCAAGGAGAGGTCCGCTTAGTTCTTTGGTGTGGGTCTTTTATGTGTGCCTGCCAACGAGCTGCATGGCAGGTCGCCATATGTCTGGTCATGCTTGTCGTGCCCAAGCGGCTGATGTTTTGGCCACGCGAGATACGCTTGAGACAAATATTGCAAATAGCAGTGGTGCGATCTGCTGCACTCGTCTCAAAAAAGGCCCACACCAAAGAACTTTTCTGATAACGTGCAGAGGCAGCGCCCTGCACAGGCGGAGCTCTGCGGTGTTGTACAGTTGCTGTGCTGGCCTCTACCTGGCCTCCAGGGGGCATCCTGCCTCGTTGGACATGTGACGCCGCATCCTCCTCCTCCTCGTCCTCCTCCTCATCCTCTCTCCCTTGAGGCACCCACGTGGAGTCAGTGACCTCATCATCCCCTCCCTCTTCACCACTAGAGCAAACCTGACAGTAAGCTGCAGCTGGTGGAACTGTACTGCCAGATTCCTCAAGCTGGGTATCGTCATCCGAGCCTTCGAATCGTTGGGCATCCTCCTGGAGCATGTACCCAACACTGTGCTCAAAGAGTTCGGGGGACTCCTCAGGAGGACATGGTGGGTCTAGGGAAGGGGTGGCTGATGATGCTCTGTCAGTACCCTGAGCCTGGGTGAGAGAGGATGAGGAGGATGAGGAGGGCTTGGTCATCCATTCTACCAAGCCTTCAGCATGATGCGGCTCCACATGTCCAGCTGCCGAAAACAAAGACGCGCGTGTCCCATGGCCACGTGCTGATGACGATGCACGACCACGTCCACGTCCACGGCCACGTCCACTAGAAACAGAGCCTGCCTGCCCTGTGTTCTTGGCTCTGCACGCTCTGCCTCCCCTTGGCGGTCTTCCAGCCATTGTAGTCGGTAGTCCTGTGGGTGCTGCTGAGAAGAAAATATAGGAGCTCTGTGTGATGCCACTAACACACTAGAAGTCCTATGGGTGCTTCTGCAAAGAAAATAGAGGAGCTCTGTGTGATGCCACTAACACACTAGAAGTCCTGTGGGTGCTTCTGCAAAGAAAATAGAGGAGCTCTGTGTGATGCCACTAACACACTAGAAGTCCTGTGGGTGCTTATGCAAAGAAAAATAGAGGAGCTCTGTGTGATGCCACTAACACACTAGAAGTCCTGTGGGTGCTGCTGAGAAGAATATATAGGAGCTCTGTGTGATGCCACTAACACACTAGAAGTCCTATGGGTGCTTCTGCAAAGAAAATAGAGGAGCTCTGTGTGATGCCACTAACACACTAGAAGTCCTGTGGGTGCTTATGCAAAGAAAATAGAGGAGCTCTGTGTGATGCCACTAACACACTAGAAGTCCTGTGGGTGCTTCTGCAAAGAAAATAGAGGAGCTCTGTGTGATGCCACTAACACACTAGAAGTCCTGTGGGTGCTTCTGCAAAGAAAATAGAGGAGCTCTGTGTGATGCCACTAACACACTAGAAGTCCTGTGGGTGCTTATGCAAAGAAAATAGAGGAGCTCTGTGTGATGCCACTAACACACTAGAAGTCCTGTGGGTGCTGCTGAGAAGAATATATAGGAGCTCTGTGTGATGCCACTAACACACTAGAAGTCCTGTGGGTGCTTCTGCAAAGAAAATAGAGGAGCTCTGTGTGATGGGACTAACACACTTCAAGTCCTATAGGTGCTTCTGGGAAGAAAATATAGCTCTGTGTGTGTGATGGGACTAACACACTTCAAGTCCTATAGGTGCTTCTGGGAACAAAATATAGCTCTGTGTGTGTGATGGGACTAACACACTTCAAGTCCTATAGGTGCTTCTGGGAACAAAATATAGCTCTGTGTGTGTAATGGGACTAACACACTTCAAGTCCTATAGGTGCTTCTGGGAACAAAATATAGCTCTGTGTGTGTGATGGGACTAACACACTTCAAGTCCTATAGGTTCTTCTGGGAAGAAAATATAGCTCTGTGTGTGTAATGGGACTAACACACTTCAAGTCCTATAGGTGCTTCTGGGAACAAAATATAGCTCTGTGTGTGTGATGGGACTAACACACTTCAAGTCCTATAGGTTCTTCTGGGAACAAAATATAGCTCTGTGTGTGTGATGGGACTAACACACTTCAAGTCCTATAGGTGCTTCTGGGAACAAAATATAGCTCTGTGTGTGTAATGGGACTAACACACTTCAAGTCCTATAGGTGCTTCTGGAAGAAAATATAGCTCTGTGTGTGTAATGGGACTAACACACTTCAAGTCCTATAGGTGCTTCTGGGAAGAAAATATAGCTCTGTGTGTGTAATGGGACTAACACACTTCAAGTCCTATAGGTGCTTCTGGGAACAAAATATAGCTCTGTGTGTGTAATGGGACTAACACACTTCAAGTCCTATAGGTGCTTCTGGGAAGAAAATATAGCTCTGTGTGTGTAATGGGAATAACACACTTCAAGTCCTATAGGTGCTTCTGGGAACAAAATATAGCTCTGTGTGTGTGATGGGACTAACACACTTCAAGTCCTATAGGTGCTTCTGGGAACAAAATATAGCTCTGTGTGTGTGATGGGACTAACACACTTCAAGTCCTATAGGTGCTTCTGGGAACAAAAATATAGCTCTGTGTGTGTGATGGGACTAACACACTTCAAGTCCTATAGGTGCTTCTGGGAACAAAAATATAGCTCTGTGTGTGTAATGGGACTAACACACTTCAAGTCCTATAGGTGCTTCTGGGAAGAAAATATAGCTCTGTGTGTGTAATGGGACTAACACACTTCAAGTCCTATAGGTGCTTCTGGGAACAAAATATAGCTCTGTGTGTGTAATGGGACTAACACACTTCAAGTCCTATAGGTGCTTCTGGGAAGAAAATATAGCTCTGTGTGTGTAATGGGAATAACACACTTCAAGTCCTATAGGTGCTTCTGGGAAGAAAATATAGCTCTGTGTGTGTAATGGGACTAACACACTTCAAGTCCTATAGGTGCTTCTGGGAACAAAAATATAGCTCTGTGTGTGTGATGGGACTAACACACTTCAAGTCCTATAGGTGCTTCTGGGAACAAAATATAGCTCTGTGTGTGTGATGGGACTAACACACTTCAAGTCCTATAGGTGCTTCTGGGAAGAAAATATAGCTCTGTGTGTGTAATGGGACTAACACACTTCAAGTCCTATAGGTGCTTCTGGGAAGAAAATATAGCTCTGTGTGTGTAATGGGAATAACACACTTCAAGTCCTATAGGTGCTTCTGGGAAGAAAATATAGCTCTGTGTGTGTAATGGGACTAACACACTTCAAGTCCTATAGGTGCTTCTGGGAACAAAATATAGCTCTGTGTGTGTGATGGGACTAACACACTTCAAGTCCTATAGGTGCTTCTGGGAACAAAATATAGCTCTGTGTGTGTGATGGGACTAACACACTTCAAGTCCTATAGGTGCTTCTGGGAACAAAATATAGCTCTGTGTGTGTGATGGGACTAACACACTTCAAGTCCTATAGGTGCTTCTGGGAAGAAAATATAGCTCTGTGTGTGTAATGGGACTAACACACTTCAAGTCCTATAGGTGCTTCTGGGAACAAAATATAGCTCTGTGTGTGTGATGGGACTAACACACTTCAAGTCCTATAGGTGCTTCTGGGAACAAAATATAGCTCTGTGTGTGTGATGGGACTAACACACTTCAAGTCCTATAGGTGCTTCTGGGAACAAAATATAGCTCTGTGTGTGTAATGGGACTAACACACTTCAAGTCCTATAGGTGCTTCTGGGAACAAAATATAGCTCTGTGTGTGTAATGGGACTAACACACTTCAAGTCCTATAGGTGCTTCTGGGAACAAAATATAGCTCTGTGTGTGTAATGGGACTAACACACTTCAAGTCCTATAGGTGCTTCTGGGAACAAAATATAGCTCTGTGTGTGTGATGGGACTAACACACTTCAAGTCCTATAGGTGCTTCTGGGAAGAAAATATAGCTCTGTGTGTGTAATGGGACTAACACACTTCAAGTCCTATAGGTGCTTCTGGGAAGAAAATATAGCTCTGTGTGTGTAATGGGACTAACACACTTCAAGTCCTATAGGTGCTTCTGGGAAGAAAATATAGCTCTGTGTGTGTAATGGGACTAACACACTTCAAGTCCTATAGGTGCTTCTGGGAACAAAATATAGCTCTGTGTGTGTAATGGGACTAACACACTTCAAGTCCTATAGGTGCTTCTGGGAAGAAAATATAGCTCTGTGTGTGTAATGGGACTAACACACTTCAAGTCCTATAGGTGCCTCTGGGAACAAAATGAAGGAGCTCTGCCTGCCTGCCACGAACACACTACAAGTCCTATAGGTGCTTCTGGTAACAAAATATAGGAGCTCTGCCTGCCTGCCACGAGCACACTACAAGTCCTATAGGTGCTTCTGGTAACAAAATATAGGAGCTCTGCCTGCCTGCCACGAGCACACTACAAGCCCCTCTTTCTCAATCAATCTTTGTAACTGAATCTATCTAACTCAATCTCTGTAAGTGAATCTCTCTAACTATCTAAATGCAGCAGAGTGTCACAGAATCTGCCTGCTCAATCTGCGCCGGAACAGCATGTGACCGGCGCAGACGGCGTGGCGGCGTTTTATAGGGGGGGGGGGGGGGCGTGTACTACAGCCCCTGAGCTGTAATTGGCTACAGGCGTCCTGCCTGTAGCCAATTATGGCTCTTCGAGTTTCCGGGGCTGTGATTGGCCAAGCATGCGGGGTCACAGTGCATGCTTGGCCAATCATCAGCCAGCAATGCACTGCGTCGGCCGCGCCGGCCGCAATGCATTGCGGGGCCGCTCGCATCACACGAACGTGATGCGAGCGGCCAAAATAGTTCTGGGCTCGCCGAGCGAGCGAACGCCCGGTGCTCGATGCGAACGTGGGTTCGCATCGAGCACCGGGCCCATCCTTAGCTGCCATGATGCGACAGGAAAATGGAAAATTGTATACTTACCTTTCCGTAATTTTCCTTTCCTGTCGCATCTTCATGGCAGCATACAATAAACCCACCCATAGAAGGTGATTAATATATATACGGAGAATGCTGGGGCGGGGGCCGTAGCTTCATCTTATAGTTATGTGGTCCTATCAGGTTGTGGAGGCGGAGTCACAACCCAGAGTGTATGCTGCCATGAAGATGCGACAGGAAAGGAAAATTACGGAAAGGTAAGTATACAATTTTCCATTTTTCTTACTCTACAAAACAGTACAAAGAGCAAAGCACCTGATCAAAGTGTGCTTAAAGGGGTTGTAAACCCTCATTTTTTCACCTTAATGCATTAAAGCGGAGTTCCATCCATAAAAAAAAATATGTCATTGCTGTGTTACTGTTGTATATATAAAGAAGAGTGATTCTGGGCAACAGTGTAAAGCACACACCTAAAATAATAAAGTATGGTATAGTATAAATATTGATATCATAAAATTGAAAAAGAAATAATAATATATGTGTGTATATATATAATTGATATCAAAAAAACTATATTGAATGAGCTGGGAAGTGTTCTATAAACACTTAGGCCCCATGCACACGAGACGCAGATGCAAACTCTGCTGAACGCGTGTTTTAAAAAGCAGAAACCTGCGTTTAAAAACGTGCGTTTTGCTGTGTTTTCATGCTGCGTTTGCGTCTATAAGCATTTGTAAAGATAACATATAGACCCTCCCCAAGCTCAGAAAGCCTGTATTATTACCGTATTTATCGGCGTATAACACGCACTTTTTCCCCCTTAAAATCGGGGGAAAGTCGGGGGTGCGTGTTATGAAGAAGGTAGCCGGCCTCCTCTGCTCGGTAAAAGAGCTAGGTAAATAGCGGAGGAGTCCGGCGAGAAGACCCCCAAGACGGAAGAAGACCCCCGGAGCAGTGCAATAAAATATTTTTTAAAATTGTGTGTTTTTTTTTCTTTACACTTTACACCTTCGGTGAATGGGTAGGGGTACATCGTACCCCATACTCATTCCATAGGGTGGGGGGCCGGGATCTGGGGGCCCCCTTATTAAAGGGGGCTCCCGGATTCCGATAAGCCCCCGCCCGCAGACCCCGACAACCAACGGCCAGGGTTGTCAGGAAGAGGCCCTTGTCCTCATCAACATGGGGACAAGGTGCTTTGGGTGGGGGGGCCGCACAGCCCCCCTTTCCCAGGGCACCCCCCATGTTGAGGGCACGCGGCCTGGTATGGCTCAGGAGGGGGGGGCGCTCGCTCGTCCCCAGCCCTTTCCTGGCCTGCCGGGCTGCGTGCTCGGATAAGGGTCTGAGATGGATTCAGGGGGGACCCCCACACCGTTTTTTTCGGCATGGGGATTCTCTTTAAATCCATGCCAGGTGACGGGGCTAGCGCGGCGGCATTCACTGCCTTCGCTAGCCCCGTCTACCTGCAGTTACGTTCTAAATGAACGGACTGCTCCGTGTGTGGGCAAGTCCGTTCATTTTTAAAAGTCCCGCGGACTTTTTCCCGCGGATTGTCCGCCGGAGAAGTCCGGGCGTGTGTGGGCAAGTCACACGCTTGGAAAGTCCGGCGAAGCCCCGCTGGAAAGTCCGGCGTTTTGTCCGCTGGACTAGGTCCGGCGGACAAAGTCCGAACGTGTGTACGCGGCATTACTTTCACTTTCAAGTTCAAAATTAACAAAACAACGTTATTTTTCTTTAGCAGGAACAAAAGAGGTGTTTGTATGTGCGTGCG
This sequence comes from Lithobates sylvaticus, assembly GCA_028564925.1. Lineage (NCBI taxonomy): Eukaryota > Metazoa > Chordata > Amphibia > Anura > Ranidae > Lithobates > Lithobates sylvaticus. The sequence goes on from CM053031.1 coordinate 282,352,853, forward strand.
TCTGTACACGCAGTCCGACACGTGTGTGTGGTATTGAATGTGCTGCTTCTGCATTTCTCCTCTTTTATATACAATGTTTCTTTTATCTCTTGAACATAACTGGAAGTGTTCACATCTAGGATCTGCAGCCACCTTACAGAAAACTCCTCTGATTTCTGGTCTCCTTCTGAAAATGCTTGAAGCTCAACTCCCCCCGTACTGCAAGGGTTAAATTCTAATTTACATCTAGAGAGGTGAGAAGGAATGTCCCAAGTACACTTACGTGGCAATGGAGCCTCAGGAACATTCAGTTCCATTGATGGTTCTACTTCATGTTGTTTAATTAAAATGGGGCCTCTTCTCCTTAGGACTCACCTAGACCGGTCCCTGCAGCCTCTTCTCCCCTACACTCTACTTGACCGGACCCTGCAGCCTCTTCCCCTCTACACTCTGCTAGACCGGTCCCTGCTGCCTCTTCTCCCCTACACTCTGCTAGACCGCTCCCTGCAGCCTCTTCTCCCCTACACTCTTCTAGACCGGTTCCTGCAGCCTCTTCTCCCCTACACTCTGCTAGACCGGTCCCTGCAGCCTCTTCTCCCCTACACTCTTCTAGACCGGTCCCTGCAGCCTCTTCTCCCCTACACTCTGCTAGACCGGTCCCTGCAGCCTCTTCTCCCCTACACTCTACTTGACCGGTCCCTGCAGCCTCTTCTCCCCTACACCCTACTAGACCGGTCCCTGCAGCCTCTTCTCCCCTACACTCTGCTAGACCGCTCCCTGCAGCCTCTTCTCCCCTACACTCTTCTAGACCGGTTCCTGCAGCCTCTTCTCCCCTACACTCTTCTAGACCGGTCCCTGCAGCCTCTTCTCCCCTACACTCTGCTAGACCGGTCCCTGCAGCCTCTTCTCCCCTACACTCTGCTAGACCGGTCCCTGCAGCCTCTTCTCCCCTACACTCTGCTAGACCGGTCCCTGCAGCCTCTTCTCCCCTACACTCTTCTAGACCGGTCCCTGCAGCCTCTTCTCCCCTACACTCTGCTAGACCTGTCCCTGCAGCCTCTTCTCCCCTACACTCTGCTAGACCGGTCCCTGCAGCCTCTTCTCCCCTACACTCTGCTAGACCGGTCCCTGCAGCCTCTTCTCCCCTACACTCTTCTAGACCAGTCCCTGTAGCCTCTTCTCCCCTACACTCTTCTAGACCGGTCCCTGCAGCCTCTTCTCCCCTACACTCTGCTAGACCGGTCCCTGCAGCCTCTTCTCCCCTACACTCTGCTAGACCGGTCCCTGCAGCCTCTTCTCCCCTACACTCTGCTAGACCGGTCCCTGCAGCCTCTTCTCCCCTACACTCTGCTAGACCAGTCCCTGCAGCCTCTTCTCCCCTACACTCTGCTAGACCAGTCCCTGTAGCCTCTTCTCCCCTACACTCTGCTATACCGGTCCCTGCAGCCTCTTCTCCCCTACACTCTGCTAGACCGGTCCCTGCAGCCTCTTCTCCCCTACACTCTGCTAGACCGGTCCCTGCAGCCTCTTCTCCCCTACACTCTACTAGACCGGTCTCTGCTGCCTCTTCTCCCCTACACTCTACTAGACCGGTCCCTGCAGCCTCTTCTCCCCTACACTCTACTAGACCGGTCCCTGCAGCCTCTTCTCCCCTACACTTTACTAGACCGGTCCCTGCAGCCTCTTCTCCCCTACACTCTACTAGACCGGTCCCTGCAGCCTCTTCTCCCCTACACTCTACTAGACCAGTCCCTGCAGCCTCTTCTCCTCTACACTCTGCTAGACCGGTCCCTGCAGCCTCTTCTCCCCTACACTCTGCTAGACCGGTCCCTGCAGCCTCTTCTCCCCTACACTCTGCTAGACCGGTCCCTGCAGCCTCTTCTCCCCTACACTCTGCTAGACCGGTCCCTGCAGCCTCTTCTCCCCTACACTCTGCTAGACCGGTCCCTGCAGCCTCTTCTCCCCTACACTCTGCTAGACCGGTCCCTGCAGCCTCTTCTCCCCTACACTCTACTAGACCGGTCCCTGCAGCCTCTTCTCCCCTACACTCTGCTAGACCGGTCCCTGCAGCCTGTTCTCCCCTACACTCTGCTAGACCGGTCCCTGCAGCCTCTTCTCCCCTACAGTCTGATAGACCGGTCCCTGCAGTCTCTTCGCCCCTACACTCTGCTAGACCGGTCCCTGCAGCCTCTTCACCCCTACACTCTGCTAGACCGGTCCCAGCAGCCCATTCTCCTCTACACTCTGCTAGACCAGTCCCTGCAGCCTCGTCTCTGCAGTCCTGCTGTCTGCATCAATGGACGCAGCAGCAGGACACGGTAGCCTGGGAGAGTGCCAGCACGAGTGCCTCGAGGGACCCCAGAAGAGGAGGATCGGTGCCACTCAGTGCAAAACCAACTGCACAGAGGAGGTAAGTATGACATGTTTGTTTTTTTTTGTTTTGTTTTTAAAAAAGGAACCTTTAGTTACCCTTTAAGTAGTAATGCTTTGATCTTTCTACTGTTTTGCAGAATAAGCAAAAATGTTCCCATGAATTCACCAGCGCATGCAATTGCATTATGTGACATGCTTGCTCCTGCGGAGAGGGAAGGAGAATCGGGTTTTCTGACAATCCCAATGCTGGCCTATATCAGGAAAATCCAATAGCAACTGGCCATGAAAAATCCCCTTCAAAGGATCTCAAAGAAGGCCTAGCCCTAGAGGCAAACACTCCCTTACAATAAATAGGTTGAATTAGGTGAACATTCACAAATGTCTACGTATTCCTTCAAAATGTGGTCCAGAGGTCATTCCACCCAAGCCTCAAAAAAACGATATAGCTGGATTGGGTCTGGATCGCAGAGGGAAGCTGCTTGAGAGAGATATGAGACTGTGGGTAGGTGTGGCCCTATGTACAGTATTACTGTCGGTTTCTCTTCTGCTCTGGATCTGTTTAGCATGCAGAATGTAGACATGTAAAAAAAAAAGGAACAAACAGGTAGGATGTCCCTTATACCTCTCAGAAACTGAACTTTGATATGTGTGCAGTCGGGCCCCAACACAAGTAAGTTATCTATTAATGTACAGGAATGGGAGTGGCAAGCTTATACTGTATAATGCACATAGTTGAGACATATATGTCCTTGGGTGGTGTGGCATAACACATACATGGAAGTACTTCTAAAGAGGACCTTTCATTATGACATAAAGTAAGTGTAGCAGTGACTGTATGCTGGACTATTCTGTGTATAATTTCATGGTTTTTTTTTGCATTCATTATCAACAGTCCTGCATTTTCATGTACTGCCATTTTCATCAATAGGCTGCATTATGCATGACAACCCACATAAAGGCATCACAGAGGTGAATTAGAACCAGAATACATAGCCTGTGTACACACATTGTATGCAGGGCCGCTGATAGGGGGGGACGACCGGTCCTCCTGTAGGGGGCCCAGGCACACAGGTGGGCCCGAACAGCAGGCAGAATTGGTGCGGTGGGGTAATTACAGAAGGATGCCCTGCGTGGCTCTTTGCAGCAGCTGAAAGCCGGTTTCTCTCACTCCCACCTTCTTTCAGCTCCTGCAGAGAGAGACACAGACACATGGCATCATTCCTGTAATTGCTCCCCCCCGCACCGATCCCCCTCCCTGTACTGCCTGCTTCTCATCCCCCCGTGTGCCCCCCTGGCACTGTGCTGCCCCACCTCCTGTGGCGCTGCCGGTTTCCCTAGCCTGTAAAAAAAAAAAAATTGGAAAAAAAGAAAATATGATTTTTTAAACATTGCAATAAATAATTAAAAAAAAAATGTAAAATAAAATAATCTTAAAAATGTTTTAAATTTTTTAAAAATGTTTAAAAAATTTTAAAAATGATACATTTTTTAAAAACAAATGTAAAAAACAATTAAAAAAGGGCTAATTCACAGATTATCTGTTATGTTTGTGTCCACTTGTTTTTGTCAAAATATTGTTTTGATATATTCGGGTGGGGGGGCTGCCAGGTAGGCTGTACGGGGCCCCGTTATTTCTCTCAGGCATGTCACTGACTGGATACTTTGATTAAATTTGTTTATTAAGCACAAATCACATCATAAAAAGTGTCAATCTGGGATACAGGACACAATTTACTAAGATACACTTGTTTAAATATACAGTTATTATACAGAATAAAATACAACATGGTTAATAATGCAAATGCATAGACACACTCATCCATTCATAAAACCAATAAACATAAACAATTGTTCATGGTGAGCCAAACTTGTCTGGGCATCGGTTAGATATATACTCGACGCACGTTTCATGGCTCATGCCAATCATCAGGAGTAAAAATGCCCTGAAGTTAAATCAAGGATATCTGTAAAAATGGTATACCCTTTAAACGGAGAACCATCTCTAAAAAAAAAAAAGGGGTCTATAACTTACAATCCGGCCCGAAAATGATGCCCAACTTACCGTATTTATCGGCGTATAACACGCACTTTTTTCCCCTTAAAATCAGGGGGAAATGTGGGTGCGTGTTATACGCCGATCCCCGCCGATCTCCCGCTGATTCTGAAAAAAGGAGCGAGCGGAGCCGAGATACGGAAAGCAGCGTGTAATTCGGCTTTACTTGTCTCCTCTCACAGTCCCGCCCACTTCCACTGATTGTGACAGGAGCGAGTGCCGACAACATACAGAAATCCGAGTGTACTTCGGCTTTACTCGGCTCCTCTCGCAGTCCCGCCCACCTCCACTGATTGTGAGAGGAGCGAGCGCCGACAACATACAGAAATCCGAGTGTACTTCGGCTTTACTCGGCTCCTCTCGCAGTCCCGCCCACCTCCACTGATTGTGAGAGGATCCAAACCCGGCAACATACAGAAATCCGAGTGTACTTCGGCTTTACTCGGCTCCTCTCGCAGTCCCGCCCCTGACTGTGAGCAGAGCCGAGACTAGCCGAAGTACACTCAGGTTTCTGTATGTTGTCGGCGATCGTCCTCTCTGCTCAGTTGGTGCCAATTTTAAATCAGGGCAGTGCTGCAACTAGACAAGCAATGTTGCAAAGGCACTGGCAAGGCTGCATTGGGCAAGGCTGCAAAGGCACTGGGCAAGGCTGCACTGGGCAAGGCTGCAAAGGCACTGGGCAAGGCTGCACTGGGCAAGGCGGCACTGGGCAAGGCTGCAAAGGCACTGGGCAAGGCTGCACTGGGCAAGGCTGCAAAGGCACTGGGCAAGGCTGCAGATGGACACTGGACAAGGCTGCAGTGATGGACAAGGCTGCAGATGGACACTGATAAGGCTCCATTGATGGGCATTTAAATGTAAGTTTTTTTCCCTCCTTAAAGTTTTTTTCCTTAATATTCCCTCCTAAATTTGGGGCACGTGTTATACGCCGGCGCGTGTTATACGCCTGCGCGTGTTATACGCCGATAAATACGGTATGTCCAGGGGATGCAGAGGACAGGAATATCGATCTCCCCCGGGGCTGAGGTGAGGAATCGTATCCAGATCAGGGATAGCAGCTGGGTAGAGACCATAGTCTTATACCCTGGCATTTATTGCTGATATATAGGGTTATTAGACATAGTATATGGGATGTAATATATAGTGCACTTCCACTCCCCTTCCCCCACTATCTCCTTGAACAGGGGCTGGGGGCGGGGTCCTGCCTCCTGTGCATCGGCGTCATGATTGTTTGCTCTGCTCGGTGTGTCAACACACCTGAGCATGGAGCTGATTTTCTTTTTTCCACCAATTGGAGCTTCATGATGTTGGTGGGGATCCGCCCTCTGCTGGGGATATAAGCTGTCTGGGTTAGCCAAGTGACCATTTCACGTGGACCATTCACACAAGTAGGACTCCAGGCATGTCTACAGCCATAGAATTTGGTAACTAAGATTTACTCACATCTTTTAGTTCACCACCATACGGGTGGGTTTGCTCTGTATTCACCCACAGTGGGTATACATTGCACATTCTTTCGGTTGTAGTCTACTTAATTAGTACATTTGAAATCATTGCATTAACTGCATACTATTTATTAATTTCATTCACCTACAAGTAGGGATTTGTCCCATTAATAGTAACTTCATTTCATAAGGTCCTATTTTCATATCCTTGCAGAGCAGTATGGACTGTTAAGCATACATCAGACATATATGGTCGTGACATGGTCACCTGGTCTCTACTAGGGTGACCACATTTCCAAACTTCCAAACTGGCATTTAGGGACACCCCCCGTCCTAAAAATCAGCTTGTGTTGTAACGAATCACAGCACAGCTGGGGCGGCGGGTGCGCGCTTTACCCAGAAGCACTGATCACGCCCCTGAAAAAAGGCCGCCACATCGCCACTTTACTCACTGACAGTACTTGTCCTGGCCGGCCGAGACCCGTTTTACCTTGTTCCAACACTGACTCTACAGTGATTACATGCAAGAGGATTTATGATTTCTCCAATCACAAGCAGGGGGTGGGGATTGAGCCTCTCTATACATTCCCGTGTCAGTGAGTAAAGCGGTGATGTGGCGGCCTTTTTTGGGGGCATCAGATCAGCCCTGGGGGTGGGTGGCCATGTCAGTTTCATTCCGGGACACTGTATTGTCCTGGAATAAAGGTGCCCAGGACAGACCTGCAAAATGTGGGACTGTCCCGGGCAATGCGGGACTGTCCCGGGCAATCCAGGATATGTTTTCACCCTAGTCTCTACCCAGCGGCTATCCCTAAGCTGGATGTGAGTCCTCACCTCAGCCCCGGGGGGAGATCAATATTCTTGTCCTCTGCATCCCCTGGACATAGGTTGGGCATCATTTTTGGGCCGGATTGTAAGATATAGACCCCTTTTTTTGAGAGATGGTTCTCCGTTTAAAGGTTATACCATATTTACAGATATCCTTGATTTCATTTCAGAGCATTTTTACTCCTGATGATTGGCATGAGCCATGAAACGTGTGTCGAGTATATATCCAACTGATGCCCAGACAAGTTTGGCTCACCATGAGCAATTGCTTATGTTTATTGCATAATCTTACAAATATTTTTAGCAAAACTGCAAGGAATGTGTAATGACCCCAGATGGGTGATGGGTGATGTCCCTGGATGCACATATCCCTAGATGGTGGAATCCATGCAGGTTAGTTAGCATTGTCAAGGCCAACTGGTCAGAAGCACCAGCAAGATGGTCATAGGCTGCCACCAGGATGCAGCCTCTGGAAGTTCCTGGTCTTCACTAGAGCTCAGCTTATGATGGTGTGATTGGAATTGGTGGACACTCCCAAAGTACAGACCCAAACAAAGTACTGTCCAGTTCCTAGTGGAGGTCAGGCCGGCAGATCTATCCAGCTGGGTGGAGACCCCTCCAAAGATACAGACAGTAGAATATCTTGGGAGTACAGCTGAAGTTCACCGCTATGGGCAACCAGAATTGAAACTTAGAATGCAGAAAACGAGAATGGTCCAATCTACAGCAAATCATATAACTTATTAGCTGGATTGTCTGGAATTCTAAATTACATATTTGTCTACAGATTGCATATGCACTACAATACAACAAGGGATCTCAATCGAAAATGAATGAGTGCAGTGGCGCAAAGGCGAAGAGGTATAGATGCCAGCTTCTTTACCTATTTGCCTCATTCCTTCTGATGGAGATCCTTTACTAGGAGATTGTATAGTCCATACAGTACAGAAGCTTTTGAGGCCTACCCCAAGCCCTGATGAGGGGGGGACCACCTGGTCCCCAAAACACTTTGGCTACCACTTGTCTACCTACTGTTAATGTAATGAAAAGGTTATATAGACACTTGTGATAGTTTTGCATGCCACCTCTTTTTGCTCATGAGCTTCTTTGGGGCAGAGTTGCACATTTTTGGCCCCCCTAGACATCAATGATAGCGCCTGAAAGACACCTAAAATCACAGATTTTGTGTGATTTCTTGCCTCACCTTATCCAGATAACTTGCTTTCCTTAAGCCTGAATGTATAAACTTGAATAAAAATAAGCTTGAGGGAGCTCACATGTGAACCTAGCCTTAATTCTGGTCTGAACAAGCCCTAAGATAAGTATTTTAGGCTCGATTTACAAAGTTATAGCACAATCCTAAAGGGGAAGAGTTCCCCTATCCTTGTGGTCAAGCCAGGAGTGGTGAAAGGCACCAAAAAAGGCTGCTTTGGGGTTGGAGACATCACTGTATGTCGTCAATGCACTGATTATCAAAATACTGCAAGAAGGGCTAATTGGAGTGTTGACTTTTTCCTGCCTTCAAGCTGGCCATACACTGTTAGATTCTCGAATAACCTTTTGCGAAAAGTTGTTTGACTCAGCATTTCATGTGCCCATCATTGACTAATGCCGCGTACACACGATCAGAATTCTTGTCGGAAAAAACTCTGACGTTTTTTCCGACGGAATTCCGACGGAATTCCGCTCAAGCTGTGTTGCCTACACACGGTCACACCAAATTCCGACGGTCAATAACACAGCGGCATAAAACACGTTCAACAGCACTATAAAAGGGAAGTTTAATGCTTCTGAGCATGCGTCGAATTGTTTCCGAGCATGCGTCGGAATGTTGCGCGTCGGAATTGCATACACACGATCGGAAAATCCGATAGAAAGGTTTTCCGTCGGAAAAATTGAGAACAGGTTCTCAATTCAAAGTCCGTCGGAAATTCAGACAGAAAAAGACCGTTGGGCATACACACGGTCAGAAAATCAGATGAAAAGCTCCCATCGGACTGTTTCCATCGGAAATTCCGACCGTGTGTACGCCGCATTAATGAATTTTTGTTTGCTTGCCATACTGATTTTAATGCCGCATACACACGATCGGAATTCTCATTGGAAAAGCCTTGGATGTTTTTTCCGATGGAATTCCGCTCAAGCTTGTGTTGCCTACACATGGTCACACCAAATTTCGACCGTCAAGAACGCAGTGATGTACAACACTACGACGAGCCGCGAAAGTGAAGTTCAATGCTTCCGAGTCGAATTGTTTCCGAGCATGCGTCGGAATTTTGCGCGTCGGAATTGCCACAGACGATTGGAATTTCCGATAGAAACTTTTTCCGTCTGAAAAATTGAGAACATGCTCTCAATCTTTTGCTGGTGGAAATTCAGCCAGCAAAAGTCCGATGGAGCCTACACACGGTCGCATTTTCCAACGAAAAGCTCTCGTCTGTCTTTTGCTGGCCGAAATTCCAACTGTGTGTACGCGGCATAATGTTTGATTTTTCAATCATTTACAATAGTATACAAATACAATACAAAGGGTTTTTCCCAACTGAGTTCACAAACAAAATGACAACAATTTTCTATCCTAAACCCATTGAATTTTATTGTCCATACAGTTGTAGCGGTGACACTTTTACAAGGTGTCCGCTATATGTGAAAAAAATTTTTTTTTCCTCAGAACAGAAGTGGGGTTCTGAGGGTTAATTGTGCAGGTTAACTTTGGCATCAGTTTGGCTGGACTGTACTAGGGTTCTGCCTGATCATGTGTACAGTAAGGTGTACATGACAGGCCCAGAACCAGGCCTGGTTGGACGTTTTGGGTATCAGTCTTCCCCGGAGCCAATCAGTGGGTGCCTCTTGTCCCGCTGAGGAGTCTGTGAAAGGGTACTTAAGGTGCTGAAGTCACGTGTTCGGGGTTCGGCCGGAGCTGCCTGTTCCTAAATCTGTACCGGGGTAGCCCCGCGAGGGGAGCCCGGGAGCGTTTGCCGTCCCGCAACACGGTCAGTTTGACTAGCCCCACAGACCCGCTTGGTCTGGGGCAAGGATCCATCTGTTCCCGAGTCTAGGAAACGGCTTGTCCGAGGCGCAGTGACTGAGGGAGGATTCAAGGCAACCGGGTGTGCTCTCAATCTTGGAGGGGCACCGCAGCTCATGTAAGCGACCGGGAGGACTCTTCGGAGGAGGGCCAACAAGCTGGCATCCCAAGAAGTGCCTGGCTGCTGGTTATGGACACTAACGAATCCACAGTTTCGCAGTACTGCCAAGGAGACAAAGAACGTTCCAGGTACTAAGAAAAGGGTTCCTATTCACTTTCGGTTGAAAGTTTACTCAATGTCAGAGACTTTACAAGTTTCCAGATCAAAGTGTTGACTGCCAAAATCTCTGGCTAGAGATTTGTTTAGCATTGAAGCGCCCAGCTGCGAGGGGCTACTCTCTGGGTTTTTGTGGAGACATTTAAATTGTCAGCAGTTCAAGGTGCCTGAGTTTCTTCACCCCCTGCCCTCTGTTCCCATTCGAGACTGTTTGTTGGATGTTACCCCTGCAAATAAAAACCTTCTAAAAGGACTTTTATGGTGTCAGCATCCAAAGTCGTTGGGTACTAACCCTGGGAACCCCTAGACATGGAAGAACAAGCCAAGCGGAGGTAACTGGTAAGCCCAAAAGTCAAGGACGCCCCATCGAGGGTTATGGCCGCTACACAGTCTTATGCCGCGTACACACGGTCGGAATTTCAGATGAAAACAGTCCAGGAGCTTTTCATCTGACTTTCTGACCGTGTGTATGCCCATCGGTCTTTTTCTGTCGGCATTTCCAACGGACTTTGGATTGAAAGCCTGTTCTTAATTTTTCCGACGGAAAACCTTTCTATCGGATTTTTCGATTGTGTGTATGCAATTCCGACACGCAAAATTCCGACACATGCTCGGAAACAATTTGACGCATGCTCGGAAACCTTAAACTTTCCTTTTATAGTGCCGACGAACGTGTTGTATGCCGCGGTGTTATTGACCGTCGGAATTTGGTGTGACCGTGTGTAGGCAATTCAGTTTGAGCGTAATTCCGTCGGAATTCCGACGGGAAAACCATCAGAGCTTTTTCCGACGAGAATTCCGATCGTGTGTACGCAGCATAACACAAACATCGGTTTATCCTGTATAGCTATTACAAAACTGAACAAACGCATCGAAAACAAAATTTTTTGGTGTATGTGTAAGGCCAGTTTTATCCTGGTGGGTTAGTTTTGTGAATTGAGCTGTTTGTATTATTTTTTTTATTCCCACAGTCATCATTTTTGTCTTATTTCAACAGTTTGTGTGTGGGGAGAGATCACGGAGACGGTGAGAGGGAGACAAATAGTCCGACTCATACACTATACGTCCATTTTCTGAGAATTTGTTTCTTCGACATCTGCACACAGCAGTGAGAGAGTGCAGACCTCCACCCACCTCTCCGACATTCCACCGCAGAGGAAATACAGTATTACTTTCACTTTCACATTTGGTGATCTCGCCCGTCTGCACAAATATGGCTTGTAAGTTCAGAACTAACAAAACAACGTTATTTTTCTTTAGCAGGAACAAAAGAGGTGTTTGTATGTGTGTGCGTCTGTACACGGAGACCGACACGTGTGTGTGGTATATGAATGTGCTGCTTCTGCATTTCTCCTCTGTTATATACAATGTTTCTTTTACCTCTTGAACATAACTGGAAGTGTTCACATCTAAGATCTGCAGCCGCCTTACAGAAAACTCCTATGATTTCTGGTCTCCTTCTGAAAATGCTTGAAGCTCAACTCCCCCCGTACTGCAAGGGTTAAATTCTCATTTACATCTAGAGAGGTGGGAAGGAATGTCCCAAGTACACTTACGTGGCAATGGAGCCTCAGGAACATTCAGTTCCATTAATGGTTCTTCTCCATCTTATTAAAAGGGGGCCTCTTCTCCTTAGTACTCTCCTAGACCGGTCCCTGCAGCCTCTTCCCCTCTACACTCTGCTAGACCGGACCCTGCAGATCTCTGCGCCTCCACTCTGCTAGACCGGTCCCTTCAGCCTCTTCCCCTCTACAATCTGCTTGACTGGTCCCTGCAGATCTCTTCGCCTCCACTCTGCTAGACCGGTCCCTTCAGCCTCTTCCCCTCTACACTCTGCTTGACTGGTCCCTGCAGCCTCTTCTTCTCCACTCTGCTAGACCGGTCCCTTCAGCCTCTTCCCCTCTACACTCTGCTTGACTGGTCCCTGCAGATCTCTTCGCCTCCACTCTGCTAGACCGGTCCCTTCAGCCTCTTCCCCTCTACACTCTGCTTGACTGGTCCCTGCAGCCTCTTCTTCTCCACTCTGCTAGACCGGTCCCTTCAGCCTCTTCCCCTCTACACTCTGCTTGACCGGTCCCAGAAGATCTCTTCCCCTCCACTCTGCTAGACCGGTCCCTTCAGCCTCTTCTCCCCTACACTCTACTAGACCAGTCCCTGCAGGCTCTTCTCCTCTACACTCTGCTAGACCGGACCCTGCAGATCTCTGCGCCTCCACTCTGCTAGACCGGTCCCTTCAGCCTCTTCTCCCCTACACTTTGCTTGACCGGTCCCTGCAGCCTCTTCTTCTCCACTCTGCTAGACCGGTCCCTTCAGCTTCTTCCCCTCTACACTCTGCTTGACTGGTCCCTGCAGATCTCTTCGCCTCCACTCTGCTAGACCGGTCCCTTCAGCCTCTTCCCCTCTACACTCTGCTTGACTGGTCCCTGCAGCCTCTTCTTCTCCACTCTGCTAGACCGGTCCCTTCAGCCTCTTCCCCTCTACACTCTGCTTGACCGGTCCCTGCAGATCTCTTCCCCTCCACTCTGCTAGACCGGTCCCTTCAGCCTCTTCTCCCCTACACTCTACTAGACCAGTCCCTGCAGGCTCTTCTCCTCTACACTCTGCTAGACCAGTCCCTGCAGGCTCTTCTCCTCTACACTCTGCTAGACCAGTCCCTGCAGCCTCTTCTCCTCTACGCGCTGCTAGACCAGTCCCTGCTGCCTCTTCTCCTCTACACTCTTCTAGACCAGTCCCTGCAGCCTCTTTTCCTCTACGCTCTGCTAGACCAGTCCCTGCAGCCTCTTCTCCTCTAGACTCTGCTAGACCGGTCCCTGCAGCCTCTTCTCCTCTACACTCTGCTAGACCAGTCCCTGCAGCCTCTTCTCCCCTACACTCTGCTAGACCAGTCCCTGCAGCCTCTTCTCCCCTACACTCTGCTATACCAGTCCCTGCAGCCTCTTCTCCCCTACACTCTGCTAGACCAGTCCCTGCAGCCTCTTCTCCCCTACACTCTGCTAGACCAGTCCCTGCAGCCTCTTCTCCCCTACACTCTGCTAGACCAGTCCTTGCAGCCTCTTCTCCCCTACACTCTGCTAGACCAGTCCTTGCAGCCTCTTCTCCCCTACACTCTGCTAGACCAGTCCCTGCAGCCTCTTCTCCCCTACACTCTGCTATACCAGTCCCTGCAGCCTCTTCTCCCCTACACTCTGCTATACCAGTCCCTGCAGCCTCTTCTCCTCTACACTCTGCTAGACCAGTCCCTGCAGCCTCTTCTCCCCTACACTCTGCTAGACCAGTCCCTGCAGCCTCTTCTCCCCTACACTCTGCTAGACCAGTCCCTGCAGCCTCTTCTCCCCTACACTCTGCTAGACCAGTCCCTGCAGCCTCTTCTCCCCTACACTCTGCTAGACCAGTCCCTGCAGCCTCTTCTCCCCTACACTCTGCTAGACCAGTCCCTGCAGCCTCTTCTCCCCTACACTCTGCTAGACCAGTCCCTGCAGCCTCTTCTCCTCTACACTCTGCTAGACCAGTCCTTGCAGCCTCTTCTCCTCTAGACTCTGCTAGACCGGTCCCTGCAGCCTCTTCTCCCCTACACTCTGCTATACCAGTCCCTGCATCCTCTTCTCCTCTACACTCTACTAGACCAGTCCCTGCAGCCTCTTCTCCCCTACACTCTGCTAGACCAGTCCCTGCAGCCTCTTCTCCCCTACACTCTGCTAGACCAGTCCCTGCAGCCTCTTCTCCCCTACACTCTGCTATACCAGTCCCTGCATCCTCTTCTCCTCTACACTCTGCTAGACCAGTCCCTGCAGCCTCTTCTCCCCTACACTCTGCTAGACCAGTCCCTGCAGCCTCTTCTCCCCTACACTCTGCTAGACCAGTCCCTGCAGCCTCTTCTCCTCTACACTCTGCTAGACCAGTCCTTGCAGCCTCTTCTCCTCTAGACTCTGCTATACCAGTCCCTGCAGCCTCTTCTCCTCTACACTACACACCCCTGCTATGCGAATTGGATGCCGGGAAAACCGCATCCAATTCACACCGGTGTGAACCCAGCTTTAAGGTTTGACATGTTGGATATCTTTTTACTCAGCGCAACCTCATCTTTATTATTTTAACAAAAAGTGGGTAGTTTAGTGCGTTTGTGTGCACTTAAAATAACTTTGTGTATTTTTGTACAGAAATATATATATATATATATATAATTTTTTTTTTTTTTTTTCTTAAACCAATGCACTGTAATTTTGTGACATAAAAAAAATGGAACTACTGCCATTGTATTCCCCAAAGTGTCTGCTTTCAGAAAATATAAAATGTTTGGGGGGTTTTAAGTAATCTTTGGGCCTAAAATTATGTTTTAAATTTGTGTGCAAAAAAAAATGCAAAGATGGCTCAGTCAGATATTAATTGTTTTTTTGTTTTTTTCTAGCTAAATGCTAAGTGCTGGGGAATAATCGCACACATACCTACATATATAATCATGAAATGTTGTGTTTTTCTGCCTCTTTGTATAGTCCTCCATGAGCTCCTGGCCTCTTTTCCCCCTCACTTCATGCTGGGTGTGTAGCCTCCGTGCATCCCAAGTTTTGTATGTGTTCAGGGATGGGCAGACAAGGTTACTACAGTGTGGCAGGCTGTGGGTAGCAGGGCTTTATGCTGTACCTGTCCTTCTGGGTACACACAATGGGGAAGGATAGAAAGAGGCTAAAGTCACATGTGGCCCTTAACCACTTCAGCCCCCGGAAGGATTTACCCCCTTCCTGACCAGAGCGTTTTTTTCGTGATTCGGCACTGCGTTGCTTTAACTGACAATTGCGCGGTCGTGCGACGTGGCTCCCAAACAAAAATGACGTCCTTTTTTTCCCCACAAATAGAGCTTTCTTTTGGTGGTATTTGATCGCCCCTGCGGTTTTTATATTTTGCGCTATAAACAAAAAAAAAGCAACAATTTTGAAAAAAAAAAAATGCATTATTTTTTACTTTTTGCTATAATAAATATCCCCCAAAAATATATAAAAATTTTTTTTTTTTTTTTTCCCTCAGTTTAGGCCGATACGTATTCTTCTACATATTTTTGGTAAAAAAAAATCGCAATAAGCATCTATTGATTGGTTTGCGCAAAAGTTATAGCGTCTACAAAATAGGGGATAGTTTTATGGCATTTTTATTAATATTTTTTTAGTAATGGCGGCGATCAGCGAATTTTATCATGACTGCGACATTATGGCGGACACTTCGACCAATTTTGACACATGTTTGGGACCATTGGCATTAATACAGCGATCTATGCTATAAAATTGTATTGATTACTGTAAAAATGTCACTGGCAGTGAAGGGGTTAACCACTAGGGGGGCGGGGAGGGGTTAAGTGTATCCTAGGGGCGTGTTTCTAACTGTCTGGGGGCGTGGCTTTGTGTGACACCACACTGATCGGTGCTCCCGATGACAGGGAGCTGATGATCAGTGTGCTGTCACTAGGCAGAATGGGGAGATGCTGTTTACATCGTCATCTCCCCGTTCTTCAGCTCCGTGACACGATCGCGGGTATTCCCGCGGCGATCGAATCCGCGAGACCTGCGGGCACGGCAGGCGCTTGCGCGCATGGCTGGAAATTCAAAGTAACATACGGGTAAGTTACTTTGCCCAGCCGTGCCATTCTGCCAACGTATAAGTACAGGAGCCGGTCGGGAACCGGTTAAAGAGGAACTGAACTCTGGAAGCCGTGCAGCGAGCAGAGGGCAAAGAACTAGTCACCAGTGTTGCCTGTGTGGTCTCTTTTTAGCTGATCTTTTCCCCATACTGACTCGCCATGCTTTGCTCTGCATTGTCTCTTTGTGGAGGTGGCCATCTTGCTATAGGCAGAGCTTTTCTTCCCCGTTTTTGGAGCCTCCGGGAAAGAGACAGTGAGCAGCCCTATAGGTACATCGCCCAATCTCACTGCAGATCTCCTGAGACTGGCAGTCAGGGGCAGCAGTGCCTGAGATTTCACACTGTGGATATACAGCTATCAGGATACAAAACAGTACCTAGGCACCCTCACATACCAGGAAGCGCACTGCTATTTTTCAGGAGGAATTCCTAACAAAATGTAGATTTTTCCCAGTACTGCTTAGGCACAGTTTGTTCACATCAGAACTGCTTTTCTCACCATACAAGCCAATAGGAATGGAGCTTGAAGCAAGCTGATGCCGTTTACAAGGAGGTCACATACATCTGTCAATGTATTTTTATTGGTCTCAGGAGCATCTAAAGCAGATTTTCAATGCAAGAGGAGTGTACCTAAATGGAGCACCCTGAAGTTTAGGCAGGGATGCTATCAAATTTAGTTGCCAGGCGATAGTTGCCCTGGCCAATTGTTAGGAGATCAATTGATTTCTCCCTAATTCTGGAATTGCTGCACTTTTCTCTTCTCTCACTAGGTGGCATTGTAGCTGGTGACACTAGATACGACAAGGGCATAGCAAAATCAGAATAGGAATGAATGGGGTGTCTCAGCCAATGGGCAGGGATCTTCTTTGGTCCCTTGGCCTGCTGGGAGAGCCCATTTATTTGGGTGAGGTCAGGTAATCGGGGTACTGTGCCAGCTGGATGGCTGTCTGGGTGGACGTGTGTTGTACTGTTCTGGGCTGCTAGGCCGGAAACCTAAGGCCTATCCCGGGGACATCTGGCTGCTAAACTGTCTGAGGGCCTATCCAGAAGCAGAAAAAGCAGCGTAGGGTTGGGACAGCGGGCTTGTAGTCCAACCAGAAGTTCCACCGGCCAGGGAACCAGTTGTGGTCGGAGGTAGAGTGGAAGCTGTCACCACTAAGGGACTATCTACTAGACATGTGCACAACAAAAAAATTTGTTTATTTTCGTTTCGTTTTTTTCGTTTCCGAAAAAAATTTGTTTTTTTTCGTTTCGTTTTTTTCGTTTCCGTCGATTCGTAACGATTCGTACATTCGTAAGTCGTCGTTGTTCGGATTCGTAACGATTCGTACATTCGTAAGAGTTATTTTTTCGTTGATTCGTTTTTCGTTAGTTTAATTTTCGGACGCATTCGTATTTATTCGTACATTCGTAACATTTGTAACATTCGTAGATTCGTAATCGGAGCATAATTCATAATTTGATGTAATGTGTATGCTATTATTACATTTTAATAATTTACGAATCGAAAAAAAAAAGTTACGAATCGAAAAAAAAAGTTACGAATCGAAAAAAAAAAAAGTTACGAATCGAAAAAAAAAAGTTACGAATCGAAAAAAAAGGTACGAATGTACGAATTTTTTGGTTCAATAGAGACACGGAAAATTACAAATCGAAAAAAAAAAAAAAAAAAAAGTTACGAATCGAAAAAAAAGTTACGAATCGAAAAAAAAGTTACGAATGTACAAATTTTTTTGTTCAATCCATTCGAAGCATGTTTAGCAGCACCATTGTAAGGGGCACGGAAAATTACCAATTCAACATAAAAAAAAAAGTTACGAATGTACGAATTTTTTTGTTAGTTTTCGTTTTTCGGATTTTCTTCATTAGTACATTCGTTGTTTCTAATTAGTTTTTTTCGGATTTTCGTTGTTTTTCGGATTCGTTCGATTCGAATGATTCGTTAATCGGATTCGTACGATTCGAATGATTCGTTACGATTCGTTATTCGGATTCGTACGATTCGAATGATTCGCTCATTCGTACGAAAACGAACGAACGAAAATAACGAAGAAAAAAAGAAAAACTGAAAAAAACGAAACGAATTGCACATGTCTACTATCTACCTTGTTGCCAGGGACCACTGTGAGTAAGCTGAGGCCAGTACCAGAGCAGTCTTCTCGCCAGCTGGGGACAGTGAAGAAGTGGGAAAACTTCAGCAAGTGCCAAGTCAGGGATCCAGCGGGACAGCAGAGGTGACGCTTGTGAAGCATCAGCGAGTGCCAAGCCAGGGACCTAACGTGTCAGTGGGGGTGAAGCTTGAGTAGTATCTGTGAGTGCCAAGCCAGGGACCTAACGTGTCAGCGGGGGTGAAGCTTGAGTAGTATCTGTGAGTGCCAAGCCAGGGACCCAGCAGGAGAGCGGGTGATGCTTGATGCTTGAGGAAGATACCGAATGCTAAAGTGGAAGAGCTCAAGGGATCCAGTGACTAGTGGATCTAAAGTCTAGTGAGAGAGACTGGGAGCTCGTTGAGTGAAGACCCACAGTTAGTGTGGGGTAAGCAGAGAACTGTTCGTGTTGCAAATAGTTGAATACAATTGCTGTTAGTAACAGCTACAAAATTGTTGCCATAGGAGACAACTGTCCTACCTATACAGAAGTGCTGTCCGGCTGGAGGCCTTTTACCTGTGAAACTGTTTACCTATAGAAGTCTCAGAGTCTGCTAATTATCTTTACCTACCTAAGGGTGTCCTGGCCCTAACCCTCTCTCTCTCACAGTTCTGTTTAAGAGACACTACATTTCTTTGCATTCAAAGAGTGTCTGGGGCCCACCTGTTCATCTTGCATTACACCCACCATGCCTTGTAACTAGACATGTGCAATTCGTTTCGTTTTTTTTTCGTTCTTCGTTTTTTTTTCGTTATTTTCGTTCGTTCATTTCCGTACGAATGAACGAATCGTTCGAATCGAACGAATCCGAATAACGGATCGTTCGAATCGTACGAATCCGATTAACGAATCATTCGAATCGAACGAATCCGAAAAACAACAAAAATCCGAAAAAATAAAATTAGAAACAACCAATGGTACTAATGAAGAAAATCCAAAAAACGAACGAAAAAATTCGTACATTCGTAACTTTTTTTTTTTGTTGAATTGGTAATTTTCCGTGTCCCTTACAATGGCGCTGCTAAACGTGCTTCGAATGGATTGAACAAAAAAATTCGTACATTCGTAACTTTTTTTTTCGATTCGTAACTTTTTTTTTTCGATTCTTAACTTTTTTTTTTTTCGCTTTGTAATTTCCGTATCTCTATTGAACAAAAAAATTCGTACATTCGTAACTTTTTTTTTTGTTGAATTGGTAATTTTCCGTGTCTCTTACAATGGCGCTGCTAAACGTGCTTCGAATGGATTGAACAAAAAAATTCGTACATTCGTAACTTTTTTTTTCGATTCGTAACTTTTTTTTTTTCGATTCCTAAATTATTAAAATGTAATGATAGCATACACATTACATAAAATTATGAATTATGCTCCGATTACGAATCTACGAATGTTACGAATGTACGAATAAATACGAATGCGTCCGAAAATGAAACTAACGAAAAAACGAATCAACGAAAAAATAACTCTTACGAATGTACGTATCGTTACGAATCCGAACACCGACGACTTACGAATGTACGAATCGTTACGAATCCGAACACCGACGACTTACGAATGTACGAATCGTTACGAATCAGAACACCGACGACTTACGAATGTACGTATCGTTACGAATCCGAACACCGACGACTTACGAATGTACGAATCATTACGAATCAGAACACCGACGACTTACGAATGTACGAATCGTTACGAATCAACGGAAACGAAAAAAAACGAAACTAAAAAAAAAACGAATTTTTTTCGGAAACGAAAAAAACGAAACTAAAATAAACAAATTTTTTTGTTGTGCACATGTCTACTTGTAACCCACTCCACACAGGAGGATGTCAGCTCTCCATAACTCTGGAGGTCACCATTAGGCCTAAAGAGGTCCGGGACTTTGCTACATAAAATAAGCTGCATTGCCCCATCCACACAAGCCCAAATCCCGCTGACACAGGCCCCATGAATGACATGTATTTGTCAAATGAGTTGCTGTTTATCTGGATATGCTGTTCCTTCTTGTCTTGTGTGTTTGCCTCTTGCTGATAAAGGAAAGGAACCAGCTGACTACAGAGAAGAAACATAAAGCTGTGGTTATCAACCTCTTTGAGACCAGGACCCCGCCAAAAACGCCCATACCCTAACAAAAAATAGTAAAGTTTATACTCACGCAGTAAGACCCCTTTCACACTGGGGCGTATTTCAGGCGTTTTTCAGGCGCTTTAGCGTTAAAAAAAGCGCCTGTAAAGCGCCTGAAAGAAGCCGCAACTGCAATCCCAATGTGAAAGCCCGGGTGCTTTCACACTGAGACCCCTTTCTCACTATGGCATTTTTCAGGCGCTTTAGCGTTAAAATAAGCGCCTGTAAAGCGCCTGAAAGAAGCTGCAACTGCAATCCCAATGTGAAAGCCAGAGTGCTTTCACACTGAGGCGCTGCGCTGGCAGGGCGTTAGAAAAAGTCCTGCAAGCAGCTTCTTTGCAGCGCTTTTGGAGCGGTGAATACACCGCTCCTAAAGCGCCTCTTCCCATTGAAATCAATGGGAAGCGCCTGAAAAACGCCTGAAAAAACGCCTGAAAAGCGCTTGTAGCAGCAGCGCTTTGTGGGCGCTTTTAACCTTTTTTTGGCCACTAGCAGGGGTTAAAAGTGCCCCACTAGCGCTCAAAAAGCGCTGGTAAAGCGCTGCTAGTTTAAGCGGCGCTTTACGAGCGTTTTTCGGGTGCTGGCAGTGTGAAAGGGCTCTTAAAGCACTTGAGTTTTCACATTGGAATTGCAGAAACGCCTGAAAAACGCCCCAGTGTGAAAGGGGCCTAAGCGTGGACAAGGCATAATACCTTGTCTCCTATGTGCCCGGTTCACACCACTGCGCTGCATGCAGTACTTTTTGATCAGCGCAGTGCTAGGCAATCCACTGCCATTCACCGCGCAGCTGTGTGACATGTCAATAAAGTTTGTTAAAGAAAAAAACAAAAGAAAACGTTACTGCACTGGTCTCAGACACACTGCACTGCAGCTTTAGAATGCAGCGGCCGATGTGTACAAGCCCTAAAAAGTATGGGAATGCAAAATGTGCATTGAAATGTAGGATGGTTCTGGACTGGGCTGTGTCACTGTAGAAAATGAGGGTTGTAGACGGTGTTAGGGGACTCTCTAGCGACTTGGTGACCCTGTAGGGGCTGAGCTTTCTAGAGGGGCCTGGAAGGCACCATGGGAGGCTGGGCAGCACTATGGGAGTTTGGGGGTCAATGTGGAGGTTAAGGGCTCTCAGGGGGCCTGGGGGCACTCTGGTAGGCTGGGCAGCATTGTGGAAGGTTGAGGGGCACTGTAGAGGCTGAGGGCTCTCAGGGGGCATGGGAGCACTGTGAGGCTGGGTAACACCATGGGAGTTTGGGGTACAATGTGGAGGTTAAGGACTCTCAGGGGGCCTGGGAGCACTGTGGGGGTTTGAGCAGCACCATGGGAAATTGGGGGTCAGTGTGGAGGTTAAAGACTCTCAGGGGGCCAGCTAGCACTGTAGGAGGCTGGGTAGCACCATTGGAGATTGTGAGTCAATGTGGAGGTAAAGGGCTCTCAGGGGGCCAGGGGGCCCTCTGGGAGGCTGGTCAGCACTATAGGAGGTTGGGGGGCACTGTGGAGGCTAAAGGCTCTCAGGGGGCCTGGGGGCACTGTAGGAGGCTGGGTAGCACCATGGGAGGTTGGGGGCCACTGTGGAGGCTAAGAGTTTTTGGGGGGTCTGGGAGCATGGGTTGGGTGGCACTGTGGAAAGTTGAGGAGCACTGTAGAGGCTGAGGGCTCTCAGGGGGCCTGGGGGCACTGTGGGAGGCTGGGCAGTTATGTTGGAGGTTGGGGGGGGGGTCACTGTGGACGCTTAGGGCTCTCAGGGAGCCTGGGGGGAACTGAGGGAGGCTGAGAAGCACCATGGAAAATTGGGGGTCAGTGTGGAGGTTAAGGGCTCTCAGGGGGCCAGGATGCACCGTAGTAGGCTGGGTAGCACCATTGGAAATTGGGGGGGCTGAGGGCTCTCAGGGGCCTGGGGGCACTATAGGCAACTATAGAAGGTTGGGAGGCACTGGAGGAGATTAGGAGATCTGTAGCTGGCTGAAGGCCTGGGAAAAAGGAGGCCATGGCCCAGCAGTGGACCACAGCCTGGTGGTTGAGAGTCACTGATCTAAAGAAATTATGTAAAATGTCACACCGTTGTTATGAATTTATGACATTGTCTTCTCTTCTTTTTCTGCAGCGGAAGTCTTCGTCGGTAATCCAAATGACCTGATGAGAGCCCTCGAAAGGGACGCACTAGAGTGCAGTGAGTGTTGTGTTCATTGCATTGCTTCATTATCTCAAAAGCTTGCACAGCAATGTTTTGGGTAGCCTTTAACCACTTTCTTACTGGGCACTTAAACCCCCCTCCTGTACAGACCAATTTTCAGCTTTCAGCGCTGTCGCACTTTGAATGGCAATTCAATACAACAGTCATACAACACTGTACCCAAGTGAAATTTTTATAATTTTTTTCCCACAAATAGAGCTTTCTTTTGGTGGTATTTGATCACCTCTAAATTTTTTTTTTTTTGTTAATAAAATGTAAAAAGACAGAATAAAAATAAAAATAATTATATATTTTTATATTTTGTTATAAAATTTTGCAAACAGGTAATTTTTCTCCTTCATTGATGTACGCTGATGAGGCTGCACTGATGGGAACCGATAGGCTACACTAATGGACTGCACTGATGGGCACTGATGGGCAGCACTGGTGGGCACTGATAGGCAGCACTGGTGTGCACTGAGAATTGTAACTGAGAGGTGGCACTGATGGGTGGGACGGAAGAGCATTGATAGGTGGCACTGGTGGGCACTGAGAAGTGGCACTAATAGGTGGCACTGATAGGTGGCATTGATAGGTGGCAGTGATGGGCACTGATAGGTGGCAGTGATGGGCACTGATGGGTGGCAGTGATGGGTACTGATGGGTGGCAATAATGGGCACTGGTAGGTTACACTAATGGGCAGCACTGCTAGGTGGCACTGATGAGGCACTGATTGACACCACTGGTGGGCATTGATAGGTGGCACTTGTGGGCATTGATAGGTGGCACTCATGGGCATTGATAGGTGGCACTGGTGGGCACTGGCAGGTGGCAATGGCAGGTGGCACTGGCAGGGGGTACTGATTGGCACAGATGAGGCAGATGTGCCTCCTTCTTCTTCAGGACCGATGTCCCGTGTACATAGGCCGGTGATCGGCTTTTTTTTTTTCCTTGCGCTGTCAGTGTGAGGAGAAAAAAAAAAAACGATTGCCAAGCTTTTGTTTACACACGTGATCAGCTGTCATTGGCTGACAGCTGATCACATGGTAAGGGGCCGGACCGGCCCCTTACTCGGATCTGTGATCACCTGAGTCTCGGTGACTCTGTGATCACAGCGCACGTGGGTGCGTGCAAAAGAGGAGGATGTCATATGACGGCCTCCCGGAAATTCAGGTCCGCGCTGTAGCCGTCATTCGGCTATAGCACGGACGTCAAGTGGTTAAATGGTATCAGTTGTGTAACAACAGTGTAATCCTCCCTGGGAACTAAGGGTTCTATTTATAAAACATTCGCTAGACGAATGTCACAAACCTTTGTGCAGGTTTCACAAATTGTGCCCATAATTTCTGTAATAAAGTAATTCCTATGATCACTGGCTCCATCTAGTGGCCAAAATGTGGCATAGTTTTCTGAAATTCCCCAATGATAAAATTATACCTAATTTTGGCCACTAGATGGCGATGATGATCATAGGCATAACTTTATTACAGAATTTCCAGCAAAAATGTGTGCAGCAAATTTATGTGTGACATCCGTCTAACACGTTTTAAAAAAAGACCCCAAAGTGTTTTTCCTAGAGGGGTAATTTCACACTATTATATGTACCACTGACCCCCGAAGGAGCTGCTGGTTTGAATTGGGCCTGCACTCTACCGAGAAACCCCACTAACTTGACTCAATCCCCTTGGCACAGCTGTGGTGCAATGTAATACAGTATAATATAAGACAATGCAAAGTACCTGTATAATACCCTCAGGATCCACTGGCTCAACCTGGTGGGGAAAAACAGTACGCCACACAACTGGATACTTAACCAGAAATATTTTTACTGAAAAATATTTAAACAGGTGATTACAGAAATTGTGCTGTCATCCCAACGTAGGACGACAGCCCAATATATTTCAATATATATATAACAATAAAAAAAATTATATTTATATGTATAAACCTGGGAGCTCCCCCTACTTTAAAGGCTATATGTGAGATCTCACTTAAAGTACTTTATCCGGGGTCTTCTTTCTTCGCTAGCTAAAGTCACTCCTTTGTTATTTGTAATCCAAAGTCTGTGGAGGGTTAAGCTGAAGTGCTCCTGGTGTAACTCCAATAACTTATCTATAACGCTTGAGGCCCCAAGGTAGATAGGCCTCAAGCCTACTCAGTGTCAGTTGCTCTGCTTCTCCTCCGTGGAACTACAGATTCCAGTGAGGCCTGTATGTGAGTCTAACTGCGTGCAAAGGCTAACAAACAGTGGGCCGTAGCCTGCTCACTAACTGGATCGGAGTTCCGCGTGATCACTTTGGTCCGTTGACTGTAGCTTACCTCTCGGTCAGCTGGGCCAGACGCTCTGTATCGCTCTGCTGAATGAATCTGGTTTTTCAAAGCTCCGCTGAGTGTCTCTGGATCTTTCAGGCTCCGTCAGGTCACTTTACAAACAAGCAGGTTGGCGTTTCGTAATGGCTGTAGGCCGCTGTCTCCGGGAAGCCTCCTCACAGATCCGCACAGGCAGGCAACGTAATCCCAAGAGACCTAACATGGCCGCTCCGGTTCCTTTTATCTCCTACCCAGCATGCACTGCACAAGAAAGTGTTCATGGGTAGGTCACACAGACTCCTGGGTAACAAGGTCAACCTTCTGAATCAAAACAACAGTCACTTCCTGTATAAGTCTTTAGGTTGTTCAGAGAGAATAATACACAAGTGCATTACCTATTTTTGGTCACTAGATGGCTCTGTATATGGAACCACAGTAATGTCCATGTACCTTACATTAAAGTATACATAACCACATCAATAGGCAAGGATGTCAGCGCTACACATACATGAAATTAAAAGGCCTGAATAGGTTCATGAAAATTTCTGTATTAAAGGAACACAGACTATGGGGGTAAATTGCTCCTTAAAGCTGAGCCTGAAAGCAGATATAAAAGACACAACTCTGTACTCATTAAAACCCGACCCCACCCTTCAAGGGTTAAATGCTCACAATGACAAGGCAATATAGTACAGGTAGGATTATGTACCTTACACCCCCCACTCCAGCACTCTTCTGCTTTTCCTGATGCTCTGGTCTGATTGCAGAGCCCTTGCATCATCACGCACAATTCAGGGATATTAAGGGAAGTATTTTCTCCTTTTTGCAGCATCCGTAGACATAACAAGCGCTGAACCCTTGCAGTATTTGGCCAGGTATCAGCCTCTTGCAGTCCATGTACAGCGAGCTTAGAGTGGGAGAAGAAGAAGCATGAGGTGCCGCTCAGTCCAGATATGGGCAATGAGCATGCTGACAGGTGGAGAAAGCAGAGTGATGAAGATATGAGCTCATCGGTGTGCTGCTTCTCCTTTCACTGTCCAGTCACAGGCTGGAGGAGGGTTCAGAATGATCTGGGCTTAGAGGAAGAAGGTTGAATGAATGATGTTGTCTGTCATTTAACCTGGAAGACTGAGGACATCTAGTGGTGGAAATAATTTACTGTGAAATAGGGGAGGGTAATATAGCTATGGAAAATCTATAAACTGCCAGTTCAGACCACATTTTGCTTGTTCAGAGATTTGACAAATGGCCAAGCTAAATTGTTGTTCAGCCAAGAAGAACCCCTCAAGCTGATAGCTGTTTTTTTAGGAAGACAGTAGCTGCCCCCCCCCCCCCCAGACAACCACCAGACCAGAGTTGTGATGAAGAGGCCCTTGTCCATATCAGCATGGTGCTTTGTCAGAGGGGTTCATGTTGAGG
Organism: Lithobates sylvaticus; assembly: GCA_028564925.1. Taxonomy (NCBI): domain Eukaryota; kingdom Metazoa; phylum Chordata; class Amphibia; order Anura; family Ranidae; genus Lithobates; species Lithobates sylvaticus. The sequence goes on from CM053031.1 coordinate 282,378,630, forward strand.
GTATGTGGCCTGGTATGGATCAGGAGGCAAAAGGCCACATGCTCATCCATCCTTCTCTGGACAGCTTGGGTTTGGTATGGATTTTGGGACAAGGAGCATGGAGATAGGCTTATGCCGCGTACAACCAATGAATGTCCGACAGAAAAAGTCAGACGGAATCTTTTCATCGGATATTCCGATCGTGTGTGGGCCTCATCTGACTTCTTTTTTTTTTCGAAAATTCTAACGGACCTAGAAATGGAACATATTCTAAATATTTCCGGCGGAACCAATTCCTATAGGGAAAACCGCTCGTCTGTATGCTGTTCCGACAGACCAAAAACTATGCACGCTCTAAATCAAGTACGAGAAGGAAGCTATTGGCTATTGAACTTCCTTTTTATAGTCCCGTCGTGCGTTTTGTACGTCACTGCTTTCTTGGCGGTTGGTGTGATCGTGTGTACGCAAGACAGTTTCAGCGGAATTCCGTCAGAACTCCATCGATAAAAACCTTCAGAGTTTATTCCGATGGCAAAACCGGTCGTGGGTACAGGGCATTAGGAAGAAACCAGGAGGCACAGGGGGCTCAGCAAGTTGCATGGTGATGCATTGTTTGAATGTCCTTCAAGATAGTGGATAGCTGTGGTACCGGTGGCTTCTAATTGGACGCACACCAAGCAAGCATCAGGTATTGGCACCAGCTGTGATTGAGGCAGAAGCTACAAGGGAATGTTGGCAAGGGAGTTCAAGATGGGGCTTACAAAGATGTTTCTTTCCTCGGCTGGGCAAAATGACAGTTCCTCTTTAACCACTTCCCACCCGGCCAATGCATATCCCGGGTGGGCGCTCTCTCCTTCTGAGTGGACGTTTAGGAACGTCCCTCAGAAGGAGGGGTATCGTGCGTGCCCACGCAGCGGCGCGATCCCGATGCGCTCGTGTCACCCAGACACGGCGTATCTTAGATCGGCAGGAGGGCTCTGTGATTGGCCCTCCTAATCACGTGACGTCCATGTCCAATCACAGCCGTCATGTGATGTAAACACAGAGCCGGTTAATAGGCAATCGGCTTTCCTCTCCTCACACGGAAGTTGTCTGTGAGGAGAGGAGAGCGGATCGCCGCAGCCGGCGGGTGATCAGTGAGTATGAGCTGTTTTTTACAGCTTTTTACTCACTGATCACCAACCTAGTGTAAACACACATGTCACCACACAGTATAAACACACATGTCCCCACACAATGTCCCCAAACACATGTCCCCAAATAAAAAAAAACACATGTCCCCATATAATAAAAACACATGTCCCCACATATGTGCCACTAAAATCACATGTCCCAATGATCATTTGCACACATATGTCTGTGATCATCTGCGCACATCTGTACATGATCATTTGCGTACATATGTCCGTGATCACACAAACCAATTATTATATACTTAACAGAATCTTTTTTTACCACAGACTGTAGCAGAATACATTTTGGCTTAAATTTATGACAAAATTCGATTTTATTGCATTTCTTTTAAAATAGAAAGAAGAAAATATTGTTTTTTTTCCAAATTTCCGCTCTTTTTTCGCTTATATCGCAAAAAATAAAAAACGGAGTCGTGAATAAATACCACCAAAAGAAATCTCTATTTGTGCGAACGAAATTATAAAAATGTCATTTGGGTACAGTGTAGCATGACCGCGCAATTGTCACTAAAAGTGCGAGAGCGCCGAAAGCTGAAAAATGGTCTGGGAAGGAAGGAAGGGGGCGAAAGTGCCCAGTATTGTAGTGGTTAAAAACAAGATAGAAATGGCAGCTCCAACTTTATGATCCCGACAGATTCAATTAAAAACTGTTTTTATTTCCCTGTGTGTCTAAGCGATGTGAAATTAATGGTTATGTTGATGGTTCTGAATTTTCCAGGCAGGCGGCACTTTGTGAATAAACATGAGGCGAACCTGATAAATGGGACTGATAATGTAGATGCCATTCTGCATGAGCTCCTGGAAGAGGAACTGCTGTCCAATGGACAATACAGAAACATTTGCGGTAAACTGTCCCCCCAGGATAAGATGAGGCAACTCTATCAATATGTCATCTTCTGGGATTCGGAGGACAAGGACATTTTCTTGGAGATCCTGAAGAAGCACAACAGAATGCTTATAGCAGACTTGCAGAGGAGGGATGGCATGCCAGCAGAGGAAAGCGGTAAGCCTTTAGGCCCGTACACACGATCAGACTTTTTGACAACCAACATGCAAATAAGCTGGTTTGGACCAACATCCGACCGTGTGTACGCTCCATCGGACCAACTTTTTCCAGGTTTCATCGGACTTTTGTTGGCTGTGAGAACGGACCAACTTTCTGCCAACAAAAGTCTGTTGGACCAAAGTCCGACCGTGTGTACACAAAACCAATGGACTTTTGTACAAACCAATGCAGAACCAATGCAAAAGATCAGACAACAATACAGAAGTTGATCAAAGGTGGCGGTAAAGAGCAGAAAAACCAAGTGATTCGGTGAAAGTTGGCTGAAAAAGTCCTGCCGTGTGTATGCAATACCAACTTGGGGCCAACGCCCTTTGGACAAAAATCCACAGGAAAGTTGGTCCACGGTCCGATCGTGTGTATGAGGCTTTAGCCATACATTGTGTATCAGGTTTTCATTACTGGAGCCTTTAGATGTAAAACTTTCCACTTCCTAATTGACAATCCTTTGTAGGATCATCATAGAAAATGTTTTGGCTGGAGTTCCAATTTTTGTACTGTTATATATCACACAAAGAAACAATCGTGACAATCACCACAATTCGCTCACAATATTCTAATATTAATATATGTTCTCTTCTAGCTCAGTCTGAGGGACACTTTTTATTACCGTTAAGGTCATCCTCTTTCGCTTCTTCCCAAAAAGACAAGATGGATTGTGACGTCTGTGGGAAGGTAAGACTTTATTATTTTTTATTCTATTGTAGATTTTTGAAAATGTAGTAATTATTCCCTGACTCATCCATAACTTCCTCCCTTTCCAACCCAACACCAACAGATTTGATCAAATTGACAGTTTTGTTAAAGACTTTTGATAAAAAGTTGCCAAGATCCATTTAGTCACATTTGTCATCGAACATTGGTTGAAAAAGTGTTTGGGCCGCATTCGAGTGTGGCCCTTTCCGTCCTCAGATTAAATGGTCAGACCACTCAAGTGATGCCGCATACACACGATCGGAATTGCGGCCAGCAAAAGACCGATGAGAGCTTTTCATCTGAAATTTGCTGGCCGAATTCCCACCAGCAAAAATTTGAGGGCATGTTCTAAATTTTTCCATCGGAAAAAGTTCTTAAATTAAATCTTAAATTTCCGATCGTCTGTAGCAATTCTGATGCGCAAAATTCCTATGCATGCTCGGAAACAATTAGACGCATTCTCCTCGTCGTAGTGTTGTACGACACCGCGTTCTTGACGGTCGGAATTTGGTGTGACCATGTGTAGGCAAAACAAGCTTGAGTGGAATTCCTTGGGACTTCCATCGGAAAAACCATCCAAGGCTTTTCCGACGAGAATTCCGATCGTGTGTACGTGGCATAAGACCGCTTTCCCACTGAGGCGCTTTTGAGGCACTTTCACGTTAAAAAAAAGCGTCTGAAAAGCTCACGAAAACGTATTTCCATTAAAATCAATGAATGCTTTCACACTGGGGCAGTGCGCTGGCGCTGGCGCGCCTGAAAGGCTCTTCAAAAGCACTCAGTGTTTTACTCGCAGTTTAGAAGCGCCTCAGTGTGAAAGGGGCCTTAAGTTGGAGCCTGGTAGGCTAATGCCACGTACACACGATCGGAATTCTCGTCGGAAAAAGCTCTGACGGTTTTTCCGACGGAATTCCGACGGAATTCCGCTCAAGCTGTGTTGCCTACACACGGTCACACCAAATTCCGACGGTCAATAACACCGCGGCATACAACCCGTTCGACAGCACTATTAAAGGGAAGTTTAATACTTCTGAGCATGCGTTGAATTGTTTCCGAGCATGCGTCGGAATTTTGCGTGTCGGAATTGCATACACACAATCGGAAAATCCGATAGAAAGGTTTTCCGTCGGAAAAATTAGGAACAGGTTCTCAATCCATAGTCCGTCGGAAATTCCAACAGAAAAAGACAGATGGGCATACACACGGTCGGAAAATCCGATGAAAAGCTCCCATCGGACTGTTTCCATCGGAAATTCCGACCGTGTGTACGCGGCATTAGTCAGCCCCTAATACCTTAATTGTATTCTCAAAAATGAGATCTCCATTTCATAACTCCAGACTCCTGTCCACCTGGGACTTTTGGCTGTTGCTGCCCACCTTTGCGTGTTTCATCTCCTACTTTCATCATATTTATTAATATAAAATAAATAAGTCATCCAGCAGGGATGGTGGGGACCTTTCAAGATCTCATAACCTCTTATCATCATCAGCAGAATCCCTGAGTGAAGATACCTTGAAGATAAATGAAAGTATCTACATGCTGAAGCAGTTTAAAACATATTTCTTTCCAGTGTTAATGACTAGGCTGGGCATTTACAGACTTGGAGGACTATATAAAGACTAGAACTAGGATAGTTATTACACCACTGGTTAGCCACAGAAATGGTTAAACTTTCATAGGATGGTAGTCTTCAACGGCCAGAGCTGTAACAACCTGATTCATGTGAACCGTACTGACACATTTGCTATGCAATACATATAAGAACTCACATTTTCTAATTAGCTGATAATTATATAACTAAGTAATTCAAAAAAAACTATACTATTAAAAATTCCTAGAAGAAATGTAACAAATTTTTTAAATGTTTTTCTTTTAATTTTACACTTTCTACTTTATCTTAGAATCATGACCCCGCTGATATTCCAGTTATGCCAAATATAAGTGGAAATACATACAGGTAAGTAGTCGTTATTGTTTGATGCATCATATGGCCAAACGTATGTGGACAACTGTCCGTGAACTTGTTGTGGAAAATTTTATTAATGTATGTTGTCAGATGCCCCCCAGTGTCGGTTTTGCTGTAATACTCTCATGCGAGCCTATTCGCACATACAGACGTTGGCGGAAGACCGTTGGCTGCGGAAATCTTCCTGTGGACACTGCAGATGTGTTTGCTGGTTTAAGGATGTTAATTTGTGCCTCACCTGGGAGACTGGCCACTTCCTGGTGACTGCATTAATGACTTCAAGCGAACATGTCTGTGTACATTGGAACTATAGCATAACGATATAAATATTATGGCCCACTGAGCCATGGTTTTATATCGTTCATTGTCACTGAAAGCAGTTCGACGGTTTGGACATCACTGCTAGTCTGTTTTGAATGTATGCATGTGTGTCATTGGTTCTTTTGAAGGAAAACAATTGTCCCTGTATTGTAACACCATTGTATTGTATGTCCTTATATGGTCATTCACATCCTGTCTGAATGAGATGAGGTCACAACCTTTTGTGGGAGGGGTTTAGCTGTCAGAGGCAAAACCCCTGAGGGTGTGGCTTGAATGGATTCGTAATAAAGGAGTTCGCTCAGCTCAGAAAAGGCAGAGATGCTGCCCCTGTGCTGAGAGGAACATGAAAGGTAATACTGGTGACCTGCCTGGGAAGACGTTAGGCTGGGACGGTGATGTATGCAATGCTTGGCTGGTGAGGTTTGAATGAGGGGGCTGAGGTAAGGATGTATGAGTGGTTGATAGGTAGAGGGGAGACATATGATCTAAAGTTAAGGCATTATTTCATTAAGACGGAAAGTATCATTGGTTATATTAGAAACAGGAAAAATTGGCTCTACAGACAGTCAGATTTTTACCGTAACAAACTTCACTTAAATGTGCCAATAATGATACTTGAATGGAAAAGTAATGCTCTGTGCTCCACACTTCATGCATCCACTGTGCTCCTGTGATTCTAATCCTATCCCCTTCCCCACTGGGACTCACCAGATACTAATGCCGCGTACACACGGTCGGAATTTCCGATGGAAACAGTCCGATGGGAGCTTTTCATCGGATTTTCCGATCGTGTGTATGCAATTCCGACACGCAAAATTCCGACGCATGCTCGGAAACAATTCGACGCATGTTCGGAAGCATTAAACTTCCCTTTTATAGTGCGGTTGAACGTGTTGTATGTCGCGGTGTTATTGACCGTCGGAATTTGGTGTGACCGTGTGTAGGCAAGACAGTTTGAGCGAAATTCCGTCTGAATTCCGACAGGAAAACCATCAGAGCTTTTTCCGACGAGAATTCCGACCGTGTGTACGTGGCATAAGACCCAAGATGAAAGCGGGTCTAACAACGATTGGTTTAGAATCTGAGTTCCTGCTTGCAGTGCCGGGACAAGATAATCTAGAGCTCAGGGCGAACATGCCAAACTGCGACCCCCCCAAGATGTATGAACAATATGCGTCAGCAAAAATCTTCCCCACAAAAAAACTGAGCACTAATCTGCATGCTTACCCCTAAGCATAAATTCCCCCTCCTCCCAGTAAATATTAACCCCCCCCTGCTGAAATCCTCCTCCCAGCACAAATCTTTGCCCCCCATCCCCCAAAAAATCACCCCCTAGCACAAACACTCCGCCTAAATCCCCACTTTTACCATAAATTTTTTTCTCCCCATCCCCCTCCCAACACACATCCAAATTTCCCCTCTGCCCCCCAAATCCCCCCTTTCAACACAACCCCCCCCCCCCCCTAATCTCCCTCCCACCTCACATGATACTACAGTGCCCAGGGCAGCCACCCTTTCTGCCCACCCCTTGTCCCGGCCCTGCCTGCTTGCACCTCCTCCTCCTATTAGATTGTCAATGAATGAACTCATGCAAGGAAAAAAAAAACACAATAACAGAATCATCGCGCAACCCCGTTTATTAAAATCCCATAAAACATACAGAGAGTTTTAAAAGCTAGTACACTCACATGGTATGGTGCCTAGAACCCAGTAGAATCCGGCAATGTAATCTCTCAGCCGGCAGCCGATTCAGCGACTCCCACTACCGGCGTGTGTTTCCCCCGGTCCGAACTGACGTCAGTGAAGCACTTTATTGATGCATGAAGTGTGGCTTATGGAGCAGCACCACTTTTTCATAGACTGTATTGGCACTTTTAAATGAAGTTCATGGACTATTGCACCTTATATCCATTTTGTGGCACTTGCAGCTAAATGTATTTGTTTTTCAGCATTATTGTTAATCTGATATCTAGCGCTTACCGTTTTGGAAAATATTTTTTGTTGGCACTTTGTGGTTTTTATCACAGATATTGATTTAGCAGCAGGGATCTCTTATATATTTCATACAATTGTGATTTGTGTTCCACCGTGGCTCAGTGATTTGTTGATGCAGTATGTAGACTTCAGGTGTTTCCAGTGAAGGGTACTGTTAATGCTACAACATACAAATCCATTTTTGACAAACGTGCTCTTCCAGCCTTTTGGTGAAGGCCTGATTCTGTTCCAGCATGACTGTTCCCCAAAGACAACTCCATAAAGACACGGTTTGATGAGTTTGGTGTGGAGGAATTCAAGTCCCCTGCATGGAGCCCTGACCTCAACTCTATTAAATGCCTCTGGGAATTCAAGCTAGATCTTCTCATCCAGAATCCACACCTGATCTCACGAATTAGCACAAAATCTCATAGACGCACAACAAAAAATTGTGGAAAGCTTTCCCAGACAAATGGAGGCTGTTATAGCCAAAAAGGGCAATATATCACTACTACTGACACTACTACTACTACTACTGATGTCCAACCAGCTTATAAAGATGGGAAGGTCAGGTTCCACAAACCGTGATCATATAGTGTAGTTGGTGTCCTAAAAGTAATGCCATGTGCACACGGTCGGACTTTCCGACAACAAATGTTGGATGTGAGCTTGTTGTCGGAAAGTCCAAATGTGTGTACGCTCCATTGAACATTTGCTGTCGGAATTTCCGCCAACAAATGTTTGAGAGCAGGTTCTCATATTTCCCGACAACAAAACTTGTTGTCGGAAATTCCGAGCGTGTGTACACAATGCCGACGCACAAAAGTCCAGGCATGCTCAGAATCAAGCAGAAGAGCCGCACCGGCTATTGAACTTCATTTTTCTCGGCTCGTCGTACGTGTTGCACGTCACCGCGTTCTTGACGTTCGGAATTTCCGACAACATTTGTTTGACCGTGTGTATGCAAGACAAGTTTGAGCCAACATCCTTCGGAAAAAAATCCACGGTTTTGTTGTCGGAAAGTCCGATCGTGTGTACGGGGCATTACAGTTACAGTAATAGATCATGAGCAATCATTTAGTATATCAGGATATTATCAGAATTTGGCAAGACCAAAGAATGCTTTTGCAGACAGTGTTCCTGTTGCTTGATAATCTTGGTAACACTACAACTCAAAAAAAAAAAAAAGCTATGCAAATATATGGAAATAATCATTGTGATTTTCACCTTGATTTGGAATAGAATTTACTTTAGACAATTTAAAAAAATATATATATCGAGTGCGCATGCGCGGAGTTCCTAAGATGGCCGCTTAGCCAGGAGCTCCGCTCTACCTCAGCTGGACGGAACCCATAAACAGCTTCACAGCACCCCAGAGCGGCGGTAAAAGAGACCGCGTATTCAGCAAACGACGGGGCATCTCCCCATATGATCAAAACCGAGATTAGACGCAGTTTGGAGCCACAATTTGAGAGACTGGATCCGGCCGGCGGATCCAAGATGGCGGCCGCGTCGAGGCAGCACCAGGCCTACACTGAGGGAAGACTTGAGGGGAGACAGGTAATTACTCCTACTACCCTAAACTACACACCGGTGACACAGGGTTACCCACAGCAGGACCTGTCTCCCTCACCGGCATCCACAGAAGCCCTAATAGGCCGTTCCATGGACGGGCCCTCAGTTTCCCTTACAGAGACTCCCACTGCTCACCAAGCTATTCCTCTACACACTGTTCCCTTGTCAGGATCCCTCACTATGGATGAACTCTATTTGAAATTATCAGACCTACTTTCCCTAACAGCAGCCAAAATAACAGGAGAGCTTAAACAGGACTTTCAGCACTTAGGCACCAGAATTGACTACATAGAGCACAAGATGGAACAAACTGTTGCCATGACTAACCAAACCTCTGACCACCTACACACAGTACAAGATCAATTGGATATTGCCTTATCCAGAATTGACGATTTGGAAAATAGGTCAAGAAGGTACAACGTCAGGATCAGAGGACTCCCTGAATCCGTTACCAACATACCGGCTGCGGTACAAAACATGATTCAGGCCCTAATCCCAAATGTGCCTCAGCACCGCTTGGAACTAGATAGAGCTCATAGAGCACTGGGACCTCCCAGGAAAGACGGAACCCCAAGAGATGTCATCGCGAAACCGCACTTCTACGCCATCAAAGAAGAAGTGATGAGACAGGCACGCTCAGCTCCCAAAGTCTTATGCCTTGGTCATCCTGTACAATTATTCGCAGATCTCTCTCCCTCCACCATGCAACGCAGACGCTCACTAAAACCCCTACTTCAGGTCCTTTCACAGAAAGACATTAAATACAAGTGGGCCTTCCCATTTGCAGTGAGATTCACAGATAGCGGAAAATCTTATTCTTTCTCGACATTCCCGGAAGGCGAACGGCTGCTACTGCGACTCAAACTTATCTCCCAAGAAACAGAAATGGAGGTGACCTCCAACTTGCCCGGATCTTCCAAGAGACCAACCCCGACGAGCCCGGTATCACCGCTGTGGAACAAGACCAAAATCAAGAAATCCAAGGAAAATGGCCCACCATGATGACCAATAAGGGGTCATGAACTGTCATACGCCCCTTGGTTCTAATTTGAATCTGATCTTCCTGGACTCAGATACCTGAACGCTGTTCATTTAGAACACAGGCCTTTTTTTTTCTCTTTGTTTTTTTTTTTTTTTTTGTTTTATTTCAGAGTTAATATCTTTGAGACATCTGGTCCCACAGGAGTTGGCCGGTCCTGGACCGGTCAATTCTGGGGGATCACGCACCTACACGGTGAACGGGTGCCCCCCCTCCGCACCCCAATGGGGGCGAACGGGGGGCACCCAATGCGAAAACATACATTGTTTGCCTGTCCGCATTTTATATGCCTTTCTTTTTCTAGACGGCTGTGATCCACTTACCTCCTACAATATTAGGGGGTTCTCTGGCTGAGGTAGGCTCCTTGTGCCTCCACCTCACCCTCTGGTTCCTATTGGTATCCGAGGGTGCGACTGTCTGCTCCCTTTGGAAGCAGACATCGTTACCTATACGGTAGTAGCCCCTAGGGGGTGTCTCCACCCCTGGGGACTGTTTTTCTTGTTAGGAGACAATTTTCTTTTATTCCCCACTCTTTCACCTTTTTCTTTTTTTTCTCCTTTTCCCATGTCCCCCCCTGTGATTTGGTGCCTAATGAGTTTTATCCTTCCAGGACAACCACCTCCATTGTTGGTTTCCAGCTCCCCATCGCCAGGAAGAATTTATGCTACGTTGAACGGCCAAGCAGACAGGAAACTTCCAAAGGTGAGTGACGAGGTATGCCGAGCTGCCGCCCCCCCCACACCTAATGGCTGACACACTACAACCACATCTCAAAATAGCCTCCCACAATGTACAAGGCCTGAACTCTCCAGTCAAAAGGAAAAAATTATTTTCACACTACAAATCCCTTAAATTAGATATTTTGTTGATTCAGGAAACTCACTTCCCAATGAGGTACAGTCCCAAATTTATACATGCTCACTACCCTCACTTCTACCTTGCCAAGGTGGAGAACAAAACGAGAGGGGTTGCAATTTTTTTGTCGAAATCGTGTGGCTTTACTTTTTTATCTGAGCACAGAGATGTGGAGGGGAGGTTCCTCTTGGTCAAGGGGACTATAGGAGGTCATATTTACTCCCTAGTATCCTATTACGCCCCAAACAAAGGTCAGGAACAGTTCTTTAAACGGATCCTAAACGAACTTTCTCCTCTATTAGAGGGCACGGTGATTTGGGGGGGGACTCTAATATAGCTTTCGATCAGACAATGGATAAATCCAAACCGCCCAATACACAGCTCACCAGACCCTCCAGGGCAAGTTTAAGGATAGCAAAACTTCTACATAACAGGGGCTTCATTGATGTGTGGAGAGAATTTAACCCCTCCAAGAGGGATTTCACTCATTATTCATACCCGCATAACACATACGCCAGGATTGACCATATTCTGGTCTTTCCAAATTCGCTACCAGCAATTCTTAAATCTCACATAAGTGATACGGTTCTCTCAGATCACTCACTAGTTATCATGCACATTCTATCCAGCTCACACACGACGAAACAGGGACAATGGCGCCTAAATGAATCTATACTTTCAGACCCGGTGCAAGTAATGGAATTAAATAAGGCCCTAACTGAGTACTTCACCCTAAATGATGTGGAAGACATTTCTCCAGAGACGCTATGGTCAGCACACAAGGCTGTAATTAGGGGAAAGTTCATACAAATAGGTTCCAAGCTTAAGAAAGAACGCATGATACAGATAGATAGATTGGAAAACTCGTACAAATCTGCCAAAGCTCAACACAAACGTTGCCCCTCCCCATCCCTACTTGCCCACATTGATAAACTAAGACTGGAACTTAATCTAGCTCTCACGACGAAAGCCGAAAAATCTATCTGTTGGAGTTCGAACAAATTTTACACTCAGATGGGGAAGATAGGACCAATGCTAGCCAATAAATTATCTCCCAGAACAAAATTCTCCTCTTTCCCCAAAATCAGATTAGCAAATCACGGTTTAACGGCCAACCCCGCCAAAATCCTAGATGCCTTCCAAAAATTTTATGAAAAACTATACAGTGCCCCCCCACAGTCCCCGAGTATCTCAATCTCTGAATTCATGGACAGTGTACCTATACCAAGACTAATGGACGAACATAGGGAAATCTTAGAAGCTCCTTTTTCGATAGAAGAAGTGACCTCAGTAATCAGAAGCCTCAGGATTGGGTCGGCACCCGGCCCGGACGGGTTGTCGGCTCCCTATTATAAAACCTTCAAGGAACCCCTAGTCCCATATATGGTTAAATTCTTTAATCACTTATCTCAAGGCAACCCCCTAGATCCTCAACTCAACACGGCATACATTACAGTTATTCCTAAGCCTGATAAAAACCCAGAAGAGATAGGGAACTACCGACCCATCTCACTTATCAACTCTGATCTTAAAGTTCTCACAAAAATAATGGCGGTTCGCCTTTCATCCTTTATTAACAAATATATACACAAAGACCAGGTGGGGTTCATTCCGGGCAGGCAAGGTCCCGACCAAATTAGAAGGGCGATAGATATTGTTTCTATTCTTCAATCTAACTGGGATGGGGGGACAGCACAACAGGGACTACTGTTATCACTTGATCTTCAAAAGGCTTTCGATTCAGTGTCATGGTCATACCTTTTCCCACTCCTGGAGAAATGGGGCTTCGGCCCCCGCTTTAGAGGGGTGTTTCAATCCCTATACCCACGCCCCAAAGCCCAAATTCGTATACAGGGACATTATTCCAACCCCATACCCATTGCTAGGGGAACTAGACAAGGATGTCCGTTATCCCCGATTATTTTCGCTATGGCAATTGAAACTCTTGCCATAGCGATAAGAATCAACACTGACATCCAAGGGGTCAAATGTGGGGATCGTACTCACAAATGCGGCCTATTTGCAGACGACATGCTCTTATTTTTAACGTCTCCCATCACTTCCCTCCCAAACCTACTCAAAACACTCTCAGATTTCTCTGGGATATCAGGCTTAGGAATAAATTACTCTAAATCACAGGCATTGAATATTTCTCTTCCTCCCTCCACGGTGGCCCTACTTCAAAATTCCTTTCAATTCCAATGGGGAACAGGTTACATCAAATACCTAGGGGTTTCCCTCACAAACAGGATAGAATCCCTTTACAGTAAAAATTATCCCCAACTATTTCAAAAACTAGCGGCCGATCTGAAAACATGGTCACAATATGAGCTTTCCTGGCTAGGTAGAATTAATTCCATTAAAATGACCCTGCTCCCTAGAATTCTTTATTTCTTTAGGTCTCTTCCAATACCCATTCGAAGAGATCATCTCAAGACACTACAAAGTAAAATCCTGAAATTCATATGGGGGACATCGGGATATAGAATCCCCCAACAAACTCTATATCTGCATAGGAAAAAGGGGGGACTAGGATTACCGTTTCTCCCTAAATACTATCAGGCAGCCAGACTAGCCCAATTATCTTCTGTCTACTCTTCATCTGAAAAACCAGACTGGGTCTATATGGAGAGGCAAGCAGTACCCCAATACACTTTAGAATATCTATTATGGTGTCCACGAAAACGAAGGCCAGCAATTCTCTCACCTTCCCTATCTCAGTCCTTTGCCCTTTGGGACAAAATTCGTGATAATCCTAACCTAATCTCGGAAGCTAGACCTCTCTCCCACATCTTTGGCAACCCAAACTTCCCGCCAGGGATGGTAATTAAGTCATTCCAGTGGTGGTTGGATAAGGGACTGTACCGCATTGGACACTATTTCACGAATAAAGGACCTCTCACCCTAAACTTCTGCACTCACAAACTAGAAATGCCTACCTCTGAAAAATCCAGATTTGATCAAATTTCACACTTTTTACACGAGATTTGGACAGATAAACCTCTACCCCCCAAATTTACTGATTACGAACTGTGGTGTGGTCAGGCCGAGGGCCGGAGGGGCGGTATCTCGGTAATATACTCGTCGCTCACACAATCTTCCAGTAAATCTACTTACATGTCTAATTGGGAGAATGATCTCCAACAAGAATGGAACTTAGACACCTGGCACCAGGCGGGTTCTAAAGCCTTTAAGGGTATTCTTAATATTTCTTTAGTGGAAGCAAACGTTAAAGTTCTCATGAGATGGTACATGACCCCATCTAGGATAGCTGCAATGTACCCCTCGGCGGACCCTTGCTGTTTCAGGGGGTGTCAGTTGAGGGGAACATTGGTACACATCTGGTGGGAATGCCCAAGAATAAGGCCACTATGGGCAAAAATATTCTCCTTAATCACCAAGGTCACAAACTGTTCAGTTCCTAGGACTGCAGCTGTTGCACTCTTGAATGCTAACATTTCGGGCGTTACCGGGCCCAAGCGAAGGTTGATTCACTTTATTCTATTGGGAGCCAAACTGACCGTTGCAAGGGCCTGGAGACACCCGAAGATTTCCTTCAAAGCAATAGTCAGTAAGATCTCATGGATAATGACCCAGGAGAAGCTAGCCAGTATACTACTGGATACCACTCAAAAATTTGAAGCTGTATGGGAACCGTGGGCATCTCACTGCGGTATATCCCTCATTCCAGGGGTCCTGTCGGATAAATCTCTGAATCCCAACTAATTCTAGGCACAACCACCCTTATTCCCCCTCATCCTTTTTTTTTTCTTTTTTATCTTTCCCTTCCTCTTATTTATTATTATTTATTTTTATATGGTTTCTACGATAGCCGGGTTAGCACCAGCTACTTTCTAAGTTGACTTGAGGAAACTGTTATAATACACAGGCGACAGTTGTCGTCATTCTACTCACAGAGAGATCCTCACCCTTTGAGACGGGTCACTAGCCCCACTCTCTTCCATTCCTGAATCCCTATTTACCACTAGAGATGAAACTCAGGGGAGTTGGCCCAGGGCACAGTTTGATCCCAATTGGGGTGCCCTGTGCCAGCTCTCTCCCTTCAATGTGAAAACAATCTTTAGAGGTTTCTTTGCTAGAAGCGAATCTCCTATTGGGAATTCAGTGAGTCACCCCTCCCTATGACACCACGTCCCACCTGATTTCAGTTATAAGCTAGTTATTGTATCACAAGATCGGTTTGGCTCGTTTTGACTTTCCTGACTATTGTAACATGTACGACAATGAGTGAATTTCTCTGTATGCCCGAGTTATGTATTTTTTGTGCAAATTTAATAAAAACTTATTGAAAGAGAAAAAAATATATATATCAAATATTTTTGTACTTGGTTATCCAGATAGCTTTTAGCACCTAGCCTTCCCACACCCAACACAGGAGTAAGGGGTAAATCACACCAGATTTTGAATTTAAATAAGCCTAAAGTATATGTAAACGCTTTAATGTTCCTAAATATACAGAATTCTTTAAAAGATAAGTTTACCTTTCATAACATGCTACGGATCTGCTGATCGCTGGTGCAATGCTTTACTGGCTTAAAAAAAAAAAAAAGAAGAAGAAATCCACATTTTACCTACAAAGAATGTGCATTTATTATTTTTTTCTAAAAAGTGAACTTATCCTTGGTGGCCCTGCCATAAAGGTACATACTTAGGTCTTCCTGTAATAGGGTGACAATAGGTCTCCCAATTGTTCTCCTGCGCTGTCGTGTTGTCACATGATTTTCCAATGGAGACTACAAGTGGTCGTGATGACACTTTGTGCAGGCGTGGTTTATCGTTGTCACCCTCAGGTGACCCCCCCTGAGAAATGCCATGCAGCCATCTCTAGAGGGCATGTAGACAGGAAAAGGGTGAAGAAGATCATCAGCACTGATATGCCACAAAGGATGAAAAAGTAAAAAAAAAAAAGCATTTTATTTAAAAAGATGAGAATGGTTCATGATACTTAGTGCTTTCGCAAACCAAAAGTCATTCAGTTAGGGTTTACCTCTACTGTACAGACCTTATAAGACTCTTTCATGCCATGGCTGATGCAGTCTCACCTTTAAATAGCCCTATCAGGGCTCTTCACGATGGACCTCAATTGCTAATTTCTATTTCTCACAAATGCAGGTTGGAACTTAGATGTGCCGGACGATTCTGCTGTTTAGAGACCGGGATTAAATTCCAGGTGACCCGTCCGATAACTATTGAGTATGAACTGGATTCCTGGTCTAAATACATGGACAATGCGCAGCTACAAGAATCTGGGGTCCTGGGACCTCTGTTCAGCATTAAGACACCGGTAGAGCCAAATATAGTGTCTGCAGTGTACCTTCCCCATTATCTATGCTTGAAAGGTAAGTCAAAGTTACAGAGAATTTGCACTGAAATTTGATTACAGCTCACATCATTACAATAGCAGAATAACCTAACGTTAACGTGACCCTATAACTAAACAAATTTTTCAAATCAAGCCATACCTGTAAAAGGAAACTATGAATGCTCACCTCCCCATGCTGCCCACACTGCTGAACACCATTATGATTCTGGGAAATCTTCATGTGAAGTCTAGAGGGAAACCTACACTTCTAGGAGCGTTCCTGGGTCCCCTGCAACCCTCCTGCTGGCCTTCACACCAACACTCTGCAGTTTGGTCTTAGGATTGTCTAAAAGTGGTAGTTCAGTCAGGGCATCTGAATTGTGGTTAGGCTGCTTCTCCACACTACAGGATCTCCCCTATCCCTCTGACTGATGTGCCACACTGGCAATTTCAACATCCAGATACAGCTTTATTACAAATACAAAGGAATTAGCACAAAGCCAATATGCTTTAGGTGTCACACAATACTCCCTTCAGTCTGTCAGCAGCTGGTTTCTGCTGCCTTTCGAACCACTTGCTGATGTATTGAGTGCTTCCTTTACCAATCTGGTTAAAGTGGTTGTAAACCCTTACAAACCACTTGGGCCTACAGGTAAGCCTAGATTAAGGCTTACCTGTAGGTCAAAGAAATATCTCCTAAACCTACACGGTTTAGGAGATATTTGCCAAAATACAGGCACCACTGTCTACGGCGCATGCGCCATAGACAGCGGCGTGCAGGTGCACTGAGAAGGCCGCTCTCAATGGCAACATGCGCGGGAGTGACGTCATCGCGGCGCCGTCGAATGACAGCGACGGAGCCGCGAGACCCACCAAGAAGATGGAGGCGCCGTACACAATGGGACATCGGTGACTTCGCTGGCTCCTGTGTCAGGTAAGTGACACATAATGGACTACTATGCATCGCATAGTAGTCCATTATGCTTTACCTTTGCAGGGAAACAAAGAGGAAGTAAACCCATTAGGGTTAACTTCCTCTTTAAAACCTTACATTCATAAGAAGTGTAGTTTCCCACCCATAAACAATTTTAATCAATCTTAAGCCCTGATGAAGGGGATGGTTGATGCCGAAACGTGGTGGCTAGATGACAATCCCTTTGAAATAGAGCTGTATCTGAATGTTGAAATATCAGGTGTGATTCTTCAGTCTTGATTTCCTATAGACAGTCATATGACTTGAGCATTGTTGTTATGTACCTCATACACAAGTATGAGGAGTCAAGAGTGGCCTCTTGTACAATTCCTGTGCAAACTAGCCTGGAAGTTAAGACAGGGTCTTTAAGAGCACGTGCCAGGGGGTTGCAAATAAAGACTGGAACTTGGGAGTGCTGGTATCAGACAAGGAAAAGTATGGTTAGTAGGGCACCCAGGACACACTAAGTTCAGTTATGAATGGATTCAGGGCACACGGCCTGCCATGTTCGATAACAGCTGATTGGGTAAGCACCAAATCATAGGCAGAATCAAGGTCAGGAACAAGTAGAGGTAGGCAGCGAGATACCAAGTCAATAGGCAAAATCTTGATCAGATGTCCATCTAAAGGGCGGTATTGGAGATGAAAAGCACAGATAGGCAGACAAGGATAATCCAGAGGCAATTCAGATGAAATCTGGGTCAGTAACAAAGTTAAGTCAGGATCAGGAATAAAGACTGGAAGACCATTCAGCAATGATGTTATGCAGAACTCCGATTTAATTAGCCTGCTAGGCACCAATTTCTGTGTTGGATGTGCCCATATGTTCATGTGCACTGTGATTTGCACAGGCACAATCTTCCTGATGGCTGGAATAATGTTCCTAAAAGTGGTTCTCTGCAGCATTTTTCTGTGAGCTAGGAGGAACGTCTCCATGCCAGCCTGGGCTTGCAGGAAGTGGGTTAAATGGCACTAGACATCATGGGGACCTGGAAGATCAGCAGTGGCCAGCAGCTGAGGAGACCATGGAGGGCAGTGCTGGAGAGGGGAAAGGATGAGAAGTACTTGGGCAACTTTTCTTTAAAACACTAAAGTGGGGATCTGCTTCAAATAGGTTACAATACACTAATATTGTTACATTTACCGTAAGATTATGATAGAAAAGCTATATATGCATGTTTGTATGACTCGTATGTGTATACTTTGGCATCTTGTTTTACAGAACTGAGTGGAGACCTGTCTTGGATTAAATGCGCGCATTTCAAAGATGGAAACCTGAGTGTGGAAACACCAACACAAGTTCTACCGTTCCATGTCATTCTGGAAAATCCCTCATTTTCCTCACTTGGGGTTTTCTTCTGGAATTTAATACCAAAAGCAGTGACAAAGTACATCCCAATACATGGCAAAGTTCTCCTGTACTTCAAAAAAGCTGGAAGGCAATGTGTGGAGTATAAGATTCACCTGTACCTACTGCCTGCGTTTGCCCCAGTAGACAAGGTAAATGAAAATAGTCAATGGAAGTTATGGGGGCCAGGACTGATTTTATTGCAAACATTGGGGGAAACAATGGATCTCACAGATAAGCTTTGTTTGGCAATGGAGGTACCGGTACATTGGAGGTCTAGGCAGCTACTGTAGTCTGTAACACTTGACATGACTTGAGGCTTGTACAGTATGTTTCAGCATGGGGCATTTTTTAGGGCCAAAACAAACACCCACACTTGTCTTGATCCTGAATCTTAACCTCATCTTTAGATTGACTAGTGCTTAAATTCTAAAACACATTCCAAACAACTACAAATGAATATGTAACCTCTCTATAACACTTGACACTTAACCTTACCTGACCCTAACATTGACCTCTTAACCCAACACTTAACCCTAAAACTTAACCTAGCTCCCTAAACACTAAGGTAACATTTAGGCTGGGTTCACAATTATGCAAATTGGATGCAATTCACATGACAGATGACATGCAATGCCAAGTGGCTGCTAACAAAGCAGAGAGAATATTGGCATGCCTTAAAAAGGGGATCAACTCCAGAGATAAAACGATAATTCTCCCGCTCTACAAGACTCTGGTCCATCCGCACCTGGAGTATGCCGCCCAGTTCTGGGCACCAGTCCTCAGGAAGGATGTACTGGAAATGGAGCGAGTACAAAGAAGGGCACCAAAGCTAATAAAGGGTCTGGAGGATATTAGTTATGAGGAAAGGTTGCCAGCACTGAACTTATTCTCTCTGGAGAAGAGACGCTTGAGAGGGGAAATGATTTCAATATACAAATACCGTACTGGTGACCCCACAATAGGGAGAAAACTTTTTCGCGGAAGGGAGCTTAACAAGACACGTGGCCACTCATTAAAATTAGAAGAAAAGAGATTTCACCTAAACTACGTAGATGGTTCTTTACTGTAAGAGCGGCAAGGATGTGGAATTCCCTTCCACAGGCGGTGGTTTCAGCAGGGAGCATCAATAGTTTCAGAAAACTATTAGATAAGCACCTGAACGACCACAACATACAGAGATATACAATGTAATACTGACATATAATCGCACACATAGGTTGGACTTGATGGACTTGTGTCTTTTTTCAACCTCGCCTACTACGTATCTATGTAACACTGAGCTCAGGCAATAATTTGGACCTGATTCCCACCTAACACGGAGAACAGGCATGCATCGGATCCCCTGCTGCTAGCCGCGACCTCAGCTAGTGTGAACCCAGCCTTAATCTTAAAGAGGATTTTCACCCTCCACTCCCCCCCCCCCCCTTTTTTTTTGTTCTAAACTCCTACCTACCTTGTGGTGAGTTCTGCTAAGTTTAGATACTCACCTGTCCAGCAGATCCAGCACTGTCCAGCTGAGAGCCTCTTTTCTTCTGGCAACGCTCAGTCCCACGCCAACATGTTTCCCTGTGACGTCATATATTGGCTGGTGGCTGTTTTGGGCTCAGCCGCCGTGCCTTCAGATGAAATGCGGACAGGCCCCTTCCCCCTCTTTTTCTCAATCAAAGGCTTTGCCTCCTGGGATATGAAATATATGAAATGCATATCCCATGAGGCAAAGGAAGGAGAGTGCACGTCATTCACCTAGTCAAATAATGTGCAAGGGGGAGCAGACCTTTTATTAAAAAAAAAAAAGGTAAACAAAGAAAAAGAAAAAACAGCCCTATTCCTAAAGGGCACGAGAGGAGGATCGGAGAAGAGGGATCGTGATCTGGAGGGTGAAGATCCGCTATGACTTAAAGCCCAATTTGTGACTAATCCTCCTAGCCTTCAGTCAGCCCCTTCCTTACATGAAAGCACTCTAAGCCCGTAAAATTAGCCCTTAACCTCCTAATACTCTATACTTAACCTGACCATAACCCTGGTGTTTTAACCTAACACTTAACCCTAAAACTAAACCTAGCTTCCTAAATACTAAGTAAGCCTTAACACTTGGCTTTAACCTAAAGCCCAAGTTGGGACTCATCCCCCCAGCCTTCAGTCACACCCTTCCACCCATGGAAGCCCCAGATCTATATTGTATTATTATTTTTTTAATTCCATACCTTCCTTAGAAGTTTTTAGCCATGTGATACACTGGGCCTTCTTCAGATCCTCTCCCAGTGGTGGGAGGTCCTCAATGATGCAGTGATGGCCTCTGCATCATATGTGAAGGCAATGTGCCACGGCGAGACCTCCTCAGATGCTCTGTCCATGACCCTCTGCACTCACAGAATGTCCTCCAGGTTGAATGACACTGAGCAATTAACCCAATGTCCACTACATTCATCACCACATAGCTGCCCTAGGATATTTATTTACTTTAGTGAAAAATCTTAAGACAAAAGAAATATTCAAAGATAAAACACATGTACTGTGCAGATATTGTGGTAAAGGTCCTTTTATCATTTCCAGGATTTTTTACAAGAAAAGACTAGTAATGGATTTGTGAAGATTGATAAACCCCCCAGAACCAAAACCATCTACACCAAGAAAAACTACACTGTGAAAGGACCAGAGAATGCCCATGTACAACCCACGGTAAGATAAATAAAAACATTTGCCCTGTACACAAGGTCGAAAATTCCGACGGAAAATGTCCGATTGGACCATGTTGTCAAAAAATCCGTCTGTGTGTGGGCTCCATCGGACTTTTTCAGTCGGAAAGATCCTGCTCTCAATTTTTTCAAACAAGATCCGATCGGACTTTTTTCGATCGTGTGTAGAGAATTCAGACGGACAAAGTGCCACGCATGCTCAGATCAAATTACGAGACCAAAGCTATTGGCTACTAGCCTCTACGTAGTTCCGTCATACTCATCGAACGTCACCACGTTCAGAATGATCGGATTTTCCGACAACTTTGTCTGACCGTGTGTATGCAACACCAGTGTCGGACAAAATCCGTCGGAAAAATTCCAAAGGATTTTGTGGTCAGAATTTCCGACCATGTGTACGGGGGCATACAGTACATACACATACAGATATACTGTGAACTTGTATGCACACTTTTTTTTGGTAAAGTAGAGCCTGTCCTCCTATTCCCTCAAACCTCCCTATTGGTCAGTGGGGCCACCATTCCCATTTAAAAAAAGGAACTTTACCGCCCACTAATCTCCCCCTTCTTTTTCTTGCTGGTTTATCCATGAAAAAACATACACATCCAGCCATCCAGCTTTGTTCTCTATATATCTGACGCTCTGTTGTTTTACACCTGGTCCCGCCATCTTTTTCTCTGACATCATCAGGAAGCCAGTGGTCTCTTCTGAGTTATGTAGCTGGCCCATTGATGACACTCGTGTGCCTTGGCTCTTCATCAGGGGGCCAGCTGCAAGAATCAGGAAGAGACAGCTGGCCCCTGATGATGCACCACAGAGCATGTGCAGTAGAGTACCCCTGTGGGTTATTGCATATGTCCCTCTTGCTTAGACGAGAATCCAGGAGGTAAGGTAAGGGCTCCCTGAAATAGGGAATTAAAAAAAATGTGTGGCATTATGTAGCACTTACCCCCGAAGGAGTTGCTGGTATTTGATTGGGCTTACCGTTACCTCACCATTCCACCGTGTCCGTCATAGAGGTCCCATTAAAGAATTTCTCACAGATTTCGGCTCCGACACTTATGCCCCGTACACACGGTCGGATATTCTGATGGAAAAAGTCCGATCAGATTATGTTGTCGGAAAATCCGATCGTGTGTGGTCTCTAGCTGGCTTTTCCGACGGACAAAATTTGAGAGCTGGATCTAAAATTTTCCAACAACAAAATCCGATCTGACTTTTTCCGATCGTGTGTAGAAAATTCCGACACACAAAGTGCCATGCATGCTCAGAAGAAATTTGGAGACGAAAGCTATTGGCTACTGGCCTCTACGTAGTCCCGTCGTACATTTTATACGTCACCTCGTTCAGAATTGGATTTTCTGACAATTTTGTCCGACCGTGTGTGTGCAACACAAGTTTCTGACAAAATCCGTTGGAAAAAATCCAACGGATTTTGTGGTCGGAATGTCCGACCGTGTGTACGGGGCATAGGTCCTTTTTTTCAATGCTTTATTGACAGAAAAGAAATTCCAATAGAGGGATGGAGGGTTAAGGGGGAATTCAGGTACCTTATAATTGTGGGTCAGGGGTACTTCTTGATCCAGAGGACAAACAGCTCCACAACTGGATTCAGCAACCACCGAATAGGCCTCTCTCACTGACCTAGCAGCCGATGCGATGCTCGATCATAGTCTCTGCCACAGACTTGAAGAATTAGTAGAACCGTTGCACATTCCTCTGCCACAGGATTGTGTAACCAGTAACTTTTGCAATATCAAAGAACAGTCACACAGTACCAGTTTCTTTCAGCCGAGCCGGCGATACTGTGAGGAAGATGAGGTAGATGACCCAGGATGCGTCCTCCAACTGAGTCTTTAGGCCAGTGGCGGCTGGTGCTAAAAAATTTTGGGGGGGCGCAAATAAACTGAAAAAAAAAAGCCCATCAAACGCAGCCACTGTACCAAACGCAGCCACTGTGCCCATTAAAACGTAGCCACTATACCAAACGCAGCCACTGTGCCCATTAAAACACAGCCACTGTACCAAATGCAGCCACTGTGCCCATCAAAACGCAGCCACTGTGCCCATCAAAACGCAGCCACTGTGCCCATCAAAACGCAGCCACTGTGCCCATCCAAACACAGCCACTTTGCCACCAAACACAGCCACTTTGCCATCAAACACAGCCACTTTGCCACCAAACACAGCCACAAATACACAGATGAAAGATATACTGTATGAGAGAGCTGTCATATCGGGAAAAGGATTTGTGTTTCTGTTCATATCAGTATTAAGATTTACATATTACTGCAATACCAGCTCCAAGGCTGATGCCAGGTCAAATTCAGGTACTTATGCACTGCTTGCATTAAAAAGAGTTCAGATTTAAAAAACTAAGACCACATTTATTTTTTGCCTATCATCAGGCAAGCCAGAACCGTCAGGCCCATCAGAAAGGTAGAGGGAAGCATCATGGCTGACCAAATTGGTCTTTATGGAGGGACCAGTCTTTCTCTAATAAGGAGTGGCCCCCCCCCCCCCCCCCCCGCCCTGCACTTACCTCGGCTGACGGCGGCATCGGTGTCCTCCGTTTCTTCTCCTGCCCGCTCCTCCTCTGCTCCATCCTCTGCTATGATTGGACGCCTGATAGGCGCCCAATCACAGCACCTGTTGTTTCAGCCAATCAGGGCACAGGTAACACAGACCTGTGCTCCTGATTGGCTAAGGGGCCGTACAATGTTAGCAAACCGAATCCCTTCGGTTTGCTAACATACTGCTGAGTGACAAGGAGCGCACAGCGTTGCGCCCGCTTGTCACCTTTTTGGACGCCTATTAGCGCCTACGGCGCTAATCAGGTGTTTCCAAAAAACACCCCCACCGCTGTAATTCAGATGCCCGGAGACCGAAAAGGGGCCGGACACCTGAATAGGGGGTGTCAGCAGCGACCATAGATAGATTCATGCAATGCATGAATCTATCTATGGATTATAGAGAGTGACAGGAGAGGGGGGGCGGCGCTCCTGCGCCCTTTATGGACGCACCGCCGCTGCTTTAGGCTCTTCTAGAGGTACCAGCGTTGTTGCTCGGTCCTCTCTCTGAAAAGTTCTCCCCTGGATCCTCCAGTTGCTTGGCTTCTCCCCGGAGGCAAGACAGCACGGGACCACCCCTGGATCGGTAGGCCCCAGGACTTCTGGGCCTACCTTTCAGTAACGAAGCCTCGGGCCAGCCGGCCCCGAGACAAGTTGAGTGGCAGCAGCACACCTTAGGCCAGGAGGGCCATCAGGTCAGAACACACCCTATCACAGGGTCTGTCCCTTAAGTACCCTCTCCCAGAATGCACAGTGGGTAGACCACTCCCACTGACTGTTTCTGGGTAAAGAGGCACTCAATACGCCCAGCTTGTTGCAATTTCCAACCTTGGCCAACAACAAGAGCACCACCCCTCGGCCAAGGGGAAAACCACGCAATCCAGCTGAACTGGAACAGAACCAGAATTTTAACATAATCAGTCTGAGCTAAACTACAGCTCAGACAAAACTACATTTATACTTATAGCATCTGCCCATCCGGAGCAGGGCGCTACACACATATATATATATATATAAATATATATATACAGCATACAGTATATGGCATTGGACCTACTAATCATTTTGAAATGCTTAATATCTCATCATATGCTTTGCTACAATGAGGTTACAGATAGACTAATACTAATTTTTATTTTTAATGTAGCTATAAGAATTGTACACATAATAATATAAATTTTTATTTACAAATGATTTAGGGGTTGGATGTGCAGTGTATCTCCCCATTAGAGAGCTACACAGATATCACCATGGATGCTGCAGTGAAATTGATTGACTTATGTCTGGTACAAGAAGGTGGCAAGGACCAGATCTGGGGTTGTCGTATGTCCAGAGGTAAGATCTACTGACTCTGTGATGTGATCAGCTGCTTTTATGGCTCAGCAATGACATCTAACTTGATTAGGAGCTCAGTTACTAATAGTAATGTAGCGCTTACCCAGGAGGAGCCACTTGATATATCAGGTTCTCTGTTCTTATGCCTTGACTCTGTAAACGGCCTTGTCCCCTGGTCGTCCCCCCACCTGGTTGGGTCACTACAAATACCCACGTATGTGATCACTAGTTTCAGTATCCTACACAGAAACTATATTGGAGTGTCAGGAAAAAAGCACCAGACTACTCAGTAAAGTATGTATATTGTCACAAATTAAGCGCAAATAGCAACACACACATATCAATGAGCAGGTAGAAGAAACTGTTTGCTCACAGTAAGCTAAATCACGTAATTACTAGGTTATAGGAGTCTAGTCTAAACCATTGTGTTACTAAGGCCCCTTTCACACTTATACGACTTGTCCCACAATTTGGGACTGAAAAGTAGCATGACAAGTCGTTCCCCATGATTTCCAATGACAGCCATTCATATTAGTACGACTTCAAGTCGTTACGACTTCAAAGTAGTCCCTTACACAGGCATTCCTTGAAATCGCGGCAAAATCGCGGCAAAAATTAGCAAATTAGCGGCCGCGAACGGCGGCAAAATCACAGTAAACTTTGAAGTCGCAGAAGTGTGAAAGGGGCCTAAAGCAAGATTAACCTATCAATAAACAGCATCATTAATGACGAGCACCAGCAATGAACAGTATCAACAGTGATGAAAAAATCCCACTCATCTGCAGTCAAAAGTCACTAATATATACAGTTGTGTGAAAAAGTATTTGCCCCCTTTCTGATTTTTTTTTTTTTTGTATATTTGTTACACTTAAATGACTCAGATCATCAAACAAATTTTATTATTACACAAAGATAAACCCGAGTAAATATAAAATGCAGTTTTTAAATGATGGTTTCATTTATTAAAGAGGTGGTCCACCCGCACCAAAAATATTAAAAGTCAACAGCTACAAATACTGCAGCTGCTGACTTTTAATAAATAGACACTTACCTGTTCCAGGGTCCAGCGGTGTCGGCAGAATGTGACGCGTCTCTCGGCTGCCCCGCCGCCATCCTCTGTCAGGGAATCAGGAAGTGAAGACGCAACGGCTTCACTGCCCGATTCCCTACTGCGCATGCGCGAGTCGCGCTGCGCGTCTTTATTGGTCCCCGTTGTGTCCTGGGAACTGTGTGTTTCCCAAGACACAACGGGAACCCTCGGATATGGGCGGGCATCTTCGGATAGGGGTGGGGCAGCTAGTCCCGGAAGTGGGTGCAGATACCTGTATTATACAGGTATCTGCACCCCCTCCCCCTGAAAGGTGCCAATTGTGGCACCGGAGGGGGGGAGGAATCCGATAAGTGGAAGTTCCACTTTAGGGTGGAACTCCGCTTTAAGGCAAAAAAGCTGTCCAAACCTGCCTGGCTTTATGTGAAAAAGTAATTGCCCCCTAAACCTAATAACTGGTTGTGCCACCCTTGGCGGCAAGAACTGCAATCAAGCGTTTGCGATAACTGGCAATGAGTCTTTCACATTGCTGTGGAGCAATTTTGGCCCATGCTTCTTTGCAGAATTGTTTTAATTCAGCCACATTGGAGGGTTTTCCAGCATGAACGGCATGTGTAAGGTCATGATACAGCATCTCAATTGGATTTAAGTCCGGGCTTTGACTAGGCCACTCCAAAACCAAAATTTTGCTTTGTTTGAACCATTTGGAGGTGGACTTGCTGTTGTGTTTCGGATCATTGTCCTGCTGCATAACCCAAGTGCACTTGATATTGAGGTCACGAACTGATGGCCAGACATTCTCCTTTAGGATTTTCAGGTAGCGCTCAGAATTCATGGTTTCATCAATTATGGTAAGTCGTCCAGGTCCTGAAGCTGCAAAGCAGCCCCAGACCATCACGCTACCACCACCATGTCTTACTGTTGATATGATGTTCTTGTTATGAAATGCTGTATTCGTTTTATGCCAGATGTAACGGGATGCACACCTTCCAAAAAGTTTAATTTTGTGTCTTATCAGTCCACAAAATATTTGCCTAAAAGTCTTGGGGGAAATCAAGGTTTTTTTTTGGTAAATGCGAGATGAGCCTTTGTGTTCTTTTTGGTCAGCAGTGGCTTTGGCCTTGGAATTCTCCCATGGATGCCATTGTTACCCAGTCTCTTTCTTATTGTTGAATCATGAGCACTGATCTTACCTGAGGCAAGTGAGGCCTGCAGTTCTTTAGATGTTGTTCTGGGTCCTTTTATGACCTCCTGGATGAGTCGTCGTTGTGCTCTTGGAGTCATTTTTGTAGGCTGGCCACTTCATGGGAAGGTTCGCCACTGTTCCAAGTTATCTGTGGATAATGTCTCTCCCCGTGGTTCCCTGGAGTTACAAAGCCTTAGAAATGTCTTTGAAACTCTTCCTAGACCGATACATGGACATTACTTTGTTTCTAATCTGTTCTTGAATTTTTTTAGTTTGTGGCACGATGTGTGTTTTTTTTGTGATCTGTTAGCGTGCTTCACTATGTCAGACAGCTTCTATTTATGTGATTTCTTGATTCAACGGGTCTGGCAGTAATCAGGCCTGGGTGTGGCAAGTGAAATTTAACTCAGCTTTCCAAAAAATTGTGTTTAGTCACAGTTTATTCATGATTTAGCATGGGAGGGGGCAATTACTTTTTCACATAGGGCCAGGCAGGGTTGAACAGATTTTTTTCCCTTAATAAATGAAAGTGGAGTTACCCTTTAAGTGTGAGAAATATGCAAAAAAATCAGGAAGGGGCAAATACTTTTTCACACAACTGTATATCCCAGATAACCCAGGAGAGGTACCTCTGACTATTACTAGCTCAGTTCAGGTTCCCTGTGGAGCAGTTGGTAAGTATATGGCTCCTGAATTGCAATCTCTAACCAGCTAATCAGTGGGGCCCAGTCTTTAAGGTGGTGCACATAAGTGCAGTCCCTTTAAAGCTCTGATTCCAGTGATTTAAGGCTACCCGATAGATGGTCAGTCCCTTTCTTACACAGTCTGCTAGCAGTGGTAAAATCAAGCACTACGTGGCCACTCACCAGTTCCAGGCTCACAATGAACTCCGATGTGGACGCTGACTGTCAGCAGTCCTTCTGGCTCTGCACTCAGGGCAAGTCCGGTCTTTAGCACTCTGGTTCTCAGGCTACTGACGATCATTACACACACACACAGCAGCGGAGATGTGTACTCTGCAGTCCTCTCCAGCAGGGGGAAGTTCTCTCCTCTAGTCCACCACTCCATTTACTCTTATGCAAGAGCCTCTTCCCAGACTACATTTCTCACTGTTCAGCGTGGCCTACATCAAAGTTTGTCAAATCCTTCTTGCCCACTGGCTCCATCTGCTGGATGGATGCTGAAAAGCATTAAACGCCAGCATAAGTGTCTTGTATAATGTAGGCACACAGAGTAACAGTTTTCTTGTTGTTGTTTGTAGGAGAAGTTGAAGAATTGCGTGCACGGGTGCCAAAATGTACAAAGCCCAAAGGTAATACATATAGTTTATATTGTGAAATAAATTATATATATATATATATACACTGTATCTAGATAATTTAGAGGAGTCTGTTTGGTCAGTACTGGTTTTTGATACATAGTTAGTAACATCAGTCCATCCAGTTCAAACTGAGTGAGTGTGGGTGTCTACAATTATCCCTATTTATTTAAGGTACCCATATAGCGCAATCAAATTTATGCAGAACTCCACACATACATTGCACACTCACATCGATCCCTACCCTCAAGGAGCCCACAATCCAAGGTCCCCAACTCATATACTAGGGGCAATTTTGGACAGAAGCCAATTAACCTACCAGCATGTCTTTTGAGTGTTGGAGGAAACCGGAGTACCCAGAGGAAACCCACACAGGCACAGGGAGAACATGCAAACTCCAGGCAGGTAGTGTCGTGGTTGGGATTCCAGGCAGGTAGTGTCGTGGTTGGGATTCCAGGCAGGTAGTGTCGTGGTTGGGATTCCAGGCAGGTAGTGTCGTGGTTGGGATTCCAGGCAGGTAGTGTCGTGGTTGGGATTCCAGGCAGGTAGTGTCGTGGTTGGGATTCGAACCAGCGACCCTTTGTACTGCTAGGTGAGAGTGCTCCCCACTACACCACTGTGCCACCCAATACAGAGCTGTGAGCTGACATTTTGGAACAAACTTGCCGTTTACTTGGCAGCCTACACCCTGCGATTATCTGTGGTCATGTGTTATTAGTAATGATCAGAATGACATGAAGGGGTTGATTTTCTAAAGGCAACTAGACTGTGCACTTTGCAAGAACAGTTGCTCCAGAGCTTAGTAAATGAGCAGAAGCTCTGCTGACTTCCAAAATCCAATCATGTGCAAGCAAAAATGTTTTTTTATTTATTTTCTTTGCATGTGATTGGGTATTCTTTCCAAATGAAGCTTCGCCTCATTTACTAAGTACTGGAGCAACTGCACTTGGACTGTTACACCCTGTTTGTTGGTCAGTGACGGAGCTAAGTACAAACGTACATATAATTCTCGATATATATATATATATGTAACCACCAGGGGGCACTGCGGGATTGACCGTAACCAACTGGCCTCCACCTGTACCGCCCGGAGACAAACACCTTTCCCGCAGTGCACAAGGAGTAATCAACAACCACAACAAGAACATTAACACCTCCAAAACTCTCGCCTTACATTAGGGAGGGTGGGTGGGAAAACTGCCTCCTCTTGTGAACCCGCTGATGATAGCACACATGGGATGGCCTCAGCACACAGCCTCTAGATCAGGGGTCTCAAACTGGCAGCCCTCCAGCTGTTGCGAAACTACAAGACCCCTCATGCCTCTGCCTGTAGGAGTCAAGCTTGTAAATTCAGCCTTGCAATGCCTCATGGGACTTGTAGTTTCGCTGGAGGGTCGCCAGTTTGAGACCCCTGGTCTAGGATCTCTCTCACCAGTCTGTAGTAACAAATTCCCTTGGAAATATTAGTTGGCTCCTTCCAATATCCTTGCAAAACTTCCACCCTGTGATACCAGACCAGATGCAGGGCTTCCCTGTCCTGGGAGTCCCCTCTACTATGCCCAGGGGATGCGGCGCCGTGTAGGCCCGTGGCCCTGCCTCCCGCATGGAGCCCACGGCGTGCGTCCCGCCTGGGCCCCCGGAAGGCTCTGTCTGGGCTCCTTGCTGGGGGGGGGGGGGGGGCGAGTGCACCCCCCTTATTGGGCTCCCGGTTCCCCTGAAAGGACCCTGCAGCATACCTGCACGCCGGCCTGGCGATCCTGCCGCGTGTGTCCATCCGATCCTCCTGCCGTCCGCCTGCATCCCGGTCCAGTCCTAGGCCCGCACGGCTGCGGCCTGGTGCTGTTGTCAGTCCGCCTCTGCTGTTGTGGACGCCGCCGACAGTATCCTCAGACGACGGTCCCTCAGTCAGCTTTCAGCAACTTTCAGAAAATCAGGCATTCAGGTTGCCCACCTGAGGCTCGAAACCTCGCAGGCACATGGCCGAAAAGCCTAGGGGGCAAGCAGCCCCCCCCCCCCCCCCAGGCTGTGTTTTCCTCCTCAGGGAAAAAAAGAACCCACTGGTCTCAGGCTCCATTCTCACATAGGCATTTTGAATCGCAGGCGGAATCAATGCAATTCTGACCCGCTGTTAAAATGTCAAATCGCACATCAACGTGTTCAGGTGCATTTCAGTGGCACCTAAAAACGTGGTGGGATTCTGCCGTGCGACAAATCGCCCAAAAGAAATTCCAGATTCAATCCGCCCGCGATTCAAAATGCCTATATATGAACAGAGCCTTAGTCTTAGCCCCCGTACACACGGTCGGAAATTTCCGACCACAAAATCCGTCTGATTTTTTCCAACGGATTTTGTCCGACACTGGTGTTGCATACATACTAGACATGTGCACAATAGAAAAATTTGTTTAGTTTCGTTTTGTTTCTGTTCGTTTCCGTTGATTCGTAACGATTCGTAATTTCGTAAGTCGTCGGTGTTCGTATTCGGACTCGTTCGTATTTTCGTAGTTATTTTTTCGTTGATTTGTTTTTCCGTTAGTCTAATTTTCGTTTATTCGATATTCGTATTTTCGTTATATTTTGTATTCGGACGCATTCGTATTTTCGTAGATTTAGTTACATTCGTACTTTCGTAAGATTGATTTATTCGTACTTTCGTAACATTGTTTTCGTAGATTCGTAATCAGAGCATAATTCATAATTTTATGTAATGTGTATGCTATTATTACATTGTAAGAGACACGGAAAATTACGAATCGACAAACAAAAAAAAAAGTTACGAATGTACGAATTTTTTAGTTCAATCCATTCGAAGCACGTTAAGCAGCGCCATTGTAAGAGACACGGAAAATTACGAATCAACAAACAAAAAAAAAAGTTACGAATGTACGAATTTTTTTGTTCAATCCATTCGAAGCACGTTAAGCAGCGCCATTGTAAGAGACACGGAAAATTACGAATCAACAAACAAAAAAAAAAGTTACGAATGTACGAATTTTTTTGTTCAATCCATTCGAAGCACGTTAAGCAGCGCCATTGTAAGAGACACGGAAAATTACAAATCAACAAACAAAAAAAAAAGTTACGAATGTACGAATTTTTTCGTTCATTTTGATTTTCGTTGTTTCTGTTTTCGTTTTTCGGATTTTCATTCTTTCGTAGTTTCGTTGTTTCTAATTTAATTATTTTGTATTTTCGTTGTTTTTCATATTCGTTCGTTTCGATAGTTCGTTATTCGTTAGAATTTTTAGCGAACCATTCGTTCATTTCATTTTCCGACAACATAATCCGATCAGACTTTTGCCGTCTGAATTTCCAACCGTGTGTACGGGGCATAAGAGTATTTATACAGACTCCCAGTCACCATCTGGGCATCTACCCCTAGGGATTGGCCAGGGCTGTATGACTATTCAGCTGCTGATTAGACTCTTGCTGCCTATTAACTTCCAGAGCTTTCTGGGCAACCAATCCTGAAACCACTGAAACATAGAACAGACCAGAGCAATAAACACAGCCACACAGTACAGTGAGCCAAACTAAATTTACCTAACGATGAACTACAGCTCAACTAGATACAGTGAGCCCAAAACTAAATGTACCTAATCCTAACACCTATTCACCTAATCCTAGCACCTAACTAGGAGGGTGCTACACCTATATTTGTAATATGACCTTTAGGTAGGCTAACTTTCTATCTGTTTAATAATAATATTAATAATTATAGAGAATTTATGGTAACCTACATTTTCATTGTTGCAGGTGTATTGGTCCTGCACAGTGGTACTAAGCAGCAATTTGTGGATAAGTATCGGGAGGCCCTGATTGAATCGGTGTCCCTCGTGGATCCCATCCTGGACAGTCTTGTGGCTGAGAAGCTGCTGACCGATGAAGAGTATGACAACATCCGCAGCAAGACCACCACTCAGGAGAAGATGAGGGAGCTGTACAGGATCAGCAGGGGCTGGGGTGTGTCTCACAAGGCCAAGCTCTATGATGCTCTGGAGAAGCACAATGCTCCTCTCATCCAACATCTGAAGGAGGCTTGATGTTGATGGCTATTCTATTTTAAAGCGGTTCTGCACACATTTCATTTAGTAAATCTCTTTGCCTTCCAAATCAGGCAAAGAGTACTAAATGAAATGTGTTTTTTTTTTTTTTTTTTTACTTACCTTGTAATTGATGACTTCCTGTCTTCTGTCTCTTCGGGGTGGGCGGGGTCTCTGCGTCGATCGTCGTCACGCCGCACTGTCTCCTGGGATCTGGTGTCATTGATCCCAGGAGTCAGTGCGGGAATCTTCCGAAATATCGCGAGATTTCGGCCACATCTTCCGAAATCTCGTGAAATGTCGGCAGATGTGCCATTACTGCGCACGCGCGAGTAACGGCGGTGCATGCTGGGCCATCTAAAGTGCCTGTGGGGTTTCACATGCCCACAGGCAAGATGGACCCCAGCAGACAAGAAGAAGATGAAGAATTTTATCAGAGGAAAACCGGCGGCGATCGAGATGGAAGATGGAACAGGTAAGTCCCCCAATTGAGCTATATGCCCTTGGCATATAGCCCAATAAAAAAAAAAAAACTAGTGCAGAACCGCTTTAATAGACCTCCTTTGAAATCAGTGCTATTTTAGTCTTCAAAATATGCATGAGAAATTTCTAAAAACATGGCCCCGTGGATCCAATACGCTCACCCTTCTTTATCAATGGCCAGTTATACACGGCTATAAGCACTGAGACCCTGATGTTCTGACTTGGGGTGCTCCTCGCGCCCTTTCCCACTCTCCTCTTTTCCTCCCCGGTCAATTTTTTCTCCCTTTTCCATCTACGTATGCCGCGTACACACGATCGGAATTCTCATCGGAAAAAACTCTGATGGTTTTTCCGACGGAATTCCGCTCAAGCTGTGTTGCCTACACACGATCACACCAAATTCCGACGGTCAGTAACACCGCGGCATAAAACACGTTCAACAGCACTATAAAAGGGAAGTTTAATGCTTCTGAGCATGCGTCGAATTGTTTCCGAGCATGCGTCGGAATTTTGCGTGTCGGAATTGCATACACACGATCGGAAAATCCGATAGAAAGGTTTTCCGTCGGAAAAATTGAGAACAGGTTATCAATTCAAAGTCCGTTGGAAATTCCGACAGAAAAAGACCGTTGGGCATACACACGGTCGGAAAATCCGATGAAAAGCTCCCATTGGACTGTTTCCATCGGAAATTCCGACCGTGTGTACGCCGCATTAGGCTCCTCCGTAGGGATGGTACCAGCTTATGCATTCCTTTTTTTTTTTATGTAGTTTTTTTTGTATACTGAACTCCATACATATGCATTTAATCCATCACCCGGCACAGGCACAAAGTTTTTTTCCGTTTATTTAGATTGTTCCTCTGTTACGGCACACTTAATGTGCCCTCTGGTATACTAACCATTTTTTGCTATAACTTCTCTACTTGATGTACGATTGCTACTGACTTGCAAGTCACTTATTACACTTCTATTTGTATACCTGATCAAAGTTACACATTGTATTCATTTAACTTTTCAATAAAAATTTATTGAAAGAGAAATCTGCGCTATTTTTATAAATATCTGGGTATCATTCGTAGATTTGATTCTTGTGTAGACACCCTTAGGGCATGTCATAGTCAATGTAACTATTTGGTTGTATTTTTCTTGAACATCATCTTCTAGGTTTGTAGTCCTTTCTTTAGGTTTCATAACCCTACCTAGTCATACCTAAACTCTGCCTAAAGTGTCACTAAGCCAGCATTTCTCAACCAGGGTGTCGTGCCAGCTCTCTCGAGCCATGGCAAACGCATTACATTGATCCAGGCAGGCAGCATGCTGGGCCACCCTCCTGCATTCAGGAGGGGATGGAAGCCTCCTCCAGACCTCCTCCACCTCTTGCCCTCTGCTGGAGCCAAATGGTAAAGCTTTATTGTGAAGAGGGAACTGTGTGATTTTGGGGAGGGCGGACCTCTGATGTGATGAGGGGCCTTTGATGTGATGGGGAGACCTCCAATGTGATGAGAGGACCTCTGATGTGATTGGGTGGGACCTATGATGTGATGGAGGGCCTCTGATGTGATGGGGGAAACCCTTTGATGTAACAGAGGGCCTCTGATGTGATGGGAGGACCTCTGATGTGATGGTAGGCCTCTGATGTGATGAAGGGCCTCTGATGTGATGGGGGACCTCTGCTGTAATGGAGGGCCTCCAATGTGATAGGGGGCCTCTGATGTGATGGAGGGCCTCTGATGTGATGGGGGGACCTCTGATGTAATGGAGGGCCTCCAATGTGATAGGGGGCCTCTGATGTGATGAAGGGCCTCTAATGTGATGGGGGGCCTCTTATGTGATGGGGGGCCTCTGATGTGATGGGGGGCCTCTGATGTGATGGAGGGCCTCTGATGTGAAGGAGGGCCTCTGGTGCATAGCTCCCAACTGTCCCTGATTTCGAGGGACTTTCCCTGATTTGGAGCAATGTCCCTCTGTCCCTCATTCCTCCTAATTTTTCCATCATTTTGGTCTGATCCATATAGATGTATATAAAATACAGGGGGACACTGTGGGGGGGGGGCATACAGGGGGACACTGAGGGGGAGCACATGGGGACACTGTGGGGGGGAGAGCACACAGGGGGACACTGTGGGGGGAGCACACAGGGAGACCCTGGGAGGGAGAGAGGGCACAGGGGGACACCGGGGAGGGGGAAAGCACACAGGGAGACCCTGGGAAGGGGGAGGGGGCACAGGGGGACACCAGGGAGGGGGGGAGCACACAAGGGACACTGTGGGGGTGAAGAGCACACAGGGGGACACTGGAGGGGGCACTGGGGGGAGCACACAGGGGAACACTGGGGGGAGAGCACAGGGGGACATTGTGGGGGGAGAGCCCACAGGGGGGACAGTGTGGGGGGAAAGCATACAGGGCAGGGGGGACAGTGTGGGGGGAGAGAATACAGGGGGGACAGTGTGGGGGGAGAGCATACAGGGGGGACAGTGTGGGGGGAGAGCATACAGGGGGGACATTGTGGGGGGAGAGCATACAGGGGGGACAATGTGGGGGAGAGCATACAGGGGGGACAATGTGGGGGAGAGCATACAGGGGGGACAGTCAGTGTTGGTCATCTTACTTTAAAAAAGTAATTTAGTTAAGTTACAAATTACTTCTCCCAAAAAGTAATTGCGTTAGTAACTCAGTTACTACATTGGAAAAGTAATTAGTTACTCAGCAAAGTAACTTACCTTTTTTTTTTAATATTCTATACGTGTAACTAAGGGGCGGGTCTAGTATTACTGTAACCAAGGGGCGCATTTATTATTGTTATATATCGTGTAACCAAGGGGCTGCTCTATTATTACTCTAACCAAGGGGCAGATCTGTTATAGCGTGTAAGCAAGGGGCGGGGTCTATTATTATTATATCGTGTAAGGGGCGGATGGCTACAGAAGAGGGCGAATGTTAAATTAATGGGCAAAGCTCGATATATAACAATAATAATAAATGCGCCCCTTGTTACAGTAATACTAGACCCGCCCCTTACTTACACGATAGACGCCCCTTGCAGAGTAGCACGAGCATCATGAGGGTGCGGCATCGCCTCGTACAATTACATGTTAACTGCGCCTGCGCTGTGTAGAGTTCACTCAGAGCTGTTTAGGTTCGGCAATTTTCGGAAGCTCCGTAGTCCTTCGTACTGTGCAAGCGCTGCTCCTGTGCAGTACAGGGGGTCCTTATCCGGCGGGGGAACTTTTTCGGCAGGACACCGGAATTACACTACTGCCATCTAGTGGCGGTAGATGTAATTGGGGTAACTAAGCCAAAGTAATGGGAACTGAGTTACCATGAGGGGAAAAGTAATCAATTAGATTACTAGTTACCCTCTAAAGTAACTGAGTTATGTAACTCAGTTTATTTTAACTCAGTTACTTTCATCACTGGGGACAGTGTGGGGGGAAAGCACACAGGGGGGACAGTGTGGGGGGAGAGCATACAGGGGGGGCACTGTGGGGGGAGAGAATGCAGGGGGGACAGTGTGGGGGGAGAGCATACAGGGCAGGAGGGACAGTGTGGGGGAGAGCATACAGGGGGGACAGTGTGGGGGAAAGCACACAGGGGGACAGTGTGGGGGGGGAGAGCATACAGGGGGGACAATGTGGGGAGGGGGGAGAGCACACTGAAGTGTGGCCCGGGCCCCATACATCTGTACTGCCCCCTCCCTCCGATGGCGACCCTCCAGTAAAAACAAAATTTCACTCACCCGATGCCTGTAATAGTACCGCTAACGGCGCGCTGCTCCCCGCCGGCCCCTCCTCTCTTCTCGTCCGTCCCAGACTCACTGTATCACCTAGGAGTCTAGGACGGACGAGAAGAGAGGAGGGGCCGGCCTGGAAGCAGCGCGCCGTTAGCGGTACTATTGTAATGCAGGCATCGGGTGAGTGAAGCACCCGCAAGAATACAGCTAACGGCGCGCTGCTCCCCGCCGGCCCCTCCTTCCCTTCCTTCCATCATGGACGGGAGGGAAAAAGGGGCCAGCGGGAAGCATCGCGCCGTTAGCGGTATTATTACAGCCGCTTCAAGGGGCCCCTAATGGCAGCCATGCAGACCAATTTGATGCAGTGTGCGGCGTATGGTCTGAGCACTGACAGGCTGACCCCTTCAACCTCTGCAGCAATGCTGGCAGCACTCATACATCTATTTCCCAAAGACAACCTCTGGATATGACGCTGAGCACGTGACCTCAACTTCTTTGGTCGACCATGGCGAGGCCTGTTCTGAGTGGAACCTGTCCTGTTAAACCGCTGTATGGTCTTGGCCACCGTGCTGCAGCTCAGTTTCAGGGTCTTGGCAATATTCTTATAGCCTAGGCTAGTGATGGTGAACCTTGGCACCCCAGATGTTTTGGAACTACATTTCCCATGACACTCATGCACTCTGCAGTGTAGTGGAGCATCATAGGAAATGTAGTTCCAAAACATCTGGGGTGCCAAGGTTCACCATCACCGGCCTAGGCCATCTTTATGTAGAGCAAAAATATTTTTTTTCAGATGCTTAGAGAGTTCTTTGCCATGAGGTGTCATGTTGAAATTCCAGTGACCAGTATGAGAGAGTGAGAGCGATAACACCAAATATTTAACACACCTGCTCCCCATTCACACCTGAGACCTTGTAACACTAACGAGTCACATGACCCCGGGGAGGGTAAATGGCTAATTGGGCCAATTTGGTAATTTTCACTTAGGGGTGTACTAACTTTTGGTGCCAGCGGTTTAGACATTAATGGCTGTGTGTTGAGTTATTTTGAGGGGACAGCAAATTTACACTGTTATACAAGCTGTACACTCACTACTTTACATTGTAGACAAGTGTCATTTCTTCAGTGTTGTCACATGAAAAGATAGAATAAAATATTTACAAAAATATGAAGGGTGTACTCACTTTTGTGAGATACTATAATAAAATGGCCGGTGAGTTTATATATTGTACATTCCCATCAGTATTTTCACTCAGTTATCTGTAGCAATCTTTACTGAACACATGCTGTAAGTATTGCTATTTATTTGATTTGTTTATTTGGGAAAGGGGACCCAGCCTTCAGTTTCTCAATACTTCCCATTTTTGCTCAGTAGCCGCCATATTGGTACACCCAACCTCGAACTAGTTCTCTTTCTCTGTACGCGCCTTTATTGCACCCTTCGCCTCCCCTGATTGGCTGTAGGTAAGGGTGGGTGAACGCCAGAAAAATATCCTCTGATTTCTCAGAGAATTGGGACAAGTCTTCGCACAGGTAATTTTCCTTCACTGATTATTTTTTCTTGATTTTTAGAATAATTATTCACAGGAATGGAGAGGTAGTGGTTCAGGACGGGACGCCGGGGATGCCGGGAAGTGTAGTCGGCCGGGTACCGGAAGTGAGTGACGTTTCCGGTGAGGTGGTTTTGCGCAGGCGCGCCGCTATCAGTCCTTTCCAGGCTTTTCATCAGCCTTGCTGGCCGCGTGTGAGCGGTACCGAGAGGTGAGCGGAGGGACGGGGGCCCCTGGGTCTGGGGCGCCGGGTAGGGTTGTGCCGGGCGGGCTGTGTGAGGGGCCGGTGCACCGCATGGACAGAAGGGGGGCTGAACCGAACAGCTGGTACTCTACAGCCGGGGATTGTGGCCTAGAAGGCGGATGGCTGTATGTCCAGAGGTGCAACAAAAGCCGGGCTTGCTGCTAAGCCCAAGAGCTGGCACTTTACTGGGCCTAGGAGGTCACCAGGAGTAATCCCAGGAGCTAGCGCTCTAATGATCAGGGGGGGTTGACCCCAGGAGCTAGCGCTCTAATGATCAGGGGGGGGTGACCCCGGGAGCTAGCGCTCTAATGATCAGGGGGGTGACCCCGGGAGCTAGCGCTCTAATGGTCGGGGGGGTGACCCCGGGAGCTAGCGCTCTAATGGTCAGAGGGGGGTGACCCCGGGAGCTAGCGCTCTAATGGTCAGAGGGGGGTGACCCCGGGAGCTAGCGCTCTAATGGTCAGAGGGGGGTGACCCCGGGAGCTAGCGCTCTAATGGTCAGAGGGGGGTGACCCCGGGAGCTAGCGCTCTAATGGTCAGAGGGGGGTGACCCCGGGAGCTAGCGCTCTAATGGTCAGAGGGGGGTGACCCCGGGAGCTAGCGCTCTAATGGTCAGAGGGGGGTGACCCCGGGAGCTAGCGCTCTAATGGTCAGAGGGGGGTGACCCCGGGAGCTAGCGCTCTAATGGTCAGAGGGGGGTGACCCCGGGGAGCTAGCGCTCTAATGGTCAGAGGGGGGTGACCCCGGGAGCTAGCGCTCTAATGGTCAGAGGGGGGTGACCCCGGGGAGATAGCGCTCTAATGGTCAGAGGGGGGTGACCCCGGGAGCTAGCGCTCTAATGGTCAGAGGGGGGTGACCCCGGGAGCTAGCGCTCTAATGGTCAGAGGGGGGTGACCCCGGGAGCTAGCGCTCTAATGGTCAGAGGGGGGTGACCCCGGGAGCTAGCGCTCTAATGGTCAGAGGGGGGTGACCCCGGGAGCTAGCGCTCTAATGGTCAGAGGGGGGTGACCCCGGGGAGCTAGCGCTCTAATGGTCAGAGGGGGGTGACCCCGGGGAGCTAGCGCTCTAATGGTCAGAGGGGGGTGACCCCGGGAGCTAGCGCTCTAATGGTCAGAGGGGGGTGACCCCCCCAGGAACTAGCATGCTTTTGTTTAGAAATTACCCCAGGAAATAGCAATCTACTGGGTCAGGAGTTAGCACTCTAATGGTCACAAGTGACCCCAGAAGCTAGCACTCTAGTGACCAGGTGTGATCTCAGGAGTTGGCACTCTAGTGGTCTGGAATGAACCTTGGAGCTAGTAATCTAATGAACAGGAGTGACCCCATGAGCTAGCAATCTACTGTGCAGATCTGATCACAGGCGCTAGCTTACAGTCTATTGGACAGGTGGGATCCCTGGAGGTAGTAATCTAGACTTATCCTAGGAGCTGACAATCCTAAACGACAGAGCTGACCCTGAGAGCTAACAATATTACAATCCTAATAGGGTGGACTCAACTTAGTCCCCCCAAACAGAATTTTGTAGCAGCGCTATTGATGAGATTTCTCAGATTGATGTGAAAAATCAATATATAAACACGCTGACTAAAGTGACCATACACTAAAATAAATCAATAAATAAATATATATAAAATATATATAAAATTAATGAATATATGAGCCAGGTGAGCGTGAATATAAAACAATGAATGAATAAATTAATTAATTAATAAAAGTGAATCATAAATCTGGTGAAAAAATAGATAAAAATGTGGCAATTCGTGTCTGAAGTCCACGTATACAAAGTGCTTGCCAATCTGATCAAGCAAGTGGCAGGAATACAATAGTGACATAGTATTGTATTCCTGCCACTTGCTTGATCAGATTGGCAAGCACTTTGTATACGTGGACTTCAGACACGAATTGCCACATTTTTATCTATTTTTTCACCAGATTTATGATTCACTTTTATTAATTAATTTATTCATTCATTGTTTTATATTCACGCTCACCTGGCTCATATATTCATTAATTTTATATATATATAATATATATATATATATATATATATATATA
The DNA here is from genome assembly GCA_028564925.1 of Lithobates sylvaticus. NCBI lineage: Eukaryota > Metazoa > Chordata > Amphibia > Anura > Ranidae > Lithobates > Lithobates sylvaticus. The sequence goes on from CM053031.1 coordinate 282,419,199, forward strand.
TATATATATATATATATATATATATATTTTATGTTTTATATATATTTATTTATTGATTTATTTTAGTGTATGGTCACTTTAGTCAGCGTGTTTATATATTGATTTTTCACATCAATCTGAGAAATCTCATCAATAGCGCTGCTACAAAATTCTGTTTGGGGGGACTAAGTTGAGTCCACCCTATTATTTTGTATGCTTCTATATTTCTATGTTTCTAAGCAGCAGCTGTTAATAATGTATGTATAAGGACTACTGTACACCTACATTATACCAAGATTATTTTTTGCACATCACAAATATAATTTTTCACATCTATGCACATTTACATATATACATATTTATTTAATTATTGATTTTTATATAGTATTTTTGCACATATATATATATTTATTTATATATTCATCAAGTTTACATACTACTATTTATAAGGCAGGTCAATCAAGGACCAGCCCATTTATTACAAGTAACACATCCGTGTAGCGCAGAGCAGTGTTTATTTTGGGAGGGCGGCATTATTAAACATCTTTATCCAATATTACAATCCTGGACCCGGGAGCTAGCACTCTAGTGGGCATTACTGACCCTGGGCATTATCGCAGAGGAGCCAGCAGTGTAATTATGGACAGGAGTGACCCTATGAGCTAGCACTTATTGCCTGGAGTTACCCCAGGAGCTACTAATATGGTCAGGATTTAGCTCTGCAATGTTCAGGACTGACCCCAGGAGCTAGCAGTCTATTTGTCAGGAGTGACCTCATGGGTTAGAAAGGGGGGCCTTGGAAGCTCCCGCTCTTCCCCACAATTTTCCAGGAGACGTTCAGGGGTTGTAGGTGCTGATCTGTAGGTTCTCTGACCAGTTCTAGTCCTTCACACGGTCATGGTTTCCTTACATTTTTAAAAAAAAGTTTATTTACCCTTTTGTCTTCTCTCGCAGTGTTGTATGACCCAGTGAAGCCGCCAAAATGTCTCGATTTTTTGCCACCGCCTCAGACAGCGAGTCGGAGGAATCGCTCTCTGGAGATGAAATCCTCCCCAAGCCAGTGGGAGGAACCTACGGCAAGCAGTGAGTATCTCTCCGTATCGTTGTCACCCGATGTAAAGTCTGGACACCGATGGCTCATCAATATTCTTCACTTATCTCCTCTTTTATCTCCAAATATCCAGGCCCCTTCTTCTCAGTGATGATGAAGAGGACACCAAGCGTGTGGTGCGCAGCGCCAAGGATAAAAGGTTTGTGCCCATTGATGTGTACTGTCACTGGAAACATCTCACACCCTACACTGGGGGGTCTCCAAACTTTCTGAAAAAGGGGCCCCGTTTACCGTCCTTCAGGATTTAGGGTTTTTTTTAGTTTAGGGGGGCTGGACTGTGACCAGTGGGAGTAGAAAACGCCCTCGTGTCAGCTGGGGTAACCAATGCCCTATCATTGGTGTCAGTGGGGAAGATTAGTGCCCCATCGTTGGTGGGGAGGAATAGTGCCCCATCGTTGGTGGGGAGGAATAGTGCCCCATCGGTGGTGGGGAGGAATAGTGCCCCATCGGTGGTGGGGAGGAATAGTGCCCCATCGGTGGTGGCTATTGCCACCCAGCGTTCTCAGTTGGTAAGACACGTCGGCTTCTTCAGAAGACACCTAACATTCTCTATTGCCAGGAGGTAGATGACTTCTGTTGATTGAGCTCAGGTGACTCTTGTACTCCAATAGAGGAGTATGTTCACACTGTACACTAGGGCTGCAACTAACGATTATTTTCATAATCAATTAGTTGGCCGATTATTGTTTGGATTTATCAGTTAATAACCTTAAAAGTGTGGTGTATAAGTTTAAAAAAAAAAAAAAAGGCAATTTATTCTTAAATATCTCTATAGTGGTAAATATAAATAACCAACTATATGGTTAGGGAGCAAAATCTGTAATCCACTCTGAGAATAACACAGTAGAGAGATGTACTGTATATACTATTAGAGGAGAGATATACTGTATATACTATTAGAGGAGAGGTATACTGTATATACTATTAGAGGAGAGATATACTGTATATACTATTAGAGGAGAGGGGTACTGTATATATACGAGTAGAGGAGAGGGGTACTGTATATATACTATTAGAGGAGAGGGGTACTGTATATACTATTAGAGGAGAGGGGTACTGTATATACGAGTAGAGGAGAGGGGTACTGTATATACGAGTAGAGGAGAGGGGTACTGTATATACGAGTAGAGGAGAGGGGTACTGTATATACGAGTAGAGGAGAGGGGTACTGTATATATACGAGTAGAGGAGAGGGGTACTGTATATACGAGTAGAGGAGAGGGGTACTGTATATATATACGAGGAGAGGGGTACTGTATATATACGAGTAGAGGGGTACTGTATATACGAGTAGAGTAGAGGGGTACTGTATATATACGAGTAGAGGGGTACTGTATATATACGAGTAGAGGGGTACTGTATATATACGAGTAGAGGGGTACTGTATATATACGAGTAGAGGGGTACTGTATATGTACGAGTAGAGGGGTACTGTATATGTACGAGTAGAGGGGTACTGTATATGTACGAGTAGAGGGGTACTGTATATGTACGAGTAGAGGGGTACTGTATATGTACGAGTAGAGGGGTACTGTATATGTACGAGTAGAGGGGTACTGTATATGTACGAGGAGAGGGGTACTGTATATGTACGAGGAGAGGGGTACTGTATATGTACGAGTAGAGGAGAGGGGTACTGTATATGTACGAGTAGAGGAGAGGGGTACTGTATATGTAAGAGTAGAGGAGAGGGGTACTGTATATGTACGAGTAGAGGAGAGGGGTACTGTATATGTACGAGTAGAGGAGAGGGGTACTGTATATGTACGAGTAGAGGAGAGGGGTACTGTATATGTACGAGTAGAGGAGAGGGGTACTGTATATGTACGAGTAGAGGAGAGGGGTACTGTATATGTACGAGTAGAGGAGAGGGGTACTGTATATGTACGAGTAGAGGAGAGGGGTACTGTGTATGTGTATATATATATATATACACATACATACATACATACGGAGAGGGGTACTGTGTATGTATGTGTATATATATATATATACTATATATACACATACACATACACATACACATACACATACACATACACATACACATACACATACACATACACACACACACACACATACACACACATACACACACATACACACACATACACACACATACACACATACACACATACACACATACACACACACACACACATACACACATACACACATACACACATACACACATACACACACACACACACACACACACACACACACACACACGTAGAGGAGAGGGGTACTGTGTGTATATATATATAAGGAGAGGGGTACTGTATATATACGAGTAGAGGAGAGGGGTACTGTATATATACGAGTAGAGGAGAGGGGTACTGTATATATACGAGTAGAGGAGAGGGGTACTGTATATACGAGTAGAGGTTGAATCTGGTAAATATTATCAGACTCAGATCTTTTATTTATTTAAAGGATGAAAAAAAAAGTTAGACTGTTTTTCAGATTTTCAAACAGAACTGTAATATATATTATATGCTGACAATACAAAAACAATGTCTTTCTTCAAATAAAATTTAATTTTAAGAACGTTCGTTCGATTTTCTAATCGTTAGTGGGGGTCAAATCGACGTTTCGTTTTCAACCACAGTGACGGGAAAATTAAAAAATAGAAAACTTCTTGGTCAAAGGAATTTTCAGACAGTGGATGTGGTTTTCGTTCAGAAATGACATTCATTTGAAAGCAGAATGTTAAAAGCAAGTGAAAATGTTAAACCACATTCTTTCATTCAGCGAATGTACAAAGATTTTTCATATGAATATTCTCGTCTGAAAATTGATCTGTGTGGCCAGCATAATGCTCGGTACACACCTATGAAAACTACTACCTTTTAGAACAACTCTCTTCCTGCCCAGGACTACATGTCCCATGAGGCATTGCGCCTCACACATTATTATTATTATACAGAATTTATATTCACAAGTTCTCAGGCACTTACTGACATGTATGGACGGTGTATGTGTGCTGCACTGCATTTCCTGATATGTAAACAAATTCTGTATGCAGGCCAACTAATCGGCTGGCTGATTAATTGATTACTATTTTAATAATCGATTAATTTCATAATCGATCAGTTGTTTCAGCCCTACTGTACACATGTGAATGTTACCGCAAAGGTTCACATGCATACAACGTAATGTGCAGGACCTGGTCAACAGGTTTTATTAAAATCTTTAGGAGAGAGTACATCACCCATGGGGGCCCAAATCTCGTTAAATTTGTAGATGGATGTAGTAAGACCACAAGTTTCTCATTAAAGTGGAGTGCCCCTTTAAAAAAAATTTTTTTTAAAAAAACAGCAGCTACAAATACTGCAGCTGCTGACTTTTAATAATCGGACACTTACCTGTCCCAGGGTCCAGTGATGCGGGAGATTGAAGCCCCCCCTCGTTCTCCGCTCGCGGCGCTGGCATTCTTGCTGTGGGCACCCGGCTGTGGCTTCACAGCCAGGCACCCGCTGCGCGCCGTGATACGCCGCACAGTCATCTGGGACCTGTTGCGTGTCCCAGATAACTGACTGCACCGAGGGGAAGTGATGTCAGTGCCCGGGCACTGAAAGAGGCAGACTACGAGGGACCACCTAGCAACAGGCATTTCGAGGTGAGTTTAAAAAAAAAAAAAAAAATTCCAATTTTTTTTTTTCCCAATATTTTTATAATTTTTAAGCTATTTTTTCTTTTTTGGAGGAAACACCACTTTAAGTAGATGTAGACTTGTTTTTCAAGATGCTATTTGTGGGGCTTATTTGAAGAGAAGGGGGCAGTACAGGGGTGGTTGACCTCATCCTCACGAGAGGTGATCAGACAGGGTTTGTGCCTGGCAGATTTGGGACTTTTGGGCCTGTTCAGGAACTGCTTTCCATCAGGAAGAACCAACGCTTGTTTTTCTCGGAACAGGTTTGAGGAGCTGACCAACATCATCAAGACAATTCGGAACGCCATGAAGATTCGAGACATGACCAAATGTCTGGAGGAGTTTGAGCAGCTGGGCAAGGCTTACATGAAGTCCAAGAACATCATAGACAAAGAGGGCGTCCCCCGCTTCTACATCCGACTCCTGTCTGATCTGGAGGACTATTTGAACGAGGTGAGAAGCACTCGCCTGAGAGATGATCCACTGTCAGGATGTGACTTTATGAAGATTTGCTTACGTCTAAAAAGCTCTAAACTTTCTCAGATCACTGAAATCTTTTGGTTTGAACAAGCCGTCTTTGTGCTTTTTACTAACCGGTTTGCTTTCTTTCTGCAGCTTTGGGAGGATAAAGAGGGCAAGAAGAAGATGAATAAGAACAATGCCAAAGCTCTGAGCACGCTGCGGCAGAAACTGCGCAAGTACAACCGGGATTTCGAAGCTCCGATCACTGCGTACAAACAGGTGAGCCGCCATTTACCAGCGTAGACTCGTCAGTGGCACCTACCGGAACATGGGCCTTGTAGATCAGTTGTTAACACTATTAAAATAGAGCTTCAGGGTTTCCCCCTTACTCCCTAATGCCCCCCCATATATTTTTTTTTATTGTATATATATATATAATATATATATATAATCTTATCTCTATCTCTATTTTTATCCCATATACATACCTTTTTATCTTCACGTCTACCTGTTAAAGTGGCGTCGCTGCTGACGACTGAGCAGCGCTCACATAATGATGTGTGACCATCCTTCAGCCCTGAAGTGCTGTGAGCCTGGCATGGATGCTAACGTACCCCCCTAGGTCAAATGTGTGAAACACAAGGCCCGAATCCAGCCAACCAGGCCATTTCATGTGGACCCCCACACCCAGGGCTTTTTTTCAGCTGGAATCCCCCCATTTACCACTGCAAGGACAGCTTTCCTTTCAGCGGCTCTCCCAGATCCCTGGCTGCCCTGCACTCGCGACAGGGACAAGGGAAATGCTGGGGCAGTGTGGGATGGTGCATCACATGGCTTGCAAGCTGCGCTGTGATTCCCCCATCTGTGCCCGGGTGCACCGATACTGACCAATCATCTCCTTGCAAGTGAGAGAGAAAGTGCCGCCTACACTGCCGGGAGGTACTTAATCCAAGCCGGGTAGGTAAGATGCGAGGAAGCTTTTAGGGTGGGGGGGGGGGGGGGGGGGTGAGGACTGTGGAGGGAGATGGGTGCAGAGGTCAGAGCTAAGGGGTGGAAGTGAAATGTGGACAGTGTGAAAGAGCTGAACCTGCGCACTGTGCATAGCACACCCCTTAACTCTGTATGTAGTGCACCCCTGAACGCTGCACTCTGTAAGTGGTGCACCCCAGGTATTGCCCCTTTAACCACCTCAGCTCCGGAAGGATTTACCCACTTCCTGACCAGGCCATTTTTTGCGATACGGCAGTTGCTTTTACTGACAATCGCGCGGTCGTGTGACGCTTTACACAAACAAAATTGATGTCTTTTTTGTTCCCACAAATAGAGCTTTCTTTTGGTGGTGTTTGATCAGCTCTGCAGTTTCTATTTTTTGCGCTATAAACAAAAAGAGCGCCAATTTTAAAGAAAAAATATTTTTTAAGTTTTGCTACAATATCCACAAAACAAAGTCTTCATCAGTTTAGGCCAATGTGTATTCTACATATTTTTGGTAAAAAAATGCCAATAAGTGTATATTGATTGGTTTGCGCAAAAGTTATAGTCTACAAAATGGGGAATAGATTTATGGGACTGCAACATTGCGGCTGACAGATCGGACACTTTTGACACTTTTTTGGGACCAGTGACATTTTTACAGCGATCAGTGCTAAAAATAGCCACCGAGTACTGTATAATTATCACTGGCAGGGAAGGGGTTAAGTGTTCCCTAGGGAGGTGTTCCTAACTGTGGGGGGGGGGGGGGGGACTGAGATCGCTGTTCCTGATCACTAGGATCAGCATATCACTCCTGCTACAGCCCGTGTCTGTATGTTCAGCGGCCAGAGAAGGTCACATGACTTCAAATTTCTGTAGACATACAAAAAAACTCTATCTCTCTCTCACACTCACACTCACACTCACACACACACACCGGGGATCTGTTTGTTTACATTGACAGATCCCCGTTCTACTCTGAGGAGCGATCGCGGCCATGCGTGCCCCCCCCACAGAGCTCTTAAAGCTCCCGACGTACATCTACAGCGATTTGCGCAGTTAATAGCCTCCCACTCTGCAATTTGGCCACACCCATGCGCTTCGGTGGGGGGGGGGGGGGGGGGGCATAGTTTAGTTCCATTACCTAATGCTGATGTGGCCCGCCATGAAATTTGAGCCCTAGTATGGTGCGTAAACAAGAGGCTGAAAATGGTCAGAATGATGCCAGTGTTCTGCCCAAAGAGAACCTCTGGTACTGAACATGGAAAGAAGTTAGGGACGGTGCATATTGAGCAAGGTGAGGCAATCTCAGAGTATTTTTTACTCCCTATTGGCTTCCCAAATATCAAGGTGTCTGATACGGTTTATATTTATGTCTGTTATGCTGTACTCACTTGTGCTCTTTGTGTTTTCCAGAATCCTGAAGAATCAGCTGATGAAGATCAGGAGAAGGATGACGATGACGATTCAGAAGGTGAGGAATCATCATATGGCATTAGGATACTTCCCATATTGATAAAAATCAGGGCTAAATTGCTGCATAAAGCGGGATACCCACACAATAGCCAAACTGCTAGAGGTGCATTGCTCAGATCAAAGCATGAGCTGAGAAGAGAGCGCCATTGGCTCCTGCTGCTGTCAATCAAAGTCAGTTAGCCAATGAAGAGAGGGGGGACAGGGTCGAATCGCAGCTCCGCGTCTGAATGGACACGCAGAGCTGCGGCTCGGGTGCCCCCATAGAAAGCTGCTTGTTGTGGGGGCAGGAGGCGGACCAGGAGCGCCAGCTCGGTACCCGAGAAGAGGAGGATCGGGGCTGCTCTGTGCAAATCCACTGCAACAGAGCAGGTAAGTTTAACATGTTTGTTATTTTTAACCCAAAAAAAGAGACTTTAGTATCCCTTTAGGGACTGATGATCCACAATATATTAAATTTTTGGGTTTATATACACAGGGAGCAATACATGCAATCTGATTTCTTCTTCTGCTTTCCAGCTTCGTCTTCTTCTAGTGAGGATGAGAAGGATGAAGGTATGAGCGCCAGCAAGTTCCTGAAAAAGATCGAATCTGCACCACCAGAAACCCGAAACAAATTTTTGAAGAAAACGGAGGTGAGGAGATGTCTGTCATCTTTAGTTTTTTGCGTCCCTGTAGCACCGCAGAATATATGAAGACTATAGACAGGAAGAAATAAAATATATGTAAATGTAACTTCTCTACAGGAGGCTGAAGATGACGAGGAATCTTCTGATGATGAAGACTGGGGCTCTGACTCCGAGGACTCCGACTCCGAATCTGAGGATGATGAGGGCAAATATACTTCACTGGCTTCCAAGTTTTTAAAGAAGTGAGTTGGGGGGGCTGTTCTGTTGGGGGGGGGGGGGGGGGAGTCCAGCATCTACTTCACTGATGGGGCAGCTGCTGATGTATCTCCTGCATGTGTGCGCTCTTTACATTATCGCCATATCAGGCTCTGTATTTGGTGCTGTGATTGGCCCAGAACTACTCTCATTGTTCATATAATAGGAGGACAATGCTTTTGGTATAAAGAAATTAAAATAAGCGTATATTTATTGGTTTGCCCAAAAGTTATAGTGTCTACGAAACTATGGGTTGTAGTCATGGAAGTTTTTTAATTTTTTTTTTTTTTTTTTTTTTTTTTTTTTTTTACTAGTAATGGCGGCAATCATCCACTTCTTCTTTTTTATTTTTTTTGTGGGACTGCGACATTGCAGCTGACAAATCAGACACTAGCTGACACTCTTCTTGGGACCAGTGACACTAATACAGTGGTCAGAGCTAAAAAAAAATGCAGTCACTGTACTGACACTGGCAGGGAACGGGTTAACATCAGGGGCGATCAAAGGGTTAAATGTGCTCCTAGGGAGTGCTTTATAACTGTGGGGGGAGGTGGGAGGTGCTCTGACTGGGGGAGGACAGAGATCCGTGTCCAGGAACACAAGAACTCCATCTTCCCCTGTCACAGAACGGCGGTCTGCCTTGTTTAAATAGGCAGACCGCCATTCTGCCTCTCCTGAAAATGATCGTGAGGTGCCGGAAAACATTAGATACGCCGGACCCGGTGGTTGACTTTCGCTTTCTCCAATCCCAGCGGGAGGGGGTCGCCGGCGGCGCGCGCTCCCCAGACCCAGTGCACAAAATGTCCGCCTATCAAATAGTGTCCGGCCCGTATTGCGCAGGGCTTGCGCAGTACGGAGGACAAGGGGATTTGGAAAATCCCCGCGGCCCCTGCGCCGCGAGTCCAGGTGCACAAAATAGCGCACAGGTATGTGATTTCGTGCATGAGGTCGCCCTGCCGCATTATATCTGCGTGGGGCGGACCAGAAGGGGTTAACCAGTTCACATCTGCCCCATAGTAGATATATGTAAACGAGTTCCGTCCTGTCAGAAGGGATGTTGGATTTTGTTTCCCTGCAAAGCAGGTAATATAATCCAGCACATCCCTTTAGTTAAAAGCACCACACTGTACACACATAAACACTGGTTAGGCACACATTAAACTCTTTGATCGCTCTAGATGTTTTAACCCCTTCCCAGTCAGTGTCGTTAGTACATATTTTTAGCACTGATCACTGTATTAGTGTTACTGGTCCCCCCAAAAAATAGTGTCAGTGTTCGATTATCCGCAGTAATATCGCAGTCCCGCTATAAGTCGTCGATCGACACCATTACTGGTATAAAAAAAATATTTAGGATACATTAAGGTGAAAAATCATGAGGGTTTACAACCCCTTTAACAGTTTGAAGCTTAGCTTTAATTCTGGAATGCATCATTTTCACTGTGCGTTTTTTTTTTTTTTTCATATTTTAGATCGGCTCCTATTGAAGGGGAACGCCAAACGATAGACAAAGAGAAAAAGAAAGAGAAGAAGAAGCAGCATCGTAAACTGAAGAAGGAGGAAGAAGGTGAAGAGGAGGAGGAAGCAGGCGGAGGAGAGTGGGAGAAGGTCAAAGGAGGAGCCCCTTTGGTGAAGGTAAGAGCCAGCTGAGGACATGGTGGGGATATGGACGCTCCTCTCTTCTGGCCACTTCTATAACCGTGTCCTTTATCTGTAGGAGAAACCGAAGATGTTTGCCAAAGGCACAGAGATCACTCCCCCCATTGTGGTCAAGAAGCTGAATGAGATCCTACAGGCCAGAGGAAAGAAAGGCACAGACAGGTGAGCTGCAGCATCCGCAGTGCTCAGTGTAATGACTTTGTGGGTTTCCAGCATTATGGGGCACATTCACTCCCTTATAGGGGGATTAGTCCTCAACCTCTAGATCAGTGGTCTCCAAAATGCGTCCGGGGGGGGGGGGTTGGGGGCGCAATGCAGCCCATTGCTTGCTTTTATGCAGCCCTTGAGGCACTGTTTTATCCACTGGTACCAACAATGTGGCATAATTTCCCCCCACTGACACCAAAGATTGGGCACAATTCCTCCCAATGATACCAACGATTGGGCCCAGTGACCCCAGCGATGGGGCACAATTCCTCCCCTATGACTTTAATGGTGGGGCACAATTTCTCCCAATGACACCAAAGATTTGGCACAAGTCCTCCCAATGATACCAACAATTGGGCCTAATAATGGGGCACAATTCCTCCCACTGACACCAAAGATTGGGCATAATTCCTCCCAATGATGCAAACAATTGGGCCCAATGACACCAGCGATGGGGTACAATTCCTCCCCTATGACGCCCAACGATGGGGCACAATTCCCCCCCTATGACGCCCAACGATGGGGCACAATTCCTCCCCTATGACGCCCAACGATGGGGCACAATTCCCCCCCTATGACGCCCAACGATGGGGCACAATTCCTCCCCTATGACGCCCAACGATGGGGCACAATTCCTCTCCCTATGACGCCCAACGATGGGGCACAATTCCTCTCCCTATGACGCCCAACGATGGGGCACAATTCCTCTCCCTATGACGCCCAACGATGGGGCACAATTCCTCTCCCTATGACGCCCAACGATGGGGCACAATTCCCCCCCTATGACGCCCAACGATGGGGCACAATTCCCCCCCTATGACGCCCAACGATGGGGCACAATTCCTCCCCTATGGGGCACAATGACCCCAACGATACCCACAATTGGGCCCAATAATGGGGCACAATGACCCCAACGATACCCACAATTGGGCACAATTCCCCCCCTATGACGCCCAACGATGGGGCACAATTCCTCCCACTGGCATCAAAGATGGGGCATATATTTTTTTTTCCCTGCTGACGTCGGGACCCAATCGTCAGGATCTGGCCCCCTGTTTAGTAAGTTTGGGGACCCTTGCTCTAGATGGAAGCTGAAGTTGTTTATATTTTTCTTTCCCTTGTACCTCCCCGCTAGAGCTGCACGAATGGTGAGTGGGCATTTCTAGGCAGACTGCATTTGTATGCAGACCACCCTGGGTAATGCCCACATGTGATGCTTCCATGATTGAAATATCTGAAATCCAATGAATGAAAAGGGTGGGCCAGGGCCAGTCAGGCTGGGGAGGAAAGACCTAGAGATCTTCAAACTACGGCTCTCCTGCTGTTGTGGAGTTGCACATCCCACGAGGAATTGTATTTGATTGCTGGACATCCTCCAGCCAGGAAGTGAGGTGGGGGCTCTATCTGATTTGCTGCAGCTTCTAATGAACGTTATGAGAAGCTCACAGTGTGCAGTGAAATCAGAGTAAGCCATTTCAGTCCAGGAGAGGAGCCGCTACAACTGACCTGAAGGGGAGGTCAGATTTGAAATAAGACTTGCAAAGTGCAGTCTTAGGCTCCAGTTTATAAGCACCGTCATCTGTTGAGGACTACGTTTTCCTTGTTGCTCAGCTTGTGTATTCTCTCACCTCGTTCCTTTTCATCCTCCAGGGCGGCTCAGATCGAACTCCTGCACATGCTGGCAGCCATCGGTGCCGAACACAACCTCGGGCAAGGGATCACCGTCAAGATAAAGTTCAACATTGTGGCCTCTCTGTACGATTACAACCCAAACTTGGCTGCTTACATGAAGGTACATTAAATACCCCCCCCCTGTGCTGTGTGCCGGACAGCATAGTGCACTATATGGGAGAAGGTTGTTGGGGTTCTTCAGGCGTTTTAAGGTCTATTTGTGTGGCTCAGCATCACATGTCCCCCTTTTCCTCCTCAGCCGGATATGTGGAAGAAATGTCTGGAATCTATTCATGAACTCCTGGATATCCTCTTTGCCAATCCCGACATGTTCATCGGGGAGAACATTGCAGAAGACTCGGAGAACCTCATTGTTTCAGACCAGGTAATGACTCTGCTGCTTCCATCATACTTAAAGTGGAAGTAAACCCCCCTATCGTTTTTAGCCAAGGAAGCTGCCATCTTTGCCTCTGTTTAATCTTCATCTGCCACAGTGCTGCACATGTGATCCGTTATGACACCAGCCATTGGATGGTTTGACTGTTTGGTTGAGAGCACAGCCAATGTGCAGTTAGCATTCCCGGCATGCCTTTTTTTTTTTTTTTTTTTTAGACTGTTAAATCGATGGGTTTACTTCCGCTTTAACCACCTCAGACCTCATCTGGAATATGCAGTTCAGTTTTGGGCACCAGTTCTCAAAAAGGATATCGGGGAACTGGAGAAAGTGCAGAAAAGGGCAACCAAACTGATAAGAGGCATGGAGGAGCTCAGCTATGGGGAAAGATTAGAGGAGCTGATTTTATTCACCCTTGATAAGGGGGGATATGATCAACATGTACAAATGTATAAGGGCTCCATATAGTGAACTTGGTGTTGAGTTATTCACTTTACAGTTAACAAAGAGGACAAGAGAATTTATCTCCAAATACGGAAAGGTTTCTTCACAGTAAGAGCTGTGAAAATGTGGAATAGACTCCCTCCAGAGGTGGTTCTGATCCGCTCAGTAGATTGCTTTAAGAAAGGCCTGGATTCTTTCCTAAATGTACATAATATAACTGGGTACTGACATTTATAGGTAAAGTTGATCCGGGGAAAATCCGATTGCCTCTTGGGGGATCAGGAAGGAATTTTTTCCCCCTGCTTTAGCAAATTGGAGCATGCTCTGCTGGGGTTTTTTGCCTTCCTCTGGATCAACTGTGGGTATAGAATGGGGTATATGGGATTGTATGATATTATTTTTTTTATTTTATTTTTTGTGGCTGAACTGGATGTGTCTCTTTTTCAACCTGACTAACTATGTAACCACTTGCCGCCCAAGGTACGTACATGGAAGTCCTCGGGTTTGCAGTGGTTGCACCTACAGGCATCATCCTGGTATCACTCTTTTCAGCTGGCGATTTTTCCGTTTTTCATGCAGACTTGATCCGGCTAATTAGCCACTCGATCATTTCTGTGGGTGGCAGAAGGGGGTCTCGCCTCCACCCCCCCCCCCCCCCACCGCCTCTCCTGGACTCTACGGTCCCATTGCAGAGGCGGGCGGTGATGGCTGACCTGTACAGGGAGAGAGGAACTGACGTTGTTCTCCTCTCTCTGTAACCCCAGAAACCGGGAGCGACGAGTAGTTTGTCACTTCCGGTTTACTGCAATACTGGTGCTCAGTGATTGCAGTATTCTAGTCTACATCTCCCCAAGGTAATACATAAACGGCAAAGGGGTTAATATGGAGTTGATCTGGGAAAGCTTTGCAAGAGATTTTGCAGGGTGTCTTAATAATTGTTCATTCAGCCAAAAGAACATTTATGTGTTTGGGTACTGATGTGTTCAGTAGGGTTGAGGTCGGGGCTTTCTGTAGGGAACTCCAGTTCCTCAACACCAAACTCCTCAATCCATGTCTTTATGGAGCTGGCTTTGTACACAAAGGAACAGTAATGCTGCAACAGAAAAGGGCCTTCACAAAACTCTTATGCCACGTACACACGATCGGAATTCTCGTTGGAAAAAGCTCTGATGGTTTTCCAGACGGAATTCCGCTCAAACTGTCTTGCCTACACACGGTCACACCAAGTTCTGACCGTCAAAAACACGGTGACTTACAACACTACGTCGAGCCAAGAAAAAAATGAAGTTCAATGCTTCCGAGCATGCGTAGGAATTTTGCGCGTCGGAATTTCAGATAGAAACCTTTTCCGTCTAAAAAATTGAGAACATGCTCTCAAATTTTTGCTGTTGGGAATTCGGCCAGCAAAATTCCAATGGAGCCTACACACGGTCGCATTTTCCGATGAAAAGCTCTCATCGGTCTTTTGCTGGCCGAAATTCCGATCGCGTGTACTTAGATATTAGACCCCTTTCACACTGAGGCGGTTTTCAGGCGTTTTAGCGCAAGAAATGGCGCTTGAAAACTGCTCTCCCATTAATTTGCATGAGTGCTTTCACACTCGGGCAGCGAGCTTGTGGGACGTTGGAAAAAGTCCTGCAAGCAGCATCTTTGGGGCGCGTTTGGAGTGCTGTAAAAAAGCGCTCCTAAAAGTCCCTGCCCATTAAAAAGAATGGGCAGCGCTTTTGAAGCGCCTTAAAAGCGATTTGAAAGCGCCGCAAAACAGGTGTTTAAAAGATTTTTTTTTTTTTTTTAAGGTCACGTTGGCACATGATCTTAAAACACCTGTCCCCGCTAGTGCCTGAAAAGCGTCACTAAAGTACCACATAAACAACCAGCGCTTTAGTGCGGTTTTAGTGTGAAAGGGGGTCTTACCACAGTTTACAGTTCTATAAAATATTGCATTGGGTTACTGCTGTACCAAATCAAGTGTGATGTGTGAATCTCTGTCGTCCCTCCAGCCTCTGCGTGTCCGCGGCTGTATCCTCACCCTGGTGGAGAGAATGGATGAAGAATTTACCAAAATTATGCAAAATACAGATCCCCATTCACAAGGTAT
This sequence comes from Lithobates sylvaticus, assembly GCA_028564925.1. Taxonomy (NCBI): domain Eukaryota; kingdom Metazoa; phylum Chordata; class Amphibia; order Anura; family Ranidae; genus Lithobates; species Lithobates sylvaticus. Next base: position 282,434,208 of record CM053031.1, read on the forward strand.
GTAGAGCACATGGCAGCTCCGGCTTGGCAGGTTGTTTTGAATTGCTTTTCCAATCTGAATACCAATCTGTCATCATTACAACATCATTAACCACTTGCCCTCTGGAAGATTTACCCCCCCCTCATGACCAGGCATTTTTTTTGCGATACGGCACTGCGTTACTTTAACTGACAATTGCGCGGTCATGCAACACTACCCACAAATACAGCTTTCTTTTGGTGGTGGTTGATCCCCTCTGCTTTTTTAAAAAAAAATTTTTTGCACTATAAACAAAAAAATACAAATTTTGAAAAGAAAAAAACGCACTGCATGTTATCTCCGCTTCCAGAGATTGGATTCATTGAATGAGTTTACCAAAAATGTAAATATTGCAGAACATATACAGCCTTATGCCACATAACTAAGCTCCATTTGATGCTGAATAAACTAAATTATTAATGCATTTTCTCTCTCTTAAATAGAAAACTATAGATTTTTGCTCCAAGAGCATTTTATTAAAATACATTTTGATAATCAAAAAAATCAGATTTGATTAAAAATGTTTTTTTATAAAAAAAAAATAAAAAAAAATCATTGATTTATATCCACCCTGCTATCTGATCACATGCTGGGGAAGACAAAAGTGAAAGATATTTTCTTTTGCTCTGACAGGCAGGGCTTTACCACGTGACAGAGCTGTGTAAATCTGGATAACCAGAAACACAAATCTTCTCCGGCAGCCGTATTCAGTGTGATGGTGTTTGAGGGGACCATTTGGTCACTTGAGCCTGTTTTTGTTTTGGTAGGAGACCAGCCTGCCTGTGAGTTCTGCCTTGTTGGGGAATGTTGGGCTTCATCTCATGGTTTTGTTTCTCTTCAGAGTATGTGGACAATCTGAAAGACGAAGCGCGCGTGTGCGAGGTGATCGAGCGCGTCCAGAAATATCTGCAGGAGAAGGGCAGCACCGATGAGATCTGCCGGGTGTATCTCCGGAGGATCATGCACACTTACTACAAATTCGACTACAAGGCTCATCAGAAATTGCTCAGCACCGAGCAGGAGTCTAAGGTGACGTTTTCTATACAACTTCCTTCATCTCACCCAGCAGGACCAGCAAATACCTCAGAGAATGGAGTGCTGGGAAATATAGTTCCAGCACTGTTATGGCTTATGTGGGTGGTGACATGTAGGGCAAGATCACTCCTGCTACAGCCTGTGTCTGTATGTACAGTTCAGCGGCAAGAGAAGGTCACATGACTTCAAAGTTCTGTAGCCATACAAAAAATCTCTTGATCGATCGATGTCTCTCTCTCTCTCGGTCTCTCTCTCTCTCTCTCTCTCTCTCTCGATCTCTCTCTCTCTCTCTCTCGATCTCTCTCTCTCTCTCTCTCGATCTCTCTCGATCTCTCTCGATCTCTCTCTCTCTCTCTCTCGATCTCTCGATCTCTCTCTCGATCTCTCTCTCGATCTCTCTCTCGATCTATCTCGATCTCGATCTCTCGATCTCTCTCTCTCTCTCTCTCTCTCTCTCTCTCTCTCTCGATCTCGATCGATCTCGATCTCTCTCTCTCGATCTCTCTCTCTCGATCTCTCTCTCTCTCGATCTCTCGATCTCTCGGTCTCTCTCTCGGTCTCTCTCTCTCTCTCTCTCTCTCTCTCTCTCTCTCTCTCTCTCTCGATCTCTCTCTCTCTCTCTCTCTCTCTCTCTCTCTCTCTCGATCTCTCTCTCTCTCTCTCTCTCTCTCTCGGTCTCTCTCTCGGTCTCTCTCTCGATCTCTCGATCTCTCTCTCGATCTCTCGATCTCTCTCTCGATCTCTCTCTCGATCTCTCTCTCGATCTCTCTCTCCTCTCCCTCCTCTCTCGATCTCTCTCTCCTCTCTCTCTCGATCTCTCTCTCTCTCTCTCCTCTCTCTCTCTCTCTCCTCTCTCTCTCTCTCTCTCTCTCTCTCTCTCTCTCCTCTCTCTCTCTCTCTCCCTCTCCCTATGTGTGTATATATAATATGGTTTTGAGGAAAACAGGATTTTAAAGCTGAAGATTAGATGGTTATGATGGAGAGGCAGGGCGGAGACGTCGGTCTCCACCTCGTCCAATTAGTGAATGCTTTGCATTCATTGAGTGAATGCAAAGTGTTTTCCTAATGGCCCCTGTGTTGGGCGAGCCACCTTTGTGTTCTCTAAGCAACAGGGCAGCAGTTTGGCACCAGACCTGGAAGCTAGCCACAGTCACTGTTAGTAGTGGTGCCTTTTTTAGTGATTTCCAGTTTGGTTGTCCCGTAGCCGGCGAGGGTTCTGTTGACGTAAATCGCTGTGCGCCGGTCGGAAAACGGTTAATAATTACAGAGCTGCAATAATGCGTGCCTTTCTTATCTGCCCAGAGCTCAGCTTTAATCCTACAGCATACAAAGACACCATTAGACAATTGTGTTCTTTGGTGAGGACCCTTTTCTGTTCCAGACTGTCCTCTTGTTTACAAAGCTCCATAAAGACATGAGTTTGGTGTGGAGATCCTGGAGTGTCCTGCACAGAGCCCTGACCTCAGCCCTACTGAACACCTTTGGGATCATTTGGAATGCAAAGTGCAATCCAGATCTTCTCACCCAACATCAGTACCTGACCTCACAAATGGGCACAGATTCCAATAGACACACTTCTCTGAAGGTTGGGGGCTGTTATGGGTGCAAGGTGGGCAGGGGGGACAGACAACTTCTCATATCTTCAACATCCCTTCCCATGGCTTTCGGAAGGGATGTCCAACAAGATCGTGTAGATGTGATGTTTCGGTGTCAACAAACGTTTGGCCATATGGTGTACTGTATACAGTATATTGACACTGAGATGTTTATATCATACCGCTGTGTCTTGTTCCTTCTTGAATTTGGAAGTCTTCCCTTTCTGTTAAAAAGATTAAATATGTTAAGTACACTGTATATATTATGTTCAATAAGTGTAGCAGCAGTAATCAAGGTTCATCTGTCATTGTGAAGCATAGATAAAAGTGGTCATTCACCCAAAAATCGAAGAACCAGAAGCAGTTTTTTTGTGAAGAGGATACATTTTTTGGTACCCACTACCAATTTCTCAGTCCTTGCCTAGGTAAGAATGACCTAAGCAAGGACTCACACATCCCAGGAGGCTTGTAGGATCGGTCTCACTGTACTGCAGTGCCTTATATGTGCACATTGGAGAGCTGGTTGTGAGACATCAGGAAGTCACAGCCGGCTACCAAATCCATCAGATTGGTGAATTCACTTTAGTCACCCTCTTGTGATTTGTATGTGGTGTACACCTGTTCAATGACACTACAGCCTATAGAGGAGTTTCTTTTAAGGTGACCGCCCTATCCCTTTCACTGTCAGCTTACATAGTTACATAGTTAGTAAGGTTGAATAAAGACACCAGTCCATCCAGTTCAACCTGAGTGAGTGTCTACAATTGTCCCTATCCCTGTACATTGTACACTCACATCAGTCCCTACCCTCAAGGAGCCCACGATTCAAGGTCCCCATTCATATACTAGGGGCCAATTTTGGACAGAAGCCAATTAACCTACCAGCATGTCTTTGGAGTGTGGGAGGAAACCGGAATACCTGGAGGAAACCCACACAGGCACAGGGAGAACATGCAAACTCCAGGCTGGTAGTGTCGTAGTTGGGATACGAACCAGCGACCATTTTTACTGCTAGGTGAGAGTGCTACCCTCTACACCACTTTGCCGCCCAGCTTTTAGGAGTATACTTTTTCTTTGAAGATAGTGAGTCCCGGAGCCCACAGCCAAAGGGGGGTAGGCGCAAGGACGGCATGACATGTGCTTGACTGCACAGTCGCCGTCGTAAGAAGAAGCGCCGCTTTAAGGCGAGGGGTGGGCGGAGCTGGGGGGCGGAGTCACGGCGCTCTGACGCGAGAGCGCCGCACAACGTGGTCATTCGAGGAGCGGGGAAGGAAGGAAGCCCCACCCACCCTCCCTGTTTTTTAGGGGGACAGGGGCAAGTGGTGTAAGGGTAAGAGGCGGTTGGCGGTTCTTGGGGCTTTCAGAAGAGGAAGTCAAGTACAGGTAAAACCTGTTGTACCCATCCATGGGATGGGAGTGGTTTTATGTACGAGGGGTTAACCTCGAAAAGTTGAATAAGGGTAGGTCACTGTTACAGTTGGTTATAGCCTCAGAGACAGGGGTTGCCGTCTGGAGGTCAAGAGGTTAAAGTTGGAGTTGTTAGCAGTGACCAGTATGTTGATATGTACCCATGACCCTTTGAAAGGCTGGGAATGTTTATAGTAACAAAGTTTATTAAATCTATTTTAAAAGAAAATATATTTGTTTAATAAAAAGTTTAGGCCTGACGGCCATTTAATCCGAAACATAGTCCCGTTGTGTTTATGGGGGGTTTGGAGAGGGTTAACGGTTATGGTAAGGTGTAGTGGTACAGATATATGCACATACACCTATGTAAGTGTATATAGGTCACTGGGTAAGGCATACAGATGTCATGAGTGCTTCATCATTGAATGTGAAGGGCTTCACCACCGACACACTTTGTAATAGATTTCCCACTGGCTTGTGGATAGCCAGGGTCATGGGTCAAGGTCTAGTGAATGCTGTTAGGCCCCAATAGTTATTATTCCTCTTAATCCATATTCAGGATATTTGCTGCACTAATTATTATTTTCTGCAGTGCCGCTCTCCACTCGCCTAGTGGGTTTTAGGTGAAACCTTTCATCAGCAGTAAGGCCTCATGCACACGGACGTTTTAAAAAACGGGCTGTAAAGCTAGGTCGGACACCTGGAAAAAGCAGCCTAAAAAAAACTTGACTTTTACCGCGTTTTGCATTGGCGTTTTTGCGCGTTTTTTAGCGTCAGCGTTAATTAGCATTTTACACATCTCTAATTTCCTATACAGGGATTACAGTGTCCAATCAACTTTTTGCAGCAAAAAAACGCTGCAGCTCAAAAACGCCTATGCGCATTTTTGCGCGATTCGCGTTTTTTACAGCTCTAGCGCCGCGCCACGGAACGCACTGGTCCTGGTTTTTTTTTACAGCTTAAAAACGCCTATGCCATTTGCAGCTCAAAAACGCCTAGGTGGGCATGAAGCCATAGACTAACATGGACAGGCGTTTTTAAGCTGCAAAAAACGCTCAAAAACGCGGCTGCAAAAACGTCCGTGTGCATGAGGCCTAAAAAGAGCGAACACCAACCTTATTCACCTTGTTGTGTTATTGTATCATTCTGCTGCTATTCAAGTACTGCATTTATTACTGTCAAGTCAAGCATGTTCAACCACCTCTTTCCCTCATGGATTGTTCCTGTTTTAATGAAACCTATTTATTATCACTATTGGTGTATCAGTGTATTGTTGGGTCAAGGTGGGTCAGGTAATTGCTAGAAATGTTGGGAGAACCCAACATTTCTAGCAGCTTCTAAGAAGGTTATTGGCTACATATCAAAGTTGGTACTTAGGAAATGGCTCATGATGTGCAAGACTATCATCCCCTAATTCAATTAGTTCAAGAAATGAAACATTAAAGTGGTGTTGCCATTTAAAAAAAATAAAATTAAAGTCAGCAGCTACAAATACTGCAGCTGCTGATATTTAATAATAGGACACTTACCTGTCCCAGGGTCCAGCCCTGCTCGTCTCCCCCTCCGTTCATGATTGGTCGCGCAATCATCTGGGACCTGTCACGTGTCCCAGATAACTGGTAGGAGCGAGGGGAAGCCCTTCCTGCACTGAGGGGAAGTGATGTCACGAGCCCAGGCACTGAATAAGGCAGACTACTAGAGGTAAGTAAAAAAAAAAATTTTTTCCAAATTTTTTTTTTTTTTTTTTTTTTTTTTTTTTTAGGAACATTTGTGATTTCTTTCTTTTTTTGGTTGCAACTCCACTTTAAGGGGACGAGGGGGGGGGGGGGGGGGGGGGGGGTTGGCAGGTACATGAGGTCAAAATCATAATAATCATCAAAAGCTTAAAATACATTTTTTTTGCTTTATTTACATCTCTTAAAAACCATAAGAATTTAAAAAAGACACATTTCAGTTGCTAATTCAATTGCATATCTGCAGTCTTTTCTAATATTTTCTTTTCTTTTCAAAAAAGATATGTAACCACTCATAATCTTACCCAGGTCTGGTTTAATATCTCATACCATTGTGTTTTGAATGTTGATGTTTTTTAACAATTCACATAATCCATGTACTCTTACTTTTTCCTCAATGCGTTTCATGAATAACATTCACTTCTTCAGGAGTATATTGTTAGGGAATGTGGATCTAGAATTACATCCAGCCAATTTAAAATTGAAAGTGCGAAAGTGCCATACTATGTGCAGGAATCTGACCAGCTTTGGCAGGTGAAGAAGGGGAGAAGGAGAAGACCTCACAAAAGACATCCGTTTAGGGGTGGGCCTCTACTGGACACTCAGTGAGTGACTAGGCTCCAAGCTAAAGGTCATCTGTGGCACAAACATAAGAGTCTTCAATTATCCACTTGCCTACTGTGCACTTAAACACCCTTCCTGCCCAGACCAATTTTCAGCTTTCAGTGATCTCGCACTTTCAGTGACAATTGCGCGGTCATGCAATGCTGTAACCAAATGAATTTTTTATCATTTTGTTCGCACAAATAGAGCTTTAGTTTGGTGGTATTTATTCGCGACTCCGTTTTTTATTTTTTGCGATATAAGCGAAAACATAGCGGAAATTTTGAAAAAAAACAATATTTTCTCCTTTCTTTTTTAAAAGAAATCCAATAAAATCAAATTTTGTCATAAATTTAAGCCAAAATGTATTCTGCTACATGTTTTTTGTAAAAAAAATTCCGTTAAGTGTATAATAATTGGTTCGCGTGATCACGGACATATGTACGCAAATGATCATGTAAAAGGGGTGTGCAGGTGATCACGGACATATGTGTGCAGATAATCATTGGCACATGTGATTTTAGTGGGACATATGTGAGGGACATGTGTTTTTATTATTTAGGGACATGTGTGTTTTGGGGACATGTGTGTTTTGGGGACATGTGTGTTTTACTGTGGGGACATGTGTGTCTTACTGTGGGGACATGTGTGTTTTACTGTGGGGACGTGTGTTTTACTATGGGGGACCCTAGACTGGTGATCAGTGAGTAAAAAAACATCTCATACTCACTGATCACCAGCCGGCTGCAGCGATCCGCTCTCCTCTCCTCACCGACGACTTCCGTGTGAGGAGAGGAGGGCCGATTGCCTAGCAACCGGCTGTTTGTTTACATCACATGACAGCCGTGATTCGTCACGGCCGTCATGTGATCAGGAGGGCCAATCACCGTGCCCTCCTGCCGATTCGAGATGCGCCGTGTCCGGGTGACACGGCCGCATCGGGATCGCGCCGCTGCGCGGGCACGCGCGCGCGCGATCCCTCTACTTCTGAAGGACGTTCCTGAACGTCCTATCAGAAGTAGACGGCTCCCACCCGGCCGTATATCTACATTGGCCGGGTGGGAAGTGGTTATGGTCAATTCTTGTCCAAGTGGTATCAAATCCAGAAGTGAGTTGCTCACTTAATGCCCAAGAGATGTCCATTCCTTCTCTCATTTTCTTATATGTGCACATTGGAGAGCTGGTTGTGAGACATCAGGAAGTCACAGCCGGCTACCAAATCCATCAGATTGGTGAATTCACTTTAGTCACCCTCTTGTGATTTGTATGTGGTGTAAACCTGTTCAATGACACTACAGCCTATAGAGGAGTTTCTTTTAAGGTGACCGCCCTATCCCTTTCACTGTCAGCTTACATAGTTACATAGTTAGTAAGGTTGAATAAAGACACCAGTCCATCCAGTTCAACCTGAGTGAGTGTGGGTGCGTGTCTACAATTGTCCCTATCCCTGTACATTGTACACTCACATCAGTCCCTACCCTCAAGGAGCCCACGATTCAAGGTCCCCATTCATATACTAGGGGCCAATTTTGGACAGAAGCCAATTAACCTACCAGCATGTCTTTGGAGTGTGGGAGGAAACCGGAATACCTGGAGGAAACCCACACAGGCACAGGGAGAACATGCAAACTCCAGGCTGGTAGTGTCGTAGTTGGGATACGAACCAGCGACCATTTTTACTGCTAGATGAGAGTGCTACCCTCTACACCACTTTGCCGCCCAGCTTTTAGGAGTATACTTTTTCTTTGAAGATAGTGAGTCCCGGAGCCCACAGCCAAAGGGGGGTAGGCGCAAGGACGGCATGACATGTGCTTGACTGCACAGTCGCCGCTTTAAGGCGAGGGGTGGGCGGAGCCGGGGGGCGGAGTCACGGCGCTCTGACGCGAGAGCGCCGCACAACGTGGTCATTCGAGGAGCGGGGAAGGAAGGAAGCCCCACCCACCCTCCCTGTTTTTTAGGGGGACAGGGGCAAGTGGTGTAAGGGTAAGAGGCGGTTGGCGATTCTTGGGGCTTTCAGAAGAGGAAGTCAAGTACAGGTAAAACCTGTTGTACCCATCCATGGGATGGGAGTGGTTTTATGTACGAGGGGTTAACCTCGAAAAGTTGAATAAGGGTAGGTCACTGTTACAGTTGGTTATAGCCTCAGAGACAGGGGTTGCCGTCTGGAGGTCAAGAGGTTAAAGTTGGAGTTGTTAGCAGTGACCAGTATGTTGATATGTACCCATGACCCTTTGAAAGGCTGGGAATGTTTATAGTAACAAAGTTTATTAAATCTATTTTAAAAGAAAATATATTTGTTTAATAAAAAGTTTAGGCCTGACGGCCATTTAATCCAAAACATAGTCCCGTTGTGTTTATGGGGGGTTTGAAGAGGGTTACCGGTTATGGTAAGGTGTAGTGGTACAGATATATGCACATACACCTATGTAAGTGTATATAGGTCACTGGGTAAGGCATACAGATGTCATGAGCGCTTCATCATTGAATGTGAAGGGCTTCACCACCGACACACTTTGTAATAGATTTCCCACTGGCTTGTGGATAGCCAGGGTCATGGGTCAAGGTCTAGTGAATGCTGTTAGGCCCCAATAGTTATTATTCCTCTTAATCCATATTCAGGATATTTGCTGCACTAATTATTATTTTCTGCAGTGCCGCTCTCCACTCGCCTAGTGGGTTTTAGGTGAAACCTTTCATCAGCAGTAAGGCCTCATGCACACGGACGTTTTAAAAAACGGGCTGTAAAGCTAGGTCGGACACCTGGAAAAAGCAGCCTAAAAAAAACTTGACTTTTACCGCGTTTTGCATTGGCGTTTTTGCGCGTTTTTTAGTTTTTTAGCGTCAGCGTTAATTAGCATTTTACACATCTCTAATTTCCTATACAGGGATTACAGTGTCCAATCAACTTTTTGCAGCAAAAAAACGCTGCAGCTCAAAAACGCCTATGCGCATTTTTGCGCGATTCGCGTTTTTTACAGCTCTAGCGCCGCGCCACGGAACGCACTGGTCCTGGGTTTTTTTTTTACAGCTTAAAAACGCCTATGCCATTTGCAGCTCAAAAACGCCTAGGTGGGCATGAAGCCATAGACTAACATGGACAGGCGTTTTTAAGCTGCAAAAAACGCTCAAAAACGCGGCTGCAAAAACGTCCGTGTGCATGAGGCCTAAAAAGAGCGAACACCAACCTTATTCACCTTGTTGTGTTATTGTATCATTCTGCTGCTATACAAGTACTGCATTTATTACTGTTAAGTCAAGCATGTTCAACCACCTCTTTCCCTCATGGATTGTTCCTGTTTTAATGAAACCTATTTATTATCACTATTGGTGTATCAGTGTATTGTTGGGTCAAGGTGGGTCAGGTAATTGCTAGAAATGTTGGGAGAACCCAACATTTCTAGCAGCTTCTAAGAAGGTTATTGGCTACATATCAAAGTTGGTACTTAGGAAATGGCTCATGATGTCCAAGACTATCATCCCCTAATTCAATTAGTTCAAGAAATGAAACATTAAAGTGGTGTTGCCATTTAAAAAAAATAAAATTAAAGTCAGCAGCTACAAATACTGCAGCTGCTGATATTTAATAATAGGACACTTACCTGTCCCAGGGTCCAGCCCTGCTCGTCTCCCCCTCCGTTCATGATTGGTCGCGCAATCATCTGGGACCTGTCACGTGTCCCAGATAACTGGTAGGAGCGAGGGGAAGCCCTTCCTGCACTGAGGGGAAGTGATGTCACGAGCCCAGGCACTGAATAAGGCAGACTACTAGAGGTAAGTAAAAAAAAAAAATTTTTTCCAAATTTTTTTTTTTTTTTTTTTTTTTTTTTTTTTTTAGGAACATTTGTGATTTCTTTCTTTTTTTGGTTGCAACTCCACTTTAAGGGGACGAGGGGGGGGGGGGGTTGGCAGGTACATGAGGTCAAAATCATAATAATCATCAAAAGCTTAAAATACATTTTTTTTGCTTTATTTACATCTCTTAAAAACCATAAGAATTTAAAAAAGACACATTTCAGTTGCTAATTCAATTGCATATCTGCAGTCTTTTCTAATATTTTCTTTTCTTTTCAAAAAAGATATGTAACCACTCATAATCTTACCCAGGTCTGGTTTAATATCTCATACCATTGTGTTTTGAATGTTGATGTTTTTTAACAATTCACATAATCCATGTACTCTTACTTTTTCCTCAATGCGTTTCATGAATAACATTCACTTCTTCAGGAGTATATTGTTAGGGAATGTGGATCTAGAATTACATCCAGCCAATTTAAAATTGAAAGTGCGAAAGTGCCATACTATGTGCAGGAATCTGACCAGCTTTGGCAGGTGAAGAAGGGGAGAAGGAGAAGACCTCACAAAAGACATCCGTTTAGGGGTGGGCCTCTACTGGACACTCAGTGAGTGACTAGGCTCCAAGCTAAAGGTCATCTGTGGCACAAACATAAGAGTCTTCAATTATCCACTTGCCTACTGTGCACTTAAACACCCTTCCTGCCCAGACCAATTTTCAGCTTTCAGTGATCTCGCACTTTCAGTGACAATTGCGCGGTCATGCAATGCTGTAACCAAATGAATTTTTTATCATTTTGTTCGCACAAATAGAGCTTTAGTTTGGTGGTATTTATTCGCGACTCCGTTTTTTATTTTTTGCGATATAAGCGAAAACATAGCGGAAATTTTGAAAAAAAACAATATTTTCTCCTTTCTTTTTTAAAAGAAATCCAATAAAATCAAATTTTGTCATAAATTTAAGCCAAAATGTATTCTGCTACATGTTTTTTGTAAAAAAAATTCCGTTAAGTGTATAATAATTGGTTCGCGTGATCACGGACATATGTACGCAAATGATCATGTAAAAGGGGTGTGCAGGTGATCACGGACATATGTGTGCAGATAATCATTGGCACATGTGATTTTAGTGGGACATATGTGAGGGACATGTGTTTTTATTATTTAGGGACATGTGTGTTTTGGGGACATGTGTGTTTTGGGGACATGTGTGTTTTACTGTGGGGACATGTGTGTCTTACTGTGGGGACATGTGTGTTTTACTGTGGGGACGTGTGTTTTACTATGGGGGACCCTAGACTGGTGATCAGTGAGTAAAAAAACATCTCATACTCACTGATCACCAGCCGGCTGCAGCGATCCGCTCTCCTCTCCTCACCGACGACTTCCGTGTGAGGAGAGGAGGGCCGATTGCCTAGCAACCGGCTGTTTGTTTACATCACATGACAGCCGTGATTCGTCACGGCCGTCATGTGATCAGGAGGGCCAATCACCGTGCCCTCCTGCCGATTCGAGATGCGCCGTGTCCGGGTGACACGGCCGCATCGGGATCGCGCCGCTGCGCGGGCACGCGCGCGCGCGATCCCTCTACTTCTGAAGGACGTTCCTGAACGTCCTATCAGAAGTAGACGGCTCCCACCCGGCCGTATATCTACATTGGCCGGGTGGGAAGTGGTTATGGTCAATTCTTGTCCAAGTGGTATCAAATCCAGAAGTGAGTTGCTCACTTAATGCCCAAGAGATGTCCATTCCTTCTCTCATTTTCTTATATGTGCACATTGGAGAGCTGGTTGTGAGACATCAGGAAGTCACAGCCGGCTACCAAATCCATCAGATTGGTGAATTCACTTTAGTCACCCTCTTGTGATTTGTATGTGGTGTAAACCTGTTCAATGACACTACAGCCTATAGAGGAGTTTCTTTTAAGGTGACCGCCCTATCCCTTTCACTGTCAGCTTACATAGTTACATAGTTAGTAAGGTTGAATAAAGACACCAGTCCATCCAGTTCAACCTGAGTGAGTGTGGGTGCGTGTCTACAATTGTCCCTATCCCTGTACATTGTACACTCACATCAGTCCCTACCCTCAAGGAGCCCACGATTCAAGGTCCCCATTCATATACTAGGGGCCAATTTTGGACAGAAGCCAATTAACCTACCAGCATGTCTTTGGAGTGTGGGAGGAAACCGGAATACCTGGAGGAAACCCACACAGGCACAGGGAGAACATGCAAACTCCAGGCTGGTAGTGTCGTAGTTGGGATACGAACCAGCGACCATTTTTACTGCTAGATGAGAGTGCTACCCTCTACACCACTTTGCCGCCCAGCTTTTAGGAGTATACTTTTTCTTTGAAGATAGTGAGTCCCGGAGCCCACAGCCAAAGGGGGTAGGCGCAAGGACGGCATGACATGTGCTTGACTGCACAGTCGCCGCTTTAAGGCGAGGGGTGGGCGGAGCCGGGGGGCGGAGTCACGGCGCTCTGACGCGAGAGCGCCGCACAACGTGGTCATTCGAGGAGCGGGGAAGGAAGGAAGCCCCACCCACCCTCCCTGTTTTTTAGGGGGACAGGGGCAAGTGGTGTAAGGGTAAGAGGCGGTTGGCGATTCTTGGGGCTTTCAGAAGAGGAAGTCAAGTACAGGTAAAACCTGTTGTACCCATCCATGGGATGGGAGTGGTTTTATGTACGAGGGGTTAACCTCGAAAAGTTGAATAAGGGTAGGTCACTGTTACAGTTGGTTATAGCCTCAGAGACAGGGGTTGCCGTCTGGAGGTCAAGAGGTTAAAGTTGGAGTTGTTAGCAGTGACCAGTATGTTGATATGTACCCATGACCCTTTGAAAGGCTGGGAATGTTTATAGTAACAAAGTTTATTAAATCTATTTTAAAAGAAAATATATTTGTTTAATAAAAAGTTTAGGCCTGACGGCCATTTAATCCGAAACATAGTCCCGTTGTGTTTATGGGGGGTTTGGAGAGGGTTAACGGTTATGGTAAGGTGTAGTGGTACAGATATATGCACATACACCTATGTAAGTGTATATAGGTCACTGGGTAAGGCATACAGATGTCATGAGTGCTTCATCATTGAATGTGAAGGGCTTCACCACCGACACACTTTGTAATAGATTTCCCACTGGCTTGTGGATAGCCAGGGTCATGGGTCAAGGTCTAGTGAATGCTGTTAGGCCCCAATAGTTATTATTCCTCTTAATCCATATTCAGGATATTTGCTGCACTAATTATTATTTTCTGCAGTGCCGCTCTCCACTCGCCTAGTGGGTTTTAGGTGAAACCTTTCATCAGCAGTAAGGCCTCATGCACACGGACGTTTTAAAAAACGGGCTGTAAAGCTAGGTCGGACACCTGGAAAAAGCAGCCTAAAAAAAACTCGACTTTTACCGCGTTTTGCATTGGCGTTTTTGCGCGTTTTTTAGCGTCAGCGTTAATTAGCATTTTACACATCTCTAATTTCCTATACAGGGATTACAGTGTCCAATCAACTTTTTGCAGCAAAAAAACGCTGCAGCTCAAAAACGCCTATGCGCATTTTTGCGCGATTCGCGTTTTTTACAGCTCTAGCGCCGCGCCACGGAACGCACTGGTCCTGGGTTTTTTTTTACAGCTTAAAAACGCCTATGCCATTTGCAGCTCAAAAACGCCTAGGTGGGCATGAAGCCATAGACTAACATGGACAGGCGTTTTTAAGCTGCAAAAAACGCTCAAAAACGCGGCTGCAAAAACGTCCGTGTGCATGAGGCCTAAAAAGAGCGAACACCAACCTTATTCACCTTGTTGTGTTATTGTATCATTCTGCTGCTATACAAGTACTGCATTTATTACTGTTAAGTCAAGCATGTTCAACCACCTCTTTCCCTCATGGATTGTTCCTGTTTTAATGAAACCTATTTATTATCACTATTGGTGTATCAGTGTATTGTTGGGTCAAGGTGGGTCAGGTAATTGCTAGAAATGTTGGGAGAACCCAACATTTCTAGCAGCTTCTAAGAAGGTTATTGGCTACATATCAAAGTTGGTACTTAGGAAATGGCTCATGATGTCCAAGACTATCATCATCCCCTAATTCAATTAGTTCAAGAAATGAAACATTAAAGTGGTGTTGCCATTTAAAAAAAATAAAATTAAAGTGAGCAGCTACAAATACTGCAGCTGCTGACTTTTAATAATAGGACACTTACCTGTCCCAGGGTCCAGCCCTGCTCGTCTCCCCCCCCGTCGTGATTGGTCGCGCAATCATCTGGGACCTGTCACGTGTCCCAGATAACTGGTAGGAGCGAGGGGGCAGAGCTGAGCCCTTCCTGCACTGAGGGGAAGTGATGTCACGAGCCCAGGCACTGAATAAAGCGGACTACTAGAGGTAAGTAAAAAAAAAATGTTTTTCTAAATTTTTTTTTTTAGGAACATTTGTGATTTTTTTCTTTTTTTGGGTGCAACTCCACTTTAAGGGGACGAGGGGGGGCAGGTACATGAGGTCAAAATCATAATAATCATCAAAATCTTAAAATACATTTTTTTTGCTTTATTTACATCTCTTAAAAACCATAAGAATTTAAAAAAGACACATTTCAGTTGCTAATTCAATTGCATATCTGCAGTCTTTTCTAATATTTTCTTTTCTTTTCAAAAAAGATATGTAACCACTCATAATCTTACCCAGGTCTGGTTTAATATCTCATACCATTGTGTTTTGAATGTTGATGTTTTTTAACAATTCACATAATCCATATACTCTTACTTTTTCCTCAATGCGTTTCATGAATAACATTCACTTCTTCAGGAGTATATTGTTAGGGAATGTGGATCTAGAATTACATCCAGCCAATTTAAAATTGAAAGTGCGAAAGTGCCATACTATGTGCAGGAATCTGACCAGCTTTGGTGGGTGAAGAAGGGGAGAAGGAGAAGACCTCACAAAAGACATCCGTTTAAGGGTGGGCCTCTACTGGACACTCAGTGAGTGACTAGGCTCCAAGCTAAAGGTCATCTGTGGCACAAACATAAGAGTCTTCAATTATGGTCAATTCTTGTCCAAGTGGTATCAAATCCAGAAGTGAGTTGCTCACTTAATGCCCAAGAGATGTCCATTCCTTCTCTCATTTTCAAAGCTCACATCACATCACTTTGTGGTGAGCAGTGTTGCTCATCTTACTTTAAAAAAGTAATTAGTTAAGTTACAAATTACTTCTCCCAAAAAGTAATTGCGTTAGTAACTCAGTTACTACATTGGAAAAGTAATTAGTTACGCAGCAAAGTAACTGACTTTTTTTTTTAATATTCTATACATGTGACTAAGTCTAGTATTACTGTAACCAAGGGGCGCATTTATTATTATTGTTATATACCGTGTAACCAAGGGGCTGCTCTATTATTACTGTAACCAAGGGGCTGCTCTATCATTATGTCCCGTACACACGGTCGGAAATTCCGACCACAAAATCCGTCTGATTTTTTCCGACACTGGTGTTGCATACACACGGTCGGACAAAACTGTCGGAAAATCCGATCATTCTGAACGTGGTGACGTTCGTTGCGTACGACGTAACTACGTAGAGGCTAGTAGCCAATAGCTTTGGTCTCGTAATTTGATCTGAGCATGCGTGGCACTTTGTCCGTCGGAATTCTCTACACACGATCGACAAAAGTCGGATTTTTTTAGTCGGAAATTCCGATGGAAAAAGTCCGATGGAGCCCACACACGGTCGGATTTTCCGACAACATGGTCCGATGGGACATTTTCCGTCGGAATCTGCGACCGTGTGTACGGGGCATAACTCTAACCAAGGGGCAGATCTGTTATAGCGTGTAAGCAAGGGGCGGGTCTATTATTATTATATCGTGTAAGGGGCGGGTCTATTATTATTATATTGTGTAAGGGGCGGATGGCTACAGAAGAGGGCGAATGTTAAATTAATGGGCAGAGCTCGATATATAACAATAATGATAAATGTGCCCCTTGGTTACAGTAATACTAGACCCACCCCTTAGTTACACGATAGACGCCCCTTGCAGAGTAGCACGAGCATCGGGAGCGTGCGCCATCGCCTCGTACAATTACATGTTAACTGCCCCTGCGCGGTGTAGAGTTCACTCAGAGCTGTTTAGGTTTGGCAATTTTCGGAAGCTCCGTAGTGCTTCGTACTGCGCAAGCCCTGCGCCTGCGCAGTACAGGGGGTCCTTATCCAGCGGGGGAACTTTTTCGGCTGGACTCTGGAATTACACTACTGCCATCTAGTGGCGGTAGATGTAATTGCGGTAACGACTCCCGAGTAATGGGAACTGCGTTACCATGAGGGGAAAAGTAACCAGTTAGATTACTCGTTACCCTCTAAAGTAACTGCGTTAAGTAACTCAGTTTATTTTAACTCAGTTACTTACATCACTGGTGGTGAGGGGACTGAAACTGGGAGGAGAGATATCTAAAATAGGAAAGCTTAGGAAGCGTGATAAGAGGCTCAGTGTAAACTATAAGAATTTTGTGAAAGATTTCTTTGTAAGAGCTACACATCCCCCCCCCCCCCCCCCCCATGTCTCATGTCTGCACAACTCTCTCATTTGACTTACTTTGGTGGTAAGGGTAATGTTGCTGGACAGGAAATGTGTTATGGACGGGAGGTGGGTTGCTTTGCAAAGGTTGGACCATGTTGATATGTATGGGGCGTATGTCCTCAAAGCGGGGCATCACTGTTGGAAGAAAAAGAAGACTACAATATAGACATTGTTCTAACATTTCAAACAACTTCTTCTTTATTTATAAAAGGGATTCTCAAAAAATGTTATTGTTAAAACTGAAGTCCAGCCTTCCCTTCAGTCTTGCACAGTTGTACAGGCTCCTCTCCTCTCTGAAATGACTTACTCTGATTTCACTGTACACTGTGAACTTCTCGCAATATGCTTTAGAAGCTGCAGCAAGACAGATAGAGCCCAACTCATTGGACATCCAGCATCACCTGACGCTTTATTATACCCAGTCCGACTGTCCCTGGCCACCTATTTAAAGTTCTAACATGAGTTTGACCCCTCCTAATGGGCACTGCAGATATGCAGACCTGGGAACTCAGTGTAGAGATCTTTCCAATAGAGTCTCCAAGAGAAAAAAGAAACTCAGGGAGATTATCTCTTTAGCATCCACCAGACACTGAATTATTAGTCTCCAATGGACTCCCCCAAACACTTCTGGACCGCCCACCGTAGATATACGTCACTACTTTGACATAACCCCAGTATTTTCTTCAATGGCAAGCGGTCCACTTTAACCTCTTGCCGACCGGCTCACGCCAATATACGTCGGCAGAATGGCACGTACAGGCATATTAAAGCGGTTCTGCACTCTGTAAAAAAAAATTTTTTTTTTAGGACGTTATATAAAGTATGCTTACCTTTATTATGGGACTCACCTGTTCCATCTTCCATCTCGATCGCCGCCGGTTTTCGTCCGATGAAGTTCCTCGTCTTCTTCTTTAGTGCTGGGGGCCATCTTGCCTGTGGGCATGTGAAACACCCACAGGAACTTTAGATGGCCCAGCATGCACCGCCGTTACTCGCGCGTGCGCAGTAACGGCACATCTGCCGACATCTCACGAGATTTCGGCAGATGTGGCCGAAATCTCGGGAGATTTCGGAAGATGTGGCCGAAATCTCGCGAGATTTCGGAAGATGCCCGCACTGACTCCTGGGATCAATGACACCAGATCCCAGGAGACAGTGCGCCGTGACGACGATCGACGCAGAGACCCCGCCCGCCGCCGCAGAGAGAGAAGACCGGAAGTCTTCAATTACAAGGTAAGTAAAAAAAAAAAAAAAAAAAAAAAAAACATTTCATTTAGTACTCTTTGCCTGATTTGGAAGGCAAAGAGATTTACTAAATGAATTGGGTGCCGAACCGCTTTAACCTGTACGTTGCCCTTTTAGACGCGGCATTGTGGGCGCTTTTCCATGTGTCCTAACTGCTATAACACTTGAGTCAATATAGGGAAAACTTGTGTGAATTGTTGTCCTGTGGGTGTGCACATCTATGTATGCACTATCTTGTTCTTAATGTTTTTTAATTGTATATCTTCTACCCATTCTCTTTATGTATTTTTGAATACCATGTTTAAGCATTAAAGGAATTTTCACTAATAGGTGGAGACTGCCGTCTGGCCTATCCTTTGTCTATATCTGAACTTTATGGGTCCTTACCCCTCTTTTGTTTTTCCCTATCCCCAGTTTGTCAGGAAGTTGAGTGAGGGCATGATGGCCATCACTTGACTCTATGCCCTTGGAGGACCGGAGCGATGTCAAACGCCACTTCCGCCCTCAGGCCTTAAGGGACAAATTTTTTAAAAAGTGTATATGTGATCATGCTTCATTCTAAAAGGTAAGTATTTCATAATGTGCTAGTATGTGAATCATTTTTTTACTACCATTTTAAAAGCTGAAGGTGCCAAATTCTGCAGTTTACAGATTTACATACAATTCCCTAAATGTCCATCCTAAACACTCATTGTGTATACAGTTGTAATGTGATTTTCCACAACCAGAAATCAGCATATATCTGCAGTCAGAGTTTCTTTAATAGCTGTAAAATTATTAATAATATCACTCCAGCATGCTTTGCCTAGTATGAGCAACGTACATGTTGTCTTTAAAGTGGTTGTAAACTCTTACAATCCACTTTTCATTACAGGTAAGCCTATAATAAGGCTTACCTGTAGCTACCCCATATATCTTCTAAACCTGCACGGTTTAGGAGGTATCCCTTGTATCAGCATGTGTCGACATCATCGGCACATGTGCACTGAAGCAATGGCATGTTCGTGCCGTTGCTTCAGCTAGTGTGCTGTTACCGGCGGGAGTGACGTCATCGCGCCGGAGCCCGCGATACCCGGAAGTAAGTGGTGTCGCCGGACAGAGCTGTGTACTGGGACTGCTGTGGGGGCTTCGATCTAAGGTGAGTATTTAATAATGAGCTAGTATGCTATGCATACTAGCTCCTTATGCCTTTATGCCTTTGCAGGTTGTTTTTTTTTTTTTTTGGGGGGGGGGGGGTTTACAGCCACTTTAACTTTACTCAGTGATGTAAAAACCCTTCCAAAAAGGTTTCATTCCACTAAGCCAGGGCCACATTGTATATTTTACAAATATTTGTGAGCTAAAAAAAACTGTCTTTTTTTTTTAAATTAATGAATAAAAATTGAGATGAATAAATAAATAATCACACTCCAAGAAATAACTTTAGAAATAACTAATAATGTTACATCAAAACCCCCCATCACTTCAGACATCTCCCTTTTACATCAGAGCCCCTCTTCACATCAGAAGCCTACATCACATCAGAGCCCTCTGATCCCGCGTACACATGACCGGACTTTCCGGCAGATTAGGTCCCGACGGACTTTCGACGGAGTTCCGACGGAGTTCCGACGGAGTTCCGAAGTCCGATCGTTTAGAACGTGATGACGTACGATGGGACTAAAAAAGGAAGTTCAATAGCCAGTAGCCAATAGCTTCCCTTGCGTCGTATTTGGTCCGTCGGACCAGCATACAGACGAACGGTTTTCCCGATAGGTATTGAGTCCTTTGGACAGATATGAAACATGTTCTATTTCTAGATCCGTCTGATTTTTTTATATAAAAACGATCGGATAATCCCACACGCGATGGGAATGTCCGATGCACTGATCCCGTCAGACCTAGTCTGCCGGAAAGTCCGGTCGTATGTACGCGGCATTACTCTTCAGAGTCCCCCCTTATATCAGGGTTCCCAACACTGTTCCCTCTTTACATCAAGGCCCACCTCAGGGTCCCCATCAGAGTCCTGCACTAAAGACTGTAGATGGATGTTTGGGGGAGAAGCAAAGGCCAACTGATCTGATTCCTCAGTCTGAGGATACTCCACCGACCCTAATGCTGCTGACCAGATAAAATCTCGTAGTGGGCCAAATGTGGCCCATTGGCCATAGTTTGAATGTTGGAACATTGCTTAGAGCGGAGGACTTCAAACATTTTCCTTTTAATTTTCATTGAACAAAATTAGGATTTACTGAAATAGCAAAGGCTTCATTTGTAGCCCTGGAAGGCTCATATAACAGACAAGCTTTTAGTAAAAAAACTACATTCACCTCAAAACTTTTCTTACCCGGCTTAGGTATGTTGATTCTCATTTTCTTGATGCTTGGAGTAGCTGGTAAGAAAAGTTCAACAGTTATGTTTAACCTATAATATTATACTTACAAGACACTTGCCAAATAAATTCTGCTGTGACATAACGCATACAACTAGCAGTGATGTAAGTAACTGAGTTAAAATAAACGGAGTTACTTAACGCAGTTACTTTAGAGGGTAACTAGTAATCTAACTGATTACTTTTCCCCTCATGGTAACTCCGTTCCCATTACTTTGGCTTAGTTACCCCAATTACATCTATCGCCACTAGATGGCAGTAGTGTAATTCCGGTGTCCTGCCGGAAAAGTTCCCCCGCCGGATAAGGACCCCCTGTACTGCGCAGGCACAGGGCTTGCGTAGTACGAAGGACTGCGGAGCTTCCGAAAATTGCCGAACCTAAACAGCTCTGAGTGAACTCTACACCACGCAGGCGCAGTTAACATGTAATTGTACGAGGCGATGCCGCACGCTCCCGATGCTCGTGCTACTCTGCAAGGGGCGTCTATCGTGTAAGTAAGGGGCGGGTCTAGTATTACTGTAACCAAGGGGCGCATTTATTATTATTGTTATATATCGAGCTCCGCCCATTAATTTACCATTCGCCCTCTTCTGTAGCCATCCGCCCCTTACACGATATAATAATAATAGACCCGCCCCTTACACGATATAATAATAATAGACCCGCCCCTTACACGATATAATAATAATAGACCCGCCCCCTTGCTTACACGCTATAACAGATCTGCCCCTTGGTTAGAGTAATAATAGAGCCGCTCCTTGGTTACATGATATATAACAATAATAAATGCGCCCCTTGGTTACAGTAATACTAGACCCGCCCCTTAGTTACACGTATAGAATATTTAAAAAAAAGTCAGTTACTTTGCTGCGTAACTAATTCCTTTTCCAATGTAGTAACTGAGTTACTAACGCAATTACTTTTTGGGAGAAGTAATTTGTAACTTAACTATTTACTTTTTTAAAGTAAGATGACCAACACTGACAACTAGAGACATAAAAATTATTTAAAGCAGCAAACTATACACCAAATATTAAAGTGGTTGTAAACCCATTACAACCACTTTAACCTACAAGTAAGCCTAGATTAAGGCTTACTTGTAGGTGCTCGAAATATCTCCCAAACCTAAAAGGTTTAGGAGATATTTTCAGAAATAGCAGCACCGATGTCTAAGGCGCATGCGCTGTAGACATCGGGCGCAGGCGCACTGAGCATGGCATTTCTAACGGCGAACATGACATTAGTGGCGGCACCAGCGTGCATGCGCGGGAGTGACGTTATCGCTGCTCTGGCCAGTCACCGCACCGGGGCAGCAAAACCCGGAAGACACGCCAAGTCAACATGTCAACGACAAAGGAGGTGAACGAGGGTCGCTTCGGGGGCTTCAATCTCAGTAAAGTAATTCATAATGAGCTAGTATGCTATGCATACTAGCTCATTATGCCTTTGCCTTGCAGGGTGTCTTTTTTTTTTTTTCTTTAAGAGGCTTTACTTCCTCTTTAAAGGTTCACTTTAAAGCCATTCTCCACTCTACAAAAAAATTAAAAGTCAGCAGCTACAAATCCTGTTTCCAAGCACACGCCGCCACCCCTGGCTGCACTCACATGGTATTGGGAGGGATTTGCAATCCGCTTGGGGGGTATAAATGGGAGGGAAAGGAGGCAGCTTTTCTTTTTTCCACCTCCAGAGACTTTAAAGCAATAATTGGTTCTTCAGTTCCATCATGTTATGCCTTGTAACGGAAAAAGTCTGATCGGATTATGTTGTTGGAAGATCTGATCGTGTGTGGGCTCTATCGGACTTTTTCCATTGGAATTTCCAACGGAAAAAGTTTGAGAGCTGGATCTAAAATTTTCCGACAAGAAAATCCGATCGGACTTTTTCCGATCGTGTGTGGAGAATTCCAACGCACAAAGTGCCACGCATGCTCATGAAAAATTTGGAGACGAACAATATTGGCTACTGGCCTCTACGTAGTCCCGTCGTACATTTTATTCGTCACCTCATTCCAAACGATCAGATTTTCCAACAACTTTGTGCGACCGTGTGTATGCAAGACAAGTTTCAGCCAAAATCCGTCAGAAAAAAAGACATTCCGACCGTGTGTACAAGGCATTACACCCATGGTGTTAACATTCATTCAATTCTTTACTTGTCCTGTGGCCTTGGTGGTTTGGTTTTCTTCTTTTTTTTCTCCCTTTGTACTTACATTTATATATTCTTCAAAGCTTTTTTTTTTTTTTTTTCATTGATTGTTCGAAGATGGATTCTTTTTCTTTGTTGTATTTCCTATATTCAGTAACATCATCTACTTTTTTTGTTCTCCATTACCCTGGAGCTATCGCTTTATTTTTGTTTATATTATCTCAGTTGGACCCATATTTATACAATAAGTAAGCATTCATTTTATTTGTAGCGATCACTCTGGGCGATATAAGTGGATAGACACCCATGCTGTATCCACCTTCTGTTTGCCCCTTGGGTCCTCATGGGTCCTTAATGGGTCGTACTTCCACAGCTCCCGGGCCAGACATTCCTGGCGGTAACACTTATTGGAAATATTGCCATGTGTATCCAACTTTAGCTGATTTGTAAGTATGGTGTTCCCTATACTGGCCCCAGAGGCTCGAACTGCATTATTCTCTCTAAATTATCCTATATACCTTATACTGATGTTTTACTTTACAGACATTCATTATTATTTGAATTTACTCCTGAGAAAGTGAGTGTTGACTTTCAAGATTCAATTTTTCATCCAAACATGTCGTGATATATTGAACTTTTAACTATGTATAAGTACTGTTATGGAATCAATACAAATCAGCTTGATATCCAACTATTTGTATTCTATGTTAGACATGTGCACTGACAAAAAATTTGTTAATTTTCATTTTCGTTTCATTCGTTTTTTTGCTTTTTTCGGAAATTCGGAAAATCGAAAATTCAGAAATTTGGAAATTCGAAAATTCGGAATTCGGAAATTTCCGGAATTTTCACATTTCAATTTTTAGGATTTCCGAATTTCCAAATTCCGAATTTTCGGATTTCCGAATTTCCGAATTTCCGAATTTCCGAATTTTAGAATTTCCGGATTTTGGATTTTCGCTTTTTCAGAATTCCGAATTTTCGGACTTTCGGAACTCCGAATTTTTGGATTTTCGGAATTCGGGAATTCAAATATTTGAAAATCCCAAAATTTGAAAAAAGAAAGAAAATCAGTTTAATTAATAACCAACTATTAAATTAACGGGTATGAATTAATCCGAAGTTACGAATTATCTGAAATAACGAATGCCGCGTCTAAACAAATGGAACGGAACAAATGAATAGTAAATAATTAATAATAAATAATTAATAATAATAAAAAGGTTTTATTATTATTATTGTTATTTATTATTATTAGTTCCATTTGGTTAGATGCAGCATTTGTTATTTCAGATAATTCGTAACTTCGAATAAATTCGTACTCGTTACATTCACTAACAGACAAATTTGAAAGGGAATTCCAATACCTATAATTTAATAGTTAGTTATCATTTAGAATGAAACTGATTTTCTTTTTTTTCAGATTTTTGAATTTTCACATTTTTGAATTTCCGAAAATTCAGAAATCCGAAAATCCGAAATTCGGAAATTTGAAAATTCTAAATTCGGAAATTCGTAATTTCGGAAATTCGGAAATTTAAAAATTCGGAACTTTTCAAAATTCGTTAAAAAACTAATTCGGAAATAAACGAATTGCACATGTCTGTTCTATGTAATGTGGCGAGAATGTATGTATTCATTAATAAATTGTGTACCATGTCTACTATGGATTTAGTGGTGTGTGCTGCACCTCATTTTAAGTCCCGGAGCATACTCGTGTTTTTATTGATAGATTGAATGTTGGGATATTGCTTAGAGCGGAGGCCTTCAAACATTTCCCTTCAATTTTCATTGAACAAAATGAAGAATTACTGAAATAGCAAAGACTTAATTTGTAGCCCTGGAAGCCTCATATAACAGACAATCTTTTAGTGACAAACTACCTTCACCTCAAAACTTTTTCTTACCTGGCTTAGGTATGTTGATTCTCATTTTCTTGATGCTTGGAGTAGCTGGTAAGAAAAGTTCAACAGTTTATATTTTTAACCTATAATATTATACTTCCAATACACTTGCCACATAAATTCTGCCGTGACATTGACATAACGCATTCAACTAGAGACATAAATATTCTCTAAAACAGCAAACTATGCACCAAATATTAAAGGTTTCCTTTAAAGCGGTTCTCCACAATGGGGAAAAAAATAAAATAAAAGTCAGCAGCTACAAATCCTGTAGCTGCTGACTTTTAATAAAAGGATACTTACCTGTCCAGGGATCCAGCGCCATCCCTGCTTGGGCTAGTTCTTCACTAGCCTTCAGGTTTCCAGTACTGGCATCCTAACTGTGGGCAGCCCGCTGTGCTGCCTTTGGCTTTACAGCCTACTGTGCATGCATGAGCCACACTGTGCTTTGAGAATAGTCCTGCAGTCTTCTGGGACCTGTGATGTGTCCTAGAAGACTGTATGAAGGTAAGGGGGAAGGAGAACTCCTGCTCAGATCGCCATGGCTCCCCCTCAAAAAAAAGAATGATATGCCAAATATGGTAGAGGAAGGGAGGAGGACTTAAAGCGGAGTTCCACCCAAAAATGGAACTTCCGCTTTAAGCAATCCTCGCCCCCTTACATGCCACATTTGGCATGTGATTTTTTTGGGGGGGAGTGGGGGCTTCATTAGGAGGGGGACTTCCTGTCCCACTTCCTCCTTCCACCCAGGGACCGCCAAGGCGACTCCTTCTTTCGCCTTAGGTGGCCCCTCCCTCTAGGCGATCTCCTGGGACACGTGACAGGTCCCAGGAGATCGCCTGTCCACTCTGGCAGCGCAGCGCGATTCACGTATGCGCCGTGCGTGCCTGGCCATGAAGCCGAAAGCTATCACTGCCGGGTGCCCAGAGTGGCAATGGAGGCGCCGGCAGAGAGGAGGGGGAGAGGAGCGACACCCCGTTCGGCCGCATCGCTGGACCGTGGAACAGGTAAGTGTCTGTTTATTAAAAGTCAGCAACTACACTTTTTTTGTAGCTGCTGACTTTTAATAAACATAAAAAGCCTGGAACTCCCCTTTAAAGTGGAACTTCCCCTTTTGGGCTTTAAATATTAATGTGGTGGTATAAGCAGGGCATGGCCAAGGGGTAGGCAAAAAAAAAACCAAACAGTCACATTGGGCTCTTAAGCAGGAAGTGGACACTAAACTGACAGGATCTGGCAACCTATGATGCTAGGATACTTCACATCTCATGGGGGCCACACTTTGGCCTTTGCACCTTAGGTTCTAAAGGACCTTGTCTCAATACTGGGTTGTACACTCTCCATTTTATTCAGTCTAGGAATGTTTGGTTATGGTAATGTACTGTATCTAGACTGGTATGTAGTATATACCAGGCTATTTTTCTTTTCAAAGCAGCATTGATTTATTAGAAAATATAAAAGCAGTACATTACAATGTCAAAAATAATATTTTAGTATTAGATTGTCAGTAGTGTAAAACAATACAAAGTCCAACAAGTCACAGCAGGGTTGGAACTATAATCTAATAATAAGCAATATAAGGCAGGTGCACATTCCCCAGAGGGTAGGTGAATCACTGTATCAAAAATATCACATGGCACAATCGGACGTGAGGGTAGGGGTTAGGGGGGTGAGGGATTCAGCAGCAAAAAGAACAGGAAGGGGGAGAAGGTACATAACCCCACATAGCATCCACCCAGATAGGAAATCAGGCCTCTCAAATCACAGCCCCCTACTGAGACGTCCAGGGAAGCCAGACCTTATCGTACTTCCAAGGGCAGCCACGATTGAGGCAAGTCGGCTTAGACATCAGTAAAGCAGCACTGATCAAGAACTCCCAGGACGACATATCAGGAGAAGAAGGAGAGGACCATTTGCACAAAATTTCTTTCTTGGCGTAGTACAACAGATAGGAGATCAGCAATTTAGTATGCTGTGGTCTCTGATCTTCACCATGTACTGTATACCCAGTAGGACCAGCGTTGGTGTCACTGGAAGGTCTATAGTCTGACATTAATAACATCAAATATCTCTAATCAAGAAGTAGAAACTCTACCAGACTAATGTTTAGTCCCAGTCCAGCACTAGTAAATAAGCAATGCTGACAAATGCTAGATTACCTTGTTTTGGTTGGTCTAGTTTTCGTTTGGGTGCTCTTTTTTTGGTTGAGGTTTGTCCGGTGTTTTGTGAAGTTCCTGGAATGGCACCACCGGCTTGTACTTTGATTGTTTTCTTCTTTATGGGTTTAGAACTTGGCCCGACACCAAGATTTGTTAATGCTGTTAGATTCACGCCCATTATTTTATTTCCAGGTGACGTAGTCGTCTTTGGTTTTGGGGTCTTAGGAGCTTTACATACTGAAACAATATAGGAAGCAATTTCTATAGTATGATAAAGAGATTTTTTCTTTCTGTTCATTAACACAAGTTGAATCGCAACAATTTTTATGTTATATTGGAACATGCTGAAGTTGAGGGATGAGCCTAGCTGTTCAAGGTTTGTTGAATGAGCAAACTGAATTTTCAGAGTTGCTGCATCCAGAAATCATTAATCTAGTGGGGTATATCTACCTCCACTAAGTGGTAGACTTCCCATGTACCAGCTTGTTTTAACATTGATCACAAGCTGGTAGGTGGGCATCCTGGCTGACATAATTGACCATATATGGCAGGAGAGGATTGTTGTGCAACATTGTTTTTTGGATATTATCAGACATAATTTTTTGGACATTGTGTAACTTTTTATTTTTCAAGGACTTTATCTATAGTGTGCATGTGTTTATTTACTACGTATCTTTTTTACATGAATGAGTAACCCTTGGTACTATGTATCCCTTACTCATTCATGTATAGGGCAGATATCTGTGATCTCCCTTTTTAAATGGTGGCTCTAAGTTCTGATAAGTCCTTCCCCCACAGAACCTCAGAACCACTGAGCCAGCATTATGGGGATAATAATGTTGGTCCCCAACAGCATAGAAACACTGTGGCTTGACAGGGATCCTCTAGAAAAGTACCCTCCTAATGTTGAGGGCATTTGTCCTGGTATGGTTCAGGAGGGAAGGGGAGGCATACTCTCTGCCCCTCCCTCCTTCAAGGCCATTCAGACTGGATGCTTGGAAAAGGGTCCAGCATTGATTTTGAGGGGACCCCACACCATTTGTTTTGCATGCTGGCTGACAACGTTTATCATATATAGTCATGACCATACGTGGTCAATGACATTACCTGGAATCTCCTGGACTCTTTGTTTACAAACACAATGAAGCCAGATGGTTAGCTGTTCTTGCTTTCACATGTCACTTTTGCTGTAGTATATTGTACAGGTGCACCACTTCCTGTACAGGATTACGGCATCTCCCGAGTACATTATTTAAAGTAATTTTCCCTTTAATGCCCCGTACACACAAGCAGATATTCCGCCAGCAAAAGTCCGATGAGAGCTTTTGGTTGGAAAATGCGACCGTGTGTATGCTCCATAAGTTTGCTTGGCATAAGTTTAATTAAAAAACCTTCTTCCTGCTGAATGAAGCTTTTATTTATTTATTTGCATTGGTACATGTTCTACATGGCAATGCCCAGCTACCTATTGCCATTTTTGCTTGCAAATTGGCCTTCAAAATGGCCAGAAAAAAAAAAAAACAATTGGACTCCTATAGGCTTTAAAGTGTTTTTTTTGTCAATTGTTTGGCAATGTTTTCTCAATATGAGATGGAACCTCTCACATCAATATCTACCCCAAAGGAGCTTACACTCTAATGCTACCGAAACCCAACTTCAGCTTTAATTTCTAAGTCAAGTCCATATAAATTTGCTAGTGAATCTAATGCCGCGTACACACGTGCGGACTTTTGCCGGCGGACTTAGTCCAGCGGACAATCCCGCGGGACTTTCCAGCTAGGTCCGCTGGACTTTCCGAGCGTGTGGACTTGCCCACACACGCACGGACTTCTCCAGCGGATAATCCGCCGGCCAAAAGTCCGCGGGACTTTTGAAAATGAACGGACTTGCCCACACACGGAGCAGTCCGTTCATTTCGAACGTAACTTCAGGTTACGTAGCTAGCGTAGGCAGTAAATGCCGCCGCGCTAGCTCCGTGACCTGGCATGGATTTAAAGGGAATCCCCACGCCGAAAAAACGGCGTGGGGGTTCCCCCCAAATCCAAGTCAGACCCTCATCCGAGCACGCAGCCTGGCAGGCCAGGAAAGGGGTGGGGACGAACGAGCGCCCCCCCTCCTGAGCCGTACCAGGCCGCGTGCCCTCAACATGGGGGGTGCCCTGGGGAAAGGGGGGCCGTGCGGCCCCCCCACCCCAAAGCACCTTGTCCCCATGTTGATGAGGACAAGGGCCTCTTCCCGACAACCCTGGCCGTTGGTTGTCGGGGTCTGCGGGCGGGGGCTTATCGGAATCTGGGAGCCCCCTTTAATAAGGGGGCCCCCAGATACCGGCCCCCCACCCTATGTGAATGAGTATGGGGTACGATGTACCCCTACCCATTCACCTAAGGTGTAAAATGTAAAGTACAAAAACACACACACTTGAGAAAAAATATTTTATTGCACTGCTCCGGGGGTCTTCTTCCGTCTTGGGGGTCTTCTCGGAGGAGCGGAGGAGTCCGGCGAGAAGACCCCCAAGACGGAAGAAGACCCCCGGAGCAGTGCAATAAAATATTTTTTCAAAAGTGTGTGTGTTTTTGTACTTTACATTTTACACCTTAGGTGAATGGGTAGGGGTACATCGTACCCCATACTCATTCACATAGGGTGGGGGGCCGGGATCTGGGGCCCCCTTATTAAAGGGGGTTCCCAGATTCCGATAAGCCCCCGCCCGCAGACCCCGACAACCAACGGCCAGGGTTGTCGGGAAGAGGCCCTTGTCCTCATCAACAAGGTGCTTTGGGGTGGGGGGCCGCACGGCCCCCCTTTCCCCAGGGCACCCCCCATGTTGAGGGCACGCGGCCTGGTACGGCTCAGGAGGGGGGGGGGGCGCTCGTTCGTCCCCACCCCTTTCCTGGCCTGCCAGGCTGCGTGCTCGGATGAGGGTCTGACATGGATTTCGGCGTGGGGAGTCCCTTTAAATCCATGCCAGGTCACGGAGCTAGCGCGGCGGCAGTAACTGCCTACGCTAGCTACGTAACCTGAAGTCACGTGCTAAATGAACGGACTTGCCGATGAGCGGCAAGTCCGTTCATTTCAAAAGTCCCGCGGACTTGCCCACTAACGGCGGGATTGTCCGCCGGACTGCCAAGTCCAGCGGATAATTTTAAAACCAAACTTAAAACTTTGGCGCCAAAAAGTCCGCCGGCGCCCACACACGAGGGGATTATCCGCTGGACTTCAGTCCAGCGGATAATCCCGCGGGATTGTCCCTTCGTGTGTACGCCGCATAACAATACCCTCTCTAGTGGTTGACAACGCTGCTATCCAGGGGTGGCTCTAGTGCTCATCCATAATGTAGTCAACACATTTAGGGTTTGACAAGCTACAATTTATTACATTTTTTGGGTGTAGATATGATTTAATTGCTTTATATAAGTAATTGAAGCCTAGGTGTCATTAGTATGTGTCATTTAACTTAAATATAACTCTATGGCTAATGTTATGCCTAATTGTTTTTACATTTCTTTAGAGACATTTTTTTACTATGATCTGACAAGAAGAAAAAAATATATTGTCACTTTTTTATTAATTGATTAATTTAATACTAATATTGTATCAGATAGTTACAATATTAAACATAGTACAGAGAAACATTTTCATGGTTACGGATAGCGTAATGAAGGGTTAGAAGCCTTTAATTTTTTTTATCGTTACTTCCTTTTCTACTGGCAATGATTTGCGAGACTGCAAGTGAGGTAAACTCAACAGCAACACAAACAGGAAACAAAATTCTTTAGTAGTGTAGTGGAAGGCTAGAACCCCTGTCAGATTTGAATTCCTATACGTGTCTTTGTTGCAGATCTTTCCCCACTTCCTGTGGAAAATCTCTCTAATCTCTCTAATCCCTGTATATCAGGTTCCTGTATCAAAGGTTCAAATTTTTCCCCACTCTAAAGCAAAAAAAACGTTTTTAGCTTGACATACATTTTAAAATTACTAATTTACTAATAATATCAATATTCTAATTATATTTATTCTTCACCAAATTTCTATTACCTGCAGTAGCACCCGGCATTTTCACGGTTGTTTTTTTCTTACCCACTGCAGAAATAAATGCAATTTGTCACTATTTGCAGCGCAGTTTAAGCTGAAGTTTGGCTATGGCTATTTTTACATAATTACACTCATTCAGTTTGGACAGATGTTAGTACTGTATGTATATGCTGTACCTGTGGGATCCCCTTGGAAGCTGGAAATCATTGTCTACTACAATGATCTCCACCAACTTCTGGGTCCTGTGCCAAAACAGCTGCCCTGCTGCATGGAGACTACAGGTGGTTGCTCTCTTGGCTTGGGAGCCATTTAGAGAACACGTCCCCATTTTCTCAATGCATTTTCTGAATGGATGAGGTAGAGAGGCAGAGCAGTAACATTGTGATCCCCACCTCATCCAATCAGAGAACACTTTGCATTTTATGAGAAAATGCATGGTGTTCCCTGAATTCCACCCGTGCCAAGTGGCTGACCTCCCTCATTTAGTAAGCAGCAGTGCAGCTGCTTGGCATGGGACCTGGAAGCAGGTGGAGAATCACTGAAGTAGCAGAGCCTACTACAGTGATTTCTAGCTTCCATGGGGACGCTACCTCAGGTATGGAATATACATACTGTAGCCAGTACATTAGCCCTTTGGTGTAAACAGTCTCTCAGGCACAGATACCAAATCCAGTGAGGTAGTGACAAACAGTGCAGTGTTTATTGGTGATATATACAAGTCTATTCACAGGTGCTGTACAGTGTTCCAGAGAGTAAACAGGGCAAATAATACAAAAACCTAGCCATATCCTGGCACTAACTACATAAAAACACATGTCCTAACATGCTAAGCACGCCTACCGCTTTTCAGCTTCCATATACACAGCTTGTTAGCTTTTATCACCTTTTCAGCTCTCCCAGACAGGACTTGTCTGATCCCTAGGCTGAGAGCACTGCTTACAGGTTCCAGGTGAAATTAAATTGCCAGTGGGTAGAGGAATAAACCCTGCACTGGACTGTGGATCAGAGATCCTTACATGTATATGAGAGGAACCTGGGAGCTCTATGGTAGAAAGGGAACAGCAATACTATAGTAAGTTTAAAGGCGCTGCACACCCCAAATAATCATTGATTGGAAAAATTCCCCGGGGCGTTTTTTGCAACAAAAAATCAATACTAATAATAAGATCAAAAAATATTTTTATTGAAACGCGTCGGGGTCTCTAGTATGATAAAAATATAGTCATATCATGTTATGTTGTTTCTATATCTACTCATATGACTGTATCATGATGTATATGTTTTTAATTAAATCTCCAGAGCTCATGTTTTAATACAAACAAATGTCCTCTGTGTGAAACTTTTTTCAATAAAAATATTTTTTTGATATTACAAATATTATTGATTTTTTGCTGAAAAAAAAAACCCCAGAATTTTTTCAATCCTGGGAGATCTATAACCCCTGAACAGGACTTCCTCTGGAACGCTCTGCTACAATACTTACATTGGCCAAAGCTGGGACAACGTAACAATGTAAAAATTGCCATACTTTGAATTCAGCAAATAATTCAGAATAAAAATAGGAGTGCTTAACAGAGAATTATTTTTCTAGTAATAACCTGGAATATTTCAAATGATTAAATTAGAACACGTAATTCTACATAGTGAATGGTAATGTCTCATGTATAGAAAAATATGTAGCACCCTCTAGTGTGCTAGTAGAATGGTGCAGGCAAAGTACTGGCTCATGGTAAAATTGGTCTTTAATCCGGATCAAGAGTTTATTGCAGGTCAGGCTGGATGACTCATACAGGCAAGTCTCTGGTTCCTCCCCCTGTTTCTGGAAGTTTGGAGAAATTTTTAGAAGCTGGATGGTGGAGGCCAAGAGGGTAGATCTGCATACTTAGGGAAGCTTAGCCAATACCCAGGCAGTGGGCCTGGCATGGTGTCTGAGCCAGCCCTTAAATATAGATGGGTCATGCTGACAAAAAGACAGGAAGGGGGAGAAGGTACATAATAAGTGTGTAGTTGAGTGGAAGATAGTGATGGAGTCCAGAGGAGACTGTTGCTGGCCTTAGAGGGGAACCCCTGCTGGGGGGGGGGGGGGCTCTGCCTCAGGCTGGCTTGGGAGGATTCTGACGGCAGTGCGGTTTAAAAGGATACTTACATAGGAGGCAGCGGGAGCAAGGAGGACAGTGTGTGTACATGAGCACGGTCAGGGACTAACAAGGGGAAAGACTGACACATGCAGCAAGCCTTTCTGGAAGACAGCGTTGTGCTTAATCTTTCCTTTCCCTTACCCTGGGAGATCTTTAGAGCAGCCGGGGGGGCTGGTGAAGAAGCAGCCAGGTGGGCTGGTAGTTCCTGCAGTCGGTAGAACTGGGATCAGTGTCTAAAAAGCAGTGGGAGATAGCCCTGGATGCTGCTTTCTGCACAAAGTACTAATTTTTAAGTGGGCTTTTGCATTTCTTATCTTAAGAGACTGTTAATGTCTGGATAGGACGACAGTTCAAGACCTTGTTCATAGGTTGTCCCTGGTTTTTGTTCTTTGATTTTGATTGTCTTTGACTGACAGAAGATGGCCACTCACCCTTTATAGTGAACCTTTGAGTTACCAAGGTCTGAACACATTTGTTCCCCTTTAAGAGCTGGGATCAGCTTAAGGTGACTGGCACTCTGCTGTTTTTAACCACTCAAGATAAGGCAACTCCAACATTCAAAATTTGAATGTTGCCCATAAAGGATACAAAAAAAGGGAAAAACTGATAGTGCTCTTTGTGCTAAATCCAAAATTCCTAATGCCGCGTACACATGAGCGGATTTTCCGTCAGAAAAAACTTGGATGTTTTTTCCGACAGAATTCCGCTCAAGCTTGGCTTGCATACACACGGTCACACAAAAGTTCTCTGAACTTTCGACCGTCAAGAACGCGGTGACGTACAACAATACGACGAGCCGAGAAAATGAAGTTCAATGCTTCCGAGCATGCGTCAAATTGTTTCCGAGCATGCGTAGGAATTTTGCGCGTAGGAATTTGTACAGATGATCAGAATTTCCGATCAGAACTTTTTTCGACCGAAAAAGAGAACCTGCTCTCAATCATTTGCTGGCTGCCAGCAAAAGTCAGATGGAGTATACACATGGTTGGAATTTCTGACTAAAAGCTCACATCCGACTTTTGCTGGCAGAATTTCTGATCGTCTGTATGCGGCTTTATTCACAGCTTTAATAAAAACGCACTCACGATAGTAAATGTAAGCAGACACAGCAAGACACTGATAGGGATTGTATCTCGCAGCTCACCGCTCCCTGTAATGTCCGGCTGATAGGTTGGGTGCCGGCACAGGTCGGGCTCCAGATGGAACACTGCTCTCCTCAAATCCGTTTCTATGCCTGACAAAAGAGCGCCGTCCTAGACGTTACGTCAAAGTTTACTAACAATTAAAATATCAAACAAATGTTCTTAAAAAAAATGTTTTGAATGAAATTCTACTAGTGTATGACCAGCTTATAAATTCCTTAATTTTCTTGCCTCTGGGAACCCACACCTACCTCTAGTGACATAGAGGATTCACGCAATCTTTTAATAAATTCCATTTTTCTAATGAAAGATTTAGGTGTGGAGTTTGATTTTTGCATTGGGTGAATGACAAATAATGGACTTTTCTTTATACAAAACATTAGACATGGGCGCCGTCAGAAAATTAGTTTTGTTTCATTTCCTACGAAAAGAAATTCGTATTTCGTAATTCGTGTCAGAAATTTCGTACGAAATACGAATTTTCGTTAGATTCGTAAACTTTTCGTTAAAATAACGAAAGTTCGTTATGATGAATTTATCATTATGAGGGGCTCCCACCCTCCCTGTGCTGTGCTGACTTCCTGGGTTTTTAACTTTTAGGTTTGTTAACTTTTCATAACAATTACGAATGTTCGTTATGATGAATTTATCATTATGAGGGTGAACAAAACACCAGTCAAAATTCTGTTAATTTGGATCCGAAATTCCGAAATTCGTTAACGGAATTTCGTATTTCGTATAAACTTCGTAAGCATAGAAATTACCATAGGGTTCCCACCATCCCTGTGCTGAGTGCCTGGGGTTTTTAATGTTTAGGTTAGTTAACTTTTCGTAACAATTTACAAAATTTTCGTTATGAATTTGGATCCGAAATTTGTAAACGAAATTTCGTATTTCGTAGCGGAATTCGTATGCATAAAAATTCCTATTTCGGATTCGTACAAATGTCACGAATTTCTGGAAATTCGTACAAATTTTTGTTTCGTACAAAACTAATCGCACATGTCTATAAAATATCAATTTGCTACTAATAATGATCATAGAGTATTAGAGACCAGCTTTTTTCAGTGGTGGTATTGTTTTCAGGAGTTTTTACTGTCTTTTCGATTTTTGCCAGTAGAAAGATAAATGGATATTCCACATAGTACAGCCAGTTACAGGATGAGATTATATTAATAAATGATCAATAAAGAAAACCTCTCCATGTGAAGGAATAAATTAGAATGTATCCGGTATTATTTGTTTGCCTTAGCACTGAGTCTGGATGACATTGAATGATGTATTTGCCCGATAATTTGATGTGTTGCTTTGTTGCCTGTTGGATCATTATCTGCCACCAACAGTGCAATCCCAAGAGCCATGGCCTGGGGTTAGACATGCATAGACATGGATAGACAAATCCAGGACTCTATGAGGGGACCCTTGGGGAAGACTACAGGGGGTCCCCGAGTTACGAACTCGTTAGGGACTGGCCCCGTGTACGGAAGTCGGAAATGTTCGTAAGTCGGCGCGCATGCGCAGACCGACAAATACGGAGATTTCCGGACATTTCCGATGTTCCGTCTGTTGCCGTTCTGCGCATGCGCGGCAAATTACGGACATTTCCGGCATTTTCCGGCGCTCCGTATGGCCGCGCATGCGCAGAACGGCCGAAAGACGGCGAAAACCACCGAAAAATGGCGGAGGGTCCCCGCAGCACCCCGTTCGTAAGTAGGGGTTGTTCGTAGGTCGGGTGTTCGTAAGTCGAGGACCCCCTGTAATTGTTTGGTAGAGTTCATGCCTCTGGGAACCCACACTCACAGCTAAATGGTCTGATGACAGGATCTCTTTAATCACCAAAATTCTTTACCTGCAGTGGTATTTTTTCCAGGACTCTTCGCTGTCCTTTTTCCAGTGACCCCTGCAAAGATAAATTAATATATTCTTTATAACACTATAAAATGTGTATTAAAATATTTACAGGATTTTTTTTTATAAATATTAAATATTAAAGGGGGACCCCATAAAAATGCATTGGATTTTCCCTAAAAATACTTACCAGACCCTGATCCTTGATAAACGTCTGGTAGAAATGTCAAGGGGAACCACTATGCAAAAAAAAAGAAAAAAAATACATGGGGACCCCCCCAAATTCCATGCCAGGCCTGCTGTAAATATTAAGGGGGAATTCCAAGCCTACAACAAAATAAAAATCATGCAGTCCCCCTAAATCAATGCCATACCCTTAGTCAGGTCTTGTTTTCTTGGAAAATAGGTACAGGAACTCAATCACGACCTCCTCGTCCTTTACACAGACCCTCCAAATCGCATCAAATAGTGGGTGTGATAAAATTTCACTAACAGTGGGAGGGTCTTAACAGGGACATTATATACTAGGAGTGCATTATGTACATAGTGCAGAGTTCAGGGAGGGGGTTACACACAGACTGCAGAGTTCAGGGGTGCACTGTATAGAGAGTGCAGAGTTTAATGGAGCACTACACAGAGTGCAGAATTCAGTGTTCTTACACAGCTGCTTACCTCTGCATCCCTATCCACATCTCATGTTTACCCCTTCTCAGCTCTGACCTCTGCATGCAACCCCCCCCCCCCCTCTACTGCTCCCATCTTCTCCCCATCTCCTTAAAAGCTCCACCATCTTCCACATGTCTTATTTTTGTTGCTGTATTAAGCTGAAGCACTCTAGTACCTCCCTGCATACTGTAGTTGGCTCCACCTCTCGCACTTGCGGGGAGATCATCCAGTGGTGATGTTGACATTTGCACTGCACCCCGTGTACCTGCATCTCCCTTGTCCCCATCCTTCACTCAGTGGGAGCCACTCAGGAGATCTGATCTGTGGTAGCTGTTGGGGAACAAGCTGTCACTTGTAAGCATAGAAGCCGGACTTTTGTGTTTTCAAGTGATAGTGGTGAGCAGGGAGCAGAGGGCCTGAGCCAGAGGTCGTGGAACTAAGTGCCACCAAGTTCCAGCTGAAAAAATGCCCTGCCCTTATCTGTGCATGTAGCCCCCCCTTCCTAAATCATACTAAGCCACATGCCCTTAACATGGTGGAGGGTACCTTATCAGGGGGTACTCTCAGCTGCCCTGCTACATAGAGAACACAAGGGTCAATCACTCGGCATGGATGCAATTCAGAAAGCTTTTTCTAAATTAATGCAAAGCATTCTCTGATTGGATGTGGTGGAGATTGTGATGTCACTATCCTGCCTTTCCACCTCATCCAATCAGAGAACACTTTGCATTTTCATAATGCAATGATGCCTATGTCATGGAAGCAACCTCCTGCAGCAGGGCAGCCATTTGGCATGGAACCCGGAAGCTAGTAGAGATGACTGTAGTAAGCGTGCCTACTAGTGTGATTTGCAGCTTCTATGGGGATAGGCCTGGTATGGTACATGCATAAATAAATTAGTTCAAGCTGGATCAATGTAACTATACAAAAATATCCGTACCTGGAGTATGAGTTCATACTCATTTTCTGTGAACAGCCTTCTATCTTTAAATGCCAATACCATCTGCTGGTCTGCTGTAATCATTCTAATTAGTTCTGTCTTCTGCCTTCAACTTGACTGCAGTCATTGCCAATAGTAGGGGGATGTCCAAGGAACATCTTATGCCCCATACACACTAGCAGAATTTCCATCGGAAAAATCTTGGATGGTTTTTCCAGACGGAATTCCGCTCAAGCTTGGCTTGCATACACACTGTCACACAAAAGTTCTCTGAACTTTCGACCGTCAAGAACGCGGTGACGTACAACACTACGACGAGCCTAAAAAATGAAGTTTAATGCTTCCGAGCATGCGTCGAATTGTTTCCGAGCATTCGTAGGATTTTTGCGCGTCGGAAATTGCTACATACTAACGCATTTTCAGATAGGAACTTTTTCCGACCGAAAAATAGAGAACCTGCTGTCAATCTTTTGCTGGCGGGAATATCTTTTTCCCATTCTCTGTCCAATCTAATGGAACATTCACTAAGTAGAACTTGATCCCCACTTTTGAAGGAGCCGTACAAGTGGCTTAAAGGGTAACTCAACTTTCATTGAAAAATATAACATATACTGTATAATTGATGCACAAACCCTTTTTTTGATACAGTGTTTATAAAAATTGTATGTGGTCTGAATTCTGTCTCCAGATATGACGGCGGTCATGGCTGCTTGTTTGGGGGTGTAGAGGACTCCCCCAGAAACACCAGAACCTCAGAGGGGAACTCAGGGGGGCTGAATACAAATGCACGCCACACTATTCAGATATATAAATTGAAAACCATTTATCATTTTCCTTCCACTTCACAATTATGAGCCACTTTGTGTTGGTCTATCACATAAAATCCCAATAAAATACATTTAAGTTTTTGGTTGTAACATGAGAAAATGTGGAAAATTTCAAGGGGTGTGAATACTTTTTCAAGGCGCTATAATGAATTGGAGAAGGGATGGGGGGATTTTTTCAAAGGTAAAAGCGGAGTTACATTTTAACAATGTATAACATTATTTCTCTATTATTAATAATAATGTGAATGAGGATAATAATTCAACATTCATCGGCTTTATTCATCAATAAATTTATTTTACCTTTTGAGGCATTTTTTGCAGTTTTAACCGTCTTTTTTCTTTGTCCTGCTGGAAGGATGAAAGCAATATGTCACAATGTATAGCACAGTTACAGGGTAGAAGCACATGTATTAAATGATCAACAAAAAGATTTCTCAGTTCTGAAGGAATAAACAAGACTATATTCAACAGAACAAATACCGTATATACTCGAGTATAGGTCGACCCGAATATAAGCCGAGGCCCCTAATTTACCACAAAAAAACTGGGAAAACGTCCTGGACTCGTGTATAAGCAGAGGATGAGAAATGCAGCAGCTAATGTAAGTGGAAAAGAGGGTCAACAATGCCCATCTGCAGCTGCATACCTCCCTGTGTCCTGTGCATGCCTACCTGTGCAGATCTGCCTACCTCCATGTGTCCTGTGTACCTACCTGTGTCCTGTACATGCCTCCTTGTGCCGATCTGCAGCCTCTGTGTCCTGTGCATGCCTCTGTGTGCCGATCTGCAGCCTCTGTGCCCTTCTGCAGCCTCTGTGCCCTTCTGCAGCCTCTCTGCAGCCTCTGTGCCCTTCTGCAGCCTCTGTGCCTATCTTCAGCCTCCATGTGCTGCTTTGCACCGATCACCGTGTAATAAGAAACAGACGGCGGCCATTCCAGTATTCAAAAGCCACGCCTCCTCCTTGTCTGTGATAGGTGGAACACTCAATTTCCCAGCAGTCAGTGTTCCGCCTATCACGGACATCCGCTCATCCTTATACCACGGACGAGGATGAGAGGATGTCCGTGATAGGCGGAACACTGACTGCTGTGAAATTGTGTGTTCCGCCTATCACAGACGAGGAGGCGCGGCTTTTGAACACTGGAATGGCCGCCGTCTGTCTGCAAGACACGCTGATCAGGTAGGCAGACAGCGGCGACTCAAGTATAAGCCGAGGGGGGCACTTTCAGCCGAAAAAAAAGGGCTGAAAATCTTGGTTTATACTCGAGTATATACGGTACCTCAGTTATTCTTATTTATAAGGGTAACAGCTCTGCCTGAGTGGCTGCCTGCCTGTTGTTGGACTATACCAGCCGTTCTTAACCTTTTCAACAGAGGATCCCTTGAAATAACTTTCTCGTCTTAGGGAACCCCTTTTAAAAATGACTATCTACATCTCATAATACGTGTGATGGTCAGTGGGAAGAATGCTCCTTACAACTTGTGGTCATTGGGAAGAATTGCCCCCTAGATGGCTATGGTGTCAGTGGGAACTTATCTGAGAGGTAGAAATTTCTCATTGCTCAAGGAACACCTAGCAACCTCTGGAGGAACCCTAGGATTACATGAAACCCTGGTTGAGAAACCCTGGACTACATCCTTGCCTGATAATTTGGTATTATGATTAGCTATAGTTGACCGGCAGATGATTAGCTGGCCAAACATGAGAGTCATTAACTGGGAGTGTAATTCAGAAAAATTCAAACACCTCCTTGCAGAAATCCCTAGTGAAGGCCAAGCGTTTTGTAAAAGCTAAACTCTGGCTAAATAAATATCTGTCTGAGAGCCATATGTATTCTAATGCCGTGTACACACGGTCAGACTTTCCGGCAGAAAAAGTCAGACGGAATCTTTTCATCGGATATTCCGATCGTGTGTGGTCCTCATCTGACTTTTTTTCCCCGAAAATTCTGACGGACCTAGAAATAGAACATGGTCTAAATATTTCCGACAGAACCAATTCCTATCGGGAAAACCGCTCGTCTGTATGCTGTTCCGGAGTTCAGCCTTTCCACACCCTGGGTAATCCATATCTATGCTAACCTGGAGAATCCTATGACATTAGGCAGCTGTAGCTGTTTCAAATGACTATGAACTCTTACATTGGAGGATAATTAACAATTTGCTTTCCTTAGTAGAAATTCACTAAGACAAATATATCCACTACAAATAATAATTCCACGGTAATCAGCTTAAATTATCACCAAACTTTTCTCACCATTGGGGATTTTTTTGGGAGCTTTCGCGGCCTTTTTGGTTTTGGCAGCTGCAGAGATAAATTATTATACATCACAGTTACAAAATGGAAGTCTATGAATAAATGTATTAAACAGTCTTATTTCCTCCTGGAGGAATAAAGTAGAAAACCACAGATAATTTTTGTACTTGTTTACTAGTGGCCAAAACACCACCTATCCAAACCTATTCTTCCTTTCCCTTTTGCCTTTTCCTTTTCATTTTCCTTTCTTCTTCCTTTAGTCTGCTGTCTTTTTAACTAAACACAGTGCTCTGGGGATCCTTTATCATGTGTTAATCTGATTGTAAAAAAAAAAAAAAAAGATAAAGGTCCTAAAATAACCCTGGTTGCTTTTTTGTGATAATTTAATCAATAATATCCTTCTTGAGCTAATTTATATGACTTTCTATGACTGTAGGCAATGTGTTATTCTAGGCTTTAGGTGATATTAAAGGCAAAAAAATAGTAATAGGAGGGGACAGGTACTCTTTATGGAGGGATCAGGGGTCTAAAAGACCCCAAATCCCTCCTTTGTACTTCAAAGTATTCAGATTGCCAAAAACGTTTCCAGCTTCATGCCAGTCTGTCTCTAGCCGCCGGAAGTGGCGGCTCGCGGATCGAGTCTCCCGGTGGGACGGGAGGCCCAATAAGAGCAGCGGGAGGGGGGGGGGGTTGTCCCCTCCCCCTCCTCCTGTATGACTGCCGAGCGGCTTTTAGCCACATCGGTTGTTGTACCTGGAAAGCCGACCGCCCGCTGTAAAAAATGGTACCGAGATGATGTCAGCAGCTGCTGGCATCAGCCCGGTCAGGATGACATCACCCGGAAATCATTTTTCTTCGGTCGCATGCATCGATGCCGCATCGGGCACACCCAAATCGTGATGCAGCGATTCATTTCAGAACCCCTAATAGGTAGTGTAAATATTGCCTAAACCTGTACCGTTTAGAAGATATTTACATTACATGCAGCCAGTGACATCACTGGCACATGCACCCTGAAGAATGGCCAAGGGGGGCGTTCCTTGCGAGCCCTGTGCTGTGAATGGTGGCTCCAATGAGCATGCGCGTTAGTGATGACATCGCGGCTCCAGCCAATCACAGCACCGGAGCCCGCGAACCTGGAAGAAACTCTGGGGGAAATGTCAGCCATTTCAGCAGTGTGCGGGTGCCGCTGGAGGGCTTCATTCTGAGGTAAGCATTTCATGATGAGCTAGTATGTGATGCGATACTAACTCATTATGCCTTTTTGTCTTACAGGTTTTTTTTTTTTTTGTTTTTTTTAAAGAGTTTACAATGGTAAATTATTCCATATTGTTTTTTAATGTCAGGGTTTATATACACTGTTATGATCCGATGTTGAAATAACAAATTAAGGGTACAGGAATCAGTCTCACCAGATTTCTCTTACCTTTGGGGGTAGATTTCTTAGTAGTTTTCACTCTCTGTTTGTTTTTCACACCTGGAAAGATACATGCAAAATAATTCCTTTTACAGCACAGTTAAAGTATAAAATAATGCAACAAAAATGATCAATAAATGTTTTGTAGCAATAAACTATAAGACAACAGACAATTGCCCGGGTTTGTGACAGGTGCACTTTAAATGTTATACAGATGATGTGCTGCTTAGGAAACATATTTTATATATATATATATATATATATATATATATATATATATATATGTGTGTGTATATATATATATATATATATATATATATATATATATAAATAATATATTATAGTGCAGACATTTGCCTTACTCACCTTTACCACCGGCCATTTTTGCTTGTATTTTTGATGACCATCAAAGTGTTCTTTACAGTTTTACTTCAAGGAGATCGACTTCTGTTCTAATGGAAATACAAATATGTTATAGATGTTTGTGGGAGCTTCTCTGCTATTCCTTGTACTTCCCTCTATTCTATCATTTCATCTTCTGATAATCTTTATACAAAATAACTTGTTCCTTATGCCAGGTATAATTCTCAGTATCTGTTCTTATTCTGTATTTAGGGACTCTACACAATACCACTTCTCTTGTCCTGTATGCCAGGTGTAATTTTCCGTAATTTCCTTAACCACCTTGGCGGTAATCCCGAGTCTGGCTCGGGTTCCGTTTTTTCAGCTAGGAGCGGTAACCCCGAGCCAGACTCGGGCTGCATTGCAGGATACAGGGGGGGAAGTTACTTACCTTGTCCTCTGGATCCTGCGATGTCTCCCCGCTGTGTGAGCGAGCCGTCTGCTCACTCGATTCACACAGTGCCCGAGTGCCGCCGATCTCCGTTCCCTGCGACGTTACGACGCACGGGAGCGGAGATCGGCACCAAATTCAAAAAAGTTTTAAAACACAACACACATACAGTACTGTAATCTTACAGATTACAGTACTGTATACACAAAACACACATCCCCTTTGTCCCTA
The DNA here is from genome assembly GCA_028564925.1 of Lithobates sylvaticus. Lineage (NCBI taxonomy): Eukaryota > Metazoa > Chordata > Amphibia > Anura > Ranidae > Lithobates > Lithobates sylvaticus. The sequence goes on from CM053031.1 coordinate 282,477,072, forward strand.
GTGGTCTGCCCAGTGCCCTGCATGTCATTTTATATAATAAATTTTTTTTTTTTCTGCCTGGAAACTGGAGATTGTCCATAGCAACCAAAAAGTGTCCCTTTATGTCAAAAGTGATTTTAGACCAGCTAGAAAACCCAGATAAAAAATTAGAATCACAATTTATCATCAAACAATAAATTTAATGACAGCGACTATTCTGCAACTGAGCAAATTTCTGTGTTTTTGATTTGATTACATTATTGAATCATTTTTATATATATTTTTATTATATTATAATTTATGATTTTGTGTTTCAAACTTTATCATACCCGGGATATCTACTAGACTCTGGTTCGGACAGATTTAAGTGAGTTATTCATAAGAATTGCATTCCTACAATATAAAAACGCCAAATTTCCATGCAAAATAATTGTACCGCTTTCAGCACTAAATTCCGGACAGAATCATACCGCCAGGGAGGTTAATTTTCCGTATTTATCCTTATTCTGTATGTATGAACCTTTTGGAAGATAAAGGATTTATTGCAATCATTCTTGTTTACTCCCAAGCCCAGCTCTGTGTGTCCATTGACACACGGAGTGCAGCTTGGCCCTGCCCCCTCTCCCTTCTCACTGGCTGGCCAATGGCTGCGTCTGAACCAATGAGGAGGGAGAGAGCAGTTGCTCTTGTGCACAGTGCTGGATGAAGATCAGGCTCAGTTAAGTATAAGGGGGACGTGGTCGGCGAGGGGGGGAGCTGCATGCAGAAGGTTTTGACTTAAAGCAGAGGTCAGCACCCAAAGCCGATCTGTCCCTCGGCTCTCGGATGCTGCTGCCGCCATCTTCTGTAAGGGAATCAGGAAGTGAAGCCTTGCGATTCGAATGGTCCCTGCTGTTTTCTGGGACCTGTGTGTCTCCCAGAAGACAGTGGGGGGGGGGGCGGGCGGAGGAGGTGCCGGGCGTGGCGTAGATACCCGCATTATCTGCCCGATCCTCTATCCACCACTTCAGGCAGCTAAAGACAGACTGGCACGAAGCCAGAAATGCCTTTGTTCCAGTCTCCTGAATGTAAACACGGAAGCGACGTCACAACGTCACTTCCTGTTTACTCGGCTGCCAATGGCGCCAGATTTTAAAAAATATACAGTATTCAGATACACAGTTTTTGGAGATCTGAATACTTTGAAGTGCAAAGGATGGATTGGAGGTCTTTGACCCCCGATCCCTCCACAAAGAGTACCTGTCATCACCTGATGTTTACATTGTGACAGCAAACAAAGTGATCACATGTGAGGTATTGCCGCAATCGTCAGGGCGATAGCAATAATTCTAGACCTCCTCTGTAACTCTAACCTGGTAACCACGAGTGCGTGCAATTATAAAGCGTGACATGTTTGGTATCTATTTACTCGGAGTAACATCATCTTTCACATTATACAAAAAAATTGGGATAACTATACTGTTTTTTTTTTTTAATTCATCAGTGTCCTTTTTCCCAAAAAGGTGCGTTTAAAACACCGCTGCACAAATACTGTGTTCTCTAGATTCTCTGCTAAAAATATATATATAATGTTTGGGGGTTCTAAGTCATTTTCTAACAAAAAATAGGGATTTTAACTTGTAAACACCAAATGTCAGAAATAGGCTAATGCCCTGTACACACGATAGGATTTTCCGATGGGAAATGTGTGATAGGACCTTGTTTAACCACCTCCCATCCACACTACAGCCGAAAGACGGCTACAGCGCAGACCTAATTTGCCGGGAGAGCATCATGTGATGTAAACAGAGTCGGTAATCGGCTATTTTTTCTCCTAGCGTGCTCATCTCTGCCATCTGTGCATCCTAACAGTGCCACCTAACAGTACACAACAGTGCTGCCTACCAGTGCCCCACAGTGCCACCCATCAGTGCCACCCATCAGTATCAACTACCGGTGCCTATCAGTGTCACCTACCAGTGTCCATCAGTGCTATCTATCACTGCTACCTATCAGTGCCACCCATCGGTGCCATCTTATGTGTGCCCATCAGTGTCACTTACCAGTGCCACCTATCATTGCCACCCATCAGTGCCACCCTTCAGTGCCCATACGTGCCATCCTATCCGTGCTCATCAGTGCGGCCTTATCTGTGCCCATCAGTACCGCCTTATCTGTCCCCATCAGTGCCGCCTTATCTGTGCCTATCAGTGCCGCCTTATCTGTGCCTATCAGTGCCGCCTTATCTGTGCTTATCAGTGCCAATCAGTGCAGCCTATCAGTGCCCACCAGTGCTGCCTCATCAGCGCATATCAATGAAGGAGAAAAATTACCTGTTTGCAAAATTGTATAACAAAATATGAAACATGATTTTTTTTTTTTTCACAATTTTCCATCTTTTTTTGTTTGTTTAACAAAAAATAAAAACTCAGCTGTGATTAAATACCACCAAAAGAAAGTTCTATTTGTGGGAAAAAAATGATAAAAATGTAATTTGGGTACAGTGTAGTATGACCGCGCAATTGTCATTCAAAGTGGGTCAGCGCTGAAAGCTGAAAATTGGTCTGGGCAAAAGGGGGTTTAAGTGCCCAGTAAGGAAGTGGTAACGAGTTTACAACCTCTTTAATACTGACATCCACTGCAGAACACAACGCAATGCGGTGCAGGAAGCGTGCATGGAATAGGGGTTTCCTGCACCGGGCTCTGGTCTGAACTTTACCCTAACTAAGCAGTATGACCAGAAATCTATATTCTAGAAGAATGAATTCTTACCTCTGCAGGAGTGTCGTGGCTCGGCTGCTGTACAGATAGTTTCACTTCTTCATCAGAGCTTTGTATGCAGATTGTTTGACTTTGTATGTTGGCGCTTTTTTTTTTCCCGCTCTTCCGGTTTTGCTAGGGAAATCCCCTTTACTATTCTGACATCCAATAACAATAAATATACTGCTGTGTGCTGAGAGCGATCCCTCCTACTCAGTGACACGTACAAGAAGCAAAATACACAGAGAGGAAGCGAATCTGTCCCCATCTTCTACTGGTTTGTCAGCGAAGAAATGCATTCAGATTGCAAGCGGTTGGGGGGAGGGGGGGGGGGGGGGTTGGGGCAGCATAAAAGAGAGATGTGGGGACATATTAACCTCAGATCTCTCCATAAAGAGGACCTGTCCTGCCCTATTCCTAAGGGACGTTTACATTCCTTGTAATAGGAATAAAAGTGATAAAAAAAACAAAAATTTAAGGAAAAGTGTAAAAATAAAACAAACAATAAAAGAATATATTTTTTTTAAAGCGCCCCCCATCCCCTGCTCACTCAAAGAAGCAAATACATACGTAAGTCGCGCGCTGCATACCCTGTTTCCCCGAAAATAAGACCTAGCTTGATTGTCGGTGATGGCTGCAATATAAGCCCTACCCCCCAAATAAGCCCTACCCTGTTTCCCTAAAAATAAGCTCTACCCTGAAAATAAGACCTACAAGGACTTTAACTAGGGCTTATTTAGTGGGTAGGGCTTATATTGCAGCCATCACTAACAATCACACTAGGTCTTATTTTCGGGGAAACAGGGTATGTAAACGACGTTCAAATCACCCCTATGAGGTATCACCGTGAACGTTAGAGCGAGAGCAACAATTCTAGCACTAGACCTCCTCTAACTCTAAACAGGTACCTGTTAGACATGTGCAATTCGTTTAGTCTTTTTTTCGTTATTTTCGTTTGTTCGTTTTCGTACGAATGAACGAATCGTTCGAATCGTACGAATCCGATTAACAAATCATTCGAATCGAACGAATCCGAAAAACAACAAAAATCCAAAAAAAAACTAATTAGAAACAACGAATGTACTAATGAAGAAAATCCGAAAAACTAAAACGAACGAAAAAATTCGTACATTCGTAACTTTTTTTTTTTTGTTGAACTGGTAATTTTCCGTGTCCCTTACAATGGCGCTGCTTAACGTGCTTCGCATGGATTGAACAAAAAAATTTGTATATTCGTAACTTTTTTTCGATTCGTAACTTTTTTTTTTCGATTCGTAACTTTTTTTTCCGATTCGTAACTTTTTTTTTTTTCGATTTGTAATTTTCTGTGTCTCTTACAATGGCGCTGCTTAACGTGCTTCGAATGGATTGAACCAAAAAATTTGTACATTCGTAACTTTTTTTTCCGATTCGTAACTTTTTTTTTTTCGATTCGTAATTTTCTGTGTCTCTTACAATGGCGTTGCTTAACGTGCTTCGAATAAATTGAACAAAAAAATTCGTACATTCGTAACTTTTTTTTTCGATTCGTAACTTTTTCTTTTCGATTCGTAACTTTTTCTTTTCGATTCGTAACTTTTTTTTTCGATTCGTAAATTATTAAAATGTAATAATAGCATACACATTACATAAAATTATGAATTATGCTCCGATTACGAATCTACGAATGTACGAATAAATACGAATGCGTCCGAAAATTAAACTAACGAAAAAACGAATCAGCGAATAAATAACGAATGTACGAATCGTTACGAATACGAACACCGACGACTTACGAATGTACGAATCAACGGAAACTAAAAAAAAGAAACTAAAAAAAATTATTTTTTTTCGGAAACTAAAAAAACGAAACTAAAATAAACAAATTTTTTTGTTGTGCACATGTCTAGTACCTGTAAAAGATTTAAAAATATAGCCTATGGTGATTTTTAGGTACCGAAATTTGGCGCCATTCCACGACCATGCGCAATTTTAAAGCATGACATGTTAGGTATCTATTTACTCGGCGTATCATCATCTTTCACATTATACAAAAAAAAGTTAGGTTAAAGCATTTGTTAACTCCCCAAAAAAATTATACAGCACAGTGCTTGTCCTGTGTCATTTGGCCCCCTGTAACACCTAAAAAACCTGGTTGATCCTGACAGTTTCTCCCCACCCCATAGACTGAAGTTCCAACAATGAAACCCATATTATAACAGAATGATTACTTACCTCTGTAGAAGTGCCGTGAATCAGGTGCTTTACAGTTAGTTTCACTTCTGAGTGCTGGATGTAGAGCGATTGTTTGACTTTGTATGTTGGCACTTTTTCCCCCCCGCTCTACCTTGTCAGGGAAATCCCCTTTACTATTCCAACATCCAATAACAATAAATATACTGCTGTGTGCTGATAGCGATTCCCTCCTACTCAGTGACACCGTACAAGAAGCAAAATACACAGAGAGGATGCAAATCTGTCCCCATGTTTTACTGGTTTGGTATTCGCAGAAAAAGTTACTATGCAAAGCGCTACGTAAATTGTTGGCGCTATATAAATCCTGTATAATAATAATAATAATAATAAAAATGCTAACTATTTATGAAACAAACCATTAATATCAGTGTTTTGTAATTCATTTCTTCCCATCCGCGCTATAGCCGAATGACGGCTACAGCGTGGACCTACGGGAGTACGTCTATTGACGCCCTCCTGTGCCCCAGCGGCCTGCGCGCCCCCTGCAGTTAGCAGAGGTTCTAGTTCTCTTATATATACCTACAGGTTTAGTACAATATCCTGTTTGGGGAGGAAGATTTCTCATAAACCCCAAAAGATGGCTAAACATAGTTACATTGGAGCAATGTAACAATGCATATACCAGCCCTCAAAAATTGCACTCGCCTGCTCGCATTTTGCGAGTGGAATTATGAGGAGTGCGAGTATGTACAGGGCTGCGCTGTCCCAGGAATGTAAAGCCAATGCCCCCCACCGCGCACAGGCTCGCAGCGTGGGCATTACAATAGGAAAAGTCAGTTGCGTGGGACCGCCCCTCTCCCTCCCTCCCTGACACACATCCCGCCCCCCGCACTTGCAGCTCAAGCATTACAATCAGAATAGTCAGCTGCCAGGGACCGCCCCCTCTCCCTCCCTCCATGCCACACATCCCGCCCCCCAACACTCGCAGGGCGGGCTTTACAATACAAATAGCCAGCCGATTGGGACCGCCCCTCTCTCTCCCTCCATGCCACACATCCCGCCCCCCGTACATGCAGCGCAAGCATTACAATCAGAATAGTCAGCTGCCAGGGACCGCCCCCTCTCCCTCCCTCCATGCCACACATCCCGCCCCCCAACACTCGCAGGGCGGGCTTTACAATACAAATAGCCAGCCGATTGGGACCGCCCCTCTCTCTCCCTCCATGCCACACATCCCGCCCCCCGCACTTGCAGCGCAAGCATTACAATTAGAATAGTCAGCTGCCGGGGACCGCCCCCTCCCTCCCTCCATGCCACACATCCCGCCCCCCCAATACTCGCAGTGCGGACATTACTATAAGAATAGCCAGCCGATTGGGACCGCCCCTCTCCCTCCCTCCATGCCACACATCCCGCCCCCCGCACTTGCAGCGCAAGCATTACAATTAGAATAGTCAGCTGCCAGGGACGCCCCCTCTCCCTCCCTCCATGCCACACATCCCGCCCCCACAACACTCGCAGTGCGGGTGTTCTGCCGAGATGGTTCCCCTCGGCGGATTAGTGCAGATCTGTACTGCGCATGCGCAGCTAAATTTCCGAAAATTGCCGAACCTAAACAGAAGCGAGTGAAGTGTACACCGCGCACGCGCAGTCGGTGTGTACGAGACGATGCCGCACGCTCCCGATGCTTGCGCTACTCTGCAAGGGGGTCTATTATTACTCTAAGCAAGGGGCAAAGGAAAAATAAATCGTTTAGCTCTGGATATAGAGGAGAGTAATAGAAAACCTGTGTTTTTAGAGTACTATCTGGGGTTTTTCCTTTCAATTAGGAGTGTATTATTTTTAAACTTTTTTTTTTTTAAACAAACAAAATCAGCTGTGCGGTGTACACTTCACTCGCATCTGTTTAGGTTCGGCAATTTCCGGAAGAAGCCTAGTTGTTCGTACTGCGCCTGCGCAGTACAGAGAGGAACCAATCCGCCAGGGGAACCAACTCGGCAAGACACCAGCTTTACAATACAAATAGTCAGCCGCTTGGGACCGCCCCTCTCCCTCCCTCCATGCCACACATCCCACCCGCCCCCCGCAGCACGGGCATTTACGGTGCAAGTAGACACACTACTTGTATGAGTGTTCTATTACAAACAAAATGTGACTCCATACAGAAAAATTTGCAAAACAAATGTGCCGTAAGACGTGCACCGATAATCCAAAAACAAACAGCTAACTCGTGACCCGTCACCACACAGAGGGGCTCCTTACCAGAAATAGAGCCAATCAATGCATATTATCTCCCAGATAGAAGTTGGCAAGTAGTTTGTAATGGATGGTCCTGGACCGTTTGGTTGAATTCACAGGGTGTTTTCACTATTCCTTCTTCATTTCTTCCGGTTTTATTTTTTAATTTTAATATCCTTGACAATATTAAGCTATGTTTTTTTCCTTTTTCTTTTTTAAATATATACACGGAGTTATATATTTTTGCTATAATTGAGCACTCAAAGTTCCTGGATCCTGATTCATCAAAAGGCCCAGGCTGGGTATAAGCCAACTGCACAACTTTTGCTTATTTCTGGTAAGCATATTATTTGGAAGGTTGAGGTGTCCTCTTTTCAGAATTATTTTCATCACTTCAGAATCCCCTTGGAAGGATTGAGGCTTCTGCATATATACAGTGGTGTGAAAAAGTGTTTGCCCCCTTCCTCATTTCCTGTTCCTTTGCATGTTTGTCACACTTAAGTGTTTCGGAACATCAAACCAATTTAAACAATAGTCAAGGACAACACAAGTAAACACAAAATGCAATTTGTAAATGAAGGTGTTTTATTATTAAAGGTGAAAAAAAATCCAAACCATCATGGCCCTGTGTGAAAAAGTGATTGCCCCCCTTGTTAAAACATACTATAACTGTGGTTGTCCACACCTGAGTTCAATTTCTCTAGCCACACCCAGGCCTGATTATTGCCACATCTGTTCACAATCAAGGCATCACTTAAATAGGAGCTGCTTGACACAGTAAGGTCCACCAGAAGATCCTTAAAAGCTACACATCATGCCGAGACCCAAAGAATTCAGGAACAATTGAGAAAGAAAGTAATTGAGATCTATCAGTCTGGAAAGGGTTATAAAGCCATTTCCAAAGCTTTGGGAATCCAGGAACCACAGTGAGAGCCATTATCCACAAATGGCGAAGACATGGAACAGTGGTGAACCTTCCCAGGAGTGGCCGGCCGCCCAAAATTACCCCAAGAGCGCAGCGACGACTCATCCAAGAGGTCACAAAAGACCCCACAACAACGTCCAAGGAACTGCAGGCCTCACTTGCCTCAGTTAAGGTCAGCGTTCATGCCTCCACCATCAGGAAAAGACTGGGCAAAAATGGCCTGCATGGCAGAGTTCCAAGGAGAAAACCACTGCTGAGCAAAAAGAACATCAAAGCTCGTCTCAATTTCTCCACAACACATCTTGATGATCCCCAAGACTTTTGGGACAACATTCTGTGGAGACAAAAGTGGAACTCTTTGGAAGGTGTGTGTCCAAGTATATCTGGCATAGAAGGACCACTGCATTTCAGAAAAAGAACATTATACCAACAGTAAAATATGGTGGTGGTAGTGTGATGGTCTGGGGCTGTTTTGCTGCTTCAGGACCTGGAAGACTTGCCGTGATAAAAGGAACTATGAATTCTGCTGTCTACCAAGAGATCCTGAAGGAGAATGTCCGACCATCTGTTCGTGTACTCAAGCTGAAACGAACTTGGGTTCTGCAGCAGGACAATGATCCTAAACACACCAGCAAGTCCACCACCGAATGGCTGAAGAAAAACAAAATGAAGACTTTGGAGTGGCCTAGCCAAAGTCCTGACCTGAATCCTATTGAGATGTTGTGGTATGACCTTAAAAAGGCCGTTCATGCTCGAAAACCCTCTAATGTAACTGAATTAGGACAATTCTGCAAAGATGAGTGGGCCAAAATTCCTCCAGGACGCTGTAAAAGCCTCATTGCACGTTATCGCAAACGCTTGGTTGCAGTTGTTGCTGCTAAGGGTGGCCCAACCAGTTATTAGGTTTAGGGGGCAATCACTTTTTCACACAGGGCCATGATGGTTTGGATTTTTTTTCACCTTTAATAATAAACACCTTCATTTACAAATTGCATTTTGTGTTTACTTGTGTTGTCCTTGACTATTGTTTAAATTGGTTTGATGTTCCGAAACACTTAAGTGTGACAAACATGCAAAGGAACAGGAAATGAGGAAGGGGGCAAACACTTTTTCACACCACTGTAGACACCGCTAATCTGGTGATCTCCCCTCGCTCCGAGCCCCGCCGCTATCTTAATGAAGGTCAGTCAGCCTATTCAAACACCGGTGGTGTAGCAGTCATTGCATAGCAGGCAGGACCCAGCTGATGTAGTAGGAGTATAATATATGGGGATAAGGTTGTGAGCGGCACAGTAAGCTCAGATAGATTATCTCTACCTGCATTAGACATGTGCATTCGTTTTCGTCCGAATTTCGTGTATTTTCATTACCGTTTTAACAAACAATAACGAACGTGCAGAATCCGAAAACCGAAAGATCCGACATAAACAAATGCTTTATTTTCGTTTTCGTTGTGACAACGGTTCGATATAGATAGGAGATTTGACATGACGCCGACAATAGTGATCTGTGTTCATTGAACCTGTGGTTGAATGTGCCTAACCTTAGCTCTATTAGTCCAAGATTATTCTACATAGAGAGAAAAGATTCGACATTACAGAGAGAAAAGATTTGACAATATAGAGACAATAGCCAAAAAGGTCGAATGTGCGTAACCTAACTCTATTAGTCCAAGATTATTCGACATATAGAAAAAAGATTCGACATGAAGATTCGATGAAGCAGTCGGCGCGAGTGGACATTTACGGTCAAATGCTCCGCCCATAGGCTATAGAAGAATTCTAATGTTGTATGACACTAGTAATAATAATTAATAAATATAATTATTACTAGTGTCATACAGCATTAGAATTCTACTATAGCTTGTAGGCGGAACATTCGACCAGAAATGTACGATTGCGGCGTTGTACAGTTTAGCTGCTCCGTCAAATCTTCTTAGAATATTCAACAGACACCATAAACCTTCAATGACAGATTTGACTTTAATTATTTCGGATTTTCGAACGAATGCAATTTTTAACGAAACTAAATAAATAAAAACGAATTTCGGGAGTAACTAAATAAATGTATTTTTCAGACGAAAACAAAATATTTCAGTGTGCACATGTCTAACCTGCATACCTCCCAACATTTTGAGATGCAAATGAGAGACACCTACTAGCAAATGTATGTAGGCATAGAACACGCCCCCTGTCACACCCTCTTAAAGGAGAATTAACCCCAAAAAATGATTAGTGAAACCCACAAGTGCTTTTTTACCATTACTATTCATTATTATATTGGCTTTTGTTATTTACAAATGCAGCCATTTAGAAATTGGATGAAAGGTTTAGCACTGGGAACAACTTTTTGAAAGATCAATAGTGCATTTTATATACATCTATATGGATCAGACCAAAATGAGGGACAAATGAGGAGGAAAGAGGGACAGAAGGACATTGCTCCAAATTAGGGACAGTCCCTCAAAATTAGGGACAGTTGCTTCCTGTGCTATTCCCATTATATACTATATTTAGTCTGTCTCACTGGTTCCAAGACATGTGCACACTGAAATATTTTGTTTTGGAATTTCAGTTTCGTACGAAAATAAAATTTATTTAGTTACTCCCGAAATTCATTTTTATTTATTTTGTTTCGTTAAAAAGTGCATTCGTCCAAAAATCCAAATTACTTAAGGTCGAATCTGTCAATTGAAGTCTAACGCAGCGCACACACGACCAGTTTTCTCGTCGGAATGAACTCCGAAGGTTTTTATGACGGAATTCCGACGGAATCCCGCTCAAGCGGTCTTGCCTACACATGGTCACGCCAAAGTCTGAACCGTCTAGAACGAGGTGACGTACAACACTACGACGAGCCGAGAAAAAAAAGTCCACTGCTTCCGAGCATGTGTCGAATTGTTTCCGAGCATGCGTCGAATTGTTTCCGAGCATGCGTCTGAATTTTGCGCATCGGAACTGCCACAGACGATCGGAATTTCCGACTTTTTCCGTCGGAAATATTGAGAACATGCTATCAAACTTTTGCTATCAAAAATTCGGCCAGCAAAAGTCAGATGGAGCATACATTTCCGACGAAAAGCTCTCATCGGTCTTTTGCTGGCCGAAATTCCGACCGTGTGAACGTGGCATTATGGTGCCTGTCGGATGTTCCAAGAATATTCGACGAAGCAGCTAAACTATACGATGCCCCAAACGCCCCCTGTTCAATGCTCTGCCCACAAGCTATAGTAGAATTCTAATGTTGTAATAATTATAATTATAATTAATTATATATAATTATAATTATTAATTATTATTACTAGTCAAAAAACATTAGAATTTTTCTAAAGCTTATGGTGGAGCATTTGACTGTAAATGTCCGCTCGCGGCGATCGTATGTTTTTAGCTGGTTCGTCAAATCTTCATGTCTCTATAATGTCGAATCTTTTCTCTCTATGTCAAATAATCTTGGACTAATAGAGTTAGGTTAGGCACATTCGACCGCAGGTGCGATAGACACAGATCATTATTGTCACCGTCATGTCAAATCTTCTATCTATCCACATCGAACTGTTGTCACAACGATACGAAAATATAATGCGCCCGCTCGTGGAATGGCGTCAAACTTTTACCCTTAAAAATCTCCATAGACGACGTTTAAAAAATTCTACAGGTTGCATGTTTTGCATTACAGAGGAGGTCTAGGGCTATAATTATTGCTCTCTCTATACCAATCGCGGCGATACATCACATGTGTGGTTTGACCACCGTTTTCATATGCGGACGCTACTCACGTATGCGTTCGCTTCTGCGCATGAGCTCGTCGGGACGGGGCGCTTTGAAATTTATTTATTTTCTTTCTTATTTATTTTACTTGATTTTATTTATTTTTACACGTTTTAAAAATAAAAATTGGGTCACTTTTATTCCTATTACAAGGAATGTAAACATCCCTTGTATTAGAAAAAAAAGCATGACAGGTCCTCTTAAATATGAGATCTGGGGGTCAAAAAGTCCTCGGATCTCATATTTAGACTTAAATGCAAAAAAAATATATAATTTAAAAAAATGACATTGAAAAAATGTTCCTTTATAAGGTATGGGTGAAAGTGACGTTTAGACGTTGCTTCCGCCCTGCTATGGTATGGAGAAGGGTGGGGGCCATCTTAGCCCCACTCGTCTCCATACGAAGAAAGTGACAGGACCCGATCGCCTCCGCCGATACCGTTGGCTCCGGTAAGCGGCGGAGGGCGCGGGAGAGCGGCGGGAGGGGTGGGGGCACCTCTCCCGCCGCTGATAACAGTGATCTTGAGGCGAATCCGATGCGTGTGCCCAGCGGCCGCGATGTCCCCCGGGCACCCGCGATTGCCCGGTAACACAGCGGGACCGCGGATCTGTGTGTGTAAACACCAGTGATGTAAGTAACTGAGTTAAAATAAACTGAGTTACGTAACGCAGTTACTTTAGAGGGTAACGAGTAATCTAACTGATTACTTTTCCCCTCATGGTAACTCAGTTCCCATTACTTTGGCTTAGTTACCCCAATTACATCTACCGCCACTAGATGGCAGTAGTGTAATTCCGGTGTCCTGCCAAAAAAGTTCCCCCCGCCGGATAAGGACCCCCTGTACTGCGCAGGCGCAGGGCTTGCACAGTACGAAGGACTACGGAGCTTCCGAAAATTGTCGAACCTAAACAGCTCTGAGTGAACTCTACACCGCGCAGGCGCAGTTAACATGTAATTGTACGAGGCGATGCCGCACGCTCCTGATGCTCGTGCTACTCTGCAAGGGGCGTCTATCGTGTAACTAAGGGGCGGGTCTAGTATTACTGTAACCAAGGGGCGCATTTATTATTATTGTTATATATCGAGCTCTGCCCATTAATTTAACATTCGCCCTCTTCTGTAGCCATCCGCCCCTTACATGATATAATAATAGTAGACCCGCCCCTTGCTTACACGATATAACAGAACTGCCCCTTGGTTAGAGTCAGGGCCAGGTTAAGAACATCATGGGCCTGGTGCTGAGGATTTTGGTCGGGCCTTTTATAAATAAAAATGCAAACAATTTTTTGTTATAACAAATTAAATTAAAGAACGAGAGGGAGGATGAGAGAGAGAGAAAAAGGGGATGAAAGAGGTGTGAGGGGTAAGGGAGGGAGGGAGGATGAGAGAGAAAGGGGGGTGAGAGAAAGAGGATGCACATGAGCATGTGTGGGAATGACATCAACGCAGCCCGGCCAAGGCAAGTGACTGAAGGCACAGAACCCGGAAGGAAGACCGGGTGAAGATGGAAGCAACCGGGCCCCGCCGGATTGATCACATCACTGGAGGGCTCAGTCTGAGAATTTAAGTGTACCCTAATGTGCTAATATGCTGTGCATACTTGTACATTATGGCATAACCTACCTCAGGGCCTCTAAAAAGTAGTAATGTTAGAAAAGTTTACTACCGCTTTGATATCACAGGAGCCTCTCAAAAATATTTTCAGGGACACTTTTTTTTACAAGTGGTATATTTAGAGTAGCTGACATCCCCTGTGTTCCTATGTACATCACAATAGTAATAACAAAATTAAATGAGTACTAATAATGGGGCAGAACAAATATGAGGACTGAGATTTCCTTTAGTTGAACTTACAAAAGTGTGCCCATTCTAGAGCATTGAGGATATTCAGTATAATTTTAAAGAACTGTTTTTGTGGGTAAGAGGCATAGGGGAGGAGTATGGATGGTATAAAAGTGGGAAGTATGTGCAGGTGAGCGAGAGGAATGTGGAGGGTCTAACAGTGGGCACTATGTACATGAAAGGAGTGTGGAGGGTATGGCAGAAGGCACTATGTACAGGAGAGGAGTGTGAAGGGTATGACAGTGGGCAGTATGCACAGCAGAGGAGTGTGGAGGGTATGACAGTGGGCAGTATGTACAGGAGAGGAGTGTGGAGGGTATGACAGTGGGCAGTATGTACAGGAGAGGAGTGTGAAGGGTATGACAGTGGGCAATATGTACAGGAGAGGAGTGTGGGGGTATGACAGAGGGTAGTATGTACCGGAGAGGAGTGTGGAGGGTATGACAGTGGGCACTATGTACAGGAGAGGAGTGCGGAGGGTATGACAGTGGGCACTATGCACAGCAGAGGAGTGTAGAGGGTATTACAGTGGGCACTAGGTATACGAGAAGAGTGTGGAGGGTATGACAGTAAGCAATATATACAGGAGAGGAGTGTGGAGGGTATGACAGTGGGCACTATGTACAGGAGAGAAGTGTGGAGAGTAGGACAGTAAGCAGTAATTACAGGAGAGGAGTGTGGAGGGTATGATGGTGGGTAGTATGTACAGGAGAGGAGTGTGGAGGGTATGACAGTGGGCACTATGTATAGTAGAGAATTGTTGGGGTATGACAGTGGGCACTATGTATAGGAGAGGAGTGTGGAGGGTATGACAGTGAGCAGTATGTACAGGAGAGGAGTGTGGAGGGTACGACAGTGGGCACTATGTGCAGGAGAGATGTGTATGACAGCAGGCACTATGTAAAGGAGAGGAGTGTGTAGGATATGACAGCAGGTGCTATGTATAGGAGAGAAGTGTGGAGAGTATGACAGTGGGCACTATGTATAGGAGAGGAGTATGGAGGGTATGACAGCGGGCGCTATGTACAGGAGAGAAGTGTGGAGGGTATGACAGTGGGCGCTATGTATAGGAGAGGAGGATGAAGTAATCTGGGAAGGAAAAATGTAAAAAGGTTTGTGGAAGGATGTTTAGGGACTGCGTAGTGGTTAAGCGGACCATACATGGATTGAATTTACACCAATTAAGCAGAGAACAGCCATAGTCGATCTATGTATGGGCTAGCAGGTTTTACACAAGTCAACCTATTAACCGACTTGAGTACAACCAGCCTGTCAGTTTTTCCCCAAAACAATCAGTGCTGCCAGCTATAGTTAGCAACACTGATCATCGTATTCACTGGCAGAACACAATAACACTGCAGGAGTGATTCCCCCATTCACAGGTCAGCAGGTGAGAGGGTGTGTGGGGACAGGCTGGGGAGAGATACTAGTCAGTGGCTGGGTAGGCACTGGTTAGTATCAGAGCCAGATACACACATGTGAGGTATCGCCACGATCGTTAGAGCGAGAGCAATAATTCTAGCACTAGACCTTCTCTGCAACTCTAAACAAGTAACCTGCAAAAAAATGTAAAGCATCGCTTGTTACACAAAAAAAATTGTGCTAACTTTAGTGTTTTTTTATGAATGAAACAGTTTCTTTCCCAAAAAAAACTTTTGAAAAATTGCTGCGCAAATATCGTGTAACATAAAAAGTTGCAAAGGCCACCATTTCATTCCATAGGGAAAATGGAAAACAATATATATAATGCTTGAGGGTTCTGAGTAATTTCTATCAAAAAAAAATGATGATTTTTACATGTAGGAGAGAAGTGTCAGAATTGGCCTGGGTGGCAAGGGGTTAATTATCATAAGTAATATACAAATAATTATTATAAGCACTGTGAGCTCCTCCTCTCAGTCTGCTGCAGAGTGTGCCAGCTTGTATTTATACTGGCCGCTCTGTATCAGGGGCGTAACTAGAAATCACAGGCCCCATAGCAAAATGTTGTATGGCCCCCCCCCCCACAAAAAATGGCGGGGCTTAAATTAAATAGTGGGCGTGGTTTAAAGGGCGGGGCTCAAAGGGTGTGTGGTTCGAGTCTGAGAAGGAAGAAAGAAAGAGCCCAGATCCTACACCACAATAGCAATATATGTATTCCAGAAAGTTTAATCAACAGATAAAGATACTCCAAACACCTGGTGTTAGCGCTTCAATAATCCTCACCTGTGCCCAATGCAGCGTGGTCTGCCCATGCCCAATACTGCCTCACCTGTGCCCAATGCAGCGTGGTCTGTGCCCAATACAGCGTGTCCAGTGCCCAATGCAGCCTCACCTGTGCCCAATACTGCCTCACCTGTGCCCATTTGTGCCCAATGCAGCATGTCTAATGCCCAATGCAGCCTCACCTGTGCCCAATGCAGTGTGACCTGTGCCCAATGCAGCCTCACCTGCCCGTGCCCAATGCCGCGTGACCCGTGCCCAATGCCGCCTCACCCGCCTGTGCCCAATGCAGCATGTTCAGTGCCCAAAGCAGCCTCACCCGCCTGTGCCCAATGCAGCATGTTCAGTGCCCAATGCAGCCTCACCTTTGCCCAATGCAGCCTCACCTTTGCCCAATGCAGTGTAGCCTGCACATGCCCAATACAGCCTCACCTTTGCCCAATGCAGTGTAGCCTGCACATGCCCAATACAGCCTCACCTTTGCCCAATGCAGTGTAGCCTGCACATGCCCAATACAGCCTCACCCGTGCCCAATGCAGCCTCACCTGCCTGTGCCCAATGCAGCCTCACCTGTGCCCAATGCAGCCTCACCTGCATGCGCCCAATGCAGCCTCACCTGCATGCGCCCAATGCAGCATGTTCAGTGCCCAATGCAGCCTCACCTGTGCCCAATGCAGTGTGGCCTGCCCATGCCCAATACAGCCTCACCCGTGCCCAATGCAGCCTCACCCGTGCCCAATGCAGTGTGGCCTGTGCCCAATGCAGCCTCACCTGCCTGTGCCCAATGCAGCCTCACCTGTGCCCAATGCAGCCTCACCTGTGCCCAATGCAGCCTCACCTGCCTGCGCCCAATGCAGCCTCACCTGCCTGCGCCCAATGCAGCCTCACCTGCCTGCGCCCAATGCAGCCTCACCTTTGCCCAATGCAGCCTGACCCGTGCCCATGCCCAATGCAGCCTGACCCGTGCCCAATGCAGCCTCCCCCGTGCCCAATGCAGCCTCCCCCGTGCCCAATGCAGCCTCCCCCGTGCCCAATGCAGCCTGGCCCGTGCCCAATGCAGCCTCCCCCGTGCCCAATGCAGCCTCCCCCGTGCCCAATGCAGCCTCCCCCGTGCCCAATGCAGCCTCCCACGTGCCCAATGCAGCCTGACCCGTGCCCAATGCAGCCTCCCCGTGCCCAATGCAGCCTCCCCCGTGCCCAATGCAGCCTCACCTGTGCAGTGGAAGAGGTGAGCCAGACTGCAGCAGCCCTCAAATCAATGGCTATTGGCGAGCGTGGGGCTGTCTCAGAGTGGGGGGGGGCGAGCACCGCCCGCACGGTCCCCCAGCCATGGGAAGTGAGGAGAGGAAGAGGCGCGCTGTCACAGAGAGCAGAGAGCTGTAACAGCTTTCATTTGAATGTCCTGTGTGTTCCCGGGGCCCACGTCACATAGCCCCACCTCTTGGCCCGGCGCCTTTGATGACGTCACATGTCCCGCATTGGACCGGCGTTCTGTCTATCAAAAGCGCCGGGCCAAGAGGTGGGGCTATGTGACGGTGAGCCCCGGGAACACACAGGACATGGACATTCAAATAAAAGCTATTACACAGCGCTCTGCTTGGACAGCGCGCCTCTTCCTCTCCTCACTTCCCCTGGCTGGAGGACCGTGCGGGCAGTGCTCGTCCCCCCCCCCGGGCCCCCGGCGGCAGTATGCATTGCTCCTCCTCCCCAGGGGCCCCATAGCTGCTGCGGGCCCCATAGCGGCCGCGTGTGTCGCTATGGCGGTAGTTCCGCCACTGCTCTGTATGTAGCTTCTGACCGACTGCGCAAGCAGCCCTGTATCTCCAGAACTATAGATGATAGCAGCCCCATATTTTAACCAGTGTTGAAGTAGGTATTTAGCGACATACCCACCAAATGGAGAGTCTCTATGACTCCTGGTCGCTGAGCTACAACCCTCGAAGTCGATCTTTTTTTTTTTTTTTTTTTTTTTTTTTTTGGGCAAATGGGCCTATCTTGAGAAAGGGGCCTGGAGCTGCAGCTCCAATAGCCCCTATGTTAATCCGGCCCTGGTTAGAGTAATAATAGAGCAGCCCCTTGGTTACACGATATATAACAATAATAATAAATGCGCCCCTTGGTTACAGTAATACTAGACCCGCCCCTTAGTTACACGTATAGAATATTTAAAAAAAAGTCAGTTACTTTGCTGTGTAACTAATTACTTTTCCAATGTAGTAACTGAGTTACTAACGCAATTACTTTTTGGGAGAAGTAATTTGTAACTTAACTAAATTACTTTTTAAAAGTAAGATGACCAACACTGGTAAACACAGAGATCCACGGTCCTGTCAGAGGAGAGGAGACCGATGGTGTGTTCTCAGTACAGAGAAACATCGATCAGTCTCCTCCCCTTGTGAGTCCCCTCCCCCCTACAGTAAGAATCACTCCCAGGGAACATATTAACCCCTTCAGCGCCCTTAGTGGTTAACCCCTCCCCTGCCAGTCACATTTATACAGTAATCAATGCATTTTTATAGCACGGATCGCTGTATAAATGTGAATGGTCACAAAAATGTGTCAAAAGTGTTTGATATGTCCACCGCAATATCGCAGTCAGGATAAAAATGGCAGATCGCCGCCATTACTAGTTAAAAAAAATAAATAATAAAAATGCTATAAATCTATCCTCTATTTTGTAGACGCTCTAACTTTTGTGCAATCAATATACGCTTATTGCGATTTTTTTTATACCAAAAATATGTAGAAGAATACTTATCCCCCTAAACTGAGGAAAAAAAAAAATTTTTTTATATATTTTTTGGGGATATTTATTATAGCAAAAAGTAAAAAATATTGTTTTTTTTTTTTTAAACTTGTCGCTCTTCTTTTGTTTATAGCGCAAAAAATAAATAACGCAGAGGTGATCAAATACCACCTTATCTGTCCCCATCAGTGCCGCCTCATCTGTGCCTATCAGTGCCGCCTTATCTGTGCCTATCAGTGCCGCCTCATCTGTGCCTATCAGTGCCGCCTCATCTGTGCCTATCAGTGCCGCCTTATCTGTGCCTATCAGTGCCGCCTCATCTGTGCCTATCAGTGCCGCCTCATCTGTGCCTATCAGTGCCGCCTTATCTGTGCCTATCAGTGCCGCCTTATCTGTGCCTATCAGTGCCGCCTTATCTGTGCCTATCAGTGCCGCCTCATCTGTGCCTATCAGTGCCGCCTTATCTGTGCCTATGAGTGCCGCCTTATCTGTGCCTATCAGTGCCGCCTTATCTGTGCCTATCAGTGCCCCCTTATCTGTGCTTATCAGTGCCCCCTTATCTGTGCCAATCAGTGCAGCCTATCAGTGCCCACCAGTGCTGCCTCATCAGCACATATCAATGAAGGAGAAAAATTACCTGTTTGCAAAATTGTATAACAAAATATGAAACATGATTTTTTTTTTTTCACAATTTTCCATCTTTTTTTGTTTGTTTAACAAAAAATAAAAACCTCAGCTGTGATTAAATACCACCAAAAGAAATCTCTATTTGTGTGAAAAAACTGATAAAAATGTCATTTGGGTACAGCGTTGTATGACCGCGCAATTGTCATTCAAAGTGTGACAGCGCTGAAAGCTGAAAAATGGCCTGGGCAGGAAGGGGGTGAAAATGCCCGGCATCGAGGTGGTTAAAGTCCCAACGTTTTCTTTTTCTTCTAAAAAAAACACACAGCGGTGATGAAATACCAACAAAAAGAAAGCTCTATTTGTGGGAAAAAAATGATAAAAGTGTCATTTGGGTACAGCGTAGCATGGCCGCGCAATTGTCATTCAAAGAGCGACAGCGCTGCAAGCTGAAAATTGTCCTGGGCAGGAAGGGGATAAAAGCGGCCAGTAGGCAAGGGGGTTAAAAACACACGTGTTGCATTTATAGTGGTGGCCAAAACTGGTATTCACAAGTAGAAGTACAGCCAACTCACTGAGCCGGCTAAGCTGCTTGTCAGAGGCTGAACTCTTCTTTCAGTTTCGTTTCAGTGATGTCATGTCATGTGACCGTCACGTAATGTTTTCTCCTCCTTTAACCTTTACTCCAGTTTCTTCCGCAGAAGCATGGAGGATGGGCTGGAACACAAAGGTACGATCATGCTGGCCGCTCTTCTGTTGTTCTGTATATAATGAGTACGGTGCAGAGGGCTCTGTATACAGAGAGGATCCTATTACCTCCGACGCCTGCCGTGTGACATTGGGGGTCGATTTACTAAAGGAGTAATAATACATGTTCACGTTGCAATGAGAATTTTCACTTACCGTATATACTCGAGTAAAAGCCGACCCGAATATAAGCCGAGGCACCTTATTTTACCACAAAAAAACTGGGAAAACGTATTGACTCGAGTATAAACCTAGGGTGAGAAATGCGCAGCTACTGTAAGTTGAAAAGACGGTCAACAATGCCCATTTGCAGCCTCACTGTGCCCATTTGCAGCCTCACTGTGCCCATTTGCAGCCATAGGTCCCCCGAACTTCAAAATTGGTAGTTAAAGTGGTGGGACACCCTGAAAACAAAAACTTAAAAAAATGTTAGTAACCATTTAACCACTTGCCTACCAGCCACAAACACCTCCTTCCTGACCAAGCCATTTTTCAGGCTTTCAGCGCTGTCGCATTTTGAATGACAATTGCGCGTCATGCAACGCTGTACCCAAATAAAATTTTTATCATTTTTTCCCCACAGATAGAGCTTTATTTTGGTGGTATTTGATCACCTCTGCGGTTTTTATTTCTTGCGCTATAAACAAAAGAAGAGGGACAAGTTTGAAAAAACATAATATTTTTTACTTTTTATTATAATAAATATCCAATTTTTTTTTTTTTTAAACAAATTTTTTCCTCAGTTTAGGCCGATACGTATTCTTCTACATATTTTTGGTAAAAAAAATCGCAATAAGCGTATATTGATTGGTTTGCGCAAAAGTTATAGCGTCTACAAAATAGGGGATAGATTTATAGCATTTTTATTATTATTTTTTTTTTTTACTAGTAATGGCGGCGATTTGCGATTTTTATCGTGACTGCGACATTGCGGCGGACACTTCGGACACTTTTTTTTTTTTTTTTTTAAACTTTTTATTTTACATTTTTTTATACATTGCACTTCATATATACACTAATCTTTACTGTATGACAATTCCTCTGTTTACAGTCATTTACTCTTAACTCATATTCTTTAACCCTTTCCCCGTCTCATCTTCTCACGTCTTCCTCTTTTCCTAAATCTTTACCTTTGTAACCCCCCCCCCCCCCCCCAAAAAAAAAAAAAAAAAGAAAAATTATAAAAAATTATAAAAAAAAAATTATATAAATTGATCCTCTCCCTCCTCTCCACGTGACGCCCCCACCATCCCCCCATCCCCCCACCCCCATCATATTATGGTCTAGTTCTATTCCTCTCTCTCTTTGTATGAGAAATAGGGTGCCCATGTATCCCAGTATTTTTCCTCTTGTTCTTTCATTGCCAGAGTCAGATTTTCCATTTGCTGGATTTCTCTGACTCTAGTCCACCACTGTGCCCCCGTAGGTGGGGTCTCCTTTTTCCACAGGGCCGGGATACAGGCTCTCGCCGCCGTGAGGAGATGCTTCAATAGGGATCTTTTATATTTTTCAACCGACATTGGAACATCATTCAATAAAAATGCTGCCGGGTTTTCTCCAAGAGACACACCTGTAATACGCCCTATTGTTACCTCTATCATTTTCCAAAAATCTCAGATTTTTGCACATTCCCAAAAAATGTGTAACATCGTACCCTCCGATTCGCCACATTGCCAGCATAAGTTTGATACCTGCGGGAATATATCATGTAACATACTTGGAGTTTTATACCATCTGGTAAGGATCTTATATCCCCCTTCCTGATATCTGCATGCTATTGACGTTTTATGGACAGATTTCAAGATCTTTTCCTTTTGCGTTTGGGAGAATAGGACCTTCAGTTCTCGTTCCCAGGCTTGTATAAAGCCTAAGTTATCCGGGGCCTCTAGTCCTATAATTAATTCATAAAAATGTGATAGGGGGTGTCTCAAATTTTCACCTTCTAGATCTGCTCATATCCCGACAACCTCCGAATTTCTCGATACTTCCTGCTTTTAGAGCGGATATAGGATCCTAGCTGCATTACCCTTAAGTAGTCCAACTCTGAGGTATATTCATTTTCTATCTCTTCTCGTGTCATTAATTTACCATCCCTTGAAAAATGTATGATCCTGGTTATCCCTCTTTGTCTTAGGCCAGCGAATCTATGGTCTGTGATTCCGGGCCCAAAATCTGGAGTACCTAGTACAAGTGACATGGGACTTGGTTCCATTGATAGCTTGGTTTTTTAAAAAAAACTTCGGACACTTTTGACTCATTTTTGGGACCATTCACATTTATACAGCGATCCGTGCTATAAAAATGCATTGATTACTGTATAAATGTGACTGGCAGGGAAGGGGTTAACACTAGGGGGCGCTGCAGGGGTTAATGTGTACCCTATCTTGGTGATTCTTACTGTGGGGGGAGGGGACTGACTGGGGGAGGAGACCGATCGATGTCCCTATGTACAAGGGACACACCATCGGTCTCCTCTCCTCTGACAGGACGTGGATCTGTGTGTTTACACACACAGATCCACGTCCTGCTCGATTACCGGGCAATCGCGGGTGCCTGGCGGTCATCGTGACCGCCGGGCACGCGCACCGGGGCCCCAGCTACGCGGCGGGCGCGCGCGCGCGCCCCCCCAGTGGCCCAATTGTAGACGACGTCATATGACGGCGGCCCGCCACAGTAGCTGCACCGTCCCGCCGTCATTTGACAGTGGGCGGTCAGCTAGTGGTTAAAATGAAAACATTTTTTTATTTTTTTTACTTACCAGAAATGGCTGTTGCTAGGCAGATCGTCCTAATCTGCCTCCTCCAGCTCCGCGGTGATCTTCTCTTCTTCCGTCTTCTGTTGAATGGGGTGCGATGTGTTATGGGAACTATGTCCCACAACACATCGCGTTCCCCATTCACAAATTAGAGTCGCGCATGCGCAGTAGGCCGCGCGCCGTCTCGCGCATGCGCAGTAGGAAACGTGAAGCCGTTTCCCTTACTAAGGATGGCGGCGCTGGACCCGGATCGCCGAGGGACAGCTCGTCCTCCACGACCAGCATCGCGGGCGCCCTGGGAGGGTAAGTGTACTTATTAAAAGTCAGCAGCTACTTTTTTTTTAGCTGCTGACTTTAAAAAAAAAATTTTGTAAGGTGAAACACCCCTTTAAGGCTTCCTAGATGCCCCCTAGCTGCAGCCAATTTGGGGTTTCTGGACCCAAAGGGTCCCGAAAATGACATTGCTGCAGATGGACACAGTTGATTGACCTTGGGGGCCCCGTATCTCGAGGGCCACTTAGTACTAGGAACCCCAAATTTGGTGTGCAAACCCAGTGGTTCTAGCACTACAACATATCTAAAGCTGGGGTTCCTGGCACTAAGTGGCCCCCCAAATATGGGGCCCCAAAGTCGGATCGGAAAATGTCGAGCACTTTTCTGCAGCAGAGAATGACATTTTCCGAACCGAATTTGGGGCCCCGTATCTCGGGGACACTTAGTGCTAGGAACCCCAGCTTTAGATATGTTGTAGTGCTAGTTCCACTGGGTTTGGACATCAAATTTTGGGGTTCCTAGATACGGGGGCCCCAAAGTCGGTTCCGAAAATGTCATTTTCTGCAGCAGAAAAATGCTTGACTCGAGTATAAGCCGAGGGGGGCATTTTCAGCACACAAAAAAATGTGCTGAAAAACTCAGCTTATACTCGAGTATATACGGTAGCTTAGTGAATGAGGTGACACCAAAGAAAAAAATTGCCTCACAATAACCAATTATGTACAAGAAAAATTCAAATAGAATTTTCCTACATGTAAAAAAAAAGCTCAGCAGATCCATATAAACACACAGCGAAGTTCTAATTTATTTATTGCACATCTAGTTCATTTTTCAAGAAAAGCCTTTGAGTGATTTAATCCCATCTTCCAGTCTGATCAGTACAAATACACAGAGGGGTTGACTTAGACCCCTTTCACACTGGGGCGTTTTTTCAGGCGTTTTTCAGGCATTTTTCAGGCGCTTTAGCGTTAAAAAAAGCGCCTGTAAAGCGCTTGAAAGAAGCCTCATCTGCAATCCCAATGTGAAAGCCCAAGTGCTTTAAGAGCCCTTTCACACTGCCAGCGCCCGAAAAACGCTCGTAAAGCGCCACTTAAACTAGCGGCGCTTTACCAGCGCTTTTCGAGCGCTAGTGGGGCGCTTTTAACCCCTGCTAGTGGCCAAAAAAAAGGGTTAAAAGCGCCCACAAAGCGCTGCTGCTACAATCGCTTTTCAGGCGTTTTTCAGGCGTTTTTCAGGCGCTTCCTATTGATTTCAATGGGAAGAGGCGCTTTAGGATCGGTGTATTCACCGTTTCAAAAGCGCTGCAAAGAAGCTGCTTGCAGGACTTTTTCTGACGCCCTGCCAGCGCAGCGCCTCAGTGTGAAAGCACTCGGGCTTTCACATTGGGATTGCAGTTGCGGCTTCTTTCAGGCGCTTTACAGGCGCTTTTTTTAACGCTAAAGCGCCTGAAAAACGCCTGAAATATGCCCCAGTGTGAAAGGGGTCTTAGGCTACTTTCACACTGGAGCGGTGGGGGCGCTGGCGGTAAAGCGGCGCTATATTTAGCGCCGCTTTACCGTCGTTTTAGCAGCGCATTTCGGCCGCTAGCGGGGTGGTTTTACCCCCCGCGAGCGGCCGAAAAAGGGTCAATACCGCCCGCAAACCGCCGCTGCAGCGGCGTTTTGCGGGCGGGTTCGGAGCGCTGCCCCATTGTTTTCAATGGGAACGGGCGCTATAGGAGCGGTAAATATACCGCTCCTACAGCGAGCCAAAGATTTTCCAGCGTCCTGCAAGCGCACCGCTTCAGTGTGAAAGCCCTCGGGCTTTCACACTGAAGACACAGCAACAGCTGTTTCGGGTCGGTTTGCAGGCGCTATTTTTAGCGCAATAACGCCTGCAAACCGCCCCAGTGTGAAAGGGGCCTTACTAAAGGCAAATAGACTGTGCACTTCGCAAAGGGCAGTTGCACTCTGCAAGGGCAGTTGCTCCAGAGCTTAGTACATGAGGGGAAGCTCTGTTGACTTTCATCATCCAATCATGTGCAAGGAAAAATGCTTTTTTTGTTATTTTCCTTGCACGCGATTGGGTATTCTTTGCAAAGTGAAGTGTTACCTCATTTACTAAACTCTGGAGCAACTGCACTTTTATAAAGAGCACAGTCTAGTTGCCTTTAGTAAATCAACCCCATAGGGTTTACCAATATTATATGGGGTATAGAAATATAATTTCAAACGCAAATCCTTAATCACTTGCCCCTTGCCCACAGCACTTTTACTGCGGGTGGGCGGCACAGCCAGGCCAGGCGACATACTGGTACATCGTCCAGGACATCCACCATCCCTGGGGTACGCAGCAGCATTATTCCGTAACCGCTGTGTCTGGTGTACACAGCGAATCACAGAGCTCGATACTAAGCTGCTCATGACCAGTCATACTGATCACATGATATTTATGTAAGCAGACTGTCATGGAGGGCTTTCCATTCTTCCAGCTTGATTACTGCTGTGATTGGCCCACAGCTACAGTACCACACAGTCCCTGGTTACTTGTACCATGTGATTAGCTAGAGCCAATCGCAGCAGGACAAGAGTAACTAAGCTATCATGAATGGACAGCTAAAACTATGGCTTAGAACAGTGCAATAACAGTGTAAAATAAAAATCCCTTATCCCCCCCTCCAGAGTAGTACAGTGTCAAAAAAATTGTAAAAAATTTTTTTTTAATATAATTGAATAATTTTTTTTAAATTCTACATACTGTAACTTGTCAGTATCCCTTATCACCGCCCCACCAGTGATTATCATGACACTGTACTGCACTTCATTTTCCGAAAAACTGAGACCAAAAAAATTACACTTTCAGAAAAGTCGCCGTGCCTCTTACTAAATACCTTGGACTGTCTTCTTTCCAAAAAGGTCATTTGGGGGATATTTGTACTTTCCTTGCATTTTAGAGCCTCAAGAAATGAGACAGGGCCATCAGTACATCAGGATTGATCAATTTCCAAATAAACAGTGTGTATAAAAAATAATCACCCACTTTAAAATTATCACATTTTGTGGCTTTGCAGCCTGCAATGAAGACAGGCACAGTTTTTGTTTTATCCAGCTGTATTTACTCAGTGATACTTATAGCATCCAAGTAGCAGATATTCTGTTGAAAGACAGAATCACTAAGACCCCTTTCACACCACACCGCCCATAGCGTCGGCGGTAAAACGCCACTATTTTTAGCAGCATTTTACCGTCGGATTTGCGGCGCATTTCGGCCGCTATCGGGGCGCTTTTACCCCCACTAGCGGCCGAGAAAGGGTTGAAATGCCGCAATAGCGGCGTTTTGCCGGCGGTATTACAGCGCTGCCCGATTGATTTCAATGGGGAGCAGCGGTGGAGGAGCGGTAAACACAGCGCTCCTTCACCACTCCAAAGAAGCTGCTGGCAGGACTTTTTCTGACGTCCTGCCAGCCCACCGCTCGAGTGTGAAAGCCCTCGGGCTTTCACACTGGAGACAATGGTGCAGCTGTTTTAGGGCGGGTTGCAGGCTTTATTTCTAACGCTACAGCGCCTGCAAAACGCCCTTGGTGTGAAAGGGGTCTAAGTGGGAAAAGGATCACCCTCTTCAGTATTTTGTTGAACCACCTTTTTCTTTAATTACAGCCTTTAGTCTGTTGGGATATATCTCTACTAACTTCTAGACTTTGCAATATTTGCCCGCTCTTCTTTGCAGAACTGCTCAAGTTCAGTTACATTTGATGGTGACTGTTTTTGGACTGCAGTCTTCAAGTCACCCCATAAAAGAAAATGCTTACTTGCATGCGCTTACTTTTTTTTTTTACCTCCCCCTGGTTCTAGAAGCTTGGAGAAGTTTCTAGAAGCTAGTGGGCGGAGGGTAAAAGGTTCTGATCTGAATATTTTTGGGAATCTGGTGGATCCCCAGGCAGGGTGACTGAACAAGCTCATAAATATTGAGGAACCTGGCCAGCAGGGCAGTCATGTGGAAGATGGATGGTTGAGATGCTGCTGTGTAGCCTGGCAGGGGGCCCGGAGAAGGGGGGTTCTGCCTCCAGGCTAGAGGAAGAAGGAAAGCTGAAAGAGGGAGCTCCACTGCCCTGCAGTCCTGCAGCTTTCTGACTAGGTGGCTCTTCCCTTCTGTGATTGAAAAGAGCAGCAGGGGAGAAAAAGGAATGTGATTACATGCAGGTGATGGGAACTATCAGTCAAAGCAGTAGTAAAGTCTGCTTTTTCACCTATAATTTCAGGTAAGCTTATAAGGCTTACCTGGAGGTATAGTGAATATCTCAAAAAAATGTGCGCCGTTTAGGAGATATTGACATTTGTAGCAGCCAGTGATATCACCAGCGTATGTGCACTGCGCTCTGAATGGACAGCACACTGGAGTGTGCCGTCCGCTCAGATTGCTGTGCTGAAATCGTGACCTCCGCACACATGCATGGCAGTGATGTACCATATATACTCGAGTATAAGCCGAGTTTTTCAGCACATTTTTTTTGTGCTGAAAATTGCCCCCTCGGCTTATACTCGAGTCAAGCTTTTTCTGCTGCAGAAAATTATATTTTCCGAACCGAATTTGGGGCCCCGTATCTTGGGGCCACTTGGTTCTAGGAACCCCAAATTTGGTGTGCAAACCCAGTGGAACTAGCACTACACCTAATTTTACCACAAAAACCTGGGAAAACGTATTGACTCGAGTATAAGCCTAGGGTGAGAAATGCGCAGCTACTGTAAGTGGAAAAGACGGGCAGCAATGTCCATTTGCAGCCTCACTGTGCCCATTTGCAACCATAGGTCCCCCAAACTTCAAACTCAGTAGTTAAAGCGGTTCTGCACTCTTTTTTTTTTGGGGCTATATGCCAAGGGCATATAGCTCAATTGGGGGACTTACCTGTTCCATCTTCCATCTCGATCGCCGCCGGTTTTCATCTTCATCTTCTTCTTGTCTGCTGGGGTCCATCTTGCCTGTGGGCATGTGAAACCCCACAGGACCTTTAGATGGCCCAGCATGCACCGCCGTTACTCGCGCGTGCGCAGTAACGGCACATCTGCCGACATCTCACGAGATTTCGGCAGATGTGGCCGAAATCTCGGGAGATTTCGGAAGATGTGGCCGAAATCTCGCGAGATTTCGGAAGATGCCCGCACTGACTCCTGGGATCAATGACACCAGATCCCAGGAGACAGTGCGGCGTGACGACGATCGACGCAGAGACCCCGCCCGCCGCCGAAGAGAGAGAAGACCGGAAGTCATCAATTACAAGGTAAGTAAAAAAAAAAAAAAAACATTTCATTTAGTACTCTTTGCCTGATTTGGAAGGCAAAGAGATTTACTAAATGAAATGGGTGCAGAACCGCTTTAAGGGTTCCTAGAGGCCCCCTAGCTGCAGCCAAAATGTGGGGTTTCTGGACCCAAAGGGTCCCAAAATGACATTGCTGCAGATGGACACAGTTGACCGACTTTGGGCCCCGTATCTTGGGGCCACTTAGTGCTAGGAACCCCAAATTTGGTGTGCAAACCCAGTGCTGGGGTTCCTAGCACCTAGTGGCCCTGAGATATGCGGGCCCCAAACTTGGTTCGGAAAAAATGTCATTCTCTGCTGAAGAAAAGTGCTTGACATTTTTCGAACCAACTTTGGGGCCCGTATCTCGGGGCCACTTAGTGATAGGAACCCCAGCACTGGGTTTGCACACCAAATTCGGGGTTCCTAGCACTAAGTGGCCCCGAGATACGGGGCCGCAAAGTCAGTCAACTGTGTCCATCTGCAGCAATGTCATTTTGGGACCCTTTGGGTCCAGAAACCCCAGCTGCAGCTAGGGGGCCTCTAGGAACCCTTAACTAACGAGTTTGAAGTTTGGGGGACCTATGGCTGCAAATGGGCACAGTGAGGCATGCAAATGGGCAAAGTGAGGCTGCAAATAGGCATTGTTGACTGTCTTTTCCATTTACAGTAGCTGCGCATTTCTCACCCTAGGCTTATACTCGTTGGCCTCATTGGCCTGCCTCTCCATAGGCTATCCCCTCTTCAGTCTATCATGATTGCTGCTGCCAGACTTATCCACCTTACCAACCGTTCAGTGTCTGCCAACCCTCTACTCCAATCCCTACACTGGCTCCCGATCACCCAGCGAATTAAATTCAAAATACTAACCACAACTTACAAAGACATTCACAACTCTGCCCCGAGCTACATCACCAATCTTCTCTCCAAACATATCCCAAACCGTCCTCTCCGCTCTTCTCAAGACCTCCTACTGTCAAGCTCTCTCGTTTCCTCCTCCCATGCTCGTCTCCAGGATTTCTCCAGAGCCTCTCCCATCCTCTGGAACTCGCTACGTCAACCTGTCCGGCTATCCCCTACCCTAGCTACCTTCAGTGCATACTTACAGGAGGACTTTTTTTTCCCTAAATAGTTTTCTTCTGCTTTAAGTAAACTTTTTGCCCTTAGCCCTGCGTGGGCAAAGCATAGGCTTATTACCAATAATTTAGAATGATTATAAAATTCCCTGGCTTCATGTAAAACGCTTTTGTTTTTTTGCAATTCCTCATTTAAAGAGACCCCCCTATTTGTTTTTTCTATGTGACCTTCTGAGCTTTGATAAAAATGTGGACATTTTAAAATATTGTTTATTTTCAGATGTGATGTAATCTTGCCATCAACAATAAGTCACCCTGTGTTTTTTGCATCTCCTGCTGGGAAGTTGTGAGTCGGTGGAGGGTCACACTGTGTATGAGGAAAGATGGTGCTACAACTGAAAGATTTATGTTTGATGGTTCTCAAGAAGCTGGATGAAGAGAGCTTTGCTCAGTTCAAGACAAGATTAAGCTCGATGAAAGTGAAGAAAAAATATCAGCGGATCCCGAGCTCCCAACTAGAAGGGGCAGATCCAGAATCTGTCATTGACCTCATCCTGGAATTTTACAATTTCTATGGGATCACTGTTATCCAGGCTGTCTTAGATGCCATCAATAAGAAGGAACTTTGGAATAAAGTACTGGATGAATTGGAAGGTACAGTAGAGTTGTGTGCAAAAATTGCAAAAAAATCACAATGGTACGCAACAAAGTAAAAGAGAACAATATGGATGAGTGCAGCTAAAATGTATGTAAAAGGAAAAACCTAGGGCTGTTACTGATTAAAATTTCGTGTTCGATTAATTGATTTTTTTTCAATCGATTAATCGACTAATTTCGATTAATTATAACGCACACATACAGATCCAACTACTTTTCGCTGACCTCCTTGCATTGCAACTCTGCATTAGTCAGTGGTAAATGTGGTATAGACTATATACAATCACCCGACACTAGTTAGTTTCCACAATCCATGACTTAACTTCACAGTTCACACAAATACATTTTAAATTCAAACTGTAGTACTGACATAAGTCATTTTTTTTTTCCACAGTAGCGTGACAATCCCTCCACCTCCCGATCTAACTAATCACTCTCACCTTATGGCATGGACCCCTGTGCAAGCGGGTATGAAAAGGGTATAACACGGAACATAAACTTCTCTCACGTCTCCTTAGATCTCAGCAAGGACGCCGGGTCATGGGTAGAAAGAAAAGATCTAAGTGCTCACCGCTTAAGTATAGGATTACATTTTTGTGTTCAAACACAAACTACTCACATAAAGAAGATAAAAACACAGCATGTAAAGCCGTCAATCGTGTTAGTTCCGTAGGGCAGCAGCTGGTGACATCATGCGTAGCTCCTCCCCCGTACGCGTTACGTTCAATCAGAACTTCAACGGCACCGGACTCCTCCCCCTCGTTAGCAGACGGAGGCACTTGTGGAAGGGGGGAGGAGTCCGGTGATGTTGATGTCCGTGACCTCACCAGATCTCTGATGGAACTCTCTGAAGACCCGGAAGCCGGCGGAGAGGTGAGTACTGATCAAAAGAATTTTTTCAGCGATCAAAATAATTTTGATCGATCAAAAAAATTTACGATTAATCAAGGAATTAATCTTTAATTTCCACAGCCCTAGAAAAACTTTTTTTTGTGTTGGATTGCGAGGGATGAGATTATGTTTGCTGTTTGTATCCCAATGGGGAGATTTTTCCTTCACTTCCTGTTCTGGAGACTTACCAGGAAGTAGTAATAAATCTCTCCAAAGTGAGATGACATCCCTTTTTCAAGTTGTTACCAGAACATTTGCCCCCATTTATCTCTTCAACTCTTAAGCCTCACACACCTGATCGGACTTTCTGCGGACGAAGCGTAGGACTTTTGTCGGAAGGGCATTGGCCAGGAACTTTAAAAAAATGTTATCCCACATTTGTCCATGGGAAATATGACAACGATTGTCCAATGGAGCATACAAATGGTCGGCTTTTCCGACAACAGCCTGTCATCACACATTTCCCGTCGGATAATCCAATCGTGTGTATGAGGCTTATCTGATATGACAATTATTAATTTCTGTTCATGCCAATAGTCCAAATAGAGGGTTGAATTTCTCCAATTGGAATGAATCAGAGACAACATCCTGACAAAGGGTCCAACCCGTGCATGCTACCTTCAAAACAAAATGTTTATTTCAGATACTTGTATAGCGTCATCGATTTACGCAGCGCTTTACATATACATTCACATCAGCCCCTGCCCTTAAGGAGCTTACAATCTAAGGTCCCTAACATTCATTCATACAGTACACATACTAGGGCCAATTTAGACAGGATCCAATAAACTTACCAGCATGTCTTTGGAATGTGGGAGGAAACCCACACGGGCTCGGGGAGAACATGCAAACTCCATGCAGGTAGTGTCTCAGTTGGGATTTGAACCAGCGACCCTTTTGCTGCTAGGCAAAAGTACTAACCATTACACCACTGTGCTGCCCATATAATGTAAAATAAAAAAAGGTTTGCCTTTACATACACTTTAATTGTAATCGGAGTCTTCAAGTGGGAAATGCGATATTCCTAAGAACCAAGGCCTGAGGTGTGCCATGGCCTAGCTGGTCGGTATGCCTGAAAAGAGGGCATACCCTTGATGTAAGAATGAGAAGTACTATGAGTTAGTATGAAAGGCTGGGGGAATGGGAGGGTGGGAACCCAGAACGCCGATGACCCTGGCCCTAGCAGAGGAGGAGGCTTAAATAGTCTCTCTGACTCCTCCCACAAATACAGGCTGGCTTCCGGCCAGCCTTAACACTTGTAATCGGAGTTTTCAAGTGGGAAATGCGATATTCCTAAGAACCAAGGCCTGAGGTGTGCCATGGCCTAGCTGGTCGGTATGCCTGAAAAGAGGGCAAAAAGACACAAGATTTAGGTGAAGAAGGGAAGGTAATGATCCAACACGTAGACTAACGTGCGCCCGGATGGCAACAGTGAGTAACCGGTAAGTATCCGCTGTGACAGGAGAACCCACTGACTCCTGATTTGGTGATGAAAAGGAACCCCCTGAAGAACCTGCGAAGCTACGTGGAACCCACCTGAACGTCCTGTGAAGGATGGAATGAGCCTGATGCCCAAGACAACCCAGACATGCGAATGAACTGCTTGTGCATGAGAGGATACGTAGGGAAAAGGAAGCAAGGATTGGTCCGAGGAACCCCTGCAAATGATGGCTGAGAAGCATGAACACCAGCGAAGTAGCTCAGTGAAATGCCCCCCCCCCCCAACCCCTGGCCTACCCCTACCCCTACTATGGTATGAGGACGTGAGAAAGAGAGGGCAAAAATACCCCTGACAGGAGTGCAAAACCGGGATGCCTGATGGATGTGATGGAGTAGGCGCTATGGCAATGAGCATCGCCAACATGGAGCAACCATGCCAGACACAGAACACTGGTCCCACCTAATACGAACGGGTCGTGCTGCACCCAAGACGGCCCAACCTGAGAACACAAACTGGAGAAATGACAGACAACCAGACATGAGAACAACAACACCCCTCTGTGCCTACCTACGAATGAGAAACATGAGCAGAAATGTCGAGACCACTGTGCGTGATGAACTGACGATGGACCCCCCCTCCTCGTGTGAGTGGTGAATGAGCCCGAATAACCTGCAGCGCAGAGACAGGTAATTGACTTAAGAACTCAGGGCTGGTGTACCCACGGACCGTGGTGGGTAGTCGTATGAGTGTGGTGAATGAACATGCATCGTATGACGTGTGGTATACGGGCGAGAAGATTGAGGACAACAATCAATTTAACAAAGGAAACCTCAGCCCGTATGGATCTGTAGACGTGACAGATCCTGACGTGTGAGCCCTAACTAACTGACCCAGGTACAAACATGAACACAGATACGATGAGACATGACAACCAACGAACAAAAACAGCTATCGGAGTATGCCCTGAGTGAACAACGCCCCTCTGAGAAACGCTGTGGCTGAACACCAAGGGTGAAAACACCATGATAGAAATGCTGCAGCAGAAACGCTATGACAGAAATGCTGAGGCCGAAACGTAATGACAGAAATGCTGAGGCCGAAACGTAATGACAGAAAATGCTGATGCAGAAACGTTATGACAGAAATGCTGAGGCAGAAAAGTTATGACAGAAATGCTGAGGCCGAGACGTAATGACAGAAAAATGCTGAGGCCGAAACGTTATGACAGAAATGCTGAGGCCGAAACGTTATGACAGAAATGTTGAGGCTGAAACGTTATGACAGAAATGCTGAGGCCAAAACGAAATGACAGAAAACGCTGAAGCTGAGGTAGAAACGCAATGCCAGAATCCAGAGGCAGAAACGCAATGCCAGAAATCCAGGGGCAGAAACGCAATGCCAGAAATCCAGGGGGAAGAAACGCAATGCCAGAAATCCAGGGGGAAGAAACGCAATGCCAGAAATCCAGGGGCAGAAACGCAGTGACAGAAATCCAGGGGGCAGAAACGCAGTGACGGAAATCCAGGGGGCAGAAACGCAGTGACGGAAATCCAGGGGGCAGAAACGCAGTGACGGAAATCCAGGAAGCAGAAACGCAGTGACAGAAATCCAGGGGGCAGAAACGCAGTGACGGAAATCCAGGGGGCAGAAACGCAGTGACGGAAATCCAGGGGGCAGAAACGCAGTGACGGAAATCCAGGGGGCAGAAACGCAGTGACGGAAATCCAGGGGGCAGAAACGCAGTGACGGAAATCCAGGGGGCAGAACGCAATGACAAAATCCAGGGGCAGAACCGCAATGACAGAAATCCAGGGGCAGAAACGCAATGACAGAAATCCAGGGGCAGAAACGCAATGACAAAAATCCAGGGACAGAAATGCAATGACAGAAATCCAGGGGCAGAAACGCAATGACAGAAATCCAGGGGCAGAAACGCAATGACAGAAATCCAGGGGCAGAAACGCAATGACAGAAATCCAGGGGCAGAAACGCAATGACAAAATCCAGGGGCAGAAACGCAATGACAGAAATCCAGGGGCAGAAACGCAATGACAGAAATCCAGGGGCAGAAACGCAATGACAGAAATCCAGGGGCAGAAACTATAACAGAACGTTGAGGCAGAAATGTAATGACAGAAACGCTGAGGCAGAAATGTAATGACAACGCTGAGACAGAAATGCCATGACAGAAAACCTGGGGCAGGAGCGCAATGACAAATGCTGAGACTGAAATGCTGAGGCAAAAATGCAACGACCGCAATCCTGGGGCAGACTGCTATGACAGAATGCAAATGACAGAAAAATACGCTGAGACTGAACACTGAGGCAGAAACGAAATGACAGAAATCCAGGGGCAGAGACAAAATGACAGAAATCCAGGGGCAGAAACGCAATGACAGAAGTCCAGAGGCAGAAACGCAATGACAGAAGTCCAGAGGCAGAAACGCAATGACAGAAGTCCAGAGGCAGAAACGCAATGACAGAAGTCCAGGGGCAGAAACGCAAAGACAGAAGTCCAGGGGCAGAAACGCAATGACAGAAGTCCAGGGGCAGAAACGCAATGACAGAAATCCAGGGGCAGAAACGCAATGACAGAATCCAGGGGCAGAAACGCAGACAGAAATCCAGGGGCAGAACGCAGTGACGGAAATCCAGGAAGCAGAAACGCAGTGACAGAAATCCAGGGGGAAGAAACGCAATGCCAGAAATCCAGGGGGAAGAAACGCAATGACAGAAATCCAGGGGCAGAAACGCAGTGACAGAAATCCAGGGGCAGAAACGCAGTGACAGAAATCCAGGGGGCAGAAACGCAGTGACGGAAATCCAGGGGCAGAAACGCAGTGACGGAAATCCAGGAAGCAGAAACGCAGTGACAGAAATCCAGGGGGCAGAAACGCAGTGACAGAAATCCAGGGGGCAGAAACGCAGTGACGGAAATCCAGGGGGCAGAAACGCAGTGACGGAAATCCAGGGGGCAGAAACGCAGTGACGGAAATCCAGGGGGCAGAACGCAATGACAGAAATCCAGGGGCAGAAACGCAATGACAGAAATCCAGGGGCAGAAACGCAATGACAGAAATCCAGGGGCAGAAACGCAATGACAGAAATCCAGGGACAGAAATGCAATGACAGAAATCCAGGGGCAGAAACGCAATGACAGAAATCCAGGGGCAGAAACGCAATGACAGAAATCCAGGGGCACAAACGCAATGACAGAAATCCAGGGGCAGAAACGCAATGACAGAAATCCAGGGGCAGAAACGCAATGACAGAAATCCAGGGGCAGAAACGCAATGACAGAAATCCAGGGGCAGAAACGCAATGACAGAA
This sequence comes from Lithobates sylvaticus, assembly GCA_028564925.1. Lineage (NCBI taxonomy): Eukaryota > Metazoa > Chordata > Amphibia > Anura > Ranidae > Lithobates > Lithobates sylvaticus. The sequence goes on from CM053031.1 coordinate 282,512,752, forward strand.
ATCCAGGGGCAGAAACTATAACAGAACGTTGAGGCAGAAATGTAATGACAGAAACGCTGAGGCAGAAATGTAATGACAACGCTGAGACAGAAATGCCATGACAGAAAACCTGGGGCAGGAGCGCAATGACAAATGCTGAGACTGAAATGCTGAGGCAAAAATGCAACGACCGCAATCCTGGGGCAGACTGCTATGACAGAATGCAAATGACAGAAAAATACGCTGAGACTGAACACTGAGGCAGAAACGAAATGACAGAAATCCAGGGGCAGAGACAAAATGACCGAAATCCAGGGGCAGAAACGCAATGACAGAAGTCCAGAGGCAGAAACGCAATGACAGAAGTCCAGAGGCAGAAACGCAATGACAGAAGTCCAGAGGCAGAAACGCAATGACAGAAGTCCAGGGGCAGAAACGCAACGACAGAAGTCCAGGGGCAGAAACGCAATGACAGAAGTCCAGGGGCAGAAACGCAATGACAGAAAATCCAGGGGCAGAAACGCAATGACAGAAATCCAGGGGCAGAAACGCAATGACAGAAATCCAGGGGCAGAACGCAATGACAGAAATCCTGGGCCGAACGCTGAGACAGAAATGCAAGGACGGAAACCCTGGGCAGAAACGCTGGGACTGCAATGCTGAGGCAGAAATGCAACGACAGAAATCCTGGGCACAACGCTATGACAGAAAACCTGGGCAGAAACGCAAATGACGGAAACACGCTGAGCCTGAACGCTGAGGCAATAATGCAATGAAAGAAATCCTGGGCAGAAACGCTGAGGCAGCAAAGCCATGACAGAAATGTTGAGACTGAACGCTGAGCCAGGAATGCTGGGCAGCACACCGCGACAGAAATGCTGGGGCAGGAAGGCTATGACAAACGCAGAGACTGTACGCCGAGACAAAACGCTGGGGCATGACCTGAATGCTGGGGCATGACGTAATTGACCGAAATGCTGGGGCAGAACGCTATGACAGCAACGCAGGGGCAGAACGCTATGACAAATGCAGGGGCAGAACGCTATGACAGAAACGCAGGGGCAGAATGCTATGACAGAAACGCAGGGGCAGAACGCTATGACAGAAATACCGGGGAAGAATGCGGAGACAGAAATGCCGGGCAGAAAATGCTATGACAGAAATGCCGGGCAGAAAAAGTTCCGACAGAAATGCCGGGCAGAAAAAGTTCCGTCAGAAATGCCGGGCAGAAAACGTTCCGACAGAAATGCCGGGCAGAAAACGATATGACAGGAATGCCGGGCAGAAACATACTATGACAGACATGCCGCACAGAACGCTACGACAGATATTCCGGGCAGAAACGCTATGACAGAAAATGGCGGGCAAAAACGCTATGACAGAAAATGGCGGGCAGAAACACTATGATAGAAAAAGGCGGGCAGAAACGCTATGACAGAAAATGGCGGGCAGAAACGCTATGACAGAAAATGGCGGGCACAAACGCTATGACAGAAAATGGCGGGCAGAACGCTACGTCAGAAAGCCGACGGAATACCGGGAGGAAACAGGTGGCCCCCACATGGAGCCAGATCAGCCCAGGAGAAGCAGCTGGCAGGTAGCCAACACCCCGCACCAAGCAGATATACATGTCGTGGATGTGTATGGGGAGAGGAGTCCGCAGGCGGCCGAACACCCCCACCCCCCCACCAATTAGACATGTCCCTGTGGACCTATGCGGGGAGAGAAGTCGGCGGGGGCCGAACCCCCTCCCCTCCAGGCAGACATGTTCCTCGTGGACCTGTATGGGGAGAGGAGTTGGCGGCCCCCTCCCAGTCAAACGAGCGGCAGCCTGGCCAGACAGAGCGCGAGTACTGCAAGGACGGGCGCCCCCCCCCGCATGGGCGCCGGGAGAGCGGGCGGGCTGCAGGAAGGATGGATTGACGGACGCCCCCCGCTCCCCCCCGGCATGAGCGCACGTGGAGCAGCTATGCATGGGGAGCGAGGAGCCGGCGGCGGCCAAATCAAGCCCAGGAGAAGGAGCTAGTGTGCGCCGATTCATGCTGCAACCTGAATCGAGAAAGTGGACAGTCCCCATGTGGAGTCAGATCGGCCCCTGAGAAGCTGGTTCCCCCTTTTCCCCCAGCTGGAACACCGGGGGAAAGTGGGCGGGCGGCCCCCACATGGAGTCAGATCAGCCGAGGTGAAAGGAGCTGACAGGTGGTCGATTCACCCCCTCACCAAAGCGGGCGGGCGGGCGGCCCCCACGTGGAGCCAGACCAGCCCAGGAAAAGAAACTTCCAGGCGGGCGAATCACCCCCCCCCCTGGCGGAACACGAGGGGGGGGGGGTCAGAGTGATGAGAAGGTGGCGGGCGGACTCCTCGGTAGTACCCCCACTGTGACATCCTACCGCCGCTCAGAGTGGGCGTAACCCAGAATGCCGACGACCCTGGCCCTAGCAGAGGAGGAGGCTTAAATAGTCTCTCTGACTCCTCCCCTCCGGCCAGCCTTAACACCTATCCCCAATTTATTTTTTAAACTAGCACATTGACCTTCCCTGGATACCTTTTAAACCAGCAATGCTAGGGATGGACTCAATCCAACACAACTGCTCTATATGTTGCATGTTGCCATTCATTGTGAAATGCAAAAAAATAGGAGATCCCCTATGTGGTGGACTTTTAAGGCACACAGTTTTTTGCCCAGAAGAAAGTTTTTAGGGAAGTATTTTTTGTAAACATGTAAAAGATTGTTTATTAGAAAAAAACAACATAGAAATAAATGCATTTAAAATAAAGTGTCTGAACACCATACAGAGTCAACAAGATACATACCGTATTAAACTTTCTTCTGGGCAAAAAAACGTGTGCCTTAAAAGTCCACCACATAGGGGGTCTCCTCCTTTTTCCTTTAACATTGGATGTGGCACACAACTATATAGTCCCTTACTGTTGTGTGACAATGCCGGCAAAAAAAACACTTTTTCATTGTGAAATGCACCCCAACACACTACACAGTAGAGTGGACCACATGACACAATGCATACCATGCACTGTGGTGCACTGTATTTTTAGAAAATGGTCATGCTTATTGTATTATCCATTGCAGTGCATGGGAAGCCTGTTCATAATGAATGTATTGTCATAATGCAACACATGCTAATGCATGTGAAAACATGTTAAAGCAATGGAATGCTTAAAGGTAAAAGGATTGAGTGCCTTGTGATGAACAGGGTCATACAGATGTATGTTAAGACTACATTGTACCCACATGAATACAAGATTGTGCCCCTTCCCATTATCTTGTCCCTTACTAATACATGATTAGATGAGGATACTACAAGTAGGCTGCTGATCAATCAGCACAGATTCCACTCTGAGATCCATCATGGTGAAGGTTCCCTTCATACCCAACTATTTGATATATAACCCCCTCACCATGTTTATTGCACATTTATTTTGTTACCCTATCTATGTTATCTGTCCTCCCCTTTGATTTACTTTTTACCCATGTTTTTTTCTAACCCTGTTCTGTTTTCTTTCTTGCTGTCTCCCATCTCTTCCATTTCTTTCTCTTCGTCCTAATCTCTTCCCAAGTCACATCAGTCTATCTCCTTTCTGCCTCCTCTCCCCTTCTATCATTTTCTCTCTTTCTCGCTCTCTCTCTCTCTCGTTCTTTCTCTCGTTCTCTTTCTCGCTCTCTCTCTCATTCTCTTTCCTGTTCTCTCTATCGTTCTCTTACTCTCTCTCTCGTTCTCTTTCTCTCTCTCTCTCTCTTTCTCTCTCTCGCTCCTCTCTTTTGCTTTTTCTTTCTCTCACTCTTGTGTTCTCTATCTCTTTATCTCATGCTCTTTCTTTCTTTCGCGCTCACGCTCTCGCTCTCTCTCTCTTGCTCCTCTCACTTTCTTTCTTTTTCTTTCTCTGTCTTGTGTTCTCTTTCCCTCTCTCGATCTCTCTCGATCTCGCTCTCTCGCTCTCTCTCGCTTTCTTGTGTTCTCCCTCTTTCTCTCATGCCCTTTCTTTCTCTCGCTCTTGCTCTCTCTCGCTCTCTCTCTCCTGCTCCTCTTTTCTTTCTTTCTTTTCTTTCTTTCTTTCTTTCTTTCTTTTTCCCCCCTCTCTCTCTCTCTCTCTCTCTTGCTCGCTCTCTCCTCTCTCCTCTCTCCTCTCTCTTGCTCCTCTCTCTTGCTCCTCTCTCTTTCTTTCTTTCTTTTTCTTTCTCACTCTGTCGATCTCTCTCTCGCGCGCGCGCGTGCGCACACTCTCTCTCTCTTTCTCTCGCTCCTCTTCCTTGCTTTTTCTTTCTCTCTCTCGCTCTCTTGTGTTCTCTCTTTCTCTCATGCTCTTTCTTTCTTTCTTTCTTTCTTTCTTTCTTTCTTTCTTTATTTCTCTCTCCTTTTCTCCCTTGCTCTTTCCTTTCTGTCTCAGTCTCTCACATTCACTGTCTTGTTCTTTGTCTTGCCTTCTCTCACTCACTTTCTCCCACCCTCTTGCGCTCTCCCTCATCTTTCGCTCTTATTCTCTCTTGCCTTCTCTTGTTGTCTATCTCTCTTGCACGCTTTTTCCCTCGCTATCACTTTCTATTTCTTGCTCACATTGTCCCTCTCTTGCACTTTCTCACACTCACTCTCTTGGCCTCTCTTCACTCCCTCTCATGCAAGCTCTTTTGCTCCCTCTTGCTCTTTATCTTTCTTATACTCTCTCTCTCTCGGTTTCTAGCATATCCTCTCTCTATTTCTGCTCTCATTCCCTCTTTTTCGTTCCCTTGCTTTCTCCCACTTAGGCTCTCTCACATTCACTCTCTTCTTCTCCCTTGCTCTCACTCTTGCCCTCTCTGGCAATTTCCTGCTGTTATTCCATCTCACTTTCTCTCTTAAATCACTCTTTCATGCTCTCTCTCCCTCTTGCATGCACTCTAAATTCTCTCATTTTCTCTCCCCTTTCTCTCACTCTTGCTCTCTTGCTGTCTCTCACTTACTCTCCTTCTTGCTTTGTCTTATTCTCTTTTGCTCTCTCTCTTTCTCATTATCTCTTGCTTAGATTCTCTATCTTGCTATCTGTTTTCTCTCTTGCTCTCATACCTGTGCTCTCTCTCGCTCTCTCTCAGTTGCGCCTTTATACTCGCTGACTCTTTTCTCTCTCGCTCTCTTACTCATACTCTTTTGCTCTCTCACACATGCTCTACTTCTTGCCTTATCTCACTGTCTCTTGTGCTCTCTCATTCTCTCTATTTATCTTGCACACTCTTTCTTATCTCTTTCTCTCACCTTTTTCTCTCTCTCTCACTTGTGCTCTCACACTCACTCTCTCTCTCGCTCTCTTTTCTCGCGCTCTTTTACTTATGCATTCTCTCCTGCTCTCTCTCACTCATTCTTTCTTTCTCACACTATCTCTCTTGCTTTTAATCCCACCTGTTCTCTCTGGAGCTCTTTTTATCTTTCTTTCTATCTCTCATTTGAACCACTCTCTCATCCTTCATATGTATTTTATTTGTTCTGTGATCCACACAGAGAATGGACACTTTTTGGACCTACACCGATCAGATTTGATTGAGTACGAGGATATTCGAATAGATCCAATTCTGTACTATCTGCACTACCTAAAGTTACTGACGGATGAACAGTATGAGGAATTTTCTAAACTACAGAGATACCATGAAAAGATGGAGGGCTTGTTAGATACCGTTCGATGCTGGGATAATACAAACAAGGAAAAAGTCATTATGGCTCTAAAATGTTATAATCCTGAAGTCCTTGAACTAAGAACTGGTGACAGACGACGGAACTGCATAAAGATTGGGGAAATTCACTATAATAGTGGTAAGGATGTATATCGTACTGTCATATATTTTTTCATCCATAGAGTACTGTCCATAATCTGTAAACATTGCAAGAGTTTGAAAATAGGTTATTGAAATACTTACTGCTTCTGTTCTGTATATATTTGCATACATCTTTTATATTGTCAAATCTCTCTGTCAAAAAAAAAACACCTTACTGCATTTTATATATACATTTTAACAAAACTAGATTTTTTCCATTAAGTAGAGATTCCAGACTAAACTATTTTCTAAATTATACCCTAAAATGCCAAAACTTGTGAACATGTAAAAATAATTCTACATTTAATTTGCTTAAGTGAATCAAACCCATGAGAATGTATATACTGGATTGAGTTTTATAATATATATTTATATATTGAGTATATGCGTTGACTCAAAGTTTGTGATGGTCTCTTCTTGCACAGTTCTACAATTGTCCACAATTGGAGGCTCGATCCCTAAAGATGTCACAGATATTATGCTGCTTGGCCACATCCAAAGCATAAATGTAAAAGGAAAAAAGTAGGGCTGTTACTGATTAAAATTTTCGTGTTCGATTAATCTATTTTTTTTTAATAGATTATATCGACTGATTTTGATTAATTATAAAGCGCATACAGATCCAACTACTTTTAGCTGATCTCCTTGCATTGTAACTCTGCATTAGTCAGTGGTAAATGTGGTATACACTATATACAATCACCCGACACTAGTTAGTTTCCACAATCCATGACTTATCTTCACAGTTCACACAAATACGCTTTAAATTCAAACTGTAGCACTGACGTAAGTCATTTTTTTCTCCACAGTAGCGTGACAATCCCTCCACCTCCGGTCTAACTAATCACTCTCACCTTATGGCATGGACCCCTGTGCAAACAGGTGGTCATGCAAGCGGGTATCAAAAGGGTTAACACACGGACCATAAACTTCTCTCACGTCTCCTTAGATCTCAGCAAGGACACCAGGTCATGGGTAGAGAGAAAAGATCTAAGTGCTCACCGCTTAAGATTTAATTTTTGTGTTCAAACACAAACTACTTACATAAAGATGATAAAAACACAGCATGTAAAGCCGACAATCGTGTTAGTTCTGTAGGGCAGCAGCGGGTGACATCATGCGTAGTTCCTCCCCCGTACGCGTTACGTTCAATCAGAACTTCAATGTCTCCGGACTCCTCCCCCTTCCCTTCGTTAGCAGATGGAGGCACTTGGGGAAGGGGGGAGGAGTCCGGTGACGTCGATGTCTGTGACGTCACCGGAGAGGTGAGTACCAATCAAAAAATGTTTGTGATCGATCAAAATTCAACTATTAATCAAGGAATTAATCTTTAATTTGCACAGCCCTAGAAAAAAGCCCTTTTTTCTTTCTGTTACTGCAAGAAAAGCAGCTGCACATGAAACTGAACTCTGAAAATTGTTTGTAACCTGATTATGATTTTTTGAATAGTTTTTATTGAGCATTTTTGGCTTACGCAATACAGGTACAGAAAATTAGCAATGCCCCATGTCTTGTATCCGCCCCATCTGTCCCCTAACCCAGTCCCAATTTTAATAATAAAGAACTGGTGTAAATGTTCTTTCCTGTGATTGCCTGGTTCTCACCATCATGTCCCCATGACTAAAGCTTGTGGGTGATGGTCCATACATAAAGCAGCTGGGTAGGGAATTGCATTTGACAACCAAAGCACACTACAATAAGTGCTACCAGATTAAGGGTCTACCTCTTTTTGTAAGGAGCTGGAAACTGTGGCATCTATAAGTGTATCCTTTGTAGAGGTGTTTAAATACACTCTAACAAGGGTGAAGAACAATGGGACACTGATCCATGATATGACCTGGTGAGCTCATCGTGTTAGGGCATTGGATCAGAGATGATTTACCTGATTAAGAAGTAAAACTCTGGCAGCTTGAAACAACTTGAATAAAATCTGTAGAAGCTTTATTAATAATCCAATTACAGCAATGCTGACGTGTTTCGGCTCACTTTGGGCCTTAATGGTTATGACTAAGGCTCAGTGTGGGCTGAAATGCGTCAACCTTGCCTTGTACGTGTACATACCATCCAAAACTGTAGATAAGGTAGTAAAACTCCAGCAGCTTGAAACAACTTAAATAAAATCCCTAGAAGCTTTATTAATAATCCAATAAAACACAAGGAGAACACATAGTAACAGTAAGGTTGACGCATTTCAGCCCACTCTGAGCCTTAGTCATAACCATTAAGGCCCAAAGTGAGCCGAAACACGTCAACTTTGCTGTTATTGGATTATTAATAAAGCTTCTAGGGATTTAAGTTGTTTCAAGCTGCTGGAGTTTTACTACTTCATCTACAGTTTTGGATGGTATGTACACGTTTGTCCTGGCACAGACAACTATACTTTGTCCTGTTATTCAAATGTTTGATGTGAGTTGTAGCACTGGGTGTTTGTTATTTTTGAGCTGTTAACCTGATTGTTATTTAATATAAATTTTCTATAAGTAGAAAAATGAATGGAAAATTAGTGTTGGATGACATTTTAAGCAATATTAGGTTATAAGGTGAATGACATACCTGTAGACTTACACTATTCCTGATTACGATTTAAAATACAGTGTATATCAAGGCAATTGTTTTTGCTTTAGATAGAATTGGGAAAGGATTAGACCACCTGTCTAGCTAATACAGCTATCTGGGGCTCTGAGATTGATTTAGCCTTACTTCCTGTCCTGCTGACTATGGTTTCCCCAGGCAGAAAAGAAGTTAGAATCTGCAACAGGGACACAGACAACAATAGAAATGTTGGCTAAGATTCTGATCGTCCTCTACTTCAAAAAAGTTTTTTAGTTTTTTTTGTTTTTAAGACTTATTGCTGTTTGGAGGGTTCTTTTCACTTCCTGTCTGGGAACACAATGCTAGCCAGACAGGAAGTGAGGGGAAAGCTCTATAACAAGAGCTGCAGATAAGAGTAAATGCTGGACAGGGCTTCTAGGACTTTCAGGCCCTATCCAAAAATCAAATGTTTTTTAGCTGGACACTTTAATATTCTAGTTTTCTTTTTCTTATTGCTGATTGGGTGAACCTTGGCTAACTTGCAGCTCTTGTTCCCATTTAGAATATTTTAGATTACAAGGAAGAGACATTGGCAAGACAGAAGGAGCAGGTAAGAACTGGCCTAACCTGAGAGAACTGTACATTCACATACCCTGTTTCCCCGAAAATAAGACCTAGCGTGATTGTCGGTGATGGCTGCAATATAAGCCCTACACCCCAAATAAGCCCTAGTTAAAGTCCTTGTAGGTCTTATTTTCAGGTTAAAGCTTATTTTCGGGGAAACAGGGTAGTGCTTATTGGGGGGGTAGGGCTTATATTGCAGCCATCACCAACAATCACGCTAGGTCTTATTTTCGGGGAAACCGGGTAATATTTCCTGTTTGTGTCTTTTATAATTGTTACATTGCATATCGCCTTCACACATCGTGGTTTGTGTCATTTATAAATGGTACATTGTATATCATATCACACAAGGTTTCCTGTTTGTGTCTTTTATAAATATTACAGATTATACATTTGTTATTATTATTATTATTCAGCATTTACTGTATTAAGTGCCTTCAGTTTGCACCTCACTTTACAAAATAAAGGGAGACAGTACAATACAATTCAATACAAGGGGGTTCCAGTCATACTAACCTTATCAGGATTTACTTGACTTGATTATTCTGGTCAAAATGTCTCAAATATTCTATTCTGTTTTTAGTCTTTTTAACCACTTTAAGACCAGCCAGTTGTACTGCAGCAGGTTGGCTCTCCTGGGCGAATCGCTGTCATTGTACGCCAGCCGCTTTAAGAGATCTAGGGGGCATGCCCGCGGCGCTGGAGCCAATGCACGTGGCCAACCGCTATTTACATATGCATGCCGGTAATTTACATGTAAACACGGGGTCTGCAGGTGAGTCATCTGTAGCATTAGTAGCAGCACTTCACACTGAGATATTGGGACACAGCACGGGACTAAAACCCCAAGGGACGAGGAAATTTAAACCAGGATAGTTGGCAAGTATGAGGCAGCTGCTTTGGGCCTCACAACAATGACAGGGCCCAGGGCAGCTGCCCCTTTTGCCCTGCCTTAAAAACGTCCCTGTATACAATGCAAGATGTCACACAGACAATGATATACGTACATGTATAGACTCCTCACCTTCCAAAATAATACCCCTTCACTAATAGCACCAGACCCTTCTGTAAACCCCTTCACAAATACTAGACCCAATTAATCCCCTTTTACAAAAATGTTCTCCCCCTCCCAGAAAATATGAAACTATTGTATCCACAGCCCCAGATAACACCAGAACTACTATACCCCCCACTCTTAGCTATCACCAGAACCACTATACCCCTTCTCACTATTCTACCAACTATGTACAAAGTGTGCCCCCCTGGCTGGGTCCTCTGTGCCCCATTGGGCAGTCCCCCCTGGCATGGTTCTCTGTGCCCCATTGCGTAGTGCTTCCTCGTAACGGCGCCCTCTCTGCTCCCTCTGGGTTATTTGTGCCCCCTGACAGGATTCTCTGTGCACACATTGGTTAGTGCTCTCCCCTGGCAGGGATACCTGTGTCCTATTGGGTTGTTTGTGCCACCTGGAAGGGTTATCAGTGCCCCCATTGGACAGTGTACCCCCCCAGCTTCTTACCATCAATGTTCTCCCGATCAGTGTTGCAGGTTACAAGGTTACAACCGGTGTCCTCCCTAGGCATTTCTCCACAGCTTGGGGCTGGAGGAGACACGGCAGGATGTGGTGTTCCCCATGCCAGTCGATCCCCTACCTTCCCTGGCCAATGAGAGCGGTGATGGGGGGAGCCCCCTCTATGTACAGATTCCAGGCACATATACCTTGGCTCAGATCACACAATGATGGCTGAGCCCCCACAGTACATCCAACACCCGGCCATCCTCCCCACACTGTAGACCAGCATCTCTCTGATCACTGTGCCTGGTAAACAGCAACTCCTCCCGGGGGCTGTCACTACTTAAAAGTGCAATTGGAAGTGCAGTTGCTGTAGATCTGAGGGGAAGATCTGAAATGAGGGGAAGCTCTGCTGATTTTGTCATTCAATCATTTGCAAGCTAAAATACTGTATTTTTATTTTAATTGCATGTCCCCTTCGGATCTACAGCGACTGCACTTCCAAGTGTACTTTCAGTGCACTTGCAGTGTACTTGTCGTGCAAAGTGGATTTCACTTTAGTAAATAACCCCCTATGTGTTTAGACATATCATAGCAAATAAGAACCATCACCTTCAGGTCTGATGTGGCAAACCAGTGGTGCGGGAAGACCAGGCAGCATCTGTAATGGCTGGTGCATTTTCGAGGGAGAGACTTTTTCCTCAGAGCTAAAGTGATGAACCAAATGACCCAGTTATTTTTTTAGACTCTGATTGCAGAATCTACAAAAGCACTCTTGTGCTCTTTCCAGAAGGTTTTTTTTTTTTATTTTTTATAAATCTTTATTTTGTACAACATTTTTTACATTTTATCTTAACCATCATTTCCATTTCTTGTCTTTTCAGTAATGTATAGAATTATATTGTTACATACATATTTTTGCATATCCGTTATCTTTATTCCTGTATCATTGTTTATTATCCTTGTATTATTCCATAACCCTACCATTTGTCTTTCTCTTGCATTCTCATACTCCCATCCACATGTTCTACCCTTACCATCTTATCATTCATTCCTCATACTACTTGCAACACAACGAAACCGCAACAGAAAAAAAAATTAAAAAATAAACCCCACCTTGATCCCCCCTCCTCTCCCCTATTCCTCTCCCTTCTGCTGTATTTGGGTGTTCTTCTTATATTGTCAATAATAAAGACGATGATGTCCTATACTCTTCCCATTTTTGCCATACTGCTCTTATTTGGCCTTTTAGGCTTTTTTCAATCGTGATCCTCTCTTCAAGGGAACGCATTTCAATCATTTCCGCTATCCATTTGTCTATTGAGGGTGACACCCTATTTTTCCATTTTCTCGCTATGACCGTTCTTGCTGCTGTTAAACAGTGTTTTAATATCCCTTTTTTTACGTTTTTTTATCGATCCCGGTATCATTGACAATATAGATGTCAATATATCTGGTTGCATATTTGTGCCTGTCACCTCTTGATATATTTTATATACTTTCTGCCAAAATATCTGAATCTCTGGGCAAAAGTACCAGATATGTGACATTGTAACAACTGCCCTCTGACATCTCCAACAGGTGTCGTCATTCTCTGGATTAATTTTATGGATATCATTCGGACATTTATACCATCTGACTAATAGTTTATAATTCCTTTCTTGATGCCTATTGGAGATCGACATCTTATGTGTTAGTATAATTGCCTTGTCCCATTTTGTCTCTAGGTATAACCATGCCCAGCTCTTTTTCCCACTTTTTTATGTAACTTAGCTCCAGAAGGTTCTTTAACTGATTTACCCAGAGCCATATGAGCTTCCAGAGCTTGACTTCTTTGTAACTCAAAATTAAGTGCAGGTGAGTGAGTAAAGCCTGAACAACCCTTCGCTCCTCTCAGCCCATCAGACTTTTAAACATCAGTCAGCTAAGAGCAGACCTACCTCAATAAACCCACATGTTAAGCCTACTCTGATCTCTTCTTCCCCTGCGCCATGCAAACCCTCCATCCATTTTGTTGTTCTCCAGGTCTCACTTTTTCTCTGTGCCTGGGAGGAGCAGACTGCATGTAATCCTCCAAGTCACATATTTAAGAAACCCATAATGGCCAATAAATTGACAAATAAGGCAATGCCAACGAATAACAAGAACTCTGGAGTGGTCAGTTTTGTTTAATGAGTATTGTATCATTCTTCTATTACCTTATAGCCAGAATACATTTTCTGGAGAAATATAAAGAAAAACTCATTAAGAACATAATGATGGTGGATCCAGTGTTGGATGATCTCCGGGATCAGCAGCTGCTCACACAAAGACAGCACAAAAACCTAATGAAAAAGGCAAAACCCCAGGAGAAGATGAGATCCCTCTTGGATACAGTGAGGACCTGGAGCTATCCTGACAAGGAAAAAGTGTACAAGGCTCTGAAAAAATACAACTATGGAATCATAAGGAAATTGATAACACAAGAGGACAGATTTTATGACTGTAAGTCTATTTGATGCTTCACCCAATAATTGGGGGCAATTCTAGATTCACCCAAAGTAGCAAATATGGCCTTACAAGTGTATCCCTGCTCCACTTCTCAAACATCGTTTTAATAAGTCAGTAATGAGCAGAGTGATATGAGCTCTTGGGTATTAGTCAACTTACTTTTATATAGGGGCTTTAAAGGGTTAGTTCACCTTTACCAAAATACTGTCTATGCAGGTAACCGGTTCTTGTAGATACAGTAAAAACAAACTGTGCAGCTTTTACCAACGTTAAGTAATATCCTTGCTATGGATGTAGGCTGTTGTAGCCTGTCTGAAAAACTCCCAGAGATAGATCATCTCATTTTGCCTTGTTGCTAGGACATTTCTAATGCCGCGTACACACGGTCGGAATTCTCGTCAAACTGTCTTGCCTAAAAATTTAAAAAAAATTAAAAGAGAACAGGTTCTCAATCCAAAGTCCGTCGGAAATTCCGACAGAAAAAGACCAATGGGCATACACACAGTCGGAAAATCCGATGAAAAGCTCCAATCGGACTGTTTCCATCGGAAATTCCGACCGTGTGTACGCGGCATTAGACATTCCCAACTTAGTCAAACCCCCTTTCATGCATACTCCCTCTCCCCTGTTACAGCAGCTCTGAGTTCAGTGATGCTGCAATGGAGGAGATAGTGGACCACACATGTGTGAGTGAGAGTTCGCTCCTGTCATGGTGGGGATCAGCAGTAATGGCAGTGACTTTCCTAGCAACAAGACAGGATGGGATAATGCCATCTCTGGGAGTTTTTTTAGCCAGGCTTTTGGAGGTACGTAAATGGCCTACACCTGTACCAAGGGAATTATTCAACTTTAGTCAAAGCTGCACAGTTTGTTTTTATCCTCAGGAGCTCCTTACCCGCATAGGCAGTTTTTTGGTAAAGGTGATTCAATCCTTTAATTGTGGCCCCTAACATCACTGCATATAATATTTGGCGCCTTAACGCTACAGAAAATTTTCAGAGATGGTGGAAATTATATAGATAATGGTCAGAAAGACTGTGGATGGTAAATGGTCAGAGGCTGCGGGGATGCTACAGCAGATGCCTGTAGACGTTGAAAATGCTATATGAGATGGTCAGAGACATTAAACATACTATAGAAGATTAGAAAAATTGTGTAGAAAAACTGCGCCTATGGATTAGGTAAAAGCAAAAATCAATTCCTAAATAGAAATATCCTATAGCCAATTAAGGCACAGCTACCTGCTACCATAAAAGCCCAAATGGGGTTTAAAAACAATATACATATATAAATATTGGCAGCGCATAGAAGATGGTCAGAGGCTGCAGGAATTCTACAGGTGTGATTTGTGGCTAAAGATGTGCTGCAGATGACAGGAGTTAATTTACTAAAACTGGAGAGTACAAAATATGACACAGTTCTGCAAAGAAACCAATTAGCTTCCAGGTTTTACAGTCAAAGATTATGTAGCGCCCACACTTTATTAAGTGTGGGCGCTACAATATAATTCATATCAATATAAATTTTGGTTTTCTCAGAACTGTAATGGAGTTCTGGGGGTTAATTGTACAGGATTTACTTTGGCATCAGTCTGGCTGGGCTGTACTAAGGTTCTGCCTGGTCATAGGTGCAGTGAGGCACCTGTGACAGGCCGGGAACCAGGCCTGGTTGGGCGTGTTAGGTACCAATCTTTCCCGGAGCCAATCAGTGAGTGCGTCTGGCCCCGCTGTGTAGTCTGGGAAGGGGTATTTAAGGTGCTGAAGTCACGTGTTCAGGATTCGGCTGCTGCTTTGATTCCTGTTTCCGATCCCGGGCAGCCCTGTGAGGGGTCCCGGGCCCAGGAGTGTCTGCCGTCCCGCAAGCATGGTCACTCTGACCAGCCCCAGAGGCCCTCATGGTCTGGTTAGTTCGAGGCCCAGTAACTGAAGGAGGATTCGGAGGTGTCCCGGTGTGCTCTCGGTATTGGAGGGACACGGCAACTCGTACAAGTGACCAGGGGAGGACTCTTCGGAGGAGGGCCAACAAGCTGGCTGCTCAGTAAGAGCCTGGGAGCTGAGTTGAATGGACACAAGAGAATCCACACTTCACACAGTATCGCCAAGAAGGCTGAGAGATCCAGGTACTGTGGGAAAGGCTCCTACTTATCTTCAGTTAAGCCCCATACACACGGTCGGACAATCCGCGGACCAGGTCCGTCGGACCATGTCCGTCATACTTTGTCTGATGTTGGTTTTGCGTACACACGGTCGGACAAAGTTGTCGGAAAATCCGATCATTTTGAACGTGGTGACGTTTGTTGCCTACGACGGGACTACGTAGAGGCTAGTAGCCAATAGCTTTGGTCTTGTAATGTGATCTGAGCATGCGTAGCACTTTGTCCGGTCGGACAACCGTACACACGATCGGGTTTGGTGTGATCGGACCGGGTTGACGGCAAATCTTTCCAGCAGGAGATAAGACTTTGTCCGTCGGACAAACCGACGAACACTGTCCGATGGTGCATACACACGGTCTGATTTTTCAACAACCTTGTCCGATCGGACAGAATCCATGAAAAAGTCCGACCGTGTGTATGGGGCTTTACAATCTAGTCTGTGGCAGAGACTTTGCAAAGTTTCCGGATCACATGTTGGCTGCTAGATCTCTGGCTAGAGGTTTATCCGGCAGTGAAGCACCCAGCTGCGACTGGCTTCTCTCTGGGTTAATTAGAGACATTCAGTGGATGTCAGCAGTTCAAAGTGCCTGAGTTTTATCACCTGTGCCCTCTATTCCCACCCGAGACTGTGTTATTGTTGGATGTTATCCCTGCAAAATAAAAACCTTGAAAAGGACTTTTATGTGTCAGCTCTGAAGTTGCTGGGTACTAACCCTGGGAACCCCTAGACAACAACCGAC
Organism: Lithobates sylvaticus; assembly: GCA_028564925.1. Classification (NCBI taxonomy): domain Eukaryota; kingdom Metazoa; phylum Chordata; class Amphibia; order Anura; family Ranidae; genus Lithobates; species Lithobates sylvaticus. Next base: position 282,528,579 of record CM053031.1, read on the forward strand.
AAGCCACGAGGAGGTAATTAGTAAGCCCAGAAAAGTCAAGGCCGTGCCTCGGGGTTATGGCCGCTACAATTAATTGAACAAGCTGAAGTTACCATGCACAACTGAAGCTGATTTTGAGTGCTGCGGTTTTAATAAATCTCCCCCTTAGAGACTGGGGACCATTTACATGAGACTTCCAGTGATCATTGCTGTTAAAGCCCCTTTACAAACCATTGCTCCCTAAATTATAAATCACTGCCCCCCATATCTGATATGCTGATCCATTCTAAAAGGTTAGGGAAAAAGATAAATAAAGCAGACAGTAAAAAAAATGGTAAATGATGTGATAAGGAATTTGACCAAATCATTTAACTAGCAGAATCTGGTTTAAGTGATATTTTTCCTTTACTGACCCTGAGTAAGAACCCAGGCAGAGAAAACACCTACTACTGATTAGACATGTGCACAATAGAAAAATTTGTTTAGTTTCGTTTCGTTTCTGTTCGTTTCCGTTGATTCGTAACGATTCGTAATTTCGTAAGTCGTCGATGTTCGTATTCTGACTCGTTCGTATTTTTGTAAGAGTTATTTTTTCGTTGATTCGTATTTCCGTTATATTTCGTATTCGGACGCATTCGTGTTTTCGGAAGAGCTATATTTTCATTGATTTGAAATGATTCGTATTTCTGTTAATCTAATTTTTCGTTGATTCGAAATTCGTATTTTCGTAGATTTAATTACATTCGTACTTTCCTGAGATTGATTTATTCGTACTTTCTTAACATTGTTTTTGTAGATTCGTAATCGGAGCATAATTAATAATTTTATGTAATGTGTATGCTATTTTTTTGTTTAAGAAACAAAGAATTTCTCTCTCACAAGTCAGAACTTAACTCAAAAATCCAGCAAAACACAGTGCCACCGACCCAACCACACCCTATCTGGACTCTGGATGGAATATTTCAGAATCAGAACTAACATTCGTTCTTTTGAATTCTCGATCAGCAGAATTTTCGTTATTTCGTATGTTTTGATTTCCTCTTTTCCGAATATTCGTAATTTCGATTTTTCGTTCATTTTGATTTTCGTTCTTTTTGAATCTTCTGTATTTTCGTTGTTTCTGTTTTCGTTTTTCGGATTTTCATTCTTTCGTAGTTTCGATGTTTCTAATTTAATTATTTTGTATTTTCGTTGTTTTTCATATTCGTTCTTTTCGATAGTTCATTTTTCGTTAAAATTTTTAGTTACGAATGAATGAATATAACGAATTTGAAAGGAAAACAAATTCGTAACTAAACGAATTGCACATGTCTACTACTGATTGCTAAAGCCTGGGGGCCATACAAGTACCAAAGGGCTGCAGGTGGGACACCGGGGCTATACTCAGAGTACTACTGCTATGTCGGAATGAAAATGTGAATAGTTTAGGAAACCATACCTGGCTACAGACAAAAACAGAAAGGTAAGTTGTAATATAGTTTTGTGTTTTACTTTTTTCTTGCAGGTCTAGAGGTAGGTCCATTTTTAATGATTTATGAGAACTTCTAAAAAAGGGTGAACAAAATGTCTTCTATAATACTCAGAATGGTTAGATTTTCCTTTGTGCTTGGTAACAATATGTGGCTATAGGGGGAAAAAAAAGCCTCTAATATGTTTTATTCCTTTTCAGACTGTCAGATGATTTTCAGGAATCACTTTTTGGACAGAAACCAGAAGGAACTCATAGAAAAAATTCTAAATGTAGATCCAGTTCTCCAGGATCTTTTAGATCAGCGCCTACTGACAGAAAAACAATATACTAAGTTGAGAGAGAAGCCGTCCTCAGAGGAAAAGATGAGATCGCTCTGTGATATGATTTATAATTGGAGTTATATTAACAAGGACAAAGTGTACAACATGCTGAGAAGACACAACTATGAGGAATTAAGAGCCCTGGAGCTATCATATGTCCCCTGTAAGTGTCTCTTGACTATGAGGGAGGAGGGTGGGACAGAATCTATCATTAAAAATATAGATATTTTTATTTTATCAAAGACTGAATGGACAATTAGCTAGGATTATGGAAATTGGGTCAGAATGTTAGTTTTAAAAAGTCTTGATCCTTAAAGAATAAATCCAGACATGGCTCTTTATTATTCATAGTTACATTGGTCCAGCTTGGCCAATACAATACCTAGCAGATGCCCCTGGGAACTGGAAATCACCAAGGTAGACACCTCTACTCCAGTGATCTCCACTAGCTTCCGGGTCCCTTGCTTAGTGGCGGTCCTGCTGTATTGGACACATTGTGGTTTATTTACTAAAGCTAGAGAGGGCAAAATTGCTCACATTTCTGCAGAGAAACCGATCGGCTTCCAGATTTTAGTGCTAAAGCTTAATTAACCCCCCCTGGCGGTATGATTATTTCAGATTTTTGGTGCTGAAAGCGGTACCATTATTTTGCATGGAAATTTGGCAGTTTTATATTGTAGGCCTGTAATTCTTAGGAATAACTCATTTAATAAGCCGACCTCGCTGTAGCCCGGTCGGCATGTGGTTAAATCTGTCCAAACAAGAGTCTAGTAGACATCCCGGGTATGATAAAGTTTGAAAGACAAAATCATAAATTATAATCTAATAAATAAATAATTATAAGAAATAATAATATACCATATATACTCGAGTATAAGCCGTCCCGAATATAAGCCGAGGAACCTAATTTTACCACAAACAACTGGGAAAACTTATTGACTCGATTATAAGCCTAGGGTGAGAAAAGCGCAGCTACTGTAAGTGGAAAAGAGGGTCAACAATGCCCATTTGCAGCCTCACTGTGCCCATTTGCATGCCTCACTGTGCCCATTTGCAGCCATAGGTCCCCCAAACTTGGTAGTTAAGGGTTCCTAAATGCCCCCTAGCTGCAGCCAAAAGGGTCCTGAAATGACATTGCTGCAGATGGACACAGTTGACCGACTTTGGGGCCCTGTATCTCGGGGTCACTAGGAACCCCATCTTTGAAGTTGTTGTAGTGATAGTTCCACTGGGTTTGAATACCAAACTTGGGGTTCCTAGCACCAAGTGGCCCAGAGATACGGGGGCCCCAAGGTCGGGTCGGAAAATGTCAAGCACTTTTCTGCAGCAGAGAATGACATTTGCCGAACCGACTTTGGGGCCCCGTATCTCAGGGCCACTTAGTGCTAGGAACCCTATCTTTGGATATGTTGTAGTGCTAGGTCCACTGCGTTGGGGTTCCTAGCACCTAGATATAGGGCCCCAAAGTCAGGTCAGAAAATGTCATTTTCTGCTGCAGAAAAGTGCTTAACTCGAGTATAAGCCAAGGGGGGCACTTTTAGCACTAAAAAATTTGCTGAAAAACTAGGCTTATACTCGAGTATATACGGTAATAATAATAAAAATTATTCAATAATGTAATCAAATCAAAAACACAGAAATTTGCTCAGAATTGTCGCTGTCGTTACTTTCAGTTTAATGACGGATTTCCCCACAAATCACTATCGCTCAATTCTGCAAGTAATTCTAATTCATTATCGCTGTTTTCTAGATGGTCTAAACCTGCTTTTGATGTAAAGGGACGGTTTTGGTTGCTATGGACAATCTCCAGTTTCCAGGCAAAAAGAACAGTTTTAATAATATAAAACTACATGCAGGGCACTGGAGAAATTACTAGGGACAAAAGGGAGTTGAAGTAAATTGATACAGTAATGTAATCTGTATGATTACAGTGTACTGTATGTACTATGTGTGTTTTTACTTTTTGAATTTGGCGCCGTTCTCCGCCTCCGTGCGTCGCAACGCTCGCAGGGAACGGAGCCCGGGCACTGTGATAGATCGAGCTGAGGAGCTCGCTCACACTGCGGGAAGACATGGCAGGATCCTGGGGACAAGGTAAGTAAGCTCTTCCTGGATCCTGCGATGTGATCCCTGGCTCAGGGTTACCGCTTTTGGTACTGAAAATCCACCCAGAGCCAGACTCGGGAATACCGTCAGCGAGGTTAAACAAACTGAGGTTAGAAGCTGATTGCTTTCTCAGCAGAATTGTGACAAATTTTTCCCTCTCTAGCTTTAGTAAATAAACCCCATTGCATCAGCTTCTTAGCACGGGTGCCAATAAGAGAATGGAAAAAGGGAGGAAAATGGTAAAAAATAATAGGCCAAAAAAAGCAGCAGCATACAGTGTGATAACACAGGAAAATCAAATAAAATTGGAAAAGCTGCGCTACAGTGTCTTAATGTATTGAGTCCACAAACTCGTGGTGACATCACTACGTGCCTTTCTTCCAGATGCGTATCGTCATCAGCAGACGCTGTCAATGGGGAACGGGCAGCGTAGTGACTCACCATCTTAAATACAAAACCAAGCCTCGTTCTGAATCACAAGTACCCGGATTGGTCATCTGCAAGCTTAAAGGCCTAGGCTGGGTTATAGCCATCTGCCTTTAAAGCTTGCCGTCTGGTAAGCAGAATCTAGAGCTACGGTGGTCGGGCACTCTGTGTGTCTGTGTGTGCACACTGCGGTGGTTTAAATATTCAAGTGACTTCAATTTTAAATGGTTACAACTATTGATTTCCTCGGGAGTATGCTAGTTTTTGTGGACTCAATACATTAAGACTCTGTAGCGCAGCTTTGCCAATAAGAGAACGCTTTGCATTTTCTGAATCAATTAAAAAGCATACACTAATTAGATGAGGTGGGGAGTGATGTCACACAGAACTCTTTGCAGAAAATGCAAAGCATGGGATTGCAGGCTGCAATTCCAAACAAGACCAACACACTAAAAGAATGGAGTAAACATGGCCGTGGCACTTTATTTTTTTGAATAATTAACAAAATGTATTTATAACAATCTTTCAAGCTATGCATTTGAAGTAATAAATCTGCTTAGTCCTCGTGACTCAAACATAAATTAATCAAAATTATAAATCAGACCCCCTTGAAACTAGGTGACAATCCTCTTCAATGCACTTTCAAGTGCACTTGCAGTGCAAAGTGGATTTGCCTTAAAGAGGAGGGCCCACTAAAACATTTTTTTTAAAAGTCAGTAGCTACAAATACTGCAGCTGCTGACTTTTAATAATCAGACACTTACCTGTTCCAGGGTCCAGCGATGCGGTGGAACGAAGTCCCCCCTAGTTCCCCGCTCCGCATCATGGTGCCGGCATTCTTACTGTGGGCACACTGTGAAGCCACAGCCGGGCACCCACTGCGCATGCACGAGCGGCACCGTGCGCCGTGATGTCGCTCAGTCATCTGGGACACGTGACAGGTCCCAGATGACTGTGCGGCGCCGAGGGGAAGTGATGAAGGTGGCAAACTACGAGGGACCCCCTAGCAACAGGCATTTAGATTTTTTTTTTTTAAGCAAATTTTTTTTTTTTTGGTGGCAACACCGCTTTAAGTAAATAACCCCCAGTGTGATGAACTGACTTCATAGCAAACAAGGCAAATTGCCATGTCTTTTGTGTTGGGGCTGCACTGGGCAAATTATGTAAACAGGTCCTCAAGGAAAGGTATTTTGTAAAAACAGAGGGATTTATTCTATTGAAGTGTATTAAGCTTTACACACTTTTTTTTCATTTGCTTTTCACTCAAATAGCTCTATTAGATGGAGACTTATCTGAAATCTCTCCACCGGACTATCTGTACATATACGGACTTTTCGAGTTTCAAGGTATGGAAGTATTGATTACACTTTTTTCCTTTTAATGTCATCCATCTTTACTTAGTCAGTCATTCCCAAACATTCCTAGTTGTGTACAACCCTCACATACAACCCACCTACACTACCTGCATCTAGTCTGGACATTGTCTTCTCAGAACTGTTCCATAATGCTCCATGTGAAATCTGTAAGTGATATGTGGTGCTAGGTGAATCTCCATTGAAGTCTAGAGCCCAGCATTGTCCTACCAAAGAGAGGGTAGGATCTCACCAGTGATAGAAGGATATATCACCAGCAGACCATCAACTGAGGCTCTATACTGTATTTTTTAAATTTCTATAGGTTCCATTCAACAGTGTGCAACATTTCCATGCAGGGTTCCTCCATCATAGTCTGTGTGTCATTGCAGAACCCCTTGTGTGGTTCCAAATTTTTGTAAATTGGTGTATGACTGCTGTACACATGGATAAAGCACACCTCGCTTCAGTTGATGATGTTCTGATAACATATCTGTCTTCATGTGAATGTAAACAGAACCATACAAGCACATTAGGATACAATTACTGTAATTCTAGTTTGGAAATTTCTATATGATTCCTACGAAAGCCAACAGTATTCTGTATCACTAGAAGATTCACAAACTAGAGCGACGTGGGAGTGCTTAATGGTGTTGCTATAGACCCATCATATATATAGCTCTGCCATCTTTATATATGTGTGTTCATTGACCATATGATGTGAATCTGGATATAGGATTCCTGCCACCAGTGTAATGTATTTCTAAAACTTCTCTATCTTACTCTATCATAGGTACATCTATATTCAAATAACAGGTTGTGTAATTTACTGTACTATTAAACACAAAATAGATCTGTTATGTTTTTCCAAAAATCTACATCCCAGTAGCTCTTCAATATTACTTTTTATCTAAACTAAACACTTTTGTCATAACTGTATATGTGACATTGTATAAACCTGCATGTTTTAATTCTTTATTGTTTTTCTAACTGTAGCTGCATTTAAAAAAACTGAAGTTGAGATGATGGTTCCACCATTGTTACCTGATGGTAAGTGTAATAGCATGGAGGAAATGGTGGAGATATACAGATAAAGCACACAAACTGATTTGTACGTTTCAAAAAAAATGATACCCCTAAAGGAGCTGTTAGTACAAAATCCATTTTCTGTTCTCTGCCACCAACTGTTACTGGCCTCAGCCATACTGACAAACCAAGCTATTACATAAAGGAATAATTATGTAAAACATTTATTAACACTCTATACCCCAGTTATCCAAAGTGAGACAAGAAACATGAGACAAAGTGAACTTATCGATTTATTGGCAAGATGGTTTTTAGACAGATGCAAACCAATGTACATTACCTTATACAATTCAGCACACTGGGTAAGTAACAATTATGAAGGAAACAAAGAACATTATATGTGTCGTAGTAGCCCAAATCAGCATAAACTCTAAAAAATACCACCCTGAGTACCTGACAGGCAATAACAGAGGTTTATGTAAAAATGAAACAGGACTATTTAGCCCAAATGTCCTAATAGTGGATGTGTTCGGCCTAGACTGTTTAGTAGACTTTAGTCAGAATAGGACAGATTGAACAACCCAAAAAGCGGGATTATTAACTGAGCAAGAGGGGTCGTTTATATGATAGATCTTAACAGGCTAACGTTGGGGCCCTGTAGTTGACCGGTGGTGCACTAATGATGGTTTGTTGTATCCTGCAAGCAGTAAAGATGTATATGTAGTGAACTCTAAAAGAATTGCACCCTGAGATGGCAAAATATGAAGTGAATTCCACAAATAGAGGCAACAACAGTAAGGATCTTTATTATACAGACGAAAGAAAGAGCAATCAATGTTCTGCTCTCAGTGGTATACGAGGTGTTAAGTGTAGGCTAACTAACTTGTGAAAACAGAGTCCTCATTGTAGTCAATCTGCCTACCTATGGATAAATTCATACATATTTTAGATGTCTCCCTCGGTCAGCATAATATACAGGACTATGGAAATTCCTAAAATCAAAAGGAGGTTGATGCATGGGTTTATCTGATTGCCAGTATGGGGTCAGAGAAAATTATATATATATTTTTTTTTTTTACCCCCTTACAGCAAATTGGCCTACGCTTGTAGCGGATGATTTTCAAACACACAAAACTCACTCTTAGCCTTGTTCCACATTGGTGTGATGCAGGAAACCCTGCAAATCCAGTGCAGGCTCCCGCATCGCACCTGACTCACACTGCCCTATGCGAACCGCTGGGAGTGTCAATACAAAGTTAATGACACCCCCAGATCAGTTTGCATATCGCAGTGCAAACTGTCAATTCGGACAGGAATCGTATAGCCTGGGCGTGAACACCCAGGCGATCCCAATCTGGTGCGGACAAAAAAAAGGGTCCTACATGAGTTTGGTCCGAATGTATGGCTAAATTTGCATCGCAATCTGTATGGTTGAGTTTGCATTGCACAGACATCGCATGTGATCTGCACAGCTGTGCGGTGTGAATCACATGCGATGTCTGATACCGCACCAACATGAACCAAGCCTAATAAAGTATGCACCTCATTCAGCCTTCTCTATTATTAACTTTGTATTGCTAAAGCATGCACTATAGACTGTTTAGGATAGGCTATTTATAAGAAGACCTCATCCCTATTCCTTTGAAAACCATTGCTAGTAGAGGTTTATGATGCTTCTGCATTCCTTTTATCTTTGTCAGCTATCAAATGTTTCTTAAGCAGGATCATGGTTTTCCAAATGTGTCACTTACTATGAATGCCCAGCACAGACATGACATTTAAATTGGACTGTTTTTTTGCTACTGACTTGAAAATCCTGGAAAAAATAAGGGTGACCTGGTGTTTAGTACTACTTTCTTATTTTCTCCACAGTTTAGGGTTCATTAGACCCCTCTATTGTCAAAGTCAGAAGCAGAATATTTTAGATTCTTTGGAGAGTCACGTTGGAAAGTGTGATATTAAAGTGCTGGAGATAATAAGAGGGGTAGAGAAGAGGTCAGGAGTAGACTATTTTTATTTATTTTGGAGAGTCGTGTTGGAAGGTGTGATTGACTAGAGGTACATATAATGAAAAGGGTAAAACCAAGGTAAGGAGCAAAGTATGTTCTACTCTATGGACAGTGTTGTGGGAAGATGTGATTTCTCTGTGGGGAGTGTAATCAGAAAGGTATAGAGAAGGTCAAAAGCAGAGTTTTCTACTTTATACAGGGTTGTGTAACGCCCCGTACACATGGTCGGAAATTCAGACGGAAAAGGTCCGATCGGACCATGTTGTCGGAAAATCCGGCCATGTGTGGGATCCATCTGACTTTTTCCGTCGGAATTTCCAACGGAAAAAATTTGAGATCCTGTTCTTAAAATTTTCCGACAACAAAATCCGATCGGACTTTTTCCGATCGTGTGTAGAGAATTCCGACGAACAAAGTGCTACGCATGCTCAGATCAAATTACGAGACCAAAGCTATTGGCTACTAGCCTCTACGTAGTTCCGTTGTACGCAACAAACGTCACCACGTTCAGAATGATCGGATTTTCTGACAACTTTGTCCGACCGTGTGTATGCAACACCAGTGTCGGACAAAATCCGTCGGAAAAATTCCGACGGATTTTGTGGTCGGAATTTCCGACCGTGTGTACGGGGCATTAGAGTTGTGACATCCTGGTGGTGGGTGTAATCAAAAAGGTAGACAGAAGTTTAGGAGCAAAATACTTTCTATATAATGAAGGGTCGTAATGGAGATGATATCCAAGTTTGAAGTGTAATCAGAAGTGTAATCAGAATGATAGAGAGAAGGTCATGAACAGCGTATTTTCTACATCTTGGAGGGTCATGTTTGAGGTGTCATATCCAGGCAGTGAGCAAAATCAGAAAGGTGGTGAGATCATCAGGAGCACTTTCTACCTTGTAGGGGGTCATGTTGGAGATAAGTAAGTTTAATCAGAAAGACAGAGAGCCAATCAGCAGAAGAGTACTCTCCACCTTATGGCGGTTCATAATAGAGGTGCTGTGCCAGTTGGTAGTATAATCAGAAAGGTACAAAGAAGCTCAGGAATAGAGTATTTTCTACCCTTTATGTAGTTATGTTTTGGGTGTGATGTCCCAGTGGTGAATGAAATCAGAAAGGTAGAGAAATTTCAGAATTGGTGTATCTTGAAATTCCACTAGGCAATGTAATCAAAAAGGTAGAGAGAAGATCAGGAGCAAAATATTTTCTACCCTATAGAGGGCCATGTTGGACGTGTTATATCACAAGGGGTGAGTGCAAACAGAAAGGTAGACAGAAGGTAAGAAGAGTAATTAGACCTTACAGAGGTTCATATTGGAGGGTGTGATATCACGGTGTTGGGTGCAGTCAGAAAAGTAGGTAAGGTAAGGAGCAGAGTATTTTCTACCTTTATGGAGGGTCATATTGTAGGGTATGATATCACAGAGGTGAATGTCATAAAAAATATTTAAGGTAGAGATATTGTTTGGAGGGGACTGCTTTATACCCTATGGAGGACCATAATGGAGGTGCTATTCAGTTAGGGAACTGAATCAGAAAGATCGAGAGAATGCCTAGAGCAGAGCACTTTCTACCTTAGTGGAGGATAATGAATGGTCATAACAGTGTTAATATACTGGTTGGGAGAGTAATCAGATAAATAAAAAGGTAAGGAAAATAGATTTAGCCCGATCCTTCAACGCATAGTCCCTCCAGACCAAGCTGTTTTCATCCCTACTAGAGAGGCCATTCATACAATTAACATTATCTTCAAAGCTAGAAACTCATCCACCCGTATTCTTCTGCTTTCTACTAGACATGTGCGATTAGTTTCGTACGAATTCGAAATTCGTACGAATCCGTAGTACAAATTTTTTCGAATACGAATTCCGTACGGAATACGAAATTCCGTACGGAATACGAAATTCCGTTTACGAATTTCGTCGCCAAATTATTCGAATCCGACTACCAAATATCGAATTTCAACTAATATGAAAAATTATTATAGCGGATATAACGAATGATTCAAATGAATTCGAATGACAAAGTGTCATTTTTGCAGGAAAAATTCAGTTTACGAATTTCAGGTCCAAATTATTCGAATCAAACTACCAATATCGAATTTCAACTAATTTGAAAGAAATTATTATAGCGGATATAACGAATGATTCGAATGATAAAGTGTCATTTTTGCAGGAAAAAAAGCTATTTAAAATCACTCGCGGCTAATGAATTGTCGGCTCCGTAACACAGAGAACAGTCATTCATTGATAAAAAAAAAAAAAGCGTGGGGGTCCCCCCAAATTCAATAACCAGGCCCTTCAGGTCTGCTATGTATATTAGGGGAACCCCAGCCAAAAAAAAAAAAAAATGGTGTGGGGTCCCCCCTAAATATCCATACCAGACCCGTCAGGTCTGGGGTGGATTTTAAGGGGAACCCTGGCCAAAAAGAAAAATGGCGTGGTGTCCCCCTCAAAATCCATACCAGACCCTTTATCCGAGCACGCAACCTGGCAGGCCGCAGGAAAAGAGGGGGGGACGAGAGCGCCCCCCCTGCTGAACCCTACCAGGCCACATGCCCTCAACATTGGGAGGCCCCCAAAGCACCTTGTCCCCATGTTGATGAGGACAAGGGCCTCATCCCCACAACCCTGGCAATTGGTTGTGGGGGTCTGCGGGCGGGGGGGTTATCGGAATCTGGAAGCCCCCTTTAACAAGGGGACCCCCAGATCCCGCCCCCCCCCCTGTGTGAAATGGTAAGGGGTACAAATGTACCCCTACCATTTCACCAAAAATGTCAAAAATGGTAAAAATGACAGGAGACGGTCTTTGACAATTCCTTTATTAAAATCTTCTTTCTTCTTTCTTCTGGTCTTCCTCTCTTCATCCTTCGGTTTCTTCATCTTCTCCTTCCGGCATCTTCTTCCATCTTCTTCTTCCTCCGATCCGCTTCTTCTTGCTCCGGTCTTCTCGTCCGGCATCTTCTTCCATGGGGTCGGCGTCTCTTCTCGGGCCGCTCCTCGCAATGGGAGGCTCCCGCTGTGTGAGGCTTCGCTGCGTCTGACAGGTCTTTTATAACCTCATGACGTCACCGTGCGTCAGAGTGCGTCAGAGTGGGCGGGGTCACCAGGTGGTTATAAAAGACCTATCAGACGCAGCGAAGCCTCACACAGTGGGAGCCTCCCATTGCGAGGAGCGGCCAAAGAAGAGACGCCGACGCCATGGAAGACAATGCCGGACGAGAAGACCGGAGCAAGAAGAAGCAGATCGGAGGAAGAAGAAGATGGAAGAAGATGCCGGAAGCAGAAGATGAAGAAACCGAAGGATGAAGAAAGGAAGACCAGAAGAAGGAAGAAAGCAGATTTTAATAAAGGAATTGTCAAAGACCGTCTCCTGTCATTTTTATCATTTTTGTCACCTTTTTTGGTGAAATGGTAGGGGTACTTTTGTACCCCCTTACCATTTCACACAGGGGGGGCGGGATCTCGGGGTCCCCTTGTTAAAGGGGGCTTCCAGATTCCGATAAGCCCCCCGCCCGCAGACCCCCACAACCAATGGCCAGGGTTGTGGGGATGAGGCCCTTGTCCCCATCAACATGGGGACAAGGTGCTTTGGGGGTCTCAGACCCCCAAAGCACCCTCCGAATGTTGAGGGCATGTGGCCTGGTACGGTTCAGGAGTAAGGGGGGGCGCTCTCGTCCCCCCCTCTTTTCCTGTGGCCTGCCAGGTTGCGTGCTCGGATAAAGGGTCTGGTATGGATTTTGAGGGGGACCCCACGCCATTTTTTTTGCCCGGGGGTTCCCCTTAAAATCCATCCCAGACCTGAAGGGTCTGGTATGGATATTTAGGGGGACCCCTACGTCATTTTTTTTTTAAAATTTGAAGCGTGGGTTCCCCTTAATATCCATAGCAGACCTGAAGGGCCTGGTAATTGAATTT